>CM048751.1:283369146-284569146 GCA_026315105.1 Locusta migratoria
GTCAGAGGATGAGTAACTCTGAACTTGATTGGATATAGAGAAAGTATCTGTAAACATAAACGTATTTTTTGAAATGATACTGTCTGACTATCAGTCTACAGTTGCTTCAGAATCTAAAACAAGATAGAGAACGAAATATGTACTAACCAAAAACTTTTTACAATGATGTGACTGTAAGATAACAGACTTTACATTTAACATAGTTGCACATAAACGAAGAAGTTTACCTTCGTAGTTGCGACTGCAACATGTCTCGTCTATGTTATGACAATTACTGTGATTTATGAGGGCGTTTATGACTTTTATATATCGAGTTGAGTTAGAGGTATGGGGGATACAGGGAAAGGTACAGGTGGGGGAAGGGAGAAAATGGGATATGGACACTGCTGAGAGTGATTGGAAGAGAGGATAGGATGGATGGATGGTTTGATTCTGAAAGGAACTAAACAACAAAGGTTATCAGTCCCTTGTTTCAATTGTACGTAATACATTAAAAATCTTAAATCTTAAAACTTATAACCCACATCCTTAACTAAAAATTCAAATATTTGTAAATCTATCGGACCAAACTGCGTGGTCATCAGTCCGTAGCTTACAAACTACTTAAACCTAGGTAAACTAACGTACGGACAAACACACACACACCCATACCCCAGGGAGGACTCGAACCTCCACGGCGAGCAACCGCGCGCCCCGCAGCAATACGCTTTAGACCGCTCAGCTACTCCACCGCGGCCATCCTTAACTTATTTGTTGCATGTTAATCACTTCATCAATCTATCCCCATTAAATTTTGAAGCCATAGACACAATGACAAATTCTTTATATTGACAGATGCCCTGATAGTGACACTAAGCATCCTACTACTGTGTCAGCTGGTAGTTCTGAAATATTCCGCCTATGGCGCCACTTATCATTGTACTTCTAGACTATTGAATTTTAATCTGCTAACAACTGATTTATCAGTCACCTGCTCCTCTCTTTATGCTTTTCTTCAACTACTTTGAGTATTACTGTTTTCCCATAGCCTTTTTTCCCTTATTTATCGTTACTCTTTTACTATAAGCCTCATCCATAGATACTTTGTTAGCAGCTGATTGTTATTCATTCCATAATCTTTGCCCTTAGCGTTGATTCCAGTAGTAGAATGTATATTTATTAAGCAACAGTACAAAAATGCAAGTGTTAATTTTATCCCATTAAATGAACTTATCTGTATTACAATCGATTTGGTTTGAAACTGCTTCATATTTCTGTAATCGACTTTTATACATTCTATAGCCTTATTGTATAGAAATGCACTTGTTTGTCTGTATAGAGACCAGAAGAAGGGCACTCAAGCGCCCGAAACTGGTCGTTAAAGTTAAAAATAAATAGCGACAAGCAACTGGTTGCTGCATTTCATTAATTTATTTACATTAAAAATCGCTACAATGTTATATAAAGCAATGTGTTAAATTTCATCCAGCAAAGTATGTAAGAGGTCAAGAATAAAAGAAGCAAATAAAAAATGGATAAAAGGAGATAACGACTGTAAGAGGATACCAGAGTGTCTTGGCCAGGTGATCACAGAAAGAAGAGTAGAGTATCCAGTCGCTCTATTACACGTTAAAACCACCTGCCTAAAAGTGTCAGGCAAGTGGAGAACAGATAGATAGTGGTTACTGCACTAAAACTAAAATGGATAGATACAACCAACTCACAATGCCTCCATGGTGCCTACCAAGACCGTGTATTTGTCTGAACTTGGCCCATGAACCCAAAGACTCAGTTCCTCCTGATGCTCTCTGTCGCCAGTTCTTCGCAGTCGTAGCTCGATTCCCTGGGCACGACCTGGTTTACAGATGGTTCGAAGGTTGAGAGCCGGGTTGGTTTTGCATATGTTCATGACAACCAGATTGAACAACACTCTCTGCCGGGTGGCAGCAGTGTCCATACCGCAGAGCTGGTGGCAATTTCCTGCGCTCTCGAGTACATGTCCTGCTCAGGTGAGTCCTACCTGATCTACAGTGACTCCCTGAGCAGCCTTAGAGCCCTCAATCAGTGCTATCCGCATTCTCCTCTGGTGTTAGGAATTCAGGAGACACTATCTGCCCTTGACAGGTCCGGTCGATCAGTGGTGTTCTTCTGGTCTCCGGGTCATGTCAGTATTCCAGGCAACGAACGTCCTGATATGCTGGCCAAGCAGGATGTCGATGCACCTGTTTTAGAGACCGGCCTCCTGGATTCTGATCTCAGGACAGTGCTGCAACATCGAGTTCATGAGCTTTGGTCTACTGAGTGGCGTAGTGTGACAAACATCCAACAAACTCAGGGCTATAAAGGAGACCACAGCTGTGTGGCATTCCTCAATGTGGGTCTGTAGCTGGGATTCTGTAGTCCTGTGCCGACTCCGCATTGGCCATACTTGGCTGACAGACGGCATTCGCTATAGATGAGGAAGGACTACCGAGAGCAGGAACGGATATGTTTGAGTGTGTGATAGATGGCTAAAAGCTCTGCAGTCAATACACTGCAGCCATCCAGCATGAAGTGCAACTCATTATGTCCTGAAGCATATAGGCAAAGCCAACACAACCATCTACCATTGAGTTATCAGTGTAGATTACTAAAGAGCTCCGGAAACCATCAACAAAGGATAGAAATTGGCAGAGAAGGGTCTCGGTGTAAACTGAGTTTTTGGAGGACTGCAACATTTCCAGGCGAAGGTGTGGCTGACATATTCACCATGGTGGTGTACGCGACTGGAATTGGAAGAGAGGTGGTAGGGGTAACGACTCCAATTCACTTAGAAGTGATCTAAAACAGACACCATTTGACATACCTGATATTCGCCGCCGTTGCAGAATATGGAGTATTGCATTGGGAAAAAGAAGACATTATGTAGGAAACAGGTTACTATCCGCCATATGTTTTATAGAAACACTAGCTTATATGTCTGTGCTTCGCAACTGCTGTTGAAGGAGGGCCTGTGAGTCTCATGGCTTTTTAGGGTTCCGGACCACCATAAGTAAAAATAGAATCCTTGTTGGATTGCTCTGTCAATAAACTCCGTTGTCCTAGCCAAGATGTCAAATGTAAGTAAAAGACATTGTCCGAAATGACGTATCTTCATAATGATATCAAATGTAAGTAAAAGTCATAGTCTGAAATGATGTATCTTCAGAAAGTTTTTGCTACAAAAGGTGAAACGTGCCAAAGTAAGCAAAGAAATTATGTTAAGTATTTAATACACAAAGTGAAATCAGTAAAACGTTCGCTTCCTTGTTGTACTACCCCATACTTATTATGCAGCAGCGGTGTTTATTAGTTCTTTGGCGTACTGCAGTGCCTCTATCACTTGCTTGCTGTACAACGCAATCCATACTTCAAGCTTAACCTACATCTAAAACAATTTCCCTGATTCCACCTATATGAAACGAAGTTGTTCCATGCAAATCCATGAAGTAGTTTAGGAGATCGGGTATTTCTAATAGATGAACAGACAGTTACTGAAAACACTTACAATTGTGATGTATTTTTTCAATGATCTTATTTTGATGAAATCATGCCTTTATGTTGCCCCAATCTTAGCTCAATTTCCAGTGTAAACAGCATGAAAATGTGTCAGTAGTTTCTTTTTAATATGTTTGCGAAACGTGTTAGAAATAAGCATATCTTCATGAATATGATGTAGCTTACATCATACTACATCAATTATATTTGCCATTTAAAACATTTATTTCATGATCGTTCAAATGTTTGTAAATCTATCAGGCCAAACTGCGTGGTCATAAGTCCGTAGCTTACAAACTACTAAAAATAAGGTAAACTAACATAAGGACAACACACACACACACACACACACACACACACACACACACACACACACACACCCATGCCCCAGGGAGGACTCGAACCTTCGACGGCGAGCAACCGCGCGCTCTTATGCGAGGTGCCTTAGACCACTCAGCTACTCCACCACGGCCATGATCATTCATCTCTCTGGACGTAATGAAGTAGACATATCACTGAAAACAATTATTATTCTTACGGTTGGCTCTCTTTCTGTTAGATGCGCTTTTGTCACTCCAAGCGTGAGATTTAAACTTCCTTAGCAGTTGTACATATGTGTTAGACTGTGATATCAGTATGTAAATATATGGATTAAACACGGCGAGGATTGTATCAGTTTTATATTCATTGCGTTGAATCATATTTCGTAGAACATAGCAACCAAGAAAACGATTTTCAGAAATATGGTAAATATCAAAAGTCAAAGAGTAAGTAGTATTTTCAAAGTGTAATAACCAGATCGCTGCCGCGAACTTTACACAAACACCCACAGCGCTATCTATTAGTTCTTTGCTGCATTATGCCGTTCTTTCCAAGCATGAAATACACCTAAAACTTCAAATTACGATACCTTTTATTTTCCTGATCTGATTTTGACGAAATGAAGCCAATATATTTCTCCAGGATATTCTCTATTTATCTGTGATACCCCATGAATGTTCATTTCGTACTTTTGGAGATTACTCTCTACAAATAGACACATGCAATTGCTTTCAGAGAAATGTTTATATTGTGATATCTTACTTTCTCTGAACCGATTCTGTGAAATGAAGTGTTTCTGTAACTGCAAGTACCCTCATGTTTCCTGTGAAAACCCCCGAAAATTCATCTTTTAGTTTTGGAGATGAAAGAGAAAGACAGACATGACGGTTGTTGATGAAAAACGTTAAATTGTGATGTTCTCTTCTTTCCGTGATCCGATTTTTATAAAACTAAGTCTATATGTTATTCCAAGGTACGCTGAAGTTATCTGTGAAAACCCCAAGCGAATTTGTGAAGTTGTTTTGGAGAAGTGGTTTCTAATAGATGAACAGGCAGACATGACGGTCTGTGAAAACACTTCGTGATTCTATTTTCATTAAATCATGCCTAGATCCTGAACCAATCTTCATTCATGTTTTCTGTGAAAACCGCATGAAAATTCGACCACTAGTTTTGAAGATTGAAGCGAACAGCGACAGGACTACATTTAGAGGCTTATTATTAATATATATATATGTTGTATAATTGTAAAATTTTGCAGGAATATATTGATTTGTATAAGTGCTGCATGTCGGTAAAATCTGTTGCGAATATGGTTAGTAGTATAGAAGTAATAGATTAAACGTGACACTTGATAGAGCGGTTTTCCCTGAACGTTACTCTTTACGTCCTCATATCTCATGAACTATGTGTCGTAATCTGATACAATTGCTAAGGTATATTCATCTGTATATGGGTGTACTATCTGTAAAATTTCCTGCGACTTCAATTTGTAGTGTTGAAATTATACTGAATGCTGTAGTTTTGCTCCATGAACAGCGGAAAATTAGTAAGCGGGAAACTTTTTTCCTTTCATTATTTTGATGTGGTTGTCTGCGAGAAAAAGTTTAATAAACGTTTGAAATTATGTTTAAAGTTTGTTGCAAGTCGCCAAGTACTGTCATTCTCATATAGTGTATTTATAAAGTCTTGTCGCATAATGTAGTAGTTTTTTGAGATTCCTATTGTTCATGACGTTATATCTCCTGAACTGTCTGTTGTAGGTGGTTTGAACTCCTACAGCAGTTGTTAGCTCACGTTCGAAATACGTGTACTAAATTTGGTTGAAATCGGTCTAGTGGTTTAGGAGAAAATGTGCAACATTGTTGTTTGATGCAGCAGTTTTTTGCGCATCTCATTGTTTATGACATCATATCTCCTTACGTATGTGGTTCTTAACCCGACGATTGTTGCCTGATATTAAGAAACATGTGTACCAAGTTTGGTTGAAATCGGTCCAGTAGTTTAGGAGGAGATGGGGAACATACACACATACAGCCTGTTTTATAATATGTAAGATTTATTACTTGGCTACCAGTTTTGGCATTATACCATACCATCTTCAGGGCCCTATATTGGAGTATAAATCCATTTAAATAGGGATACAAACTGGCTTCATGGACTTCTTGCAATCAGTAAGATACAACAACAACAACAACAACAGTGATAACGAGGACTCTTGTCATCACAGTTGTTGTTGGATCTTACTGACAGCAAGAAGTCAACGAAACCAGTTTGGATCCCTATTTAAATGGATGTTATACTCTGATATAGGGGCCTGAAGATGGCATAATGTAATGCCGAAACTGGTAGCCAAGTAATAAATGTTTCTATAAAACATACATCTGATGGTAACCTGTTTCCTACATAATCTTGACCAGCTGCAGTCCCAGCTCCACCATTGATGATGGATTCAATAAGAAAGAAGATGTTGGTTTGGACGATTAGGCAAACCACAGACAGTAGCAGCGTAATTTGCCATCAGTTATTGCCGCCCGATTCGCAGAGGAGGAACCCCAGCTTCCACAAGGAGACTATCCACAGGACTCGTTTTGAATACTCCTGTAGGTAACATAACTCCACAGTGGTGGATGAGAGCCAGCATTTGCAGTACTCAGGGCGATGCAGAACTATATGCTACACTTCCATTATCGAGTTGTGACAGCACAAGGGCTTTGTAGCAACCTAGCAGTGTAGTGCGGTCTACACCCCAAGTGGTACTGCTAAGGCAGCAAATGGCGTTGACATACCAACACCCCCTCTGCTTAAACTGGCAAATATGTGGTAGCCATGTTAACCGGTCATCTTATACGAGTCCTAAAAAAGATGTGTTTCCACTACATTTAATAGCTGGCTGTCTGGATCTGGATGGACTGTTCAACGCCGACAGAAGTGCATAACACGTCTTGGCGGCAGAGAACTGAAACCCATGGGAAAGCGCACACATTTGCACCTTACGTATGACTCCCTGTAGCTGGCATTCAGCAACATGTGGTCTCTAAAAACTAAAATACATACAGAAGTCATCAGCATATAGGGAGGGAGATGCTGACAATCCTACTGCTGCTGCCAGGCCATTAATAGCCACTAAAAGCAGGGGAACATTCAACACAGAGCCCTGGGGAACCCCATTCTCCTGGATGTGCAGAGAACTACAAGAGGAGTTGATTTGTACACGAGGTACACAGCTCTAAAAAGTTCTTAATAAAAATGGGGAGCGAGGCACAGAGACCATCACCGTCATTGTCTCGTTACCTAATCTAATTCCTTCAACATCGCCTGGTTTTCTAAGACTGCATTCCATTATCTGTGTTTTGCTCTTGTTAATGTTTATTTTATACGCTCTGTTCAACACACTGTCTATTCCATTCAACTGCTCTTCCAGGTCCTTTGCTGTCTCTGACAGGATTACAATGTCATCAGCAAAACACAATGTTTTATTTCTTCACCCTGAACTTTAATCCCTATTCCAAATGTTTCCTTGCTTTCCTTCACCCCCTGCTTAACGCACAAATTGAATAACACCGGAAAAGGCTACAATCCTGTCTTACTCCCTCCCCAACTAATGCTTCCCTTTCATGCCCTTCGGGTGTAATAACTGCAGTCTGGCTTTTGTACAAGTTGTAAATAACTCTCATTTCCCAGTATTTTACCCCTGCTGTCTTCAGAATTTGAAAGAGTGTATTCCAATCAACATTGTCAAAAGCAAAAAATGTAGGTTTGCCTTTCCTTAATCTATCTTCTAAGATAAGTCGTAAAGTGAGTATTTCCTCCCGTGTTCTTACATTTCTCCTGAATCCAATCTGACCTTCCCCAAGGTCAGCTTCTATCAGCTATTCCATCCTTCTGTAAATAATTAATCTAAAAATTTTGCAACCATAACTTATAAAACTGATGGTTCTTAATTTCCATACCTGTCTGCACCCGATTTCTTTGGAATGGGGAATTATTACATTTTTCTTAAAGTCTGAGGGTATTTCACCTGTCTCATACATCTTACACACCAGATGAAACAGTTTTGTCATGGCTGACTCTCTCAGAGACTTTAGTAGCTCTAAGGGAATGTTATCTATTCCCGGGGCCTTGTTCCGACCTAGGTCTTTCAGGGCTCTGTCAAATTCATCTCTCACTATAGTATCTCCTATTTCATCTTCATCTACTTCCTCTTCTCTTACTACAACATTGTCTACAAGTTCATTTCCTTTGTAGAGCTCCTATATGTACTCTTTCAACCTTTCAGCTTCCACTTCTCTGCTGAAAACTGGTTTTCCATCCGAGTTCTTGATATTCGTAGAGCTGTTTTTCTTGTCCCCAAATGTCTCTTATTTTCCTGTAGGCAGTATCTTCTTTTCCCCTTGTTATACATTCTTCTATAGATTTGCATTTGGCTTCTAGCCACTCCTGTTTAGCCAGTTTGCACTTCCTGTCAATCTCATTTCTTAGTCGCCTGTACTCCATTTTGCCTGTTTCATTTATTGCATTTTTATATTTTCTACTTTCATCAATTAAATTTAGTATATCCTGTGATATCCAAGGATTCTTTTAGGTCTTGCCTTTCTACCTATTTTGTCCTCTGCTGCCTTCACTATTTCATCTCTCAATGTTACCCATTCGTGTTCTACTGTTTTACTCCCCCCCAATTTTGTAATTGTTGCCTAAAGCTCCCTAACAAAGGATAGTTAGAATAAAATATGTGGTGGTATGTATATTGGTGTCTCAAATGATTTATCCTGTAGCAAGATTGAAGTAGATACTTATTGGTGTTGGTATGGGGCAGTTCCATGAGAAAGTGGACATAAACCTCAAAAATGAAAATAAATCTTATGACAAATCCAATTACCAGTTCAATTACCTAAAACCTGAAATTTTTTTAATTTGAGGCTCCTTTTTATGTCAAGAAGTGCTGGAACTGAGCAAATGGCCTTATAACTTGTCTAAAATTTCCGCTTGTAAATGCCCTCGAAAATCAATTGTTTAAAGCAATACAAAAGAGCACTGAAAAGGCATATCTTAATAAAATATCTCTGAAAAACTATACAAATAACTTAAGCCCGTACATATCAATAGCTTATAATGAATTTATTTCATTACTATGATTCCCAGCACCATTTGTTTGAAATTGCTATGTCCAGTAAGGAATAGATTTAGAAACCAGGTTCTAAACTGTAAGACATACCCAGGGGCAGATATAGACTCTGATCATAACTTATTGGTTATGAACTGCGAATTAAAACTTAAAGAGACTGCAGAAAAATAGAAAAGTTAGGAGATGGAACCTGGACAAATAGAACTGGAGGTGGTTGACAGTTTCAGAGGGAGCATTAGGCAAGGATTGGTTGAAACGGGGGAAAGTAATACAGTAGAAGAAGAATGGGTAGCTCTGAGAAATAGGGTAGTGAAGGCTGCAGAGGACCATATAGGCAGAAGGACAAGGCCTAATAGAAATCCCTGGATAACACAGGATATACTGAACTTATTTGATGAGAGGAGAAAATATAAAAATTCATCAAGTGAAACAGGAAAAAGGGAGTACAAACGTCTGAAAAATGAGATTGACAGGAAGAGCAGACTGGCTAACCAGGAGTGGCTAGAGGACAAATGCAGAACCGTAGAAGAATGCATAACTAGAGGAAAGATAGATACTGCCTACAGGAAAATAAAAGAAATATTTGGAGACAAGAAAAGCAGCTGTATGAATATCAAGAACTTAGACGGAAAATTAGTACTACGCAAAGAGGAAAAAACTGAACTGTGGAAGGAATATATAGAGGGCCTATACAAAGGTAAAACTTGTAGGCAATATTCTAGAAATGGAAGACAAAGTGGAGGAAAATGAGATAGGAGATATGATACTGCGAGAAGAATTTGACAGAGCGCTGAAGGACTTGTTCTTCAAGAAGATCATTACTCCAATTCCAAAGAAAGCAAGTGCAGACAAGTGTGAAAATTACAGAACTATCAGTTCAATAAGTCATGGTTGCAAAATATTAACATGAATTATTTACAGACTAATGGAAAAACCTGTGGAATCTGACCTCGGGGAAGATCAGTTTGGATTTAGGAGAAATGTAGGAATACGGGAGGCCATACTCACATTACAACTTATCTTAGAAGATAGGCTAAGGAAAGGAAAACCCACATTTTTAACATTTGTTGATTTGGAGAAAGCTTTTGACAATGTCTACTGGAATACACTCTTCCAAATTCTGAAAGTATCAGGGGTAAAATATAGGAAGCGAAGAGTTATATTCAACCTATACAAAAAGCAGACAGTGGTTATTAGAGTTGAAAGGCAAGAAATGGACACAGAGGTTGGGAAGGGAGTAAGACAGGGTTGTAGCCTTTCCCCAATGTTGTTCAACCTGTGTATTGAGCAAGCAGTGAAGGAATGGAAGGAGAAATTTGGAGAGGGCATTAAAGTGCAGGGAGAAGAAATAAAAAAATTGCGGTTTGCCGATGACATAGTAATTCTGTCAGAGACCGCAAAAGATCTGGAAGAGCAATTGAATTGGATGAACAGTGTCTTGAAAGGAAGAAATAAGATGAACATTACCAAGAGTAAAACGAAGATAATGAAATGCAATGTCAGAAAACCAGGCAATGCTGAAGGAATTAGATTAGATAATGAGACAATAAAAGTAGTAGATGATTTTTGTTATTTGGGAGCAAGATAACTTCTGATGGCCGATGTAAAGAAGATATAAAATGCAGAATGACTATGGGAAGAAAAGCATTTCTAAAGAAGCGAAACTTGTTAAAATCCAATATTAATGTAAATGTTAGGAAGTCCTTTCTGAAAGCATTTGTCTGGAGTGTAGCATTGTATGGGAGTGAAACGTGGACGATGAGTTCAGATAAAAAGATGACAGAAGCTTTTAAAATGTGGTGCCACAGATGAATGATGAAAATTATATGGGTAGATCACACAACTAATGAGAAGGTGTTTAACTGAATCGGGGAGAAAAGGAGTTTTTGACATATTCTGACTAATAGATGGGATAGATTGGTTGGACACATTCTGAGACCTCAAGAAATTGTCAACTAAGCATTAGAAGGAAGCGTGTGGGGTGAAAATCGTAGAGGGAGACCGAGGGACGAATATAGTAAGCAGATTCAAAAGAATGTAGGTTGCCGAACGTATTCTCAGATGACGAGACTTGCACAGGACAGGATACATGGAGAGCTGCATCAAACCAGTATGCATACTGAAGAGCACAACAACATGCCCAGTCATTCCGTTACGAGAAAAAGCCTGAAATTTATTTCTCAATACCAATGCAATTTTGTAGAAGGTTGAAAATATGAATGCAAATACAGATTTGAGAGATAAATAGAAGCCTCACAATAAAACAAGTATTATTAATCTTAACAATTTAATTTTTAATGGTAACGGAATGACACCCTTGCAGTAACAGAATGACATCCTTTGAAGTAATGGAATGACATACATTTTATAATGAAATGCCTGAAATTCCTTAAGATGAAGATTATACTACAGTTGTAGGCAGCTATATATTGGCTATGCTGCAATTGTTGGCAGTTGCATATTGGCTGTATTGTTGGTAAAAGTTGGAAGACCCGCTCCGTTAGTGGTTTGGTCTAACACACTGCTTTCTGAGACGGGGAGGCGTATCAGCCCTGGTTTGAATCTGCCCAGTGGATTAACGAAGGGGGTCGGAGTGCTGGCCATACTGGATGTGGTTTTTAGGCAGTTTTCCACATCCGCAAAGGTGAACAGTGGGCTGGTATTCAAGTCCAACCTCAGTTACGTGATTCGCAAACATTTTCATAACACTTCACACTTTCACACCTATAACACTATATGCAGACAGTTAGGGTACACATTTCTTCACGGGGCGAGGGGGGGGGGGGGGCTGCGGGAGGGCATGGGTTGGCAACAACAGGAAGGGTATCCGTTCACCCCGTAAATATTAATACGCACCAAATCCGAATTATCAAGGTCGACCCAAAATATGCGGGAACATGACAAAAGAGAAAGAGGGTTGGTAAAAATTGGAGGGAATGTGTATACAAAGGTTATAAATCCTGTCAAGCAACTTCCTATTTAATATAATAGAATTTTGGCTATTGTTGAAGGTCACTACCAATTAGGCCTGATACTCAAAGCATTTTTTTGCTGCATTGCATTGCTAGAAGTTCACTAGAGTGAAAATATTTATGTTTTATATAAAAGAGAGATTGCATTTTTATAGCAAGAGTTTTTGTAGGGCAGGTGATTTATGTTGCAGTCAGTTATGAAATTTCATTTCTTAGGAACAGTGAAGCATATGGATACATATTTACATTTCCTACACAAGAAGATAAATGATGGGTAGAAAAAAATAAAATTGTACAGAAACTGGCTGCACCTACACTAGATCAGAGGAATAAGTACCATTTTCTCCATCCAGTGAGCAATGCAGAATTAAATGAGTAATTGTCAAGTGAAAGTGTCATTCTGTTGCTATGAAGTGTCATTCCGTTCCCGGAGATTTTATTTTATTTTCGTTATTAAAATATTTGTTTGATGCATATTTCTTCTATACCACTTTGTTTCCCATTTATTCCTCTTCAATCATAATTTTTCTAAATGTTTATAGTAAATGGTTGGGCTGAATTACTATTGTATTATAAATGATAACAATATGCATGTCTAAATTATGTCATTCTGTTACCAGGTAGTTCTTTTCACCTAAGTCTAAATATATGAATCGAATATAAACTTTCACATTATTAAAATTATGTTTCTTTGCTTGTTGTTGTTATGGTCTTCAGTCCGGAGACTGGTTTGATGCAGCTCTCCACCCTACTCTATCCTGAGCAAGCCTTTTCATCTCCTCATAAGAACGGCAACCCACATCCACTTGAATCTGCTTACTATACGCGTCTCTTGGTCTCCCTCTGCGATTTTTACCCCACACACTTCCCTCCAATGCTAAATTTACGAATCCTCGATGTCTAAGAATATGTCCTACCAAGCGATCCCTTCTTTTAGTCAGGGTATGCCAAAAATTCCTTTTCTCGCCAATTTTGTTCAGTACCTCTTCATTAGTTATGTGATCTACCCACTTAATCTTCAGCATTCTTCTGTAACACCACATTTCAAAAGCCTCTATTCTCTTCCTGTCCGCACTGCTTATCGTCCATGTTTCACTCCCGTACAAGGCAACACTCCACACAAATGCCTTCAGAAAAGACTTCCTTACACTTAAATTAATATTCGATGTTAGCAAATTTCTCTTTTTCAAAAATGCTTTTCTTCCCATTGCCATTCTGCATTTTATATCCTCTGTACTGCGACCATCGCATGTTATTTTACTACCCAAGTAACAAAACTCATCTACCACCTTCATTGTCTCATTACCTAATCTAATTCCTTCGGCATCGCCTGATTTTCTAAGACTACATTCCATTATTTTTGTTTTGCTCTTGTTTATGTTCATTTTATACGCTCTCTTCAACACACTGTCCATTCCATTCAACTGCTCTTCAAGGTCGTTCGCTGTCTCTGACAGAATTACAATGTCATCAGCAAAACGCAATGTTTTTATTTCTTCCCCCTGAACTTTAATGCCTATTCCAAAATTTTCCTTGCTTTCCTTCACCGCCTGCTCAATGTACAAATTGAATAACATCGGAGAAAGGCTACAACCCTGTCTTACTCCCTTCCCAACTGATGCTTCCCTTTCATGCCCTTCAAGTCTAATAACTGCGGTCTGGCTTTTGTACAAATTGTAAATAACTCTCCTTTCCCTGTATTTTACCCCTGCTGACTTCAGAATTTGAAAGAGTGTAGTCCAGTCAACATTGTCAAATGCTTTCTCCAAATCTACAAAAGCTAAAAATGTAGGTTTGCCTTTCCTTAATCTATCTTCTAAGATAAGACGTAAGGTAAGTATTGCCTCCCGGGTTCCTACGTTCCTCCTGAATCCAAACTGATCTTCCCCGAGGTCAGCTTCTACCAGCTTTTCCATTCTCCTGTAGATAATTCGTGTTAAAATTTTGCAACCATGACTTATCAAACTGATGGTTCTGTAATTTTCACACCTGTCTGCGCCTGATTTCTTTGGAATGGGGATTATTACATTTTTCTTAAAGTCTGAGGGTATTTCGCCTGTCTCATACATCCTACACACCAGTTCAAATAGTTTTGTCATGGCTGGCTCTCCCAGAGACTTTAGTAGCTCTGAGGGTATGTCATCTACTCCTGGGGCCTTGTTCCGACCTAGGTCTTTCAGGGCTCTGTCAAATTCATCTCTCAGTATAGTATCTCCTATTTCATCTTGATCTACTTCCTCTTCCCTTCCTACAACATCGTCTCTAAGTTCATTTCCTTTGTAGAGCTGCTCTATGTACTCTTTCCACCTTTCAGCTTTCCCTTCTTTGCTGAGAACTGGTTTCCCATCTGAGTTCTTGATATTCGTAGAATTACTTTTCTTGTCCCCAAATGTGTCTTTTATTTTCCTGTAGGCGGTATCTACTTTTCCCCTTCTTATACATTCTTCTACAGATTTGCATTTGGCTTCTAGCCACTCCTGCTTAGCCATTTTGCATTTCCTGTCAATCTCATTTTTTAGTCGTCTGTACTCCATTTTGCTTGTTTCATTTACTGCATTTTTATATTTTCTCCTTTCATCAATTAAATTTAGTATTTCCTGTGTTATCCAAGGATTTTTTGTTGGTCTTGCCTTTCTACCTATTTTGTCCTCCGCTGCCTTCACTATTTCATCTCTCAATGCTACCCATTCCTCTTCTACTGTTTTATTTGCCCCTGTTTCTGTCAATTGTTGCCTAAAGCTCCCTCTGAAATTCACCAGAACTTCACGTTCCTTCAATTTATCTAGGTCCCATCTCCTTATTTTCCTACCTTTCTGCAGTTTTTTCAGTTTCAGCCTACAGTTCATGACTAACAAGTTATGGTCAGAGTCTATATCTGCCCCTGGGTATGTCTTGCAGTTTATAACCTGGTTCCGGAATCTATGTTTTACCATTATAAAATCTATCTGATATCTTCCGGTGTCTCCTGGTCTCTTCCAAGTATACAACCTTCTTTTGTGATTCTTAAACCACGTGTTTGTTACAATTAAATCATGTTCCGTGCAAAATTCTACCAGGCGACTTCCTCTTTCATTCCTTCTGCCCAGTCCATATTCACCTACTATTTTTCCTTCTCTTCCTTTTCCTACTACCGAATTCCAGTCTCCCATTACAATTAAGTTTTCCTCTCCCTTAGCTGTCTGAATAATTTCCTTTAGCTCCTCATATATTTCTTCGATTTCCTCATCATCGGCAGAGCTAGTTGGCATATAAACCTGTACTACTGTTGTCGGTGTTGGCTTCGTATCTATCTTGACAATGATAATGCGATCACTGTGCTGCTTATAGTAGTTTACCCGCATTCCTATTTTCTTATTCATTATGAGTCCTACTCCTGTGATACCCCCAACTGATTTTGTATTTATAATCCTGTACTCACCTGACCAGAAATCCTGTTCATCCTGCCACCGAACTTCACTAATCCCCACTATATCTAACTTCAACCTATCCATTTCCCTTTTTAAATTTTCTAATTTTCCTACCCGATTAAGGGATCTAACATTCCACGCTCCGATCCGTAGAATGCCAGTATTGTCTTTCCTGATGATAACATCCTCCTGAGTAGTCCCCGCCCGGAGATCCGAATGGGGGACTATTTTACCTCCGGAATATTTTACCCGAGAGGATGCCATCATCATGTTTTCATACAGTAGAGCTGCATGTCCTCGGGAAAAGTAACGGCTGTAGTTTCCCCTTGCTTTCAGCCGTTCGCAGTAACCTTGTGGCAAATCCACATTAGCTGATGTTACAAGGCCAGCTCAGTCAATCATCCAGACTGTTGCCCCTATAACTACTGAAAAGGCTGCTGCCCCTCTTCAGGAACCACACGTTTCTTTGCTTATGTTGCGAAAACAGTAAAAGAAATTGGCTTTTGTAATTTTCTTGGTCTTTTCATTATCTTTAAACTGCAAAACATCCTGCAAGTCATTCCATTACTTGTGGAACTGCCCTATGGGTAGATGTTACACTTGAAAACCAGAATTAATAATTGGTTCTACCTTTACCAACCTACTGAGTCAAAAGATTAAAATGCAGAAATGCTCACAGAAAGCTTCGATCAAATTTCAAAAATGTACCCAAAGCATACAATTGTAATTGGCGGTGACTAACTTACCCTCAATATATTGGCAAAAATATATGTTCAAAACTGGAGGCAAGCATAAAACGTTGTCTGAAAGCGTACTGAGAGCATTCACCAAAAATTATCTCAAACAATTGATCATGAACCCACTAGAATAGTAAACGGTTGTGAAAACATACTTTACCTCCTAGCAACAAATAACCTGGAGCTAATAAAGGACATTAAAACATACACAGGAATTAGTGAACACAAGAGTAGTTGTAGTTAGGCTGAATATTGGAATTCCCAACTCCATCAAATTTAAACAATAAAATATAAGTTATTCATTCAAAAAAGCATATAAAGATTCAATTAACGCTTTCCTGCATAATAATCTCTAGTCTTTCAAAGTTAACAATGTGACTGTAGATCAGGTGTGACTTACATTTAAAGAAATAATATTGACAGCTATTAAGAGATTTACACAAAATAAATTAACAAAAGAAGTGTTTGACTCGCCTTGTTACACAAAATGGGTTAGATCACTCTTGCAAAAGCAAAGAAAAAGTATGCCAACTTTTAACAGACACAAAGTCCCCAAGGCTTGCAACCTATTAAAGAAAAATTGGCTCGAACTTCAATGAAAAAAGCTTGCAATAGTTTTCACAATGAAGCCTGTTACGTAACTTAGTAGAAAATCTAAAAAAAAAATATGGTTGAATATAAAGTATAGGGTAATTGTGAAGAATGCTTGCACGAGCGCCCATTTCGATAAATCTCGAATGCGCGACCACATTTCGATATATATAGCGCATTTCGATATGTTCCAAGATGACGGGAGAATCTGATTTGTTGATGTACGAAACAGTGATCATTTTAAGTGAAAGTTAGGTTAGGTATAGATTAAACAAGAATTTTTTTTTTAGTATGTGAGGGCGTGTAGCACCCGAATCTCCGATCAAAAACACTCAAAGTTTCCATCATATGCGCCATTCTAATAACACAGGCAACAATCTCTGCAATTCTACCGTCCTGAACCGGAGATTCGGGTGCTATGCGCCCTCACATACTAAAAAGAAACTTCTTGTTTAACCAATACCTAACCTAACTTTCACTTAAAATGATCACTGTTTCGTACATCAACAAAACAGATTCTCCCGTCAGATTGGAACATATCGAAATGCACCATATATCGAAGTGTAGTCACGGTTTTGAGATTTATCGAAATGGGTGTCCGTGCAAGCGTTCTTCACAATTACCAAGTAGGTTATAGTAGTAATAAACAATCAATATCTTCACTACATGATAACAAAGGTGATGCTACAGCTGTGCAAAAACAAAACTGCTTAACGTCGTTGTTGTTGTTGTTTAGAGGGGACTAAACTACTTGGTCATCAGTCCCCTGTTCCTAACAAAAAAACGTGCAGTTGGTGGGAAACAATAGCCGTATGGACCCGGAGACGTAGTATCAATACTCAAGAGGAGTACATGTCAACGATGGAGTTTCACCAACTGCACAGATAGAGAAAGTAAAACAGCGCGGTGAATCACGTTAAAATTTGGCAACGGAAATCCGTGGCTGGGTGGTCACTGGGACGAGCCAGTCACAGCATCGACCCCTAGCACTAAGGATAGGGTAGGTGAAAAATTAAAAGACTGCCGTAGGGGAGCTAAAATATTACAGCCCATCAGGAGATGAACTACTGTCAATGCAACACCACAGCGACACATGGGAGGTGGCTCACGGCGAAGTAGATAGCCCTGAGTCAACCAAGTGTGCCCGATACGCAGGCGGCTAGCACAACAGAGTCTCAACGATTGGGCCTCAGTGAAGTTTTCCATGTGGCTGTGGATGGTTTGATTGTGCGAAGCTTGTTTTGCGCACTCAGTGCAGACCATTCCAAACTCCAGGCGTCTTGCACCTTCCGGCGTAGCGTCCACCTAAGGTCCGTTTCCATGAGACCAATTTCAAGAGGGCGTGAGGAGGTGGCCTGTTTGGCCAACTCATCAACACACTCATTGCCAGGAATGCTGATGTGCCCTGGGGTCCAAACAAAGACCACTGAGCAACCACACCTATTGAGAGGGGCAACAAAGTCTTGAATACTCTGCACCAGAGGTAGTTTGCTGAAACACTGGCCGAGTACTCACAAGCCACTCAGGGAGTCGCTACAGATGACAAACGACTCCCCGGGGCAGGCTCGGAGATGTTCCAGAGCTCTAGAGATAGTGACCAGCTCTGCAGTAAAAACACTACTCCCACTTGGCAAAGACCGCTGTTCAAAAAGGTCACCACGGAGATAGGCGTACACAGCATGGCCATCTACCAGAGAACCTTTGGTGTAGATGACTTCTGCACCATGGAACGAGTCAAGGAGTTCCTGGAACTGGTGACGGAGAATCAATGGTGAAATGAAGGCTTTCAAATCCCAGGACAAGTCCAACATAAGCTGTATATGAGGAACACACCAAGGAGGTGTATTGGAAGAATAGTGGAAAGTAGGAGGGAAGGGAAGGGATTCAAGGAAGGAGAGAAGGTAATGGACACGGATTGCAATTTGGAGACCCGACCATGGCCGTCTTTGAGGGAAGGGAGTGCAGCAGTTGGGCAGAGAAGCCTGCGATTCAGATGATGGTCTGAGGTGTGGACACGAGCAACATACGAGGCCAACAAATGTTGCCGACGGAACCGCAGTGGGGGAACCCCAGCCTCAGCGAGGAGGCTCATCACCCGGCTCGTACGAAAAGCTCCTGTTGCCAAGTGAACACCAGCATTTAGGATGGGGTCTAAGACCCAAAGCACAGAAGGGGCTGTCGAGTCATACACCTGGTTCCCATAATCCAGGCGGGACTGGATGAGAGCCTTATAAAGTTGTAATAGGGTTGGACAGGTGGCTTTCCAAGCAGTATGGCTGAGACAGCGCAGTATATTTAGGTATCGCCAGCACTTTTGTCGAAGCTGTTGTAGGTGGGGTACCCATGTGAGCCGGGCATCAAACAGCATGCCCAAGAAGCGATGCGTATCTTCAGCACAAAGAAGGCCGTCACCCAAATACAGTTCTGGGTCTAGGTGCACTGCCCGACGGCAACAAAAGTGCATAACCCGAGTTTTGGAGGCAGAGAACCGGAACCCATTGGCCAACGCCCAGGATTGCACCTTGTGAATGGCTCCCTGTGGTCGCCTTTCAGCGACACCAATACTAGCCGAACTGTAATACATACAAAAGTCATCGGCATACAGTGAGGAGGACACTGATGACCCTACTGCTGCAGCAAGTCCGTTGATTGCAATTAGAAATTGCGGAACACTACGAACGGAGCCCTGTGGGACTCCATTCTCCTGGGTGCGTGGGGAACTGAGGTGGGTACCTACCTTAACCCGAAAAGTGAGAAGTGAGAGGAAGTTCTGGATGAACAGCAGAAGCGGTCCTCTTAAGCCCCAGCCATGCAGCGTAGCTAGAAAATGGTAACGCCAGGTAGTGTCATAAGCCTTTCGCAGATCGAAAAAGACTGCAACCAGGTGCTCACGCCCGGCAAAAGCAGTGCGGATGGCCGACTCCAGCAAAACTAGATTGTCCAATGCAGAACGGCTCTGGCAGAATCCCCCTTGTTGTGAGGCGAGGAGTCTACAGTCTTCAAGAACCCACACGAGCCGCCGACTCACCATACGTTCGAAGAGCTTGCAAGGAATATTGGTGAGGCTAATCAGACGGTAACTGTCTGCCACCTGTGGATCAGCGCCAGGTTTTATCACTGGAATGACAATGCTGTCCCGCCATTGAGATGGGAAAACACCTTCAACCCAGAGGCGATTGAACAGGGCGAGAAGTTGGTGTTGAAAGTCCTTTGACAGGTGGCGCAGGAACTGATTGTGGATTCGATCTGGCCCTGGGGTGGTATCGGGGCAAGAAGTGAGGGCACTCTGGAATTCCCACTCAGTGAATGGGGCATTATATGGTTCCCGCCGACATGTGTGGAAAGAGAGCTGCCTCCGCTCGACCTGTTCTTTGCGGGTGTGAAAGCCCACAATGTAAGCAGAATTCTAAGAGTTACTGGCATAATGATCCACCATGTGTTCAGAGATAACAGCTAGATCCAGGCATATAGTACCCTGAATGTTCAAGCTGGGGATTCCCGCCTGTGGTCGGTACCCAAAAAGGCGCCTAACCTGTGAGCACAAACGAGATGGGGTGCGCGAGAGCCTACAGTAGCAACATATCTCTCCCAACAATCCTGCTTACTCTGGCGTATCAGCCTCCGAGCCTGTGCCCGCAGTTGCTTGAAAGCGATCAGGTGCTCTATACAAGGGTGGCGCCGGAGTGCCCGACGATGTTCCCTGATGGCCGCATCAATCTCTGCGGACCGCCACGGAACCGACTTGTGCCGAACTGAGCCAGTGTTGGTCAGAACAGTGGCTTCAGCAGCGGAAATGATGACTCTGGTGATGTGATGAGCAGCCTAATCAACATTGTCCGGGATTGGAGGAATCACCCTAGTAGCCGAGGTGTAAGCAGGCCAGTCAGTCCTATGCAGAGACCAACGGGGCAAGCCATCTGGTGGTTGATACTGGAGAAGAGAGATATGTATGGGAAAGTGGTCACTACCACATAGGTCATCATGGACCCCCCCCCCCCCTCCACCCAATAAAGCTGTGGTAGAAGGCTTGGGCTGCAGAGAGAAAGGTCTATAGCCGAGTATGTGCCACGCGCCACACTGAAATGTGTGGGGGCACCGGTATTGAGAAGGCAGCAGTTCAGTTGTGCTATTAGAGCTTCAATGTCCCTACCGCGACCTGAGACCTGAGAGCCACCCCACAAGGGGTCGTGGGCATTGAAATTCTCCAATAGGAGGAATGTGCGAGGGTGAAGATCGGGGTGAGAGTTTAATTTTTAAAACTCACAACCACCAACTGCGAACCAAATTCCTAAACATGCAAAAACACTGGAACTGTGATCGCTACTGTTTGACTCATTTTCTAGGGTATGATATCACACGTTCGCAGCTTTCCTTCCCTGCATATGATTAACAAAAAAAAAATCATAATAAAGTCAAGTTCATGAGAGAAAAGGGTGTACTAACTACTATTTTTGAAAACACGTGAAAATTCACTTTATGTTGTTTATTACACCATATTAAAACCCTGTGGCTGATACGTCTGTACGTCGACACATTTATCAAATAAAGTTATAGCTCGTGAGCCCCCAGACAAAATGAATATTTGTCGCAAATTGTTTTCACACCATGTGCCTGTCTCAAACACCGTTTTATGTTCATGCCTATGCGACAACACATGTTACATTAACAAAACACAGTCACTTTTAGTGTGATGCACACCTTGTTCCACCGGCTAAATATTCACAAATCACAGTAGCCTCGATACAACTTGGTGTAGTCTACGACGAGCAACCACACTTGGCAATTGCCACACAAAAATCTATAGTCTCCACCTGGACATCCACATGCCGACTGTGCAGAGTGACGCCGCTTGGCCAGCTACACCACTTGCTCCCGACTCCTCACTTCCTGCCCGCGCGCGCGCAGCAAAAGCCCAACTGCCGGGTTTTTTCCCTACGTCATCAACTTCCCCATGTGAGCTGTTCTAACCGACTTGCCAACATACAGCGCTCAGCCAATACATTTCTAAAACTTTACTTAAAATCAAAATAATTACACTACACATTAAACAAATGTCTTCTTAGTTTTTTATATTGGTATAAACATCCTTTGTACTATTTATTATAATCGTGCAATTTCTTATATCACAGGTAAGTGATTTAACTAAATACTTCAAGATAAAATACACAAGATTAATTGAAAATTAAATGAGAAATAGTTAATATATTATTTTATAAACAAACATTGCCATGCTAGTTGTGTAACTGTCTTGTATTCATTGGTAATTTATTATTTTTCATTGTCAATTTAACATATTGCCAGATGTGACTATATCAGCTAATGTATTGTTTATTTGTCAACAGGCTATTTTGTAATGAGGGTCTTAAAGGTTCCTAACTGCATCGTATTACTTGAAATGCAAGTAGTATTAGAATATTTTATTTCACACTGTGCACTGCATTGCGCCTGGCACTCGCCATTGTCTCTCTCTCCCCTCACCGGAAACTAGCCTTGAAAATCCTAAGCTGGAACAAGCCACCAACGTCGGCCTGCTCGCCGCTCCCCTCAGCTACAAGCACACAGCAAATCTTTACGTGGAGAATTTCTGCCTATGGCCTAACTATAAATGTTGTCACCCAACTGCGTACATACATTGCTACCATAATTATTAAGATTAAAATTGTGTAACATTTGGTGCATTGGCATGGTCAATGTTTACAGTGAAATTCATACTGTTTAATTACAAATGCTATTAATTACCAATATTTCTATTGGGTGGTAATCTCACAAATGGTGGGGGAAGTTGTGCGATCAAGTTCGCAAGGTCTGCAGGAGAGACTGCCTCATCCGGAGGAAGGTAGATTGAGCAGATGGTAATGTCCTATTGTGCCTGAATTCTCACAGCCACTGCCTCGAGCACTGTGTTAAGTGGCACTCGTGAACTGGGGACAGTGGCAAGAACGTATAGACAGACTCCTCCGGATACCCTGTCGTATGTTGTGCGGTTTTTATAGTAACCCCTATACCCACAAAGGCAGGAGTCCGTTCGGCAGGAAACCAGGTTTCCTGTAGTGCTACACAGAGAGAAGGGTAGTGACATAGCAACTGCTGTATCTCGGCCAAGCAGCGGAAGAAACCGCCACAGTTCCACTGTAACACCACACTATCTCCCAACATACAGGGCATATTTATTTAGATGGTAGTGTATGGCCCACAGGTTTATCTACAATCACTGACTCAGAAGGCAGAGCCTCAACGTCCATTGCTTCCAAAATCTTAGCAATTGCCAAGTCTTCAGGGGACGCAAGGATTTCCACCACGTCCTTCGAAGCAGACGATTTTTGTGGTGGCATGGTAGCCACCTGTGATTCTTTTGTTTTACATTTTTTCTGCTTTTCTCACTGATCATTCGGCTTCTCGCGCTGGGAGGGCTTGGCAGACTCAGTCTCAGGGACGGAGGGAGCAGGACCACCATGTAGTAAATGCTGGTGGCTATTACGGCAGTGGCCAACACGAAGCTGGGCCAGAACAATCTCCTCTCGGCGGGAGGGTCGAGATGACGTTGACCAGAGATCAGGCACAGGTTTAATGGCTCGCAATTTGTTCCCTGACAGGGATGACTAATGTAGATACCAACGGGAGATAATACGCTGGGAGACACCAGAGCGAAGGTAGCTGGAAGGGAGACATTTGTCCTTCCCAGGCTTTGGTATGGGAATGACTATGGCTTCACGCCAGCGTTGCGGAAAGGTGCCTTCTATCCATATGCGGTTGTAGGTGGCCAGTAGGAAGTGCAAGCTCGTTGGTGAAAGGCGTTGCAGCATCGCCACATGAATGCCATCTGGTCCTGGAGTGGAGGATCGCGAAGACGAGAGTGCGTGGTGGAGCTCTTGCACAGTAAACTCGGTATTGTAGCATTCACGGTTCTGAGAGGTAAAGGGCAATGGAGTCGCCTCCACCGTCCGTTTCCTAGCAAGGAAGGTGTCAGTGTAATGTGAAGAGCTAGAGACCCCTGCAAAATGTCGACCTAGTGCGTTGGCTATTTGTGGAGGATCGACGACGGTGTCAGTTGCGACACACAGACCAGGAATCGGGGAATGAGCCATAGTGCCTGAAATTTTTCTGAGGTTATCCCAAATGATAGAGGAAGGGGTAGACCTATTAAAAGAGCTCGTGAATGAGCGCCAACTGGCGCGTTTACAGTCGCGAAAGAGGCGACGACAATGCAGTTGTCGAGTGTGGGCCGTTGTTTGAAGATTCTAAGGGCATGTCGCCGTGCTCTTAGAGCATCACGGCATTTCGCGGTCCACCATGGGACACGGGGACGACGTGAGTGGGAAGTCTTGCAGGGGATGGAACATTCCGCGGCTGTCACAATAACTGTGGTAATGTGTTCCACTACACTAGGATAATGATAAGTACCAAAATCCGCCAGTGACGAGTAGAGCTCCCAGTCCGCTTTGGTTATCTGCCAGCAGTGTGGATGCTCAAGGGTGTCAGGCATCATTAGGTGAATTACACATGGAAAATGATCGCTCGAATGTGTGTCTGAGAGAGCAGACCATTCAAGACGCCGTGCCAGCTGAGCAGTGCAGATAGCGAGATCTATATGGCTGAAAGTGTTTGTGGAGTCCGAAAGATAAGTTGGTTCACCAGTGTTAAGGCAGATGAGCTGAAGGTGGTTCAGGATATCTGCCAGGAGGGAGCCCCATGTACATGGTCGTGGGGAGCCCCAAAGGGGGTGGTGGGCATTGAAATCTCCCACCAACCAAAACGGAAGCGGAAGCTGGTCAATAAGCTCTAGAAGATCGGATCTAGTGACGGGAAAGGAGGAAGGAGCGTAAATATTGCACAGTGTGAAGATAAATCCAGGAAGGTATATCCGGACAGCAACAGCTTGTATCGGAGTACACAAAGGGACCGGTGTACTGTGTACGTCATCCCGGATAAGCAACATTACGCCCCTGTGGGCTGGAATTCCAAAGCGAACGGTCAAAGCGAAGTACAAAGCGAACGGTAGAGTAGTTTGGGAAAGTAATTCGAGTACTAGGGAGCAATTTTGTCTCCTGTAGAGAGAAGATGATTGGGTGATATGTTCGCGTTAGAAGCTGCAGTTCTGTCCAATTCGACCGAATACCACGAATGTTCCATTGAAGAATATCCATAACAGGATAAAATGAGATGAAGGTGGACATCAGCCCGACGAAGGCGGCGGGCCACAGTGCGAATGTTCGCAACTGGTGGTGTCTGAGACGGGAGGGTCTTGCTCCATATTCTCAGAGGTGTCCACAACAGCTGCTTGAGTGTGGCCGGCAGCCCCATCTTTGTCTGATGCACCTGGAGAGACTATAGGCTTCCAGGGGATGCCATCGTCACATTGTGAGGTAGGAGGGTGGAGAGTTTTCCCCCTATTTGACTTCTTGGAGCCCTGGTGAAGCTCCTTGGTTGGCTCAGATGTTTTGGAAGGGGTGCGGAGGAAATCCTTGCGCGAATGCTCTTTCTTAGACTTTCGGGTCTCTATCTGTGGTTTCACAGCTGAAGATGAAGATTTGGAAGAGGTACTCACACTTTTCGTTGAACGTGACGCCGTTGTCGATATAGACTGTTTGACAACTACTGTCGTAAACTGTAGGTCACAAGTCTGTGTGGCCATATCCCGTGTCGGTGGAGGCGTTGCAACTAGAGTACTGTAATTACCACGCAATGGGGTCTTAGGCTTACGACTGGCGTACATCTTACGTGCAACTTGTATGGGAACCTTTTCCTTCACACAGATTTCCTGGATGGCCCGTTCATCAGCAAACACGGGACATTCCCGGGAGGAAGCAGCATGATTCCCGTTACAATTGACGCAATGGGAGGACGGTGGTGGACAAATCCCCTCATGGGCCTCTTTACCACAGGTGACACATGTGACCGGGTTCTTGCAAGACTGGCTTGTGTGGTTGAATCGAGGCACTGATAACACCGAGAAGGGTTAGGGATATAAGGTCGTACTGTGATGACCTCATACCCTGCCTTGATCTTCGGCGGCAGAACCACTCGGTCGAAGGTCACAAACACTGTGCGAGTGGGCACTAAAACATTGTTCTCTTTTTTTGTCACTCTGTGTACTGCGACGACGCCTTGAGCTGCCAGATATTCTTTCAGTTCATCCTCAGTCAGACCGTCCAAACTTGTCGAGAAGACTACCCCTTGGGAATAATTGAGGGTTGGATGGAGCTCAACACGAACCGGGTAACTGTGGAGCAGAGTAGCCTTAAGCAGCCGCTGTGCCTGGGAGCCACTTTCTGTTTCTAACAGTAGTGTTCCATTACGCAGGCGGTTTCAGGTCTTAACTGGGCCGGCAATGGCATCAACCCCTTTTTGAATAATAAATGGGTTCACCGACGAAAAGGATTGTCCTTCCTCAGTACGCATCACCACAAGGAACTTTGATGTCTGTAAATTTTTCTGTTCCGAGACACTATTGTCCAGTACTTCAATTTCTAAAGACTCTTTACATTTTCTTTTTTTAATAACCATCGCGGATGTATTCCCCACAATTGCCAGTGTCTCCGATGGCACGCTCCTTCCTGCTGGGGGCCCCCAACGGAAGCACACCCGCCTTGGGTGATTGTTCCCACCCCAGGTCACACCTCCTGACCTACAGACGGAGGGACCAATCGGCGAATCGGGAAGGTATCAGCGCAGGCAATCGCCCCTCCCATGGCCTGGCCTTAACCAGGGGGTACGCACGCACCCTACATGCCAGCCCGGGGCTGGGACTTACGCATTACCCAGTCACCCATTTGGGTGGCCTTCAAGTGGGCACAGGGAGGAAGAAGAGAGAAATAGTGGAAGGAGAAGCCTCAAACGCAGATGCGGAGGCAAAGAAAGAGGTGAAAGAAGAGTGTAAAGCCAAAAATGTCAGAACTTCGGTTCCCCGAAGGATGCACAGACTCGATCCCCAAGAGAGGGGAAAAGGACAGTAGAAGAAGCGTCATGTAGCACGGAAAGGAAAGAGTGCTACAAAGGCTGGGGCCCCGTGCTCGCCACGCACGTACTCACCACAGAGCGGTGAGCCCCCGGGGGGGGGGGGGGGACGGAGGTTGCGCTTGAGGCCCTACGACCAGCTTTGGAAGGCACTTGGTGCCACTCACTGGCGTCCACTGTACCAGTGGGAGAAACCGAGGGAGAAAGGCAGAGGTTCCAATTTCTGAATGCAGCAAATAGTAATGCGAGGTAATATGTATCAGCCGGAGAGGGGGGAGAGGGTAAGAAGGAGTCCAAGTGGAATAAGTGAAAATGGAATCGCCAAAATTGTGAAAACAGTTTCTGTAAGTTTGCAAATGAGATAGAGGCAGCATATTACTACATCATCCTGATGAGTACAGTATAAATGTGTGTGGGAGGAGGTGGAGGAGGGCGAGCAAAATTTAATAACTATTTTATTCCTCGATACAGAAGTTCTTAGATTGTTGTTGTTGTTTTTTTTTTTTTTTTTTTTTTTCCTTCCAGATTAATATTTATTTCGCAGAAATCCTCAAACATGGATACCCTTACGATATATTTGCTCCGTAAGTGTTTTTTCAATACGATTCATAAGCATCACATTCACGAGGATTATATTTTTCCTGCAACAAAAAGTTCTTAATTTTATGAAAAAAATCGATGGAACGAGATAACATTTATCGGCGATTTTCTCGTAGAACTCTATTTTATAAATAAGAATTGTTTATCGTACACTTCTGTACAGCATATCACACGCACAAAATTGCTGCATTAGTAGATAAAAAGCAATAAAAAACAAACCCAACACAACTTCAACTTATGAACACAGACCAACAATGGAGGAAATATGAACAATTTTTTATTACCCCACCATTCACGATTTTTCCTGTAGGGGCGCAGCTATGAGTCAAGTGACGTTCTGCATTTTCAATGGCTACTGCTAGATTCTACAATGGTGCGCCTTTGTGGATTCATCCCATATGCCGTATTACGCAGTTTTCGAGTTCGTAGAATTCGGTGTCAATACTAGCGATTTCCAAAAGAACATGCTAGAAGGTGTTGCTCAAAACCAGTTCATTTTTGTCCAACTCAAAAGGAACCGAGTTTTGCTGTCGCAAAACAAGTAAGACCAATTTGTTATTTGAACCTGAAAAGTGGAATTTGAACCACTTCAATTGTAAACTCATAATTTTAACAATCGTAACAATTACGATTAAATCGTAATGGTTGGCACCTCTGGAAAGGGATTCAAGTGATCCCTTCCTCGCGAGAGGAGTCAGAGCAGGCTGTTGTGGCTCTGGCTCAAGTGTGGGGACAGATGTCCCCATTGGTTGTGGGATTTTTGCTTCCAAGGCAGGGGCTTTGGTAGCAACAGTGTGAGATGTGCCCCCTACCACCAAGGGGGCAGATGGTGACGGTTGGGCTTGAGGGCCCACTATGATTGACGGAAAAGGCGGCAAACTAGTCTGCTGAAATGGTGGTGTGGCTGCTGCATAGGACGTTTTTATGCTGACCGGGTGGAGTTTTTCGTATTTCCTCTTTGCCTCAGAATAAGACAGCCGATTCATGATCTTCCTTTCTTTGTGCAGTACAGAGCAGGTAGGCGAGCAAGGTGGGTGCTGCTGCCCACAGTTGACACAAATGGAAGGTGGCGTACAAGGCAGGTCTGGGTGCAATGCACGGCCACAGTCCCGACAGGTGGAACTGGCGGTACATGTGCCCAAACCTCCAGCATTTAAAACAGCACATAGAGGGAGGAACGTAGGGCTTTATGTCACATCGGTAAATCATCACCTTGATCTTCTCAGGCAATGAATCGCCCTTGAAGGCCAAGATTAATGCACTAGTGGCGACCCTGTTGTCCTTCGGACCCCTATGGACTCGGCGTATGAAGTGGACACCTCACTGTTCCAAATTCTTGCGGAGTTCGTCATCTGACTGCAAAAGGAGGTCCCTTTGAAAAATCATACCCTGTACCATGTTCAGGCTTTTGTGTGGGGTGATAGTAACGGGAACATCACCCAGCTTGTCACAGGTGAGCAATGCCCGTGACTGTGCTGGGGATGACATCGTTATTAAAACCAATCCCGATCGCATCTTCGACATGCCGTCTACTTCTCCGAACTTGTCTTCCAAGTGCTCGACAAAGAAGAGAGGCTTTGTGTTGATGAAAGATTCACCATCAGTCCTAGTACACACTAAATACCTTGAAGCATATTGTTGTCTTCGGCTTCAAGACCTGCATTCCTCCCACGGCGTGGCCAAGGAAGGGAACAACTGTGGGTTGTAATTCTCAGCGTTGAAGTCTACTTTTCCTTTACCCCGCCAGCATTACTCTGGGTTCTTTTCATGGTGTTCCCACGAGCAGCTAGGGAAATAAAGGTCCACCCAGGCAGAGCCCCGCTTGCCTAGGTAAGCCTTATACAACTGAGGTTCGGCAGGTTCCTCAGAGGTTGCTTGCAAGTGACAGTTCAACCTCAACATCCATGCATCTCCTCGGCACGTAGCACACCTTGAGATTGAGACGTTTTTTATAGAGGTTTCTACCGTCCTCGCAACCTGGGCGATTAAGCCAAGATCCCTGGGCTCTGAAACGTACAATGTTCCACCATCGCACCGAACGATGGTCATTGAAGCACGCACAGAGCTTACGATGTAGCGGACAGTTGGCGCGACACAGCCCGCAGTTCAGGACCCCAGGTTCGCCAAGCCCGTACTCAGCAAATTAATGCCGGGCCCCTGAGGGGAACTGCTTAACACAGCTTTTCAAAATTCCTTCACGAGAAACTGACGAAGCACATAGGCTAGTAGAATTCGAATCAAGAACAACTGCCAGCACATATAATTTAGAAGTAGGTATACCTGAAGTGTTAAAACAACTTAAATCACTTAACAAATGCAAGTCTACCAGTTCAGACAGTATACAAAGACACAAAGACTGATAAGTAGCATAGGTCACTCCAATATTCAAGAAAGGCAATAGTAGTGATACCTAAAATTACAGGCCTATACCACTGACGTCAGTTTGCAGCACGATTGTAGAACACATACTTCCCTCAAACATTGTGAAGTACCTAGAAGAGAACGACCTATTGACCTCCAGTCAACACAGACTCAGAAAGTATCGTTCTTGCGAATCACAGATAGCTCTCTATTCACATGAAGTAATGAGTGCTATCGACAAGGGATCTCAAATTGATTCCATAATTCTCGACTTCCAAAAAGGTTTATGTCACTGTATGTCATAAGTGTCTCCTAATCAAATTGCGTGCTTATGGAATAACGCCACCAGTTGTGCTATTAGATTAATGATTTCATGTCAGAAAGGACACATCATGTATTAATAGAAGGAAAGTAGTCGAGTAAAACTGAAGTAATATATGGTATTCACCAGGGAAGTGTTATAGGGCTCCTGTTTGTGGTGTCACACAAGTCTGAAGTGCGCGCCACGTACTTTCACTGCGCACCGCCATGCACGCGTGGCTCGGCCTTCTTACGATGTCGGCCATGAGCGCCCTCTGCTGCAACTCTGCTCGTGGCCACCACTGAACCGCATCGGTCCCTTGGGATTAGGACAGGGACTGACACGGACTCATCAGTAGGCAGGCCTCTACGTAGTTAACCTATGTCTTGGCAGTACACTTAGTTGGCAGTCATGAACTTTGTAAAAGTTAAGTATATCCTATTTCTACAAAATATACAACTTGTTCTAATCTAGCTTAGTGATTCTAGTTTCTGCTGTCCCACTGGCTGGTCACCTCAGACTCTGTACCCCCACAAGCACGCATCCTATTTCCCTGTGTCGGTCTCTCTCTACTCGACCACTGACACCCTGGACAACCGGCGGAAACGAGACACAAAAGTGGCAACGAGGATCGATAGAAGAACCTTGGACACTTCCACTTGTATCAGCCAGACAGCAGCAGTCGGAGCACGCAGAAATTGCTCCTGCCCGCCCACCCTTATTATAAGATTTTTGGGGGAAAACATTCAACTACGTGTTTTGTGGACTTTTTTGTTGCGGTGCATCCTCATTTCACATTTCATTTGCATTTTGTTCTAATTTACTTGTATGCATGACGCCTAATTGGTCAGCATGGCCACTACCCCAAAACCAAGGTTAATGGAAATTATTCAGTTACAGACGGTGCAAATCACGCAACTACTTTAAGCGGTGTCCCAGTTGACGGCACAGGCAGCTTCACAACAGCTGTCGCATCAGCCGCCCACACCGGCTGCCACACCGCTTCCTACGTTTCGCCAGTACAACGAACTTGAGGAAGAATGGAGCGATTACCTGGCGCAATTTCAAGAACTCGTCGCGGCTCATCAACTTCCAGGTCAGAGAGTGAAGCACTTTTTATTATCAGTTGTGGGCACCAAGACCTTTGTATTACTGCAGAAACTTTTCCCCCACGCATCTCCTTGTGATCTAGAATTTGATCAAATTGTAGAAGCACTGAATGCTCATTATGAGAGAAAAGTTCTTGTGGCCGCGGCGTGGTACCGAATTTTCAGACTAAAAAAAAAAAAAAAAAAATCACCGAACCAGACCCACCAAGAGTGGATTACAGAGTTGAAGGGCTTAACCCGCAAATGTAAATTTACTTGGTCTTGTGGACTTTCTTATAGTGACGTGATGTTAAAAGATACAATTACGCAGAATATTCAGGACCCCAGAATTAGGGCAGCAATTCTAAAACAGTCTGACCCTTCATGAGACAGTGTACTGCAGCTTATTGAAGCGCATGATACCTTTGACTTAGCAGATGTAGAAATGCAAAGCCACAGTGTTAACTCAGTGCGCCGCAATGGACGCTTTCCTAGTCGCAATTCTCAGTCTAGTCCTAGTGATTCTTACAATTCTACCGGTCATGCTGAACAAACGGTGAACAGTAGCCAGTGTAAAAGTGTGACACAAAAGTCGCCCCGTCATGTTAGAAATAGTAATTTGAATAACAGGCGCCAATGCAGTTTTCAGAACAATGTTCGTAAATCTTGACCCCAGTGTGTATCTTGCCACAAACGTGCGCATTGACCTAGTCGCAACGCAACCTGTTATCAATGTGGAAAATCGGAACATGTACAGTAAGTGTGTATGCAGAATGCAAATTCAAAGAACGGTGCCGTTAGGAACAGTGCTTCGCAGAGTTCAAGAACAATTCATTTTGTAAATGTCATACACGCTGTGAACTTGGACAGTGCTTCTCTTGAATCTCAAATGCAAGAAAGTTCTGCGCCTACGGCAAAACTATGTAGTGAGCCACGTTGCGAGCGCCGTCGAGCGCGTAAAACTGTGCAACGGAAAAGGGTTTTTTGGACAAGCAAAAAACCTAGAGCCTTCTGCAACTTCTCTTTGTAAAAGTGCCCAGTACTGTGTAGCTAGTGACAGTAGACTTGATGTAGTTACTCAAAGTAATTTTAGTGCAGAGATTCAAAGAGATGTGTTTCAAATTTAGTCAGTAGTGCCTCAGGACAAACTCAATGCATTGTGTGAAAAATACAGTGACTTCTTTTCGCCAGAACTAGGTTGTGCAAAAGACTTCGTGGCTCACGTAACTTTAAAGGAATCTGCAGTGCCAAAATTTCGTAAAGCTAGACCAGTGCCTATCACCCTTCGTGATAAAGTTGCTGAAGAACTTAACCGTTGGCAGAATAGTGGAGTGATAACAATTGTAGACACTTATCCCCTGCCCAGACCTGAGGAACTAATGGACAAATTAGGTCAGTCTCGGCCCTCTTCTAAGATTGATTTAGCAGAGACATACTTGCAGATTCCGCTCGATGACGAGTCAAAAAAGTTTTTCGTCATTAATACTCACATGCGCCTTTTACAATTTCAACACCTACCCTTTGGTAGTTCTTCGCTTCCTCCCCCCCCCCCTATTTTTCAGCATTTTTTGGAACAGCTGACAGTTTCTGTACCGTGCTGCTCAAACTATTTAGATATATTGTGGTCTCGGGACGCACAGTTGAAGAACATTTATCAAACCTGGAGTGCCTTTTCAAAGTGTTGACTGCAGCAGGTCTACGTTGCAATAAAGGAACTGAAATAGAGTACCTATGCTATGTGATTAATGCCCAAGGAATCCATCCCTTACAATCACCTCTTCAAGTAATCAAAGACTTGCCTCCTCCTAAGAATGTGCACGAATTGAAAGCAGTGATGGGAAAGCTTCACTATTATTTCAGATTTATTCCCAATGCTTCTCAGATTGCAGCTCCACTGCATCGCTTACGTACGAAGAATGTTCCTTTCGTATGGTCTATAGGTTGCCAGGTTGCGTTTGACAAATTAAAGTCTGCTCTACTCAGTGATGCATGTTTGATTCCCTTTGACACACAGAAGCCTGTAGTGTTAGCAGTGGATTCCTCGTCATATGGTCTGGGCGCAGTAATGTCGGGTCGTATTGGATCTCACGATCGTCCTATTGCCTTTGCATCCACATTACTGACGCCAACGCAACAGAATTACAGTCAGACAGAAAAGGAGGTCTTAGCAATCATTTACGGCGTCACAAAGTTTCATCATTATCTCTATGGCAGAAAATTCTATTTGTTGACAACCACAAGCCTCTCACGTCGTTGTTCTCACCCACAAAGCCAATTCTGCCACGAACGGCACAAAAGCTTCAGAGATGGTCCTTGATATTGTCAAATTATCACAAACACGCCAATGCGGACACACTTTCCTGACTTCTGGTTGGCCAGGATGTGTCATTTGATTCTTCAGAAATAGCATGTTGTCAGATAGACTCCAGAGATGCTTCCGCTGTCGCAGACTTCCCTTTGAACTCACATGGGGTTGCACAGGAAACAGCTGCGGATGTGGACCTAAGTATGGTAGCACGTTTTGTTCGCTCTGGGTGGCCTGCCAGAGCCAAAGACAGAACGGCCTCTAGTTCGACGTTATTTTGCACAACGTCATGCATTATCTTTAAGTCAGGGTGTTCTGTTGTTACATACCAACAATGACCAAACAAGAGTCATTGTTCCCCGTTCCCTGCAACGAGAAGTCTTATGCCTCCTGCATCAAGGACATTGGGGTATTGTTAGGACAAAGCAACTGGCCAGACGTCATTGTTCCTGGGTTGGTATGGTTGCCCGGATAGAGAGCATGACATCACAGTGTACAGTTTGTGCGGAGCATCAGGCAGCTCCTCCGCAAACTTTCTTGGACTGGCCGCGCCCCAAAGGACCATGGCAATGTTTACACATTGATTTTGCCAGACCTTTCTGGAATACGCGCTGGTTAATTGTTGTAGACACTTTCAGCAAGTTTGCTTTTGTGATTGCCATGAACTCAACAACAGCATTTAGTACAATCAGTGCCTTAACATCAGTGTTTGGCATCGAACGTTTGCCTGAAACTATCGTCAGCGACCATGGACCTCAGTTTGTTAGTGCGGAATTTCAACAGTTTTGTCGTGTGAATGGCATTCAGCATATCACCACCGCACCTTTTCACCCTCAATCCAATGGTGAAGCAGAATGTTTCGTTCGAACATTTCTCACATGGAAAAGATGAAAGGTCAGCACTCCAGGCAGCAAGCTCTTCAAATTTTCCTGTCTATGTATCGATGCATGCCACGTGATGGCTCGTCTCCTGCCGAACTGTTACACGGCCGCTGGCACCGCACTCTCCTTCACCTGCTGCAGCCTCCCACGCACCGAGTCGGTTTGTATAGCACTTCACGTTTTCAGGTTTCTACGCCATTGCTGTACAGGGTGTTTGCTGGAAAGAAGAGATGGTTACCAGGCACCATACAGCGCGTGCTTGGTCGCAATATGTTTGTTGTACGTTCTTCCACAGGGTCAGAGCTGCGGCGCCACGCAAACCAATCTCGCCTCCACAGGCCGCATGATACTGTCTCTGATTTCTTGATTTCAGACCCAATTCACCACCAGGGAGCACAGCCACATTGCTCGCCACTGGGCCCAGCATCCCCGGACTACGAGATCATCCCCATGGAGGTCGACGCGCCTCCAACGCAAGGTGGATACCGGGGCGTGGACGGCGTCTCGAACCCAGCCTCAGCTATGACGCCCGTCCCACCAGTAACGCCCCCCTCCCCCCGGCATATGGAATGAACTTTTTGGTGTGGAACAGGTGGCAGCTATCAAAATGGAGATATCTTTGATGGTTGATGAGTTTGATATGGATGGAGGTAATGGAGGTACGGATGAGGCCACACTTGAAGTGGACACCAACGTGGAGGAATGAGCAGGACCAGGTGAAGTGAATGGAGGAGAAGGTGTTCGGATTTTGGAGGAAGGTAGTGTTCAACAGTGGCAAGGCCATGAGCATTGGGATGTTGGTGTAGATGAAGGTGTCATCAACCGTGACGAGCATAGTACCAGGTAGTAAAGGTACAGGAGCTATATAAGAGAATCAGAAGAGGAATTGGTTGGTGTGTTTTATATAGGATGGTAGGTTGTGGGTAACGGGTTGACAGTGTTGATCACGAGAATAGAAATTCTCTCAGTGGCAGCGGCATAACCAGCCATAATGGGACATCCAGGTTGTTGGGTCATTGACTTGCTACATGCTTATGTAGAACATGCATAAAAATATTCCTCGGACACAAATCATTAATGGCCAGCAAACATCAGCGATCTCGCAGAGTAGCATGATGAAAATGAGGCCTTGCAAGTTGGCCGTTTATGTGCACTAAAAAATCAAATGTTTGTAAATCTATCAGTTCAAACTGTGTGGTCATCAGTCCATAGCTTACAAACTACTTAAACTAAGGTAAACTAACCTAAGGATAAACACACACACACACACCCAGGCCCCAGGGAGGACTCTAACAACTGCGCGCCCAGCAGCAAGAATCCTTAGACCGCTCGGCTACTCCACTGCAGCGCTCTAAGTGAGACAGGAGGAGACAGATGCTCTGTTTCGTCAAAAAACATGCTTATGCAGCGTCAAAAAAGCCAAGCAATTTCCGTTGAAAATCATTATTGTGTGAACTGATTAGTGATTTATATTTACATCCTGGCGAGCACGATAGATTGATGGGTAAACAAACGAAGCATTTGTATTTTATAAAATGACATTCATTCCAAATCAAGTATGGAATATTTAGGGTAAAAACTGGCATTGGTTTTTGTGGGAGAAAGTGTGACACCCAAACATCAACTCACAAAACCACCAAACGTGGCAATTGGTGGTTTAAATTGAGTACGGAAAATTTGTTGCCAACCTGTGAGCGATATGAAAATGCCGCTGACGTTGCCCCAGGTCGTATTCCAGAAACTAATGCTACCACAAATCTGTTCGGTGTTCACATTCACTAGTTTTAGCAACTTGCTACCGAATTGGGCTATGCCACCGATAATGTTACCCAACAATGACGACTAGAAATGTTATTTGGCATTGCAACATTAAGCAGAATGAATGGGTATGTTTACAAAAACCCATGACATAGAGGAACATATTTACAGACGACTGTTTAAATAATCACGTTCAAGCAAAAATTTCATTTAACAAGTATTAATATAATAGATGATTATAAAACTTAATGTTTTACACCATATCTCTGAAGAAAATCAAATGACAAGTACATCAATATCCTCACAAAGTTTTCCTACATGCCCCACTTACCTTTACGCGTATAAATCCATCATAAAAAGTAAATTCTCTATTGTGCGGTATTAATAGCGGAAAGTTTTTAAGGATTAGTAGTTGATCATCCATTATGACACGTTTGCTATCCATGGTGTTCATGCTGTTTACTGACAGACACTGAATTTTTGTATTGCACTACTTGGAGGAACATACTTCTTACATTGGCTTTCACAGATCATGCTAGCCCAAACGTAAACATCATTTTAAATTACACATCATGTACAACAAATGCCACTCGCAACTTCTTTAGTTGTAGAATCACTCGGTAGGTGGAAGGGAATCGTATGTCACGTGACCTTATCCTTATGTCGTAGGAGCAGAAAAGTTCATCCATTTTGGATTCGAACATGGCGTCGTCTGATATAATAACAGAGGTAGAAATACATCCTGATATACAGGAAGTTGAAATAGAAACAATTCCAGTGGAAATACCGTGTGAAACAGTAGAAACTACAATAGAAAGTGTTGATGGACAGCCTATGATAGCGTTGCAGCCACTTCCTGAACCTGGACGCGAGGAAGTGATACTTCAAACACAAGAAGAAATTGTAGGCAGTGGAGATCATTTATCTGTTTACGACCAGATTCCTGTTCCTTCGGAAGGTGATATATACGTCGAATCTAGTCCAGGACCATCAAGAAGAGGAACTCGAAAGGGAAAAAGGGGAGTGAAGTTAAGAGGAAATGAGCACATCATCGGTGAAATATCGGAGACAAAGTCCCGCAAGTGGGAACAAAAACAAGTTCAAATTAAGACATTGGAAGGAGAATTCTCCGTGACAATGTGGGCCTCGGGTACTGACGACGGTAAGTTAAAGATATAGACTATACTTTGTACTGTAAGAGTGTTCATTTCATTGTAGCGTAATAGTGTTGTACTTCGTTCAAATTTGGGAGAATTGATGATGCTAACGTCATCAGCTCAGCTTTGGGAGTGGCGATCGATACTGAAGTTCTAGCTGTTGTCTCTGTAAAAGATCCTAATGAAATGATGATTGCTGTCAGAAATGTAAACAATCATTATTTTGTTTGTTTTGATACTTTGCCGGCCATGAATGAAGTAAGGGCGCAGCCATATTTTACAAATGGCTTCTTTTGTGGTATGGCGGATGGTAGCCATTTTCGTGAACAGTGGTTGTATCGCACGTAGTGTTTCACCAATTGCATTTGCCATGGTGATCCCGGCTATTAAAATTATATTTCGCTAATAATAGGAAGGGTGGTCGGCTCTGACTAATCTCACATAATTTTTTAATTTGTTGAAAGGACAGAAATTGTTGAATTTGAAATCGATATTGGCGCTAGTGTCACTGGAAAAAGTTCGTTATTGCATTATTGAAAGCACACAACTTCTAATTTTATACATCGGCTGAAAGCTCTGTTGTCGTTGGACATGTTACACTAATAATTTTTCATTCAGCTTGCTGACATTGACAAATTCGGAAGTCGGCCGTTATAAACTTAGACCTTTAGCATTTCGCACATCGCGGTGCTGCTAGATCATAGGGGGGAAAAAAAGAATGTTTTCCAAATTTTATTTTTATGTGTACTTTCCATTGATACGAAGAACAGTTGCGTGTGGTGGCACTGAGTGAGAATGCAGCTACGGCTGTTCAGAGAGAAACACCCGTCTCTCATTCAGATACAAACCATTGGTCTAGTTTACTAAATATCTAAGTTGACTGTGTAGACAATTATAGATGGCAGCCCCAGGACAAAATTGATTTTTCGTATCATATGGTACATGACGTAATATATTAGTAAGGAATTTGTTATTGTGGCGGGTGATTAGGATGACGAATGTTTTTGTCCCGTTTTCTTTCATTATGGTATCATTGTGTAGTATCTTGCAGTAGCCTCAGCGGAAGGAGAAATCTTGTATCATTCAGGATGGTTGGGGCAAATATTAGACAAAAATGTCACATTCTCTATAATAGTGCCAGGCCTATGTAGTTTTTAAATGCAGTATTATTCTGATTTCCTGACACAGCTGTTATCTGCAGGAAATTTTACATTGCTATATCATCTCCCATAAACTAACAAGTGCATTTAAGACTTTTTGTTATTGTGTATACACAAATGTGGAACAAGAAGGCGACAGTGACTGTTAAAGCAAAGTCTTTGAAAACAGCCACACGTTGTGATTAGAAATTTTTGATTACGCGTATTTAACTAGTTCATACTACTGTTGTACAGCCAGTTAAATGTTGAGTGCTGATAATCAACTACTGTAGCCTACTTAAACTGTAGAGTCTGATGATACCTAGAATATTATTTTAAAGATTGAAACTGGTGAATGAAAACTGTTTCTCTTTCAGACATAAGCATGAAAAATGTTTTTAAACTGTGTAAGGTTTTTCATGATAATTCTGGGCCTTACACATGCTCTATCAAGCAAGTAGACTGACAAATTGGATGTGTAGCCTATGGCCTGCTGCCTGTTAATCAGTGAATGTCTAAGGTGTTTACACAGCAGTTGTTTAACATCAGCTGCCATCACTTCATTTCATTAATTTTTTTCTTCTTACTAGACTAAACCTTAAAACCAGTAAGTTGTGTCTAGTTTGACATCTCGTATAGCTTGTCGTAATTCTAGTTTCTTCACTGATAAAATAATGACATATGTTTTGAAATATGTTTTGTTCAGTTTGGCTAAATATGTCTCGTCCTCTGTGATGAGAAAATAAGTTGTCTTCCTGTAGTCCACAATTTCTGGCGCTACACTTAATATCACAATTCAGGATTTTCATTCAGTTGCACTCAAAATATGACACTATGAGTAGCATATATCTATCTTTTTTGGTGCACATTTATTGACTTTTTTCCCCTCAAATGGCTGAACTCTTTTGTTTAAAATAAATTTAGATTCAATCTTAGTTCAAGTGACATTAGCTTGTTATCAATTTGCAGATAATGAAAGGCAGTCAGAAGTGTCTTTGAGAAAGCCAATGAAGGACCATGATGTGTAATTTAAATGTTACAGCATTTACACAAGGAGTAGGTTTTGATGTAATTTATATTTTTTCTTTGTAGGAAATGAAATATTTTATTTGTTGGTTTTTTTTTGAGGTGGTTTACTTCATGACATTAGGCTTCTTAGTAACTGGAAGAAATTTGATATGTAGGCCTATGCAATTTTAATAGCTACAAATAACTAAAAGTCGAAATGAAAAAAGTACATCGAGAACCAGTCACTACATTAGTGCAACCATTTTCTAATTAATGAAAATTGAGCCCAGTTCATTTGTCAGTAACATAGTTTTCTCGATGTACTTTTCTGGTGATATTCTGTAGTGACAGTGAAATTTACTGAAATTTGTCAAAAAAACATTGAGTTATTTCTGTGAATGTGTCACTATAGTGCTATAAATGTATTCGTGTCATTGCAAGATTTACAGTACCATGTGTCAAACACAAATTTTGGCTAAAAACATTCACATGGACAACACAGAATTGACATATTTTTATTGTTTCTCTCGATGACACTTCTGATTGGCTGCCTTTTGCTACCAACATCTGTACATCAATGAAACACTAGCGCCACCTACACTAAGATTTAACCCAAATTTATCTATCCAAAAATGACAACAGTATTTCGCTCTACATAAAAACCAGTCAGTTTTTCAAACACACTGATTAAGTCCTGCAAACTTGGCACTTGATAACCCAGCAGTACTGATAACTCGCCCACCCTCTGGCAAGTCGAAAAACCCCTTGTCTTGTGTCACTCTCTCATTCATCCACCATAATAACAATTTTGTAAGCAATATTCGTTACTCAAGTGAAGCTGAGTAACATTTACAAGCTGCCTTTAATCATAGAATGGTGTTGTGTAAAGTTCTTCTCAGGAAATTGAATGACTAAGAAACTGTGCATGTAAAAAATAAATAAAAGTTATGTAAAAATTTTACAACATAAACATAGGACGATTTCATCACACTGAAGTACACGAGGCAATGAATCAAAAACAAACACGGATTTATTAATATCCAAAATAGGTCATGGTTGGATTAAAATAAACATGTTGAACACCATATTTCTGACTAGTTGCTGGTTTGAAATTATAAACTTGTTAACTTTTCTATGTAGCAAAATTTGGGCACATAAAAGAGACTTGATAAGGGAGAAAGTATCAGTGTAGTGGCAGAAGTATGATTGCAGACTGGAGGAAGAAGCAGGTGGAAATTGAGTCTTGGTGTTTAATAAAATTTGCACAGTACCGGTACATTGAAATAAAGGAAAAGTATGCAACAAAGTGAGTGTAATAAGGAAAATGAAGAACTTACAATTTAATTTCTCCAAACCAGATAAGAGCAAACCAGTTATTGGATCATCATGAAAGAGAAGACCCTGATATTTTATCGATTACAATTCTTAAAATGGCTTGGTTGCTGAAATTGACTCTCATTGGCTAATCAAATGACCCACAAGCCTTTGTTGTTGTTTTGCCCTTCAGTCTGACTTGACGCAAGTGTCTTTACTTTATCTCTGAATAAGAACTGCAACTTACATATTTTTGAAACTGCTTACTGTATTTTTCTCTTGGTCTTCCCAATTACTTCCCTCCAATGCTAAATTGACAATTTCTTTATGGTTCAGAATGTATCTCACCAATCAATCAATCTCTTCTGTTAGTCATGATATGCCTGTCATTTCCTTTCTTCCCAATTTTGTTCAGCACCTACTCATTAGTTGCAGTATGTGATCTGATCTTCAGCATTTGTACATACCACCACATTTCAAAAGCTTCTATCATCCATGTTTCATTCCCGTACAATGCTACATTCTAGACAAATACTTTCAGAAAGGAATTCCTGACGATTAAAGCTTTTGGATGTCAACAAATTCTTTTCCTTCAGAACTAGTTTTCTTCCCAAACCCATTCTGCATTTTATGTGTTCTTTACTTCGGCCATCAGTTGTTATTTTGCTGCTCAAATAACAAAACATATCTGCCACTTTAATCGTCCTGTTACATACATAGTTTAATTCCTTCGGGATCACCTGATTTTCTTAAGATATATTCCAATAGCCTTGTTTTGCTCTTGTTAAATGTTGTTTTATAACTGACTTTAAGGCCACTGGCCATTTTATTCAGTTGCCCTTCCAGGTCCTTTGCTGTCTGGCAGAATTACAGTGTCATCAGCAAACAACAAAGTTTTCATTTCTTCTTCCTGAACTTCAATACCTTCTCAAAATTTATCCTTGCTTTCCTTCATAAATTGCTAAGCTTACAAATCGAATAACATAAGGGAAAGGCTACAACACTGTCTTACTCACATCTACATATATATTCTGCAATCCGCCGTAAAGTGCGTGACTGAGGGTACACTGTACCAGTACTACTAGACATTTGTCTTTCCTATTCCTATAGAATGAGGGAAAGAAGAATGTCTATATGCCTCTGTACGAGCCCTAATGTCTCTTATTTTGTGTTTGATCATTACACAAAATGTAAGCAAGTGGCAGGAAGATTGTTCCACACTTCGCTTCAAATTCTGCCCCTCTAAATTTCCTCAACAGAATTTCTCGAAATAGTATCGCCTTTTCTCCGGTGATCCTCATTAGAGTTACCAGAAAATTTCCATGACAGTCGTGCACTGGTTGAACATACCAGTAACAAACCTAGCTGCTTGTTTATGAACTGCTTCTGTCTTCCTTTAAACTGATCTGCTGTGGTTCCCAAACACTTGACAATACTGAAGACGTGATCATAAAAGCATTTTATACATGGTCTCCTTCACAGACAAAGTACATCCTCCCAAAATTCTCCCAATAAACCAAAGTAGGCTGTCCCCCTTACTCATAGTGAAATGTTACTCCTAGATATTTTAACAACGTGACTGCATCAAGACACTCACTACTAATGCTGTATTTGAAAATTGTGGGATTTTTTCCTCCTCATGTGCATCACCTCTAAATTTTTCAATTTAGAGCTAGCTGCCCTTCCTTTCATGCCCTTAGACATTTATAATTGCTGTCCAGTTTATGTGCGAGTGGTATACAACTTCTCGTTTCCTATATTTTACCCAGCTGTTATCTTCAGAATTTGAACCAGTGTATTACAGCAACATAATCAGCTTTCTCTAAATCACCAAAAGCTAAAAAAGCAGGTTTTCCTAGTTCCTTGACCTATCTTCTAGGATATGTCTTAATGTCGGTATTGCCTCGCTTGTTTCTATATTTCTCCTAAAGCCAAACTGATTGTCCCCGAACCCAGATGCTATCAGTTTTGCCATTTGTCTGTAAATAATTCGCATTAGTATTTTGCAACCATGGCAGCTCTGTAAGTTTAACACTTGTCTGCTCTTGCAATCTTTGGACTTAAGCCCTACTCTATTTCATGTGTCTCATATATATACTGCACAGAAGGTGGAACAGTTTCTTTGTTACTTTCTCTCCCAGCAGTTTATAGAGAATATCATCTATTCCAAGGGTCTTGTTTCAACTCGAATCCTTCAGTACTCTATCTACCAAATTCTTCTGGCACTATCCTATCTTGTATTTCTAGATTGCTGCCTGGGGGTGTGACAGTAGCAGTGAGTCTGTCGTGTCACATAGGGCAACTCAGGTGTCATGTAGGCAGCTCAGTCTGTGCTGCCACGGCATCTTCATGTGTACTGGACACACTTGATCCGCCATTGGTGCAGGGTGAGGAGCGGGTAGCATGTTTGCGACGCTGGAAGGCCAATGTAGATGCTGACCATGTGGCATCACCTGCTCATCTTGTTGGTGGCCAGTCCTTCAGCAGGGTCTGAGCGAGCACACGGGGGGAAGGATCTGTTAGTGTCTAGGAGCTCCAATGTTAAGCACATTATGAAGCCCCTTAGGCAGATAGTGACCAGGGCCAGAAAGAATTCCAATGTGCCCTTAGTATGTCTACCAGGAGGCCTCATCCAAGATGTGGAGAAGGCCTTGGCAAATGCTATTGAGCATACTAGGCGCAGTTGTCTGCAAGTTGTTGCTTGTGTCACTTGGGTTCTGAGGTCATTCTCAGATTGAACAGGTGGCTAGTAAAATTGGTGAAGACTACTGGCTCAGGCGTAGGGTGCAAGCAGAGCTTTCAATTTCCAGCTTCATTCCGAGAGTGGTGTGGGGTCTTTTGGTGTGAAGCCAAGTGGAAGGTCTCAGCTAAAGGCTTTGTGTCTGTGGTAGTCATTGCTGCAGATTTTTGGACCTGTGTTATCGGGTGGGCAATTGTGCCTCTGATAGGAGTGCATTACACAAAGGAAGCAGCTACTCAGGTAGCAGTAGCAGAGCACATGTTTTTTTAGGCTAGACAATACTTCTGATAAGCACTCGTCAGTCGATATGCAGACAATGAAATCAGGCCGCATTTCAGAAGGACTCTTTGACAGTCAAATTAATAGCAGTAAATTTTCACAGTTTTAGAAACAAAGTTCTTGAATTTACTGCATTGCAGAAAAGTTGATGCACTCAAATAATTACCGGGACTGAGAGTTGGCTGAATCCCGATGTTGGAAGCTCCGAAATATTTAACGAAGAATGAGATGTATATCACAAAAGTTGGTACAGTCAGAGGGGTTGTGTTTATTGCAGTCCACAAAAATATTCCTTCTACTGAGGTCAAAGTCGAGTGTGACGGTGAGGTTATCTGGATGTGCGTAACAGGTATAGGCGAAATCAAGTTGATGCTTGGGTGTTTTTACTGGCCACTGCTTTCCACTGTCAGTGTTAGTCATTCAAATAAAGTTTACAATCATGTATAAAAAATAAAGATCGTTTGACTTACCCAAAGCACAGGCTCGTTAATAGATACAAAAAACACACACAAACATTCCAGCTTCCGCAACCATTGGCTGCTTCGTCAGGAACAGAGAAAGGAAGGAGGGGAAAAGGGAAGGTTGCGGGTTTTAAGGGAGTAGATGAGGAGTAATTCCAATCCTGGGAGTGGAAGGACTTACCTTAGGGGAAAAAAAGGAAGGTAAACAAATACACACACACACACACACACACACACACACACACGTTACCTTTGTCTACTTTCTCTTCTGTTTCTACTATACTACCTTCACATTAAATTCCCTTGCCTAGGTCCTCTATATATTCCATTCAGCTTTTCCTTTTCTGCTTAGTACTGGTTTTCAGTCTCAGCTCTTTGATTTTCATGCAGTTACTTTCCTTGTCTCCAATGTTTCCCCTAGTTACACATCTATGGAATTGTATTTGTTCTATAGTCACTCCGGCTTAATTAATCTGCACTTCTTGCCCCGCACGCTGTTATGATTTCACAATACATTCCAAGAAGGGAAGTGGTAGTAATGATGTTTATTTGTACCTGCTAGTATGCTACAGGGCATACAAGCATACTGTCTATATCCTGTTGTTCCAGACATGTTTGTACACCATTGTTAATCAGCCCAGGTTTCTTTAAAAGTATGTAATTCATTAAAGAGGCACCTGAAGATAGCCCTCTGGACTCAAAATGCACTGAGTAGTAGTAAATCAAGATTTTATTGACTGAAGGAGAGTCCATTTTATTTTACAGATAGCCATGGCTTAAAATTTAGGCAGGTTCTACCTTCTTCTAGTTTCTACAGTTAACAAACAAGTTATGGTCCGAGTCAATATTTTCTGGTGTCTCCTGGTCTGTTCAATGTATGCAGCCTTTTTTTTTTTTTTTTTTTTTTTTTTTTTTTTTTTTTTTTTTTTTTTTTTCATGGTTCTTATACCATGTTTGTGGATTACATTTGATCTATTCTGTGCAAAATTTTACCAGGTGACCTCTTATCCCCCCCCCCCCATTTCTATTATTTGTCCATCTCTTCCTTTTTCTACTATCAAGTTCCAGTCCCCCATTTTTCCTCTGCCTTAACTGTCAGAATATCTTCTTTTATCTCATTTTTTTTTTTTTTCTTCCCAATTTCCATATCATCAGTGATGGTTATTGGTACATAAACTTGTACTACTGTGGTCAGTGTTGCCTTTGTGTTCATCTTTCCTACAATATATTAAAGAAGGAAACTTTCCTGGTGGGATAAATTTATATAAAAAATAGAAAACGGATGACTTACCCAAAGGACAGGCTCGTCGACAGACACAAATTAAATCACACACAAACAAGCTTTCACAAACGTTGGTCGCTTCTTCAGGAAAAGAGGAAGGAAGGAAGGAGAGGAGAAAGGGAAGGATACGGGTTTCAAGGAACTGGAAATGGAGTCATTCCAATCCTAGGAGCGGAAGGACTTACCTTAGGGGGGAAAAAAAGGAAGGTAAACAAAAGTGTTTGCATGTTGATATGTGAGAGTGTGTGTGTATTTGTTTACCTTCCCCCCCCCCCCCCCCCCCTTAAGGTAAGTCCTTCCACTCCTAGGATTGGAATGACTCCATTTCCACTTCCTTAAAACCCGTATCCTTCCCTTTCTCCTCTCCTTCCTTCCTTCCTCTTTTCCTGAAGAAGCGACCAACAGTTGCGAAAGCTTGTATGTGTGTGTGATTTTATTTGTGTCTGTTGACGAGCCTGTCCTTTGGGTAAGTCATCCGTTATATATACTGGCTGAAAACCCGGCTTTGCCATGGTATTTATCTATTTATTCCTGCCATTTCTCAGGTATATATTCATTTGTATAAGGGCTGTATAACTGTAAAGTCTCTTGAGAATACTATTAGTAGTAAAGAAGTATTGTCATTCCAATGTAGAATGCAGAGCAGTGATTGCAGCAGAGTTGGTATGTTACGTGGCTGCTTTGACAAGTGGCCTGGCCTCTGATGGGGTAGGATAAGCCTGTGACGGACTGGAATAGGTGGGTGGGTGGATTGGGCAGGTTTTGCGTCGGGGTCTTCCACAGGGATATGAGGTTACGAGTGGCATAGAGCTAGATTTGTTACCGGTAGGTTCGACCAATGCACGAGTGTCACGGAAATGCTCTGGCAACTCAATTGGGGATCGATGGAAGAAATACTACGTTCTTTTCGTGAATTTCAGTTAAGTAAATTTAGAGGGCCGGAATTTGAAGCTGAGTGTAGTACGATCTTGCTGCCGCCTACTTACATTTCGCGTAAAGATCACAAAAACAAGATAAGAGAAATTAGGGCTCGTACGGAGGCATATAGGCATTCTTTTTTTCCTCGTTCAATTTGGGAGTGGAATAGGAAAATGAAATGCCTAGTAGTGGTACAGTGTACCCTCCGCCACGCACCTTACGGTGAATTGCGGAGTATGTATGCAGATGTAGAGATGGACTAGGATGTTATGGAGGTTGAAATAAAGGCGCAAGCTGTCTGTTTTGTTTCTGCAAAAGTGGATGGTCAATGTCTTATCCATAAATTAAAGAAGATTAACCTACTGTATGTTGTTGGATGGGTGGTGGACTCCTAGGATGAGTTGTTTATGCCTAGAGAAGAGCCTGGATCATGAGAAGAATTAGATCATTGAACATCATGATGAAGAAAATTCTAAAGTTAAATGACATGATTGAAGTTCCTCTGTGTGTTGAAGCCAACGAAAATATAGTCAAAGGGTGGTTTCGGGATGATAAGGACCAAGACATTACATATGTTGCAGAAATTATTGATATTTTCACAATTAATCAAAAAGTCAATGAAAACAATGATGAATTTATAAAGTAATTTTCCCTTGAGTTATGGATAAATTGAATATTTGTAAGTTAAATTTATATACCGTTCAAGTAATGGCCACTTCTTACACCCATTTGCACAATTTTAAGCTTGAGTTATAGCATTAGTTGTAAATTTTTGTAATCACAAGCAGTAATAAAAGTTTTTATGACAAAGAAATAGTACTTATTCCTTTATTTTATTTTTATTTATTTATCTATTTTAGTTTATATTTAACACCTTTCCTGATATCCTTCCATTTTCACTAACTCTGCCACTCTTGGCTCCACATTAGGCCATGTTTTCAGGTCTCTGCTGAATATAAGAGAAGCACTAGAACAACAAAAATTTTTTTTAGGGCCAGTCCATGTGCAATCCTGGTTCTTGGTGAAATTTTGCTACGTTTTGAAGCCTTATTTAAAATCACAGCCAACAAAAATTATGGTTATCTGAATAGCAGTTGTTAGCAATTGGAAACCAGGGAATAACTTATCCTTATGAATTTATACAGGGTCTTTAGATTTGTTTTGAAATACTGATTCTAAACAGTCATCACACCTTGTGTCTTTAGAAAGTGAATACACAGTACTTCATGCTTCAATCCTTTGTGCTCCCCCTCACGAGTTCTTTACTGACTCCCCCTAAAATTCATATTTACTGAAATAAATTACTGTAAGCGAATGTTTCCATTTAAACAATGGAAATTCCAGGAAGGATTCAACAATATTTTTGAGAAGGATTGGCTGTTTGCTCACCACAGAGACATCCGATGAGCTGCAGAAAGGCACAAATAACAGAAAATAACATAGCTTTTGGCCATTTAGGCCTTCGTCGGTTAGAGACACAAATAAACATATAAACATACACACACTTACACAGACCGGGGGGGGGGGGGGAGGCGAATACGTCAGCGCTGTCTGGCGGACAGTGCGGAAGGAAGGGAAGGACTGAAATGTGTGGTGGGATGAGAGACAAATTTAAGGATAGTGCGTGGCAGGGAGAGGAAGGGAAGGGTGGTAGAGGCAGGAAATAGCGAAGGTTTAGGCCTAGAGGGTTGCCAGGAGTGTAGGATTGTTGGGGAGGGGGGGGGGGGGAGAGAGAGAGTGTTTCCATCTGTGCAATTCAGAAAAGCTGGTGTTAGTGGGGAGGATCCATATGGCACAGGCTGTGTAGCAGTCATTGAAGTTAGTCACATTGTGCAGTGCAGCGTGCTCTGCAGCAGGATGGTCTAGCTGTCTCCTGGCTACAGTTTGACGATGGTCATTCATTTGGATAGATAGCTTGGTAGTGGCCATGCCACACAGAAAGCTGCACAGTGGTTGCAGCTCAGTTTGTAGATGACATAACTGCTTTCACAGGTTGCCCTGCTTTTTATGGGATAGGAAATGCCTGTGATGAGACTGGAGTAGGTGGGGGTGGGATGGTGGATAGGGCATGTTTTGCATCTAGGTCAATTGCACGAATATGAGCCATTGGGTAAGGGGTTGGGAGCAGCGATAGAGTAGAGATGGACAGGGGTATTAGGTTTGGTGAGTGGCGGAATACCACTGTTGGGGGGGGGGGTAAGATATTGGGTAGGGTATTTCTAATTTCAGGGCAGGATGAAAGGTTTTCGAAACACTGGTGGAAACTTGGTTTACTTGCTCCAGTCCTGGGTGATACTGGATTACAAGATTGGTGCTCCTTTGTGGCCGAACTGAAGCTGAGTACACACTATCCACATTCCTTCAAAACCTTAACACCTTCTCCGTTCACTTCATGTGGTCCTACTCAACCTAACGAGCCACCTTTCTCAACATTTTCCTAGTTCTCAAACATGGCCTTATCAGAACCTCCATCCACATCAAACCTACCAACCATCAACAATACCTCCATTTTGACAGCTGCCAGCCATTCCACACCAAAAAGTTCCTTCCATACAGTCTATCCACCTGTGATCGTCACACCTGTAGTGACAAGTAGTCCCTCTCCAAATATTCCAAACACCTCACTGAGGCCATCACTGACTGCAATTACCCTCCGAACCTTGTCCAGAAACAGATGACATGGGCCCTGTTTGTCCAGGCCCCCACCAGTTCTCCCACACCCACTCTGGCCACAAAGGAACACCACTCTTGTGGCACAGTATCAACCGGGACTGGAGAAGTAAAATATGTTCTCCACCAGGGTTTCTGCTACCTCTGCCATGAAATTAGAAATACCCTACCCAATATCTCTCTACAGTGGTATTCTGCTGCCCACCAAACCTATGTAATGTCCTTGTCCATCCCTGCTACCAACCCCGTACCCCATGGCTCATATCCCCGCAGTAGGCCTAGATGCAAAACCTGTCCTTATCCTCCACCACCACCACCACCACCTACTTGAGTCCTGTCACTGGCATTTCCTATCCCATAAAAGGCAGGGCAACCTGTGAAAGCAGTCACATTATATACAAATTGAGCTGCAACCACTGTGCATCTTTCTTTGTGGGCATGACCTGCACCCAGCTATCTGAATTAATGGCCTTCGTCAAACTGTGGCCAGGAGACAGGTAGACCATCATTTTGCAGAGCATGCAGCACTGCTTAGTGTGACTCACCTCAATGACTGCTATACAGCCTGTGCCATATGGATCCACCCCACAAAACAATAGCTTTTCTGAATTGCGCAGATGGGAACTCGCCCTACAATATGTCCCACACTCCTGCAATCCCCCAGGCCTAAACCTACACTAGTTCCTATCTCTGCCCTTCCCTTCCTCTCTCTGCCATACTCTATCCTTAAATTTGTCTCCTATCCCACCACACATTTCAGTCCCCTCCCTTCCTTGCACACTGTCCGTCAGACAGCACTGGGGTACTCACCCACGCATTCCCCCTCCCCTACTGCTTCCCTCTCCTTGCTACCTCCTCACCCTCACCACTGGTTTATCTCGACTAGGCCATGCTGGGTACTGCAGATCGGCTACAGTGGCCGGAGACAGTTGTCGTGTTTGTGTGTCTAACCGATGAAGGCCTAAATGGCCAAAAGCTATAATGTGATTTTTCTGTTATTTGTGCCTTTCTGTGGCTCATTGGACGTCTCTGTGGTAGGTAAGCAACCTATCCTTCTCAAAAATATTGTTGAATGTTTCCATTTCATTTTCAATGTTAATATTTCTAGGCCTATTGTTAAATGTCAATGTGTATCACTCAATAATTTAATTTTAAATATAGTTAAATGGACCAACTTCCAAACCATTCATATTTCTACAGTAGCCAATCAGAACTCTTGTCTTGTATTTCAGTATCTTCTCTTTGGAATACTACCTAGAAATTAATGAATAATGTTTATATTCGCAAAAATGCAGGTTTTTAATTCCATGAATAGTTTGGGGAGGGGGGGGGGAGCATTTTGATCAACTAGTACATACTTTTAAAACCTACAATATACTAAGCAAAGTGGTATAAATTGTATGTCTGTGTGTGTAATAGTATATTTAGGTATGGCCATTTTAAGTTATAAAAACATGCCAAAAATTCTTCAATTTTGGAAACTTTCAAAAGTCATGTGATTTATTGGTTGATTTCACATCCAATGAACTATTACTGTGGTCTAGAACATTTTAAGATATCCCCGGGATTATAGTGCACTGCAAATATGTTGTAAAAAGTATATAATGCAATAATTTCATTGCTATTAGTAATAGGAAGAGGAGAACAAAAACATTTATTTTTTTTATTTTCTTTTTGTGCTCCACAATGATGACTCCTCGATATAAGGCACCGGCACAGGCCAACCTGGAAATGGAAAGTGTTGTGAAATTTAGATTTCTTGCAAGGAATAAAGTAGTATGTGCGCAAAAGCTGCCAAGCCAAAACTCTTTTTGAATATCTGAACTGTGAGTCCATCCCAGCTTAGGCAATTGTGTATGCTACTTTGTTCTCAAATAATCGTTCCAAAATATTTATAATTCTGAAGTGAAATTGTGTTTTTTTTTTTTTTACGGTGGAAAGTCCAGGTTTGAATTCATTGTTTGTTGATATATATTTGTTCTTAACTGCTGCAAAAAAGAGGAGGAGGGTGGGGGGGGTATTTAAAATATTTACATCTCGTACAGCATTTTATAATCTTTTACGACTACTCAGTATATACCTTTGTGGATGTAAAAGTAAAAATTCTATAATTACTCGTATAAAACCTTGGGTTTTGACTTTATTTCAATATTTTTATAAGGAAAAACAATGTAACCACGGAAAAGGTGGAAATTTAACAATATAGGATTAATTGAGGATAGTGTATTACTTGCCACAAAGATGTACATCAAGCTCTGGCAGGCACATAAAGAAAGGAATGGGAAAAGCACTCGTACACATATAACTCAAGCTTTCGTCAGAAAATACATAACTCACTCTGGCACACAACAGTAATCTTCTGCTACCACACTCCAAAGTGTGGTGGTAGGAGATGACAGTGTGTGTCTGTGAAATGTGATTGAGTGAGAGATGTCTTTTCTGTCAAAGGCTAGTAGCCAGAAGCTTTGGTTCTTTATGTATGGGTGTGTTTCTTATGTGGCTGTCACAGTGTGACATCTTTGTGGTGAGTTGTAAACTATCCTCATTATTTTGGAAAAAAAGTTTAAAATTACACTTGTTTCAATTGTGTCTCATGAAGTACTGAGGAGTTTCTTGCATGGGAAAAAAAAAAAAAAAAAATAAAATAAAATAAAATGTTAGTGTTATTCTAGATGTTAGGCTTTCCTGATAGGGTGTCATAATCTTGGAGAATCATGTTTTCTACCAGAAAAATCAGTGTCGTAGTAGCATGATATTTCGATTGTGTTTCTCATGATCTTCATTAGGTGCTTCCTTAGAATCTAGTGTGGAAGAGTTTCAGTATTTATTCCTTTGTGTGGTGGCTAGGCATTTTGTCATTGGCCCGCGCTGTGAGAGACCCTGATTTCACACGAAGCACCTTCTGCATTGTGGACAGAATGCCTGGCCACCATACACAAGCATAAATACGGAGCCCATTCCACTCTGGATTCAACCTCAGGAAGCACCTGATGAAGGTCACAAGTAACACAATCAAAATGTAGTGCTAGTATGATGCAGATTAACGGCAGAAAACCCGATTCTTCAAGATGACAGTGTATTAGTCATTTTAGACACACAATTCACCTTTGTTTACACCTCGAGTCTTCCTGGATGTGTTGTTATCATGGGAACACTCAAAACACCATTCAAATAGCAATAAAACAGCATTTCCTGCTGTGGGTTAAGTAACTCACATGGCACGGCAAGATGAATATGGCAAAGTTTGGAACTTCTGATGTTGACTCTAAGCATGTCATTACAAATATGTGGTGTCATTTTGTTACTTCTCTGTACCTTGCTAATGGCTATGAGAACTTAGGTGATGAGCCAAAAGGCTATGAGAGATTTTCAACAATGTTTCATGAAAGAATCAGAAATTTCTTCCATAAAAGTTGAAATAAATAAATTTTATGAGAAAGTAATTTTTTATTGATATTGGGGAACATGCCTGGATGCAGCTCAGTGAATCAACAGTACCGGCCTATAATTGTCATAATATTTCATTAGTCATTTGTGATAGAACAGTGAAATATAGATTAGTCGACTAAAAAGGTAAATAAAAACTGGCCTTTCCACTGGTAAATATGCCCTTTTTTTAACTGAATACTACTTTAAATTACCAAATAGCCTTCTCTTATCTTCAGTTTGTATCTAAAATTAATTATATGAGTAAGATGTTCTCGTTTCTTTTACTAGATTCTCTCACAGTCAAATTGTAAGGACAATCCAGCAACTAGGCCTACCTGTGTTAAAATAAGTGTTGGAATTGTCAACTAAAGTTGGAAATATTATATCATATTCCATCTTTTGTTATGCAGTGCTGGAACAAAATAGTTGTGCTATGAGGTTCTACATTGAGTTAAAAAAAGCTTATTATTGTTCATATTTTCCATTTTGCTTTTAGATGAGAGAAGTTGGAATAAAAGTGTTGTTGGTTGTGGCATAGTCTAACACAGCAGTCGCGACACTCACTGGTGTAGAATCTGTTACCGCCTGACAGCTAAGACAACACTAGCGCTCCAAGCAGCGAGCAAGGGAGCCACCTGTTAACGTTATATATATCATATGAATAACACTTTATGCTCACACCCTTTTCTATGTAATTCACGACAATACTGTTTTATTTTAGATATAAAGATTTTAATGTAATATCAGATGAAATGGATGATGCATAAATAAACAGTAGTGGACCTAGAACAGATGAATATGATGATGAAAGCTGGAACCTATTCACACAGAAACATGTGCCACCAAATATTTCTGCAGCTTTCCCCAGTGAAATGGATTTAACCACCGTGGCCATTTTAAATTCTGAATGTGTATTTTTACTGCTCCATATGTCGTTGTCTTTTCTCCGATTTTATCTCCTTTGTCTAAATTCTGTGTTATTTTCTCTCCTGTATATATTTTAACTCTTCTTGTCAACTTTTGCTATACTATTGGCTGAAGAGCAGCACTGAAGCTGCTGCCAGCCTGTCACCTTCCGGTGGCTGTAAAGTGCAATAAAGAAAAAAATTAAATGGAAGTAATGTAAGGCTAATAAGTGTACCGTGTAGCTCCAAAGTAAATGGGTATGATACACAATTTCTTTTCATTTCCTTTTGTGTTTTAGTTTTTAGAACAACTGTTAGCAAAACTATGGCATTTGTCTTTCTTATTGTTCTGTGTCGGATGAAATTCTTCCAACTAATAGTTGAAATACATAGAATTTTTTTTTTATAGTTGAAAGTTTACAAACTGTCCTTTTTAGGTTTACATGCATATTTCTGGGAAAAAAACAAAAAAGAGAGAGGATTATGACCACTGACGCTGACGTTGAGTTTAGTGTTAATATTTTCTACAAATATTGGGTATTTTCCTATCTCCCTAGATGGTTTTCATCTTATTTTCTGAACTTTCAATTTTTTACTAATATATAAGGTTTCAGCGTTTTGTAGCATATTCTTCAGAATGTTACTTTATATCTTAGGCCTATCATACGCTTTTTTACTGTACCTTTGGACTTCCAGATTGCAGTACATAGTTGTCAATATACATTATTAGCTATTTCCTACTCCTAAAAAGGTAAAACAATCACTATTATATATAAATATATGCAAGTTTCAGGTGAATCATAACAAACTTTTCAGCAGAATGATTGTTACATATCTCTCTGTCTCCTAGGGAAATTTGAAAACAGACGAATAAGGTATTTTTTCTGGTTGTTGCTACATTTTATTGCACTAAAAGCGTTCCCCGTTTCCGAAAAGTCCATGCCGCACTATAGTTGCCAACTAATATGGATTGTCCGCAATGGTTACAGGTTTATCACCTTAATTACAGAATTACGGAAAGTTCATAAAATATGGAAATTAGACATTCTACGACCTGATGTTTTTATAAAAATAGGAAAAGGTACTGTTTACATTTTGATGCGGTATTCATAATGCTATTAAAAGTTTCATAGATCATAATTATTTCAGAGTACATAGGAAAGCTGTGGCAAGAGAGAAATTTTTCATCACTCAAAAGTGATGTCAATGCTCACTACCAGTTGTGCTTATGGTTGCCAGATGATCAGAATTTGTCTGGATTCTCCAGACATTTCATACAATGTCCAGACTCCAGACAAATCACAGAATCGTTTTACAAAAAGTTTCTAGTAAAGTTCAGTATAGCTTTATAATTTCAGTTTGTCACACACTCTCACTTGCTTCATTGTTGAATGGATGAAACATCTTTCCAAAGAGCAAAATGAACAAAAATTTAAAAAGAAATCATATTATTTGTATTTGTTGTGTCATTCGTCTTTGGAGTAGATCTGATTTGACTATCTATTCTTGCTGACATTTTTGATAAGACGCCAAATGCACCACCGCCCGAAAGTTTGACACTCAATGAATTTGAGGAAAAAATGTAAATTGGAACCAGAAATACTGTTTAAGTCAGATTTTGAGTAATCTTTTATTGAAATTTAATACATGCACTCTTAATTTTACTTTCCTCAAAGTGGCCTCCCTTGGCTTTAATCGCCACAAGCTACACATCTGTTAAGTTTCTCTACCTGGAGACGTCTTTTCACAGTACTTGCCCTCACAAGCTTTTCCCCTGGCACCATTTTGAAGTGATCATGTTTACTTGTGACTACTATACATTTTCAATCACTTTTTGAGGTGATGTTGCCATGCAGGTATGCCCGTGACTGCCAAGGTGCATTGCCACAGACTGCTCCCTGTCGTAGATCCTAGTCCTCCCTCGGGCATAGATATGTGTTGTTCTTAGCATAAGTTAGTTATATTATACCATCAAATGCTATATTGGCAGTATGCAATGCTTGGAACCTGAACACACAACAACAGAAAGTTATTAAACTTTGTGGCAGATTAAAACTGTATGCCGGAACTAGGATTCGAACATGGGACCTCTGAATTTTACAGGCAAGCGCTCTAATGACTGAGCTATCTCTGGATGCTTAACGTTCACCCTCACTGCTTTACTTCTGCCAGTACCTTGCCTACTAATTTCCAAACTTCACAGAAGTTCTCCTGTATACCTTGCAGGACTAGCACTCCTGGAAGAAAGGATGTGGTGGTGACATGGCTTTGCCGCAGCCTAGGGAATGTTTCCAGAATGATAATTTCACTCTGCAGCTGTTCCGGCACAGTTTTACTCTTCTAGTTTCATATCAGGGATCACTCTGGTACAGAATGAAATTATCATTTTGGAAATGGAAAGTTATGTTTTGAAAGACCACATTTTCAAAAATGTGGAACACCACTCTTAAACATTATATTAAAGTGGAAAGATAATATAGGTAATTCGTATTTGTTTGATAACTAGCTTCCTTTTTTTCTTACTTTCAGGGTGTTTGAAAACGTGTGTGTGTGTGTGTGTGTGTGTGTGTGTGTGTGTGTGTGTGTGTTTGTAAAGTTCGCACTGCCAGTGATCTTTTTTACAGTGCGCTTACACTTCTGGCTTGAACTTTTACGGTAATTGGTGAATTTCCATGGTATGTGCAAATATAGCTCTTGGATTTTTTGAGCAGTAAATGAAGAGAGTACACAGCTCAGAAAATCCAATAGTTTTAAAAAAAATATTAAATCTAAAGCTGGCTTGCCTGTGATTTCGAAGTTGAATGCTAAAGATTTATTTTTTTGCAGACTGGTTTGCTTAAGATTTCATACCTGAAGTCAAACAATGTTGCTGATTGAAATAAATTCTATTTAAAGTGATGTTATTACTCAACAACAAACCAGTAAGCTTCTTGTTACACTAGTTCATGTCAGTAAGTGTAGGCTTCTGATATGCCCTGTGCCCCAGCATGCCATGCTGACAGATTCATGGAGGCCTTCGAAGCAACGGCATTTCGTTCCAATCCTCTATGCCCATGTGCTAGTTTAGACAGGTGGACAACACATTTGCTTTATGGCCACATGGTGAGATTAAAAATTAATAACTAATTCAATAAATATAAATTACTGTGATGCGTAAAAACATGTCACATCATGCACCACATATTAAATACATTTACATATTTACCACTAAGACACTCCTGTATTCCAGTCAGCTTAAGGAAATTCTGAAAGCTGACTGCTCTTCACAACTTTGAACTGTGAAGCACACATAGCTGCAGGCGAAAGTAATAGACTTCCATAGAGCTACAAGGAAAAGAAGAGAATGAAACAGTGTACATCCATTATTTCCGACCAATTTGCCTTTTAACTTCAAGAGACTGCATTTCTATCACGATTAATAAATCACAGGGCAATCTATTCAATACTGTGGGGTGGATTTGACATGTCCATGTTTCTCACATGGACATCTTTGTCACTTGCTCAGGGGTGGCATCACCAAAGAAATGATTCATATTAGATCCTGGACAAGTCACAAGAAATATTGTTTATAGTAAAGTTGTGAATTAAATGAATATGACATATCATTTGTATTTTGATTACTTTTTTGTATGGGCTATATTGTACTTAAAATTTGGTATATTATGCAAGATAGCCTTATTATATATTCTCTGATAAATGTAACATGTTATTAGAAAAAAAAAAGATGGACAGAGATAGAAGGTATATGAGTACTAACTCAAAGCATAAATATATACCCGGGCAACATGGGGTTTTCAGCTATTACTGTAATAAAAGTTTCCACTCCGCCACCGATAATTATCTAATAATGTCTATGATTTTTCAAACACTTAGTTGACAGTAATGACAAAAGATAGTGACTCTCAACAACTAGCTCACATCAGTACACCCAGAAAAAGGCAACTGTAACACTGGGGAAAACAGTGGCTGTTAAAATAATAGCCATCTTTACATTATGACACGGTACAGAACCTAGGGAATAAAAACAAAAATTACTAGTGTGCTATGAGAAAATTTTGCATGAGAAGGAAAAAAAATTGATTTGTCTGACTACATTTTTACATTTGCTTCTACATCACAATATGTTCAGTTTACATTGCTGCAATTCGTAATACTTTACTATTATATGATTTTTTTGTACTTTTGAATGTTTAATAAAATATTTTCTTCTTAATTACATTGTTTCATTTAGTCTCTTCATTTTAACTTAATTTGTTTGAATGTGTATTTAAATTTAGACCCCCAACTTAGGCAAATTCGACCTATGTTAAAAGCTTGGTCCCACTTATTGCACAAGTCCAGGGTATTGCCATATAATGAAAATGCAAAAATGCACTGTGTATTGCTGTAGAGCAAGTAAAGATGAGTTTTAATTTCCCTTGTCGAGGTAACAATGAGCTCATATTTGGAAGGATGAGGAAAAGAAATTTTTTCAGCTAACAACAAAGTTGCACATCATGTTTGAAGAAAGTAAAACTGCATTACTGTTGCTTTATACTGCCAATTTTTATTATATATGCCAAAGCAGGTGGCTTCCCTGTTATTACCATGCAGTAATAACATGTCTCTTCAGCTATATCAATGTTAATGACAAAATTAAACTTGTCCTTATTACCCCAACCTTTCCTACAGACGGAAATGGAAGAGCCATTTTAACTGAGTGGAAGCAGGATCATCTTGAAATCAGCCATGGGGTACCAGCCAAGAGGTAGAAGAAATCTCATCACCCCAAAGGTTGGTTTGCCCACCAGTGCGTTAAAAGGCACACCTATAAAGAACATTAATGTATTCACTTTCATTTGTCGTCGCTATGGGGTTTTATTAACAATGATGCTATGTGTTTCCATAATTACTGTCATCATTATATTGCCTTTCCTCTGCCACTGTTACCCAATGGCCAGTCGGAAACACAATATTGCATGTAACACATGCAAAAGCTAAACAGCTGCTATTCAGTTCACGAGTAGCAGCTGTTTTGACGACTTTATGTTTTGCATGTGAAACAGTACATGTAGACTAGGTCATTGAATAGCTATGGTGAAGGAAAGACCATTTGATGATTGTAATAATTGACAGAATAGGTTGTGTCACTGTTAATGAAAACTGTGATAGTGCAAGAAAGTGAATATAGTTAGCAACTGTTGATCACTGAAATTCTAGCCATTCAATGACAAATATAATTAAAGAAAGTGCTGTGAATTTGTCTTTCTTCAAGCAGTGAACTAAACTAGTTTATCCAGGAAGTAATGAGATTATTACATACTTTTAAAAATCTGTATCATGAAGTAATTTGAACTCTTCCAGTTTACAATACTCTACTTATAGGAGTGAGGTAGAGAATCACACGAACTGTTCATAGTATCCCATGTTGGCGTGTCTGATCAAATGGGTCAGCCTAAATATGTAACTATAACTTAAAGTTACCGGGATAATAACATTTTGACAAATCAAATAAAATAGCACAAACGTGAATTTTTGAATGTAACTTTCTATTTTATTTTCACTGAGATTGGTTCCCGACACATGTTCTGATAACAGTTATATATATTGTGTCGAGACCAGTGAGTTGGATTACATATTTATATAGGCTTCTGTTGGCTTATGATATCAGACAGGGGACGTTGTTTTATTTGAGTATGTTTATGTAGTATGAAATGACATTTCTGTCATTGTCACTCACAGCTGAACAATTTAGGGAATAGTAGCACCTCATTGTTGGCCAATTTATTAGGGCATTCCACTGCATTACCATCTGTGACTTGTATGTATGTATGTGGGTAAGTAATGCATACCTGCTTTGTGCTCTCATATGATCCCACCATAAAGAACATGCTAGTTGTTAATGAGATGTACTGCGGATTATGATCTGACCTATCTCAATTACTTGAGGGCACTAGTTGAGCACTAATGTTTTAGCATCACTTCCAGTGATTTTTAATTTGTGTACAAATTTCTACCACTGTAAAGGCAAAGGAATATGCTGTGTGTGTCTACAGTAGTTTTATTCACTTTGTCTTCAATGTATGTAGGGTATCTATGTGTGTGGAGATATAGTAGACTGCTCAGGCATGTCACCCTTACATGACATAGTTTATTCTCAAGCTTGAGTAAGTCTATGCCCCAGTTTGTCATGTATAAAGTTTTAAATGCAAAGAGCATTTGTTTTTGTTATGTGGCAGAAACAGGATTGAGGCACTGAGAGCAATAGTGGACTAACCCCAACCTTAGCACACACATTCTGTTCTGCACCTTGTCATTGTATGTTAAAATTTCTAGTTTCTAGCAGTATTGCAGGTTTCGTAAGTGGATTATATAACCAAATTACATCTTGACCTTTTAAATTTTGAATTTTTATGTGGATTAGTCCATTTTTGCATTTCACATCATGTGACTTTCAGCAGATAGTCACTGTTGCATTAGGTGTAGAGCCTCTTTCACAATAAGGTTTCCATTTACTATTGGATTCATATGTATTTCACATTGTTTTCTTTGCAATCAGAGTATGAAAACATGAACATTAGTAAAGAAAGTAAAGTAATATACACACAACAAATGAATAAGCAAATACAAGGAATGAAATACAACATAATTATTAAAATGGCTACAAAATAGAGTACAAATATTTATTGTTCTTTTCGTTTACATCATTGAACAGATTTAAGAAACAATGTCATTGAAATATTGCAATTACAGCAACCACAAAGGTTTCCACAAACTGTTATTCTACATCAAAATATTCACTATGAAGATAAGATACAGACAACATACTAGCAGGATTTGCAACAGCTGTCCTCAGGTTCTTATAAAAATCATGGTGAACTGGTGTAATGAAGTCCAGTTGACTCAGTAAATCTTTCTTCTTCAGTTCACTCATTGCATTACCTTCTGGCTATAGCCATTGTAACTCATTTATAAGACGGGAAATGCATTGTACACTTTGCTGTCATGTAAAATTTAATTTATTGTGCTACCGGTTTTGGGAGTGTCCCATCTTCTAAGCATTTAAAATTACATTAGCAGTTTAGTTTTACAACATTTTTTGAATAAGTTGACAGTGTCGTCATATCCATAAAACCAATTAAAAGTGATAGTGACAACAACAACATCAAGGGGTTCCTGCACTTAAGTACAGTGACGACACTGTCAACGTATTCAGAAAATGTATAAAACTAAACTGCTCATGTAATTTTAAATGCCTAGAAGATGGGACACTCCCAAAACCGGTAGCACAGTAAATTAAATTTTACATGACAGCAAAGTGTACAATGCATTTCCTGAAATATATCGCTGTCGATGATCGCCATAAACAAATGTATCATTTATAAGAGTTGATGTCCTCTTGGACAGATGGACTTTATTAAATCAGTTGTTTCACTGGAATATTTAAAAAGTATATCAAAAGGCAGCTTTTCCACAAATGGTAGCCACTGGATCCTGAACCACTCTCCTTTCGTTTGATCAACTGACATTTTGCAGTTCATAATATTCCTTTCAAGCATTTATTTATTTATTTATTTTATTTTATTTTTTTCCCCCTCCAAAAAAGTCAGCTTTACACATTTGAACTAATTTGAAAGGCTTTTTCTTCCTAGCAGCCTCAATAATCTCAGTCCAGTCTTCTGGACTGTAAACATTTTTAAAATACTTCTTTTGTTTTTCAGTCAATCCAAAATCTTGATCACAAGGTAAAACAAATGACCACTGACTAAAAATTTGCGATCAGTTTCACTTGTTATGGAAACAGGATTGGAGACTATGTACTGAAGCATAAGTGAGAGCTTAATATTTGTATTTTGACCTCCACACTGATCAGAGTAATTAACTGGGAATATTCCACAAAATATTTCATGTAGTACAACAAACATGAGCCAATCTCCTGATGACCTCTAGATGCTATTGACTCATACCAAAGAAACATGAGAACCTCATCATTCCCTACATTGTGAATACTGAGGCAATAGGTTCAAATTTGTCTTTAGTAATTGCATACCCCTGTTGACAATACAGGAGTAGGCAAAGTTTTCATTAGGTCAGACAGAATTTAAGATAATATTTGGAGACCACCAGCAACAAGTCCATTTATTGGAGGAGCAATTGAAGAAAAGGGCCCAAGAAAATGGCCAGACAATGCAGTCATATATGCAGAATTTTTGGCCCTATGCCACATAGTTAACCTGGATATCACTGAGGCCAATAAAATTTCACACCTGATGAAGGGCATTGCAGAAGACGTGTATCGAGCTCTTCTGTTAAGACATTTCAGCGACAAAGGAGTTAATCCAGTGGTGCCAGAAAATTGAAGAGGTGCAACAATGGAGGGTTGGAGGAAAGAAGTATGACAGACTCTCAAATGTAGTCCCTATGTCCAGTGTGGAAGATAAGCACGCTTTTGCTTCTCTCATATGACAAATTGTAAAAGAACAACAACAGTTTATGGTAGCTGAAACTGTTACACCAAGCGAGCACCAGATTATGCCTATGGATGTCAATCCTCTACGTCCTGAGGGAGCCGCCACTGCTGAGGAAGAGGTATTTCAAACATTAGCGCTTGTCTGCCCCGCCAGTCACACCTGACGTGAAGAATGACCTCGCCCTAGTGTGACTTACACTTCAGCTGCCAAAGGGCAGCCTAGGAATCAACCAACTCACCCGCAAGAGGACAGAAGAACACATGCCATTGTTTTTTCACTGTGGGTTTCCTGGTCATGTCATACGATACTTTAGGGAGAGAAGACAAGTATTTGGCAATTATTATGCTGCAAGGTGCCAACCATCAGAGCAGTTCTTTCAATGCAGTCAACTGCAGATGATTACCATTGCAGTGTTCCTGGGGAGACAGAAGTTGTGATGACTGTGCTGCTACAATCGAACTCTTCTCCCAAGACACAGCGTCCAAATTATTGTGTGGTTAGTTCATATATGCACCACATCTTGTCAAATTAACTTGAGCAATATTTTCTTCTTTGATAGTTTATGATTATGCAAAGATTTGAGCCATAGCTATCACCTAGAATTCAGACTAGGACTTCGTTCTGCAGCAGGGAATGAACACTCTCAGTGAGAATAACTTTAACTGAATGAAAAACCACAAGATAATTAACTTTTACGAACATCTTGTATTATGCCCCTTTGGTTAAGATTACATAGGATCCGTACTGGATCAAGTCTCAAGAAGAATCTAACTAAAAACTACTTCATAGTCTCTTTCGAAGCTCGTTCATGTTTTGGTATGTTGCATGATGGCCTCTTCTTCAGCCACTATGACTGTGTATGGATTGCATCACCTGCTCACTTCCGCATACCTGCGCACACAAGCACATGGCACACAGTAAAATCCTTAAATATCTACTTATCTATATATGGTGAATCCACACATCTCTTGGCGGTACAATACCATAGTGTACAGCTAAATTAGCTGTTGCACTATACCCTTGACCTATGGGGCAAAGCCCATCATAGTTTGTAGTAATCAGTGGTGAGCATTGACTAAAACAGATGTGATATCTGGCATTCCACAGAGTAGCATTGTTTGTTCTCTGCTGTTACATAACCAATTTGGGAGAACATCTGAGCAGCTCTCTTAGGGCCGGCCGCGGTGGCCGAGGGGCTGAGGCGCTTCAGTCACGGTCTGCACAGCCACTACAGTCGGGGGTTCGAATCCCCCCTCAGGCATGGATATTTCTGCCGTCCTTAGTATTAGCTAGTTCATAAGTAGTCTGTAAGTTTAGGGACTGATGATCCCGTAGTTAAGTCCCATAAGCTATACAAACATTTGAACTCAGGTTGTTTGCAGATGACACCATCATTTATCATCTAGTAAAGTCATCTGAAGATCAAAACCATCTGCAGAACAATCTAAATAAGATATCTGTTTGGTGTATAAATTGGCAATTACTCTAAATAATGAGAATGTGAAGTCGTCCACATGAGTACGAAAAGAAATTCATCAATCTTTTTTTACAAGATAAATCAATCGAATGTGAAGGCCGTAAACTCCACTAAATACCTAGGCATTACTATTACATCAGACTTAAACTGGAAAGAATACACAGATAATGTCATAGGAAAGGCGAACCAGAGACTGAGTTTTATTGGCAGAAAACTTAAAAGGTGCAACAGAACTACTAAAGAGAAGATTGTCCGTCCTTCTTTGGAGTATTGTTGCCCAGTGTGGGATCCTTATCAAGTGGGTTTGACGGAAGCCATAGAAAGAGTCCAAAGAAGGGCCACCCGTTTTGTATTGTCACAATACAGCGTCACGGAAATGATCCAAGATCTGAGATGGGAATCGTTACAACAGCATTTATTGCTATGGCATGGTCTACTTACAAAACTCCAATTGCCAACATTCTCTTCCGAATGCGAGAATATAGTGTTGGCTGCCACCTATATAGGTAGAAATGATCATCACAATAACATATGAGAAATCAGAGCTCAAATGGAGAGATTCAGATGTTTTTCCTTCCTATGCGCTATTAGAGAATGGAATGGTAGATGAATAGTATAACGGTGGCTCGATGAACCCTCTGCCAGGCACTTAAATGTGATTTGCAGAGTATCCCATGTAGATGTAGACTGTATCCTGGACGTGGTCGGTCTTCAACACGCTGCCGCTGTCGCCTTACAGAGATACCAGCTGCTCGCCTAGCTGCCGTGTTCAGGAAAACTAAGCAAATTGACCATCTAGAGATGTGAGGCTGCCACAGAGGAAAATCCTCCTCAAATCAGTCACTAAGATGTTGGGAAATCTCATTGACGTCGTCATCAGCAACCAATTTTTTCAGGCACTAGTCGATTCAGGAGCTTCCTTTCCTGTATTGTCGAAAGACTACCATCACAAACTAAGGAAGATAATGTTCTATGATACTTAAGCAGTTGTGCTGAAGGTCTGCAGGAACATGTCGCAAGAATAACTAATCAACAACAGGATGCAGCTGTTTGAATTTGTTGTTTTAACAGAATGTAGCCATAATGCCATTTTTGAATGGGGCTTGGGGCTTCCTTCAAGTATCCCAGGCTGTGATTTTCTGTACACACTACACGTAGTGCCCTGGGAGTATGTTGAGATCCTGCCGTTGACAATGAGAAGAGTTCTATCAGCAGCTGGGATGACCAGTTGAACTGTGAAGTGCTTGTCGATCGCAATAACATAATCAGTATAAAGAATGAAATCTACATACCAGTGGCTATCATAAGCATTACAGGTGGTCGAGATGAACTTCGGTTCACTAATTTTCACGAGCAATCGCAACTCATTCCTAAAGGAATGTGTATTGAAACTGTGGAACCAGTCCAGGATGGTGAACTGAGCATCATAGACAAAATTTTAATACTTTATTACAGCTGCTAACAATGCACTAGAGGAAATTACTATGGCCTGGTCTGATCTAGGATCCACGTTAGTAGCTGTTACGCATATTACACAAATTTTCAGGTGCATTCAGAACCAGCCAGGAGAAAAGCCAGATGAAACGGCACACGATAAAACACTGTATCAATACTTTGAGATCATCTATTAGCCTGTGTTCATACAGTGTGTCGCCAGCTGAAAAATGGATAATTTGGGAAGAAGTGGTGTTGATGTTGCACGATGACATCATCCAATTGTCAGAGAGTCGCTGGTCTTCTGCTGGTCCCCATTAAGGAGGAGGATGGCACATGGCGTTTCTGTGTCAACTATCGGCAGCTTAATAAAATCAAAAAAAGATGTCTATTCATTGCCACTCATTGACAACACCTTAGACTAATCATACACCTTAGACTGTTTGAAAGGAGCTACAGTAGACGGGCTACTGGCAAATAGAGGTTGACAAAGCTTACAGTGAGAAGATTGCTTTTATTCCTCTTGATGGCCTCTATGAATTCAAATTAATGCCATTTGGATTATGTAATGCTTCAGCCACATTCGAACATATGATGGACAACTTGCTTTGATATCTTAGTGGACAACATGTCTTTGTTATCTAGATGGCCTGTCAACTGTGTTGCAGTGTGTTCAGACTGCAGGACTGCACTTCAACCCAAAGAAGTGCCTCTTTGTCACCAAAGAGATAAGCAAATTGACCAAATCCTGGGGCCCCTAGTCAATGGATGGTGCCAGTCCTAAACCAGATAAAGTGACAGTCACAATTTCCAACTCCTCAGCATATTCGTGATGTGAGAAGTTTGTTTAGCTGTGCTCATACTACCAGCATTTCATAAAAGGGTTTTGTAACAAGGCACATCCACCATTGCAAGAACTTGTGCAGGGAGAAGCAAAGTTTTACTGGGATGAGGCAAAAGAAAGAGCTTTCCGGGCACTTAGAATGGCCACACCCTGCCTATCTAACCCATGTTAATTTAGGCAAGTATTTGACCCATTTCTGGAAAGAAACAAAAAACCTATTTGATGCAGGACCTTAAAATTTTCACTATATGTTACATGATGTTAATAGTCAACTATACTAAAATCTACTTTACCCATTTTATAGTTTTTAAGAAATACTTTTTTAAATTTATTAATAACAAATAGTTTTTACTGCTTTTTTGTGAACTTCCTAATGGGGGGATATAATGAATGTAGTACCAGAGGTGGCTTTTTATGTTGTGCAGATTGTCAGAAAATTTTATTAATTTATCTATGATAGTTTCTGACATAATGGGGCATATGTACTGAAAATTTTAGTTTGTGGGAAATAGACTCTAAAGAAAAACTTTTCGAAATTTGTTACTTACAGTTAATCAAAACAGTCTTCCTGCATATGATGGCCTCTCTTTGGCCTCTTAACAGGTTTTCCAGCTTCTTTTTTACCTTTCTGGATGTTTGTCTTGCTTTCAGGACCATATTAGATGCAGACCAGTCTACATCGGCTATCCTCATTTTATCGTAATGATGGAGCCCAGTGATCATATTTTCACCAGGATTAATTCCCAGCTTTTTCAGTACCCAGTACTTTCCAATAGAGAATGCTGATGAGAATAATATTCTCTAGTTTTCTGAGCACTATTGTATTTGCATCACAAATTTTTTCCTGATGGGCACAATGCATGACATGGCTTATAGTCAGTAGACGACTTATGGAAGAATGTGGCCCAAACATCTCTTCATTGCCTCCAGATTTGCTTTATTTCTCCTAATTGCTTGACCATACTATACCTGCAAGTTTTCTATTTCAGTTTTAGTTAAACGACCCTGTCCAGTCAACAATTTTCCATCTTCTAATTTTCCCCTCTCATATTAACAGTTAATTTTCTCAGCCTTGTTGCATTCCAAGGATAGCCAACACACTGTAGTGTAAAAAGAAAAGGGGGCGGGGGGGAAGGAAAAAAATCCCTAACATGCGATGTAGGAGTTATAAAGATATAAATTATATGCAGAAAAGTGGGTGTGACCAACAAGCACATGTGATAGAAAAATGCTCCTTAAATAATCAGAAAAAAATAATAATAATAATAAAATAAAATTCTGTGCAATCCTTTTCAGACTACTTAAATAAAACCTTAATCTATGAAAATATGATGAAAACCATATGGGATTAGTGCAGTGCTCATACAAATTCAGGAACGTGCTGAAAAGGTGATAGCTTATGCATCAAGAGTACTCTCAAACTACTCTATAACTGAGAAGGAATGTCTCACTGTTATCTGGGCTATCAACAAGTTCCAGCCATATTTATTCAGTAAAACATTCGCCGTTGTAACAGATTACTGTTCGTTATGGTGGCTGTCCAGTTTGAAGGATCCAGCAGGTGAGCTAGCAAGATGGGCTCTAAGGCTCCAAGAAAAAAAGACGGGCGCAAACACAAGGACGCCTACTGCCTTTCGAGGAATCCATTAGCCAAACACAAAAGCATGGATGAAATTTCAGCTGTCACTGAGTTGGATGACATTACAGAGGGAAGATCCAGCATTATTACAAATCATAAAGGCCTTGGAGAAATGAGAACTGATCAAAGAATTTCAACTTATAAACAGGACATTGCTTAAGAGCAACTACAAATTAAAAATAGCTACTGGTTGTTTCAGCTCATCTCCGGCCAGATTTTCTCAAGTATTTCCTTGATTGTCCAATATCTCGTCATCTGGGATTTGTGAACACCCTAGGCAGAATCAGACACAGGTATTACTGCTAAGGTCTTTACCAATCTGTCAAGCATTATGAGAGTCACTGTAAGGAGTGCCAGCGATGGAAGCATGTGCCACAATTACCTCCAGGTCATCTGATAAAACTTCTACCTGCAGCAGCTTCATTCCAGCAGATTTGAATCTATCTTTTAGGTAGGTTCCCAAAGTCGACAACCGGTAATGAATGGATAATAGTCTGCTCTGATCACCTCACCCACTATGCTGTCACCAAATCTGTGCCGACTGTAAGCTTCAGAGATCACAAAATTCCAAGTAGAAGACATTATTTTGATGCGTGGTGCACCATGTGTGATTATATCTGATCAAGGAAAAGTATTCATGTCAAAATTAGTATCAAAGGTAATGTCATGTTGCGTCTTTGTCCACAGAATAACAAATGCCTGCCATCCTCAGACAAATGGTCTTACAGAACATTTTAACAAAACGTTAGCAGATATGCTATCGATGTACATTCATGTTGAGCAGAATCATTGGAATACAATACTGCCAATCATGTCATTAGCTTATAATACAGGAAGACAAGACACCACAGGCTTCACGCCATTTTCCCTGGTCCATGTTCGTGAGGCTGAGATGACAATGAATACGCTGTTTCCATTCCAACCCAACCGGGTGATAGGCAGGATGACTATGTGAAACAGCTCATCACCAGGGTGGAAGAAGCAAGACAGCTGGCTCGCAGCTGGACGCCCAGGAGAAGGACCGCCACTGGTATAACAACAAGCACTGAGATGTTATGTACACACCCCAGGAGATCTGGTATAGATTTTTACTACTTTACGGAAAGTTGGACTATCGGAAAAATTACTGAAGTGATATTTTGGTTTTTATCGTGTCATATACTGTCACAATCGGTTGTTGTGGAAATGCGTCATTTAAAAATTTTCAGACATCAAGACTCCAATGGGGTGGTGCACCGACCTGTTGAAACATCACATTTGGCTGCAGGTATTTTATCTGTGGCACGGCAAATTGTTCCAACATGTCCAGTTAGATGGCTCCATCCACAGTCGGCTCCTGAAAGAAAAAGGTCCAACAATGTGATTTATTATCAAACCACTCCACACATTATCTTTCGAACTGTCGCGCATGTGTTCCCCAAGTGCCTGTGGAGTTTCGGACCCCCAGATGTGCACATTGTGACGATTGACAGCCCCTGACACATGAAAGGTTGTCTCATCAGTAAACATCGTGTGTGATAACAATGTCTCATCCACGGCAAAGCGATATAACAAGACACATGCAAATTCTTGCTTTGGTTGATCATCAGGCTTGATTTCTTGCACAACCTGCACTTTATATGCGTACAAACATAATCACTGATGTGGTATTTTGTACAGTGTTGACCATTTCATACTAAGTTCTCTTGCTGCCTGTCACGCTGACTTCTGTGGACATTGTTCGAATGACCACCGCAATTGTTCCGCATGATGTTCGCTGATCCCAAGCTGACCACCACCATGACCTTTCGTAACACTCCCAGTAGCCAAAAACTGATCACGCCTTTTCTTTATAGTCTTGAACGACAGGGGCACTTTGTTGTAAACTCGACGAAAGTTTCTTTGCACTTGGGTCACCGATTTTATTTCTGCACACCACCAGACCACTTGTGCACGCTCCTTCATATCCACCATTTTGCTAAAATAATTGATTGAAGCTCCACTACGGTCCCTTGGTGTATCAAATTTGTATACCACAAACTTTTTGAGTTGCTCTCTGTCCCTTCAGGATTCACAGGTCCACCATCTGAAATGAGAAAGATATAGGATATTAAAATCTTGGAGTCTCGTTGTGGACACCCTGTATATTAAAAAGCAGGAACCACACAGTAGGGAAAGGGGCATGAATCGGAAGAAAATATAGGATGTGAGGGGGAGAGGGACTGTGGGGCATTAAATGTAGGATGTTAGGTTATCTGAGGGTTGAGGCCAGGATCGTTGTGGGACTGTAGGATGTGCTGCAGGGATAACTCCCATCTCCACAGTTTAGAAAAGCTGGTGGGAGAGGGGAGGATCCATATGGTTTGAATGGTGAAGCAACTGTTAAATTCCAAGGTGTTGTGCCACAAGATGGTCCATATTGTCCTTGGCCACAGTTTGACGGTGGCCATTTGTCCTGCGGGGGAGCCAGTTAGTTGTCACTCCAATGTAGAATGAAGAGCAGTGATTGCAGCATAGTTGGTATACATGGCTGCTTTCACAAGTGGCCCGGCCTCTGATGGAGTAGGACAAGCCTGTGACGGGATTGGAGTAGGAAGTGCTGGGTGGGTAGATTGGCAGGTTTTGATTGGGGTCTTCCACAGGGATATGATCCCTGTGGTAAGGGGTTGGGATTAGGAGTGGCATAGAGATGGATTAGGATATTAAGGAGGTTGGGTGGACACCACTTTAGGGGGTGTTGGGAGGATCTTAGGTAGGATGTCTCTCATTTCAGGGCATGTTGATAGATAATCAAAGCCCTGACGTAGGATGTGGTTCAGTTGTCCCAGTCCAGGATGGTATTGGGTGACAAGGGGTGGCACTCCTTTGTGGCTGGTTAGTAGGGTTGAAGGAAGGACTGTTGGTGTGTCAAGATATGGCACGGGAAATCTGTTTGTGGACTAGTCTGGAGGGTAATTTCTGTCTGTGAAGGCTTTTGTGAGGTTTCCAGCATACTGGTTAAGGGGGTTCTCATCACTGCAGATACGTCTTCCAAGGGTGATGTGGCTATACGGGAGGCGAATCTGCAGTGTTGAGAACTCCCTTAACCACTATGCCAGAAACCTCACAAAAGCCTTCACAACAGAAATTACCAACCAGACCTAGTCCATGAACAGATTACCTGTGCCATATCTTCACACACCAACAGTCCTGCCTCCAACCCTACTAACCAGCCACAAAGGAACGCCCCGCGTTTCACCCAATACCATCCTGGACTGGAACAATTGAACCATATCATACATCAGGGCTTTGATTATCTGTCAACATGCCCTGAAATGAGAGACATCCTTCCTAAGATCCTCCCAACCACCCCCTCCCCCCTAAAGTGGTGATCCGTCACACAGCCAACCTCTACAACACCCTAGTCCATCCATATGCCACTCCTAATCTCAGGGATCATATCCCTGTGGAAGACCCCGATGCAGAACCTGCCCAATCCACCCACCCAGCCCTTCCTATTCCAATCCCGTCACAGGCTTGCCCTTCCCCATCAGAAGCCAGACCACCTGTGAAAGTAGCCACGTAATATACCAACTCTGCTGCAATCACTGCTCTGCATTATTCATTGGAATGACAACTAACCGGCTCCCCCTCAGGATGAATGGCCACCGTCAAACTGTGGCCAAGAGCAATATGGACTATCTTGTGGCACAACATGCAGTGGAGCCCAGCACCTTGGACTTTAACAGCTGCTTCACCAGCTGAACCATCTGGATCCTCCCCTCTCCCACCAGCTGTCAGAACTGCGGAGATGGGAGTTATCGTGCAGCACATCCTACAGCGCCGCAATGATCCTGGCCTCAACCTCAGATAACCTAACATCCTACATTCCATGCCTCACAGTCCCCCTCTCCCTCACATCCTATATGTCCTTCAGATTCATGCCGCTTTCCCTACTGTGTGCTTCCTGCTTTTTAATATATCTCCCCCTTTTTCATATTGCATCTCATTTTTCGCCTGACATCGCCTCTGCTTGTGTTCATCTTCCCTCTCCACTTCCCTCTTCCACCGCTCCTTCCCTATCCCATCCTTTCATCTTGCCATGAGTCAGACTGTTTTGGGCCACAAGAGATGGCTGACGTGTGTGGATGAATGTGTCTGACTGTGTGGATGAGTGCTCTCTTTCTGAGGAAGGCCGCGGCCGAAAATTTAGAATTGTGTGTGTGTGTGTGTGTGTGTGTGTGTGTGTGTGTGTGTGTGTGTGTGTGTGTGTGTGTTTTATTTGTCTGTTGGCGGCTCAGTATTTGTCTTTATGGTGAGTTGTTCCCTATCTACATATTAACATTCCTTACTTGACCTTCCATTGTTCTTAAACTTTGCATGAACTATGTGAAATGCAAGGAGATACCCACTACATAACTTTTACCAAAAACAGAGAAACGTGTCTTATACAATACCAACATGGATATTTTGAAAATACCAATTACATTAGTGTGTCTAATATTTTTCTTGCTTCAATCCTTTGTTTCCTGTAATAATGTATTAAACATGTTTACACGAATGGAAACAGCTTGCTTCAGGAAATGTATATTAATTTCGTGTATGAACGAAGATCTGTTTAGTTTACTGTTCGTTAGCCTCGCTAAAACTTGAAAACAGCTGAACCCATTTTGCTCATTTTAGTCTTGAAATATTTGTATAAGTCCAGGGATGGTTTAAATGGTGATAAAATATGGAAAAGTTGTCCGGAAAAAAGGAAAATCAGGAAAATCTGAAACAGCTTTTTTCAGTGCGCTATCAAGACCGATCGAACAATTGCGATAAAATGTTGTACATTTCACGTTGAAAGCAAGAGGAAGGTTTGCATCAAATAAAAATTTGGAAAACTCACCCAGAAAGTAGGAAAATGTAGGAAAAACCGAAAGCGATTTTTTTTCTCTATGAATAACAATCAGTTGCCTCATGGTTGTAAGAGCTTTACTTGAATACAGAACAAGGTTTGTATGAAATAATAATTTTTTATAATTTTTTTAATTGATTAATTAATTTATTTATTTATTTTTATTTTATTTTATTTATTTTTTTTTTTTTTTAAATTGGAAAATTTGAGAAAACCTGAAAGTGCATTTTTCAATGTGTTTTTGATTGAATTCAGCACTATGACTATTCGCACGACGGAGAGGGGTAATTCTCTTTTTGTTTTGTTCGTTATATACACTTTTTACCTAGGAAAGGTGCCTCTGTTGATCTGCCATTCTACTCGCTTTTTACATAAGGGACAATGCATTTTTAAAAGTTAATTATAACTTCTGAAAAAATAGTTAAGAAGTCAAAGAGTCGACAGCTTTTGCAGAGAGTAATTACTTTTCGATATATACGTAAAAAATAGATGAAGTCCACTTACCAGGCGAAGGAGCACAGTCAGCAATAGCAACAAATAAACACACACACACACACACACACACACACACACACACACACACACACACAAACGCAAGCTTTCGCAGCCCAGCCGCTTCGTCAGGCAGAAGGGAAGGAGAGGGCAAAGGTAATGATGAGGGTTTTAAGGGAGTGGGCAAGGAGTCATTCCAATCCCGGGACAGGAAAGACCCACCTTGGGGAGAAAAAAGGAGGGTAAACAAATACACACACACCCACACAGACGCAGGCACACTTAGGCAGTATGTCTGGCTAAGTGTGCTTGTGTCTGTGTGTATTTGTTTACCCTCCTTTTTTCCTTTCAAGGTGGGTCTTTCCTGTCCCGGGATTGGAATGACTCCTTGCCCACTCCCTTAAAACCCTCATCATTTCCTTTTCCCTCTCCTTCCCTTCTGCCTGACGAAGCGGCTGGGCTGCGAAAACGTGTGTGTGTGTGTGTGTGTGTGTGTGTGTGTGTGTTTATTTGTTGCTATCACTGCCTGTGCTCCTTCGCCTGGTAAGTGGACTTCATCTATTTCTTACGTATATTTTTCCTGTTAGGAATTTTTCCTCTCTCTCTCTCTCTCTCTCTCTCTCTCTCTCTATATATATATATATATATATATATATATATATATATATATATATATATATAATAGAAGGAGACTTTCCTGGTGCGAAAAATATGTATAAAATAAAGATTTTTGACTTACCTAAAGTACAGGCTCGTCGGCAGAAACATAAAACACACACAAACATTCAAGCTTTCACCACCACTGGCAGCTTCTTCAGGAAAAAGAGGAAGGAAGGAGAGGAGAAAGGGAAGGATACGGGTTTTAAGGAAGTGGAAGGACTTACCTTAGGGGACAAAAAGGAAGGTAAACAAATACACACACACTCACACATAACCACATGCAAACACACCTAGGCAGACATTTGTGGTATCTCTGTCCAACTTCTTTGGTTTCTACAAATGTCTGCCTAGGTGTGTTTGCATGTGGATATGTGTGAGTGTGTGTGTATTTGTTTACCTTCCTTTTTGTCCCCTAAGGTAAGTCCTTCCGCTCCTGGGATTGGAATGACTCCTTTTCCATTTCCTTGAATGTTTGTGTGTGTGTTTTATGTTTCTGTCGACGAGCCTGTACTTTAGGTAAGTCAAAAATCCTTATTTTATTTAGTAATGATGTATATCCAAATCGGTTCAGCCGTTCTCGAGTCTTAGCGAGACTAAAGAATAGCAATTCATTTTTACCTTTGACAGTTCATATACGGGTTCAGTTTGTGTAAAGTGAACTTTACTCTTTCGAAGTATATTTCTGAACGCACCCAACACAACAACCAAGTCATTATTTTACATGTTATAAATCTAAATTTGTCTTGCATTTTTCCATATTTCATCACCATTTAAACCTTCCCTGAACTTCCACGAAAGGGGCGAACATTATCCTGGACATGTGTGCATGATTTGTCCACTCTTTCCGCCAACTATCGAGCCGATACTTAGACTATCTGTTGATGCCTTTATAAAGCTACTGTGTCTAAAATAGTATGATTTAAATTTAAATTAATATGGTTTATATTAAGAGGTAAGTGATACAAAGTTCACGGGTCTTCTAGTAAGTAAATATTTGTGTATGTTTCAGTAATTACCTTCTAAGTAAAACCAACGATGGGTGAATAATTTAACTTTATTATATTATGTGATAATTTCCTTCACAAAATTGGTTAAAGTGTGGGTGGAAAGTGGCAGATAAACGAAATTTCATGTTTCAGAACCTTGTATTGTTAGGTTACCACATGTCAAGTTTCATGTTCATTATGGCTTTAGTCTCTGAAATATAACACGCCAAACGTTGGAAGGTTTTGTTTGTTTCTTTGGGAGTGCAGATTTGTTTTGAGCAACTTTGCTTGAACTTTTCTGGTTATACATATATAGCACGTAAAATTCTTTTCAGAATTATTCCCATGACATTGTATACAGTTGTACATGATAACAAAGTTTCTTATCTTCCAACGAAATATTGCCTTTGTTTTAACGGCCCAAAGTAGTCAGAAATTCATGCTCGCACTGCGCAAAGTCACACGTGCCATCAAACAGTGACTATATCTCGGTCAGTATTGCTTCAACAAATCTTAAAATTCACCAATGTACGTTGGGGACATGTTAGAATGTTCACATGAAATTTCCCATGATGGTTGAGTTGCAATATGTTCTGAAATTAGATGATTTAACTTGGAATGACCCAGGAGTTACATGTTAGCAGCGTAAGCAGTTTCAGTGTACATTATGTCTGCCGAGCAATCATTTCCAGATTCAGAGCAATGGAATAAGTTTCACAAGGTGCAACATGGTCATGAATTTATATCATTGATCCTTTTTGTAGTTACTTTCAGTATCTTTATTTATTTCAGTGTCACTGACCGAAACCAGTCATCATAATGGCAAAAGAAATTATGTGACCATTTACGTAAATAAAGATACTGAAAGTAATATAGAATAAGTACCCAGATACACTGAACTTATTTCTAACGTCAGTGAGCACACTGACTATGAGACTGTTGCGGCCAACCTGGTTACAGAAATAGTCATATCAGGTCAGGTCAGGATGAGGACAGCCAAGCAGACAGCTCCAGGCACAGACAATAGTCCACAGAGAGGCTGCCAACGCAGGTAGGCAGATTAGGCAGCCACAATGGCAGGCCTGATTCGGCCAACTGGATGCGCAGGTGCAGCACTAAAAGGGTTAAAGGGGGAAATGAATTGTGATGTAAAAATCTGCAAGTCATCATATTCTTTATAGTGAAATTTTGGGTTAGCAGATTGTATTCTTTAATGATGATTCTGTATTTTTCTCTTTAAGAATGTGGAAGAGAAGTAATAAACATCTTTTGTTGTTTTCTAATTTGTCTTAGATGAAGGCAGTAACCCAGAACCAGATCCTGATTATGAAGAATACATGACCGGTAAAAGGATACCACCAGAAGGTATTCCAGGCCTTGATTTGAGTGACCCAAAGCAGCTAGCAGAGTTTGCTAGGTATGTTCTCAAATACTACAAGCATATATTTTCCTTTTTAAAGTGTAAAGAACGTTGTTTTTCATTTAAGTGATAATACTAAGTGCCCATATGTAGTTTTATTATGAAGCTCTTAAGTTTTGGATATTTGCACTGGTGCCTAAAATTAAAGCAACAAACCTCTATTACTCCACCCTGTGTCAAATTTACAACATAATGAAAGTGTCCATACAATCATGTTCTGCATAGAAAATAGCATTCTGGCCTCCAAGCCACGGCGCATGTGGCTATTTGCCATCAGGGGGTTCGTGTCCCCTCCCCCCCTAGGGCATTGATGTATGTGTCGTCCTTAGGTTAGTTTAACTCACTTTAAGTAGCTTGTAAGCTAGGGACTAATGACCAACGAGTTAAGTTCCGTAGATTTACTAATTAAGATTCAGATCTGGCCTTCATACAATGCCAACTAGTGATTGCTGGGTAGTTCCTCATCCGCCATCGCTTCAAGCACATTCACAGAGGGTGCCGTATATGGCACAGAGAAGATGCCTATCGGACACTGCGGGGATGGCCACAGGAAGATGAAAGCAGAACACTCTCATACCTATATGGCCTAAAGGCTCAATGTGAATTGTTCTGTAAGTTCTGAGATATAGTCACAGTTTATAAAGACTGAATGTTACCTCAAAGGCCAGGGGAGAGCAAACCATGTGTGATACCAGAAAGAGATGACCATTACCTGGGTGTAAAGGCACATTGGCGCCACCGTAGCATTGCACGGTGACTGGCATCTGATCTTGCAACATCCACTGGAAGAGTTGTATTGTGGCAAACAGTGTATAAATGGATTCAGCAGAATGGCCTCCAAAGTCAAGATGTGTTTTCATATAAGAGAGTGTCTCTAGTGGAGTCTTCAACATGTGACCTGAATGGTCAAACAGTGGGACACTTTCCTTTTTTCAGATTTGGTCTGAAGAATGATTTTAGACAGAGTTGAATGTGAAGGAAACTGGGAACCTAATTTTGGAACACAAGCATTATGGAAGAGACTGTCAACATAGAGGAGGATCCCTAATTGTGTGGACAGGGATTATATTGACCACTCAAATCTCTTTTCATGAAATTTTATTGGTGAATCGGCAAGGTTTAACTGCTGGCAGATATTGTGATGAGATCTTCGGTCCTCAATGCAGTTTTTGCTAGGTGCTGTGGTTCTAGACCTCATATTGATGGAAGATAATACTTGACCATGCAGAGCCCAGGACTTTGATGTTTTCTTGGAAATGGAAGACATTGCACATGTGGTGTGGCCTGCTTGTTCTCCCAATTTGAATCCCATAGAGCTTGTCTGGGATGCACTGTAGAGACATTTTGCATGACTTCATCATCCACGAAGCACTCTACAAAGATTTTCGGGGAACTCTGTAGGAAGAATTGACATCATGGCTTCAACATGAGATTGATGCCATTATTTGCAGCATGCCTTTAATGTCAGGCCTGCATTGCTGCCAGAGGTGGTCACACCCCATACTCCCCCCAGGGGGCCCACAGCTCTTTTGTGGGTATGTGTGTGGCACGCACATGGCTCCGAGCCGAAGTGGCCTTCCTTCCTGCCCCAGGCTGCTTAAGTTCGCCCCCCCCCCCCCCCAGTTTATGCCTTCTGCCCGGAGACAGGTGTCTCATGAGTTTAGGTGATCTCATATACCAGCTTTTCTTCTCTCAGTTTCTCTTTTCCTAAACCTTGCTTCCGCCTTTCCCCCCCTTACTGTACTCTTCTATCCTTCCTCTTCTCCTTTAGTCTCCGCCTCGGCATTTGAGACACAACCTTTCCCACTTCCTTCTTTTTTTCTTCTTTCCTCTTTCCTTTCTTCCTCCCTGTGTGTTCCTGACGGCCACCCATGCACTCGTTGCATAACAGGTGACTGGGTAATGTGTAAGTCCCAGCCCACGGTTGGCATGTAGGGCCCGCACGTACCCCCTGGTACAGGCCAGACCCAAGGAGGGGTGATTACCTGAGCTGATACCTTCCGACCGTGCCGATTGGTCCCTCCGTCCGTTTCTCGGGAAGTGTGACCGCCATCGGAGACGCTGGTAATCGTGGGGGACAACTTCGCAATGACTTCTTCTTCTTCTATTTTGCCCTTTACCCACAAAAAAACTCAATGAATCAAAGTCAAAGAAAATTCTGCCTAACTTGCCAAAGTTCCTTGTCATTTCACGCACTGATGACCATGATTTCTCATCAGTGAATCCCTTTGTAATATAACGGAGTGTCCTGTCAAAACTTGTCCCTGCCAACGTAATGGGACACTGTTGCTGGAAACCTAAGGTGCCTTCCTAGTTCAAAAGTTTCTTCGCACTGCACTGTTGCATACCTTTCCTGTTAAGGTCAAACCTCATCGTACTTTAAACTCATTGCAGGGGTCATGTTCTCACGATCCCTTAACGGCCTGTCCGATGAGTTACTACAGGAGTACCTTTCCGACCCGGGGTGTAACAGCTGTACATCATGTGATGAAAAGAACTAACAACAACCTAGTACCAACCCAAACAGTGTTCCTGACCTTTGACAAAGTTGACCTTCCTTCAAAGATAAAAGCAGGCTATGAAATCAGCTCCGTTCGGCCGTATGTTCCAAATTCCACTCACTGCGTTTCAGTCATACCCGTCAGTCGTGACCAAATGCAGCGAAGTGCATCACCTGTGGTAGGGACGCCCATGAAGGCAACTGCCCACCTCCGTCCCCACGCTGCATCAACTGCATGGGTGACTATCCTGCTAATTCCTGTGAATGCCCTGTATATAAAGACGACCGGACCATCCAGGAAATCAGAGTCAAGGAAAAAGTTTCCACCTCTGCAGCCTGGAAATTACTAGCAAGTAGAAAGCCTGCTGTGCTCCCAGTGGGTATCTACAGCAATGTCCTTTCCTTTCCTTTCCTCTCCTCGACCAACAAAGGAGAGGGGTATGCAGACATGTGACTTTACCTTCAGTGACACAGTTGTCAGATCAGCCAGCCCAAAGATTGCATACTCGACATTCCCAATAGGTACTCGAGTGACCATTTCCCCTGTATAATTTCTCTACTCCATCATACCACTTCTCCATGTTCCACTAGTTGGAACATCTCCAAAGCCGACTGGGAGCTCTATTCTTCCATGGTGGTTTTCCATGACCAGGAGTTCCCCAGCTGTGACAGACAGGTAAACTACCTCACGGACGTCATCCTCACCGCAGCCTAACATTCCATACCCCGAACTTCAAAATCTCCATGTAGGCTCCCAGTTCCCTGGTGGAATGTAGCATGTAGCGACGCTATTCGATCCCAGCATCGTGCTCTTTGTCTGTTTCAACGCCGGCCTACTTTGGAAAATTGTATTAATTACAAAAGACTACAAGCAAAATGCCGTCGTATCATTAAAGAAAGCAAAAAAGCTTGCTAGACTGCTTTCACAAGATCTACTCCTTTGTCGGTCATCTGGGGTAACTTACGCCGTTTATCTGGCACTAAGGTCCATTCCCCAATCCCCGGCCTGAACACGGCAAACAAAGTTCTTGTGGAACCTGTTGATATCAGCAATGCTTTGGGCTGCTCTTTCGCAGAGGTCTCAAGCTCAGCTAATTATGACCCTGCCTTCCTCCCCCGAAAGCAGGCCGAGGAGGCATGAGCGCCTTCTTTTACATCTCACAATCGTGAAAATTACAATGCCACCTTCACCATGCAGGAGCTAGAGTGTGCCCTTGCCATCTCCCGATCCTCTGCTCTGGGGCCGATGCCATTCATATTCAGATGCTGAAGAACCTCTCCCCTACAGGTAAATGCTTTCTTCTTCGCACTTATAATCGCGTCTGGACTGAAGGTGAAGTTCCCACCCAATTGCGTGAAGAAGTTGTTGTCCCCATATCCAAACCAGGAAAGGACAAACATCTCCCTTCCAGTTATCGCCCCATTTCCCTGACCAGCTGTGTCTGCAAGGTAATGGAGCATATGGTCAATGCTCGGTTGGTTTGGATACTCGAATCTCAATGTCTCCTCAGTAATGTCCAATTTGGGTTTCAAAGGCATTGCTCTTGTATTGATCATCTCGTTACCTTGTCGACCTTCGTTATGGATAACTTTTTGGGGAAGCATCAGACGGTGGCTGTTTTCTTCGATTTGGAGAAGGCTTACGACACTTGTTGGCGGGTGGGCATTCTCCACACCATGCTTACATGGGGGTCTTCTTGGCGGCCCCCCACCCCTCTTTATTCGTGCCTTTTTATAAGATTGAATGTTCAGGGTACGAGTGGGCTCTTGTTGTGTCGGACACCTTTCGCCAGGAGAATGGGGTGCCGCAGGGCTCTGTTTTGAGCGTGGCACTTTTCGCCATTGCGATCAACCCAATTATGGACTGCCCAGCTGATGTTTCAGGCTCCCTGTTTGTGGATGACGTCACGATCTATTGCAACGTGAGAATGTGTCTCCTGGAGCGTCGTCTTCAGCATTGCCTTGACAGTCTTTATTCCTGGAGTGAGTGTCGCAAACGACTTCCGTTTCTCCCATGAGGAAACAGTCTATATCAACTTCTGGAGGTACAGAGAGTTTCTTCCACCATCTCTCCAGCTCGACCCCGTCGCTCTCCCCTTCATGTATACTGTTGTAACAGTATAATTTATTTCTGACTAAAGACGGTACAAACACACAGATTAAGTGACACGATACACTATTGTGGCAAGCCACGGAATACAGCTAATGTTCACATGAGGCTCTGGCGAAAGCTACAACATGACTGAGAGTGAGGCCTCGCACACCGCGTGCTCACTCGGTCGCGGCGGACTCGGCTATGGCGCGTCTTTCACATGCTGCAGACGGATGGGGCGCGGCTTGCGGTGGCACGCTCCAACATCCCTCCCCTCTTCCGGGAATCCGCCACTGTAGGTGGAGGCGGACGATGGCTGGCAATGCTGGTTCGTGGTGGCCATGGGAGTTGTCCACGTGGCCCTGCAGCAGGGGCAACCACGGCGGCGCGGGAAGCAGCCGGAGACAGTGAGCACTTCCATCGTGTCATCTGCGTCCGAAAGATGTTGTGAGCCCGTTACTGTGCGGCCAACCAGTCCGGGGACACATAGGGACGGAAGTGGCGACGCCATCGGCGACCAGGTTGGGGCGGGGTCCCCCCTAGCACAGGTGACAGTGGTGGAGAGGCTGGTCGCATCACGACGTCGCCACTGGAGGAAGATGCCTCCCCTGCCAGCGCTCCCTTCACCGCCAGTGCAGGAGACGACACAGCTGTGTCCATAGCAGGGCCCGAGCAGGCAGGAGATTAGGGTAACGGAGGGGTACCGGCTGTTGCGTCAACCTTTGGAGGGAGAGGCCGCATCTTGACGTCATCATTGGCTACCGACTGTTGGTGTTGTGGACGCCCATCTGTAGCACCCCTTCCCCGAGCCTCGTCGAGCATCGGCTCTGACGGGAAGAAGTCGTCGTGGCAGTGGGAAGGAGGCGAGAACACAGCCGAGCCCACCGTGCATGAGCTGTTGCCACTGTGATGTCGGATGGATGCGTCTCTCGACCTCTGAAGCTACGGAGGGGTATCAGAGAGGCACAGACTGGAGATCTGAAGGCGGTGGGGTGGGGCCCCACCAAGGACGTAGTTGGTTGATATGGTGGGAGGTCGTCACCTCGTCTGCGTCTATCATGCACATCTGTCAACCAACGCTGTACTACCCTTGGCATCCACCCTGGGCGACAGCCAAAGGTGCGTGCCCAGACAGAGGTGCCTAGTGCGTAACGCCGAGGGTGTGGAGACACCTCAGGTCAGGGCTCCAGGCACAGCAGGTGCAACAGCGTCAGGGGCTGGCGGCCATGGAGAACCTCCACTGGGCTCCAACCATTAATTGGTGTTGTCCTATAAGTGCTAAGAAATAAGGGGAGCGCCGCCGCGGCAGATGACTTTTCCAGGCACTTACGAAGTTGTGATTTGAAAGTATGCACCATACGCTCTGCCTCCCCATTGGATTGGGGGTGGAAAGGAGCCGAGGTGAGGTGGGAAATACCATTATAAGTGCTGAAGTGTTGAAAATAAGATGACGTGAATTGTGGGACATTATCAGAGACAAGCGTCCAGGGAAGGCCTTCAATAGCAAATATCCGTACCAGGGCTCTGACCACATCTTCCGCCATAGTGGAACGCATACCCACAACATACGGCTCGTGTCCAAAGAGGGGCATGTGGGTTCAGTTTCCTGTTTGTTTTTCTCTGTTTCTGCAGCAGTTCTTCTGCGTATGTCTGGAGGTGCTATGTCCATAAGGCAGCCAGTCACAATGTGTCCAGTCTCATTTAGTGCTGTATCCACCTCTCTGGCATGTGTTGAGTTTCGCCAGACTGGTGTTGCATACTTCTGCAGAGAAGCACAGTGCCAGGGCAGATGTGCAGAGCATGCATGGCTGCGATCCCCAGGTGGAGCCAGTGAGTTTACGTATGATGCTGTTCTGGGCACATACTTTAATTTTGGTTTCCCAGCACTGATCTTTGAATGTGAGAGTGGAGTATCATAGTGATGCAGTTGTTGCCCTCTCCATGTCATTTTTAACTTCTTTCTGGCTTCCTTGTTTCTCAGGAGGAAGGCACAGACCTGCGTCTTTCCAGGATTTGCCTTTAGGTGGTTATCATCAAAATACTTGCCAAAGTCCTTGATGGCAGCTGCCAGCTTTATCTCCACTTCATCAAAGGTTTTGCCTTGAGCTGCAGTTGCTGTGTCATCTGCATAAATAAATGTTCTTACTTGAGAGCTGATCGGTTGGTCATTAGTGTAAATATTATACAGCAGTGGTGCCAGTGTGCTACCCTGAGGAAGGCCATTCTTCAAAATTTAATTATTTACTGTAATCCAGTTGTGTACATTATGTATTCTTTTAATTTATCATCACTTGTTTATACTGTTATGTGACAAAATAAAGAAACCTTGCAAAATTTTTATCTGTTGCTTAAATTTTGGACACCAGGGCGTAAACAGTTCTGTCTGCACCATCAGGAGGTATTTGTTTCTGTAGTACTGAATTAATTCTAATTTTTGGTCATAATGTGCGTTTTACGCATTTTTGTAGATTTTGTAATGTTAGATGTGTGATTTGCACCACGAAATCAAACTTAGGAGATAGTCAACGATCTAGAACGTGTCAAAATATGTAAATACAACCCATATTCACAAAAATTACTGTTCTTAAATGTTAATTTCACAGAATTTCAGTAAGATCATTCTTAAGGTGGGCATCATTAGAAACATGACACCTAATTTTCATTTACAGAGTAATATAATAAAAGTATACATAGTACATAAAGTAATCCCTATCTGTTTTGCAAATATTGAAATCGGTGTTCACCTCTTTGATTGCACTTAACAATTGTTACAGAGCATTCACCTTCCTGATAGAATCCAGTAACGTGAATATCAACTAGTTTTGGAAAAAAATGTTCAGGGATGAGGCATTAAGTCAGTAGTACATGTTCAGATAGGAAGATGGGTAGTGGTTACCTTCATAGTCTCAGATATTATTCTGTCTAACATCCCCAATTCAACTATAAACTGTAAGTTTTCAAAAGTGAACGGCAAATGCCTTTAAGTGAACTGTTTTGTGACATTACATAACACAACTTGTGACAGTAGGTGCATGAAGCTGCTGTGACTAAATTACTGCAGCTGTCAGAGATCAATTTATAACAACTCAGCTATAGGACAAAATAACAACTCATCCCTCGACTACCCCCCCCCCCCTCCTTTTAATAAAAAAATAAAATAAAATTTAAAAAAGTGTGCCGGGCCGGGATTTGAAATGTGATTTTTGCTACCTGACATGCTCACTTCCTAACCATTGCTTCCCTTCCTTGCCCTTTGACTCTTATAACTGCTGTCTGGTTTCTCAACAAGTTGTAAATGACCTTCAGTTCCTATATTTTACCCCTGATATGACTTCAGAATTTGAAAGACTGTATTGTAATCAACATTGTCAAAAGCTTTCTCCAAATCTACAAAATCTAGAAATGTAGGTCAAATTTCCTTATCTACTTTCTAAAATAAGACGTGGAGTCAGTATGGCTTCACTTGTTTCTACATTTCTCCTAAATCCAAACTAATCTTCCCAAAGGTTGGCTTCCACCAGTTTTTCAATTGTACTGTAAATAATTCACATTAGAATTTTGCAACCGTGGCTTTTTAAAATGATGGTTCTATAATTTTCACACGTGTCTGTGCACCTGCTTTCTTTGCAATTGGAATTATTACATTTTTCTTGAAGTCTGAAAGTATATCACCTTTTTCGTACATCTTGGACACTAGATGAAATAGTATTGTCATGGCTGGCTCTCCCAAAGACTTCAGTAACATATATGGAATCTCGTCTACTGCCGGGGCCTTGTCTTGACTTAGGTTGTTCAGGGTTCTGTCAAATTTCTCTATCATTATAGTATCTTCTATTTCATATTTATCTACATCCAACTCACTTTACAATATTGTCAGAAAGTTCATTTCCTCTTTAGATCACCTCTATATATTCTATCCACCTTTCAACTTTCCCTTCTATGCTCACAGCTGCTTTCTTGTCTCCAAACGTATCTTTTTTATTTTCCTGTAGGTGTTATCTTTCTCCTAGTTACACATTCTTCTACAGATTTTCATTTGCCCTTTAGTCACTCCTGCTTAGCCATTTTACACTTTCTGTCAGTCTTCATTTTTTTAGTTGTCTGTACTTCATTTTACCTGTTTCATATATGGCATTTTTATATTGTCTGTTTTTGTCAATTAAATTTAGTACATCCAGTGATATCCAAGGAACGTTTGGTCTTGTCTTTCTACTTCTGTTTCTGTCAATTGTTGCCTTAAGCTTGCTCTAAACCATTAAAGAACTCATTTTCCTTTAATTTATCCAGGTACCATCTCCTTATTTTCCCACTTCTCTTCAGACTACAGCTCATAGCCAACAAGACATGTAAGACATGGTCAGAGTCTATATCTGCCCCAGGATTTGTCTTATAGGTAAAAACCTGCTTCCAAACTCTTTCTTACCACTGCAAAATGTATCTGATAACTCCCGGTGTCTCCTGGTCTCTTCCTCGAATACAGCCATCTTTCACGATTTCTAAACCAAGTGCTTTTTTTATTAATTGTGTTCTCTGCAAAAGTCTTATCAGGCGGCTTCCTTTTATGTTTCTTTTTCCCTGACGATATTCTCCAAGTATAATAACTTTTCCATTTTTCTGCAGTCTCTTTAAGTTTAATCCGCAGTTCATAACCAATAACTTAAGGTCAGAGTCTATATCTGCACCAGGATCTGTCTTACAGTTTAAAACCTGGTTTCTAAATCTATTCCTTAGCATTATAAAGTCATTCTGGTACCTTCCAGCATCTCCTGGTCTCTTCCACGTATACAGTCTTCTTTCATGATGTTTGAACCAAATGTTGGTGATAATTAAATTGTGCTCTGCGCAAAATTCCACCAAGCGATCTTCTCATTCATCCTTTTTTTCCAGCCCCAGTTCACCTACCGCATTTCCTTCTCTTCCCTTTCCTACTACCGAGTTCCAGTCCCCCCATCACAATCAAGTTTTTGTTCCCTTAACTTTCTGAATGACTTCTTTTATCTCCTCATACATTTCTTCGATATACTCACCATCGGCCGTGCTAGTTGGCATATAAACTTGCACCACTGTGGTCGGTGCTGGCTTCATGTCTATCTTTGCTATTATAATGCGTTCACTATGCTGTTCATAGTAACTTACCCGCATTCCTATTTTCTTATTCATTATGAGACCTACTCCTGTGTTACCACCAATTGATTTTGTATTTATAACCCTGTACTCACCTGACCAGAAATCCTGTTCATTCTGCCACCTAACTTCACTAATGCCCACTATATCTAACTTAAACCTGTCCATTTCCCTTTTTAAATTTTCTAACTTGCCTAAGCAATTAAGGGTTAGAACATTCCACACTCTGACCCGTAGAATGCCTGTTTTGTTTTTCTTGATGACGACATCCTCCTGAGTAGTCCCTGCCCGGATATCCGAATGGGGGACTATTTTACCTCTGGAATATTTTATCCAAGAAGATGCCATCATATATCCATACAGTAGAGCTGCATGTCCTCGGGAAAAGTAAAAGCTGTAGTTCCCCCTGCATTCAGCTGTTCGCAGTAGCTGTGTGGCAAAGCCACATTAGCTGTTGTTACAAGGCCAGCTCAGTCCATCATCCAGACTGTTGCCCCTGTAAGTACTGAAAAAGCTGCTGCCCCTCTTCAGGAACCACATGTTTGTCTGGCCTCTCCACAGATGTCCCTCCACTGTGGTTGTACCTACGGTTAGGCTATCTGTATCGTTGAGGCACGCAAGCCACCCCACCTTGGCAATGTCTGTGATTCACGGGGGTGGATATAAGTATTACATTTCTGATTATGACATCCTCCTGAGTAATCCCCACCCGGAGACCCAAATAGGGGACTATTTTACCTCCGGAATACTGTACTTGAGAGAATACCATCATTATTTATATGGTAGAGCTGCATGTCATCAGGACAGGTAACAGTTGTAGTTCCTCCTAGCTTTCAGCCACTCGCATTAGCTACATGGCAAAGCCACATTAGCTGATGTTAAAAGTCAGCTCAGTCAATCATCCAGGCTGTTGCACCTGCAACTATTGTAAAGGCTGCTGCCCCTACACGTTTGTCTTGCCTCTCCACAAAAATTTTGCCACTGTGAATGCACCTACGGTCAGACTGTCTTTATCATTGAGGCATGCAAGCCACACCACCTCTGCAACAACATTTTTTTTAAACACGACTCCTTTGAAGAATATCTGAAGTTTCTATTACAGATTTTACATTCTCAAACTATGTTTAAGTTTCTGCCACACCCTATTGTGTGATGTGACAATTCTCACTTCTTTGCAGTGAAACAAAAAAAAATCTTCCCCATCAGCACCTTACATCCTTTGAATTAGACATGGACATGTTCTTGCTGTTGTATTATGATATATGTATTTGTAGTCCAAATTCTGTTAGTGTGTTATGGTTGTAGTCGGCTTTTAATCATAACAATAATAATCTTTTATTATTGTTTTGATTATAAATAGGCCTGGGCACAAAATGAAAACCAAGAAACAGGTGAGTGATGGAGTTGACAGGACAATTGCTTGTCCTCATAAAGGCTGCACAAAAATGTTTCGGGACAACTCTGCTATGCGCAAACACCTACACACTCATGGTCCAAGAGTACACGTGTGTGCAGAGTGTGGGAAAGCATTTGTTGAAAGCTCAAAACTCAAGAGGCACCAGCTTGTCCATACTGGAGAGAAACCATTCCAAGTAAGTTTGCAAGCATTTTGTTAGTAGCTGTATTTGCAGTCATCTTTTTTGTAAAGATTTTTGTTTTAATTTATCACTTAATTGTCTTGGAGCTTACAATGAGAAGTCAAGGGTTCGAATTTTATAAAATAATACGTGTAGGGCCTAGGTTGCAAATCACTGCAAAGACATTCGTCGAGTTTTGACAGCCACATAAAAATGTCAGTCACATCAAAGTGCAGTATCATATTGAAAATTTTATTGGTGTCATACAAACATGGAATATTTAAACAAATGCAATCAAACAAGCATTAGCAACTTAAGATAGTGTGTGGTTGGTGGGGGGGGGGGGGTTAGGCATAGGTGTAGATATGGTAGGTTGACTTCAGGGTGCTTGAGGGAAGGTAAAATGTCTTGCAGCGACAACTGCCATCTGAGCTGTTCAAAAAAGCTGGTTGGTGAATGGGAGGATCCAGATGGCTTGCATTGTAAATTAGCAATTGAACTCTTAACATTTTGTGCTCATTTGCATACTGCACCTCAGGCTTCAGTTAGACACAATCTGATAATGGCCAACTATTCTGATGGATAGCTAATTGCTAATCATACCAATGTGTAAAATACTGTGTAATTATTGTAGCAATGTTGGTAAATCGTGTGTGCTTTTGTGAGTGGCCTGGCTTTTGATGGGGTAGAATAAGCCAGAGATGGGTCTGGAATAGGAGGGGCTGGGAAGGTGGATTGGACAGAACTTGCATCAGGGCTTCCACAGGGATATGATCCCTCGGATAAGGGGTTAGAATTGGGAGTAGCATAGGGATAGACTAAAATGTTGAGGTTTCAGAAGGATCTGAGAGACATCCTACCAGAGATCCAAACATGAACCAACAACACCAGAGGACATGAAGCAACGCATTATTGATGCTTGTACAGCCATCAAAGAGGAAACAGTAGCACGAAGCAGGGCATCCTTCATTCGCAGAGTGACCCTATGTATGCAAGCCAATGGTTATCACTTTGAGCATGATATGTGAATGCTATCTTTAGTATGCAGTGCTGGTATCACAGTGCAAGTTTCTACAAAGGGCCATTTCACCCAGTGATGTTCAGAAACTTTTGTTTCAAACAATATGTCATGTAACGCATTAGATAAACATAACATTGATAATTATGTGATAATAAAACTAATTCATAAAACATGTTTACATTCATCTTCTATGTCTTACCTGAACTTCCCAAATCAAAACATTTTTACCTAAATAGCGGCAAAACCTTTAGTCCACTTGATCGTTTCACTAAAACCATCAACATGAATTTTACTATTATGAGTGGATGATTCACTGTCACTTGCACTAGATCTACAGTAAAGTAAAGTTTTAACGTTGAACGGCATTACCTTTTTGGTAACGGATTAACGATAAGCAAAGTTAACTTTGTGACTAATGTTGCGGTTCTGTAACATATCTGTGTACCGCATCACCCCTAGCCTATGGGATAAATACATGCTGGAATGTATGACTTTTAATGCAGGATGGCAGCAGACCGTATTATTTGTTTCGGACCTCTTGATAAGTATGGAAGTGCAATTACGCATGTCAATCACGTCGTGATTATGGGCAGCATGGGGTGAAGCGCCTGAGCCTCAGGACATGCGCTAGCAGCGTATTTCGGATTTTCAAGCGACAACTTCTCGTCGCAATATGTCGGGATGTAATTGGAATATTGCAATGCAATCAACGCCATTGTTTATGTGATTTGTCATGTTATGGATTGCTGAAGAAAAAATATAGGGTGTCCATTTACAAAAACATAATTTTGTGTTAAAAAACACATTTGCTTTAATTTTAGAATCTTTCCTAATATGTACATTCATGGGCCCCAGCCGTACATTGATACTGGTGAAAGTTGGTTTCCAATAGCTGTTATTATCCAGAGATATTTTCAGTGGACAAGATAGCTGGGACATTATATACACGTAAAAAATAGATGAAGTCCACTTACCAGGCGAAGGAGCACAGGCAGTGATAGCAACAAATAAACACACACACACACACACACACACACACACAAACGCAAGATTTCGCAGCCTAGCTGCTTCGTCAGGCAGAAGGGAAGGAGAGGGAAAAGGAAATGATGAGGGTTTTAAGAGAGTGGGTAAGGAGTTATTCCAATTCTGGGACAGGAAAGACTTACCTGGGGGGGGGGGGGGGGGGGGAGGGTAAACAAATACAAACACACCCACACATTTACACAGACGCAAGTACACTATCTTATGGTCACAGTGAAAACAGGTGAAAAACAAAAATAAGCTGGACTACCCTGAGGCACAGCATGCAGTGGAGCACATGCTTGATTTCAATGGCTGCTTCACAAACTGGGCCATCTGGATCCTCCCATCCACAACCAGCTTTTCTGAACTGCACAGATGGGTGTTATCCCTACAGTACATTCAGGCCTCAACCTATGATAACTTCCCTTTTTTCATATCTACAGTTCCTACCTGTATCCTAAATCTCTCATATTTTGAGTGGTGTGTGTGTGTGTGTGTGTGTGTGTGTGTGTGTGTGTGTACTATGAAATTTATTAAATACAGATCAGATGTTGATAACTATAATCCATTCTAATTTATGAATCTTTTCCTACCATCTCTCCTAATTTTAAGTTTTGTTCTGGAGGACTAAGTTTCTACTTTCATTCTGGCTTGCTAGAATTGGGTTTTCATATCTTCACTTAAGGCAAGTCTTTGAGTGGCTTTCTTTTCTTGTCCGGTCCATGTTTTGCTTGTTTGTAATTAACTCTGCATAACAACATAATGGATCATAATTAACATTCTTCATTTGAGTTAAAATACAGACACTTCAGTTTCTCAAAACTTTTTTCATTAATGGGCCTGCAGCAGTGAATATATCGTAATATGACATTTTTAATAAGTATGATATCCTTTACTGTTGCTTATTAGCTTTATTTATTTATACACTACAGTGGTTTTGCCGTATTTGGCATTGTCAGGTGGTATTCCATTCGTTGGTAACACACACACAGCATCTGTACCTCTATATGATTTTTATAGGTACCTTTCTTATTTGACAGCTGTTATGATGCTATAAGAAAGTCATTGCATTAAAAATTATTAAAAAATGACTTTCTAAGAAAGGTACCTGTAAAAATCATGTAGAGATACAGATGCTGTGTGTGTGTTACCAAAAAATGGAATACCACTTGGCAATGCCAAATACGGCGAAACAGCTGTAGTGTATAAATAAATAAAAGCTAATAAGCAGCCGGTAAAGGATATCATACTTCTTAAAAATGTAAAAATGTCATATTACTTCAGTTTCTCCTTTGCGTTGTCCCCCCCCCCCCCCTCCGACTATTGCTATAAAAGTGATAGATTTAGTTTTGTAGGGAAAGTATTGCATTGTGTATTTTCTCGAATCTGAGCCACACCCAAATAATAAGAGACTCAAAATTCAGAGGGGGGAAAAGGTTGTAGGCTGCATTTTGAAAACAAAACAAAGTTGATTCATTCTAACATGAGAGACAAATAATGTAGAATGGCTAAAGCTACAACTACAGTATTTGGGTTCAAGATGTATGCTTAGCAGTCTTGAACTTGAGCAATGTTATTTGTGTGTAAATATTTTGTGTGTGTTGGCGGTTGTTGGTAATGCCATGATGAATCATGGGAAGCATGCACAGCCAATTATGTGCTGTTGCAGCCAGCCTTTGAGTCTTTCCGAATGCAAGTCTGTGTTTCCATCTTGCTTTTACTGTGCTGTTATGTCCAACATAACCACACACTCTGAAATTGTGAAATATTTGTAGGAAAACATGAATATATTTCTAACAAGCAACTGTGTGAATGTGTCGGCTGTCTTATGCTTTGAATGAGATAGGAGACAGATGATACCACATTCTGGAAAAAAAAAAAAAAAAAAATTATGAAACATGTGATTTTCATTTTGCAAGAAGAAAACTTTGCTTTGGCACAATTCTATGTAAGCAATCTTAATGTCTAAAATTGATTTCTCTTTAATACCAAAAATGTGGAAAAAAGTGTAGCTAATACTACAATAAATATGGTATGTTATGATTATGACCTTTTTCTTTCTTATAGTTAAGGACATACCCTTCCCCATTCCTCGTAGTGTCTGTATTATTGCTTGTTCCAGGCTCAGTAAGAAACTGCCCTAATTTCTCAAATCCACTGATCACATTGTGTTTCACTAAAGCATAAAACTTAACATTACTGCTAATCTCTAACCTGAAGTTCCAGTTCTCAAACAAGTTTCAGTGCTCTTATCCACCATTGAAACTATATTTTAACATTCAGTGGGAAACACCTGATGTGTGGATTACTGAAACAATAAAGAAATATGTGGAGAAAAAGGAAACTTAAAATATAAAACCATTGCACTGCTGTTATAAACTTTGTTAGATTTTATTCACATTGCTACAAGATATAAAAAGAATCTGCTATATTTGAACAAATGTGCCTAGTTTGTAGTCATAAAATTATCATTAATAAATAAGTAAAAATTAATACTGGTTTAATAAATACTCCCCAGCCTCCTCCTCATAATTATTATTATTATTATTATTATTATTATTATTATCATCATCTTCTTCTTCATCTTCTTATTTGTTTTTGTAATGTTTCACAGTTTCCAAGAAATGATGGATACTAAATAAACAAACAAACATAAAATCGTAGATGTATCTGAAATAAAATAAAAAAGTTACTCGTTGTTTACTGGTAGATAGTGGGAATGACAAAGTATCCTAAAAGAAGAAAATTGATAGGCCTAGTTAGTTATTGACTTTTATCTGTTTCAGGAAAGCCATTGTTTTTTAATTTAGTATTACTATCAGATATCCTCTATTCATGCACTTAGTCACCTATATTTAATGAAATAATATGTGCAGTGTTAAGACAACTTACTTTAAGTGTGAGGTGGTGTTATTTCCCTCTTTAATGGTGTTGAATTTTAAAATTTATTTGTCTGGTACCTAAAAAATTGGTTAGCAATAATGAAAGGTCCGGATGCAAGAATACATAATACAGTAAAACTCTGTTTTTTTTGTTCCAGGATTTTGTTTTCCCACCATTTACACCAATTCAATTTTTTGTCGGTCCCGTAAAATTCCCTATGTTTACAAAGGTGATTCGTCCCTGTTTTTGCATTAACATTATATGTGGAACATAAAAACATCAAGCAGTAAGATTTTGGTAACACTACCCAATTATAGTTCTTCCTTAAATGTCACATTTGTACTCTGTTGACTGCTTAGTAACAATGTGGAGACCCTAGTGAATCATTAGTGGCTGTATATGCCTGTAAAGTTACCTCATGGCTGCAGTGGGGCAATCACAAAGTAATTTTAATTGTAATATAGCAAAAGTACAGATACATACAGAACCACACTGACATCAAAATACACTCTGTGCAAAATTAGTAAACATGCACAGTATATGAAAGCCTAGAGTAGATGAAGTAGCCATTTAGAGCTTACTAAACACATTGTGGAAAAGTGTTAATATTATGATTGCCTGAACATGACACCGTTACACCATTACAGTTTTCTTGTTTTGTACACTTTTTCTTGCGTTGTTGAAATCTGGTTGCACAGTGAGTAATTTTGAAGCCAAAACTAAGGCCATTTTACATTAATTTTGCTAAGTCTCAATTCAGTACCTCAGAAAGAAACTGCTTTCTAGTAATCTAAAAATGAATATTAAGTAGTTGTTAAAGTTTACTCGGAAATGACATCATCTACTTAGCAGTATCTGTTTGCAGTGTACATTTGAAGGCTGTGGAAAACGTTTCTCTCTTGACTTTAACCTAAGGACACACGTGCGCATCCACACTGGTGATCGACCCTACGTCTGTCCTTTTGATGGTTGCAATAAGAAGTTTGCACAGTCTACAAATCTCAAAAGTCACATTCTGACGCATGCAAAAGCAAAGTAAGTTATCTTAACAACATATATTTTGTAGCTATTATTATACATATGTATTTTCTTCTGTTTTTAATGTATGATCATGTCTTTATACTTGCCTCATCATAGACCTTTTGGAGTCTTCCATGTAAAACTCAAATTGGTTTGAAACCTGATTGAATTACACATTGAGTCAATCCGAATGAAGTGGTACAATACAAATTAAGTTGGTTGCTTGACCATTTTTAAATATTTTAATTTTTTATATGTAATTGCCCTATATTTGAGAAGTTCAAAACTGTTTTTTAAAGTAATTTATCTTGCACCTTTACTGAATGACGGCCATTTTTATTTGTCTGTGCGCGCCGATTTTTCGGTCTGCAGACATTAGCGAAAATTTTAATATCTCGGCACTGGGTTAAGTTACAACATTGAAATTGACATGATTGTTTTTAGAAAAGTGTGCTCTACAACATTGTCTATGACACAAAATACCCTAAATTCAAAAATAACCAGTCAAAATCACCTCCAAAGTTTGGTATCCAAATTTTCAAAAATCCACTTTTTAGGCCCAATAATAACATACAAGGAGTGACTTCTGAGAGTCTTTTTTTTTGCTGTAGTTAGATATCATACACTACTAGCCTCATATAGAGCAAGAACACTTACAAATGTTTCCTTAATTTTTTATGAATTTTTGAAATTTGAAAATTTTCATTTTTTGTAAAGTTTGAGGCTAGTTATCTCAGATGGGACTGAATATAAAAATATGATTTTTGCACAGTTTGTACACCTATATGATAGCAACATGCTGTAAAAATTTCAACATTGATATCTGAGTGTGAACAAAGATATGAATTTTTGAAAATGAGGAAATAATTCACATTTCTATACAACTGATCTTTTGGCTGTTACCTATTCATGTGTGATATTGGTGGAATATAATCAATTATTATTGAAACAAGGTACTGAATTATATACAAAAAGTGGAAACATCACTGAAATTAACATTTATGTTATTTTGGCATACGGTATTTAAAATAAATTGAGAAATTAACATCCTTCGAGATGTGACTATTCCTGAACCTGGTGGTGAATGTTATGAACACTTATTTCTTCTGACAGCTTCTGTGATGTAGAATAAGACCTCCCAGTTACTGTGGTAAGTTCAAGCACTGAAAGTTTCATTAAAACATTTTTCATTCGTATCCAAACGTTGTCACTATTAGATTTCTTGAATGATGTTATGGGCCAGCAGGGTGGTAAAAATGCACAAAAATGTCATTGTTTTCCAAACTTATTGTTCAACCTCGGCAAGCCACCACTTTCCATCATACACCCATGCTACTATGTCATTCAATGTTAAAGAGAGAGAGGTAATTTTACTGACACAATGATCCTCATAAATTTCCGTTTCTGATGTTACATAGCATTTTTTTCAAGTTTTTTGTAACTGAACCATAAACTGTTTTGTGACACACTTCACTTGTTATCTGTCCAACAAAGCACTGTTCATCCATGTTATTTCATTCCAGTTAATCTCTCAAAATTAATTACAAATTACACACAAAACAAAGCCCACAACACATTCTACACTCTCGATGAAGTATGTACATCCACTCTGACAGAGGTTTCAGAACAGACTGACTACAACAATTCCACACCCAGCAGTAATGTACTTCTACAATGCCACTCCCAGCAATAATGTAATTCTTTATTTTCAATAAACCTAAACGTAAATGGGCATTTTTATTACAATAGAACACGACCAAAAGCTCCTGTAGTTTAATATTGTATTATTAAAAATAAATAAACTAAATTAAAATTGTGTGATATATTTAGTTAACACTGTCACAATTAAATTTTATTACAATGAAACAATAAACCATTTAAATAGGCAACAGTCATAATAACTGTTGTAGTGTCATATGGATTATTTCCTCATTTTCAAAAATTCATATCTTTGTTCACACTCGGATATCAATGTTGAAATTTTTACAGTACATTGCTATCATATAGGTGTACAAACTGTGCAAAAATCATATTTTTATATTCAGTCCCATCTGAGATAACTAGCCTCAAAGTTTACAAAGAAATGAAAATTTTCAAATTTCAAAAATTCATAAAAAATTAGGGAAACTTTTGTAAGTGTTCTTGCTCTATATGAGGCTAGTAGTGTATGATATCTAACTACAGGAAAAAAAATAGACTCTCATAAGTCACTCCTTGTATGTCATTATTGGGCCTAAAAAGTGGATTTTTGAAAATTTGGATACCAAACTTTGGAGGTGATTTTGACTGGTTATTTTTGAATTTAGGGTATTTTGTGTCATAGACAATGTTGTAGAGGACACTTTTCTAAAAAGTCATGTCAATTGCAATGTTGTAACTTAACCCAGTGCCGAGATATTCAAATTTTTGCTAATGTCTGCAGACTGAAAAATCGGCACGCACAGACAAATACAAATGGCCGCCATTCAGTAAAGGTACAAGATAAATTACTTTAAAAAACTGTTTTGAACTTCTCAAATATAGGGCAATCATATATAAAAAAATTAAAATATTTAAAAATGGTCAAGCAACCATCCCTGTACCACTTCATATGGATTGACCCATTGTGTTCTGTCAATTTCCGTATCAACCCTCCTCCCCTCTCCATGCCATTTGCATACCTTATTAAGGAAAGGATGTTAATAGTTTTTCATATTTTGTCCAAGAAGAATAAGTGACATGATATGATGGTATGAGCCTGCATGTAGTAGGCCCTGGTCACTGAGAAACCATGTAAGGTCGCTGAAACCAAGAGTCTGTCTTAACCACCTGATATGTTACAATCACAAGAAGGAAAAATAAAAACTTTTTTGCCCCCAAAAAAGAAATTATTGCATTAATTCTAATTTAACCTCTAGATCAGGGCATCGAATGATAATTTAAAGCTCAATATCGTCATTAACTGCTCCCTTTAGTAGAAAATTCAAACGAGGAAATAAATATTCTACAAATCTATAAATCTCAAGAGTGTTACATAGTAATTGTCACAAATTTAGTGATGAGTATTTCAACAGCAGTTACATGCAGACCTTATGTGATATTCTGTGGTGCAACTTTGATCTTGACTTGAACCATTCGGTAGTCATCGACACTGAGTGCTGATTGTAGATGATAAGGTCGTAGCTGATGCTGTCCGAAATTAGTCAACCAGTTGCCAATGAAAATGGTGAAGCTGAAGAAGAAACTATAGAGGATGATCCCATTACATCTAAAGTACTTCATAATATTGTTGTTGTGATTTTCAGTCTGCGGACTGGTTTGGTGCATATTTGGATAATATAACAGTGAAATATCCAGGTTGGAATATCAACAGTATGATGAGGGTAGATTGCATCAAACTGTATAGATGACCACTGAGCTACAGGCAAGCACATAAAAATGATAATATCTCTGTCCCTTTGTGTGTGTGTGTGTGTGTGTGTGTGTGTGTGTGTGAGAGAGAGAGAGAGAGAGAGAGAGAGAGAGAGAGAGAGTTTTTTTGTGTGTATCTATCTGTGGCTCACCAATTGGTGATTCGCACTCCGTACATTTAATATTGTGGATCATGTATTAGGAGGATTATGCAAATAGTGACAAAGCAAAGCAAACTAAATTAAATTGTTGCAATTCATTAGCATAAAACAATGAAATTGCATAAAGTGGCCCACAAAGAGGGCTAACTGTCATCTTGAAAGCAGTAAAATGTGACGAACAAGCAGTGTTGTAAATTATGTTTTTAGTGTTTGCTCTGTGTACCATTTTGAAATTTTCATTATTGTCTGCTCTACATTTTAGTAAATGTTTGTCTAATTGCTGAACCTATTTGCTAAGTTTGTGAAATGTTTCTCTCCTAATGTTTTTTTAAATTTAAATACAGTATACTACAGTATGGATATAATCCATTGTGTGTTCTTTCTAAATTTTCACTTGTAGATTGTTATTACATGGATCACTCTGGATATACTGTGAATACTCTATAACAAGGGAGTAAAACATGTTTCCCAACAACCATGTAATATCAAGCTGCTACTGAATTATGTAATTAGAAAATCAGATACAAAAAGTTTGTTGAAAAAATTTAATGCTAGACCTAAGTGGATATTTTGATAGAAAGATATGAACTACTGATGTGATCATTAAATATATGGGAAGGATTTCAAAACAAAAATCAGTATAGTTAATAAAAAAGCTTATTGATTACAAACGTTGAACTTAAAAAGTAATTTCCCACCTCCATATTTTCTTTTTTGAAAAGAGTAGCTATTTTTTTGTCACTTTGTACACACTGTCTAAAAAAGTACATGCTCTGAGGGATGCTGCTACTGGTGATTCTGAACAAAAATCTTCTCATAAAACTGGACTAAAATAACACCATTGTTGTTCATAAGATTTCACTTGGTGGCACCTGCTAAGCAGTGGGTCGCCGCATGTGAACAATCGGCTTTTAACTTCAGCTTAGCACTAACAATAGTGGCAGTATCGAAACTTGTTGCAGTGGCATTAAAACCTCTCACAACAGCAGCAGCAGCACATATTCCCAGTGGCGGCATCACGTTGGCAACCCATTTTCACATTCACTTGTGCTTGGCAAATTATAGTTAAATTTTGCTGTATTACATGTATACTATTACAGATATGCGGTGCCGACCTATTTAAAAAAATTAAAAAATAATAAAATTAAAAAATGTTTGGGAGGTGCTGGGGCCTTCAGCCCCATTAGCCCCCCCCCCTTTCCCCCAGTGGCCATTCGTAAATTCCCTGATCATCCCACATATCACGTACTGTTTGAGGGCGATGGTCTTAGAACTCCTGATACTTGCCCTCAGGTGGGTTTACCTGTTGGAGTGCAGCTCGCTTCCCTTTGAAGGGACTTCAGCCTCCCTTCCCTTGACTGTATGTGTCGTGCTATACCATGCACACTCCTTGGTTGGTGCCTCTGCCACAAATCCAACTGGATCTCTACCGCACCCCAAAAGCATCAGTCTCCCCCGTAATCTTCTGGCGTTTGTTGCACACTGTCCTTGAAGAATTTCAGGGTGCCATGATTTTCTACACTGATGGCTCTAAATTTGCTGGTCATACGGATTGGTGTGGAATGCCATTCTCTGCCCGAATCGTGCAGTGTGTTTACGGCAGAACTAACGGCTATTAGTAGGGCACTTCATTTTATCAAACAGGTAGCCCTGGACCATGTTTTAATCTGTTCTGACTCAATGAGCACCCTGCAGGCCATAGACCGATGCTACTCCTCACATCCGTTGGTCATTTATATTCACGATCTCCTCACTTATCTTCATCGCATCGCTTGCTCCGTTACCTTTCTCTGGGTTACCCGTCATATGGGTATCCTAGGAAATGAACAGGCTGACCAGTTGGCTAGAGTAGCTGCAACTCTCTGCTCCTTCCCCTGAGTTATTCTGGGCTTAGATTTGAAGGAGCAGATGAGATCGCTACTCATACAGGACTGGAACACCAACTTGCAGGCTACTGCTCTGTCTCATAAACAGCCTGCCCTGTCTAATAAACTTCGCTCCATAAAGTCGACCATTGCATCTTGGAGTTCTTCCTTACATCATTCTTGAAGGGAATCCACTGTCCTTTGCCGTCTCTGCATCGGTCACTCCAGGCTGACCCAAGGTTTTCTTTTGCGTAATGAGCCTCCCCCACATTGTGGTTGTGGGGCCCTACAATCTGTGCCTCATATCTTAGTGGCACTACACGCCAAATACGGAATTCCGCACTCATTGCCCTCGGTTTTGGTGAATGATTCACGGATAGCTGACAGAGTTCTTGCACTTATCCGTGAAAGCAGTTTTTACTCCCGGCTATATGATTTTATTGCTGACGCTTGGACAGGATGGGTGGATTTATGGCCCTCCCTGCGATAGCAGGGTTTGGAGCTATCTTTTCCCCCTCCCCCTGACGAGTTCCATTTTTCCTTTTAACTTGGTTTTAATTCACGTTGTTTGCCTTTTTACATTTTTAGGTTTCTCATTTAGGAGCATACACTGTTCTCCTGTATCTGTCATTAATTAACGGGCATTCTCGATTTGTTGCAACGTTCCTTGCAGAATCCCACTTATTCTATTGGTTTTAGTCCTGTTCTACATGATTTTGACCCCCCTTTTAGTTCCTCTATTTTCTTGTTGTCACAGTCTTAGCCGACCACAACCTGGCTTGTACTCAATACAGCGGTCATGGGACTGATGACCTAGCTGTTTGGTCCCATCCACCCATCAACCAACTAACCAACAAAGTTGCAGAGTTTTCAGTTCTTCTTTCCTCGTGATCAGTGAAAGAGCACTCATTTAATGCAGATCTGCTGTTCTATCATACATTGGAAAGTCCAGGTTAGAATGCAACAATATGAGTTGCAGGCAATCATTATTTTGCTTTTGAATAACATTTACATACTTTTGAATAACATTTACATACTTTTGATCCAGGGATTTTTGTTCATCAATATAAGAAAGAACTACAAAGTTTTATGGTTTTTTAACATAGTAAAGAGGGAAGAGTGACTTTATGTATGTAGAGTTGCTGTGTGATGGCAGAACCCAGTGTTCCCATCGCAAACAGTGTTTTAAGTTAGATAACAGTAAGCCACTGTTCACTGTTTCTCATACTATTAATCATTTCACTGCTATGAGGATGGCAAAAGCTGTACATCATCTGCTATAATCATATATAAATGATCGCACTCCCAATTTAATATGTTACATGTGTTAAATCTGCCGTTATGAGTACTGTTATGTGTTGGGTCTGTTTACATTGTCCTAAGCTCAAAAGTTGTGTCGTCACACTGTGCCATTCATTGTACAGAATGTCATCTTCATCTTTTGTTGACCTTAGAGAAAGGAAAGTTTCAGAATTGAATGAGCTATTTAGCACCTTGGAAAGTGAAGAGGAACATCATAATTGAATGAGCTATTTAGCACCTTGGAAAGTGAAGAGGAACATCATAATTTCAATGACGAAGATAATTATACAAGTAATAATGATGTTCCAGCAGCTGTTTGTTCTGATAATACACATGTACATGACAATTCTGCCGGCAGTGTTGATTGCGACTGCATTCTGTCACCACCTAAGGAACAAACAAGAAAGGTTCTAGACTACGAGAATGAAAAGAGAGAAATTCCAAAGAAAGACAATAATAGAGGATATATAGGAACTCACCATAAAGATTATCACTGTGCTGCAAACAGGTACAGACACAACTTAACTGTTTTGCTAGGCAATTATCAGAAAAAGATAAAGCTGCCACCCATTTCTATCAGAAAATCCTACCTTACAGGACATTAGCAGTGATGAGAAGTCCTTTACGCAATATGCTGAAGGCCTCACATAGGCCTTCTGACTTAGTCTGCAAACAGATTTCCTGTGCCATATCCCCACACATTACCAATCTTCCCTTAAACCAGCCATATAGGAGTGTCTCCCTTATCATCCAATACCATCCCTTCCATGACTGTAACAACTACATTGCATAATGCATTCTTCATCAGGGCTTTGATTATCTGTCGTCATGCCCTGAAATAAGACATCCTACCCAATATCCTACATGTCCTGAAGTGGTGTTCTGTTGCCCACCATCCTCCACACCATCCTAGTCCACCCCTATGCCACTTACAATCCCAACCCCTTAACACAGGGATCATATTGCTGTGGAAGACTCCAGTGCAAAACCTGCTCAATCTCCCACTCAGCACTTCCTATTCCAGTCCTGTCAGAGGCTTATCCTACCCCATCAGAGGTCGGGCCAGCTGTAAAAGCAGCATTGTGATTTACCAACTCTGCTCCAATCATTGCACAGCCTTTTATGTTGGTTGATTACCATCAGCTGTCCATCTGGACAAAAGGCCACCATCAAACTGTGGCCAGAAGCAAGAGGTTGGTGCAGAATGCAAGTGAGCTGAAAATGCTTGATTTCAATGGCTGCTCTACAAGCTCGGCCATCTAGATACTCCACTCCACTTCGCCTCCATCTTGGCCTCAAGCTAAGAGGACTTATCATCCCTACACCCATGCTTAACAGTCCCCACCCCCTTTCTCCACTCGCTATCCTATATCTCCTGCCAATTCTCCAATTCCAATTCAAAAGTCCCACTTCTCACTACATCGGAGATGGTCGGTCCAATCTCTAGTGCACCAACTGTAACTTCATGTTCACACTCACCTTAATTGTGATAATCTAAACCCCGTGCCAAACACCTGTTGTCTTATATAGGAGTTTCCTACTGCAGTGCAGTCCTGAGTGTTTATATGTATTTGAGTTTGCATATGCGTGCCTATACCAGTTTCTTTGGCTCTTCAGTCTGTATTGCATTTCATTGGTACTACTAATATTTTAATTTGTTTTGCAGCCAGGCAAGTGTGTTTTTGTGAAGTATTAAGCCTCATAGGCAGAAATTAATGTGTGGTTTTTTTTTTTTTTTTATGCAGGTCCCGTAATGCCATGAGCCGCTCCGTGCCAACAATCCATGCACAACCATTGCAGCCGCCACAATTTGTTCAGGTGGAAGTTGCTGATGTTGACAACTCGCAGTTCATAGTGTATGCTGATTAGCATGGAAGCTTTATCTTCTATGCTTGTCGTCTCTCTTGGAACATAAGATGCTACAGCAGCATGCTTAAAGTTTGGATAGAGTGCTGGTGTTTTCTTAAGAGAAAACAATATTATACGTCTATGACGATGAAAGTCAAAATGTATGTAAATACCAGTATTGCCAGTTTCTTGCGCCAGGCAGGTCTGGGCAGTGTAGTTTGCTGATGTGTGTTGACCAGGTGTGTAGAATTGCATTTCTTTTTCTGGTAAGGCCCCTGGTCTTCAGTAGAAATGACAGAAGAAAGTAAGAAGCAAATGAACATTGAATTGTGACACTATAACTGCCATTCTGCAATACTGTTAGAAAGAACCTTTTAGCAGGGTGGGAATGTTGCTATACAGAATTTTAGGTCTGAACATCCAGCTGCCCAAAACTTTACTCTTTCTTTTGACTTGATTCTGCAGTAACTTAAGAGTCGTGAGAACTAGAACATGTGGAATGTTAACAAATGAACTGTATATACTTAATATCATTTCATGTGGTTTTCTATTTATGAACTGTCAGGATTATGTACAGGTTTGGGCAGTTAGCAGTATGGCATTAAAAATGCATGTTGCGAGATCTTTTATTTTGGACTTTCCATTGACAAAGTGTTGTGAAGAGTTGCTGGTGAATCAGGCTAATGACTGAAAGTGGTGTCTTTCACCTACGGTACTGGTGATTTTGTTGAAAGGCACGTACACACACACACATACACACACACCACACCATCCTTGATGTAATTTCCTTGGAATGTGAGTGCACGTGTATGAGAAAAATGTGATATTTTGAACTGATCTTTATCTGTTTCCATTTATCAGACAAAACTCATTTAAAATGCAAATTATATTTTTTTTAGCACAATAATCCAGAAAACTCATGTGATTAATTCGTACCTATCATGCCTTACTGATACGTGACTGCAGTAGGCAATAAGAAACTGAACTATGTGGTAGTAGGATGTTTGTTTGTGCAATAAATTGCACAACTAAAATAAGGTATCTTATGCAAGAATACTAAATGAGAAGATATTATTTTTGGTTTCGTATGAAGTATTGGATCTCGCTGTGAACATGTTACACTATAAATATGTTTCCTCCCTCTCTGTAAACTTGTGTACAAAAATTTTACTTTTGTATTGTGTAAAATGTGCTATGTATACCATTTATGTCTCACATTTTCAATGAAAAATCGTACTCCATTACCTTTTCATATGTGCTAATTGCATTGAAATAAAGGACTTGAAGAAGGAGAATTTCGACGTTTGTGTCTTCAGTGTGCTGCTTTGTGTGTTGATAATTATTTCATAAAATTCATCAAATTACATTGAATTTATAGCCAATACTATATTTGAGTAAACGCAGACAGAAACTGAGAAACAGGCATGTGAATGTTTATAAGCAATAAATTATCAATCTATATTCTGTTCACTTATGAGTAGAGCTACGTGAAATTCGTATATGCTATAAATGCAATTAAGTGCTATAAATGCTAAATAAGTAAAAGTCAATGACATTTATTAAAATTAGTTATTTCAGCAGAATTTATTGCTCAATTGATAAAACATCTTAATATACAGGCAACAGAATATTACTGATTATAATATATCTACAATTATATGTGAAATCACCAGATAAAATGACCAGAAGACTGAAAATTGATTGGTAATGAGTACTTGTGTAACTACAATGTTCTGTTAAACTTTCCAAGATACATTTGTGCACTACCGAGCTACCGTAGAGTACGCGAGATAAGATTTTGTGAGATTTAACTTCAGTGAAAGTCCAAAGGTATTTCATTTATACCTGGAGGTATAAGAAAAGAAGGGAAGATAAGAAAAACCCACCAATCTTTACTAAAAGACTTCGAACGGTATATTATCTTGCTGTGTTGCTTGTGAATGATGTTTTATAGTGTAGAATTTTTGAATTTCATCCTAATCAATGTTTTCTTTCTCCGTTATTTGCTTCCTTACCTAAACAGATAAAAATTCAAAAACTTTGCACTAAACACAGAACTATTTGTTAGAAAAATGGCAAATATATACCAATTACTTAAATTTTGTAATAGCTGCTATTTTTCCTGTTCTCAATTTATAAAAGTGAACTGCATTTTAACCATTATGTAAGCTGCTTTCATCTGCACTTTGAGGTACTTTCTTGCAACAGTGGCCTATACTTACATTGACTGAAGTGTCTTAAAAATGGCTACGCATGAACAGAGTTTTAGGCGTGACGCAATGACTATCTGAAATAAGGTTCATGGCTGAAATTCCTTGGTGTCACTTTAGCAATGTGAAACAACTGGGAGGACGAAACTGTAGAAAACACATTTAAAGTGTCAGTTACAGATATGTCAAAGAATTAAAAAGCCGTAGCTCATTTAAATGTTTAAACACATTTAAAACTATAAATCTAAATAAATGCTAAATCTGGATTTCAAAATGCTAAATTTTCAAAGTTTATTTGCTAATTTCACATAGCTCTACTTATGAGTCATATGCTCCAATACAATATTTAGAATAGGTACTGACAAGAGGAGGTTGTGGGATAGATCTTACTGATGTGACCCAAACTGTGTGAGAAGAAGCAGGTACATGCATCTTTTAAATTCCTTTCCTAAATTAGCCATAGGAAAAGATTTCAGATTGCAATATAAGCTGGTTTCACTAGCAATAATTCTGATTTTTGTGTATCACAGTGGATAAGGATATATTGATAATTTTGGGACATGGTTTGATTATCACTACTTGCTTTCTTCAGTTTATAAAATTCCTTGTAATGCTAAACTTATGAAATTTAGATTTATTTAAACATTTCAGTTTGTATACACAAAATTGATATGGAATGTTCGGTTTAGTTATGATTGCTTGAATTAATTAATTTACCATATTGAAACACTTAATTTCCAATATCCATGATGCTTTAAATGAAAATAACATTCCAAAAAGTTTTAGCTATTAATTATCCTTGGAAAATATATTACATTTGTTAGTGTGACAATTGTCAAAACAACATAATTTTGTCAAGTTTTTAAATGGAGAGCTTTCATCTGTCAATGTTTACTCATTCTGAGCATACCAAATCAGTGAGGTGAAACCAGGAGCACTGAAGTGATGCTGTATTATTCATTGTGTTAGTCTTCTCTTGGCGATAACTCTCGTTGTTGTTGTAGCAATTCAATAGAACGTAATTCAATTATATTTTGTAATTTCAACAATATGATAGATAGCAAATTTCCACAAAGACGGTCTCTGATGTGCAGACAGGCATGTAGAAGACAGTCGCACAAAATTAAATTTTCAGCCACAGTCTTCATCAGAAAAAGAAACACATAAATTTATACATTCACTCAGTCATAACTCATTCACACACGACTGTCATCTCTGGTCTCAACAGCACAGTTAGCATCTTGGCTCTGAGTATTAAGGGCACTGAGCAAGAGTGAGGAAAGAATGTTCTGTGCTGCAACCTCTGATAGGTGGGATGTGAGACACTGTAAATGAAGGGAGCGAGGGAGTGTGTGTGGGTGTGAAACATGAACTTGAAAAAGTGATATAACGAAAAATTTTGTGCATGTGTCATCTAATATATAAAAACAAATACTTCTATTTTATGCACTGCCGTATTGTTCATCAGATTGTGATGAAGCATTGGCAACATATTTCTTGCACTTTCAGGAAGGTTATAGGCATAATTATATCACTGTATGACACATGGTTCAGGAGATATGACAGTCGTGAAGAGAAGTGTTTGTGTGTGTGGTGGGGGGGGGGGGGGAAGGGCTGCATTACAAATGACGTTTAAATTGCGCTTGTTTGATCTACACAGAAAAGGATATACTTATTTTCAGAAATGAGTGCACAGGTATATTGTAAAATATTTATGTAATAATTGCTGAGAAGAGTCCTTTGAAAGTAACGATTTTTCAATGAAGAGCTCCGTTTTAAGAAATTCTTGAGTCAATTACATTAGAACAATTCTGAAGAGAAAGAAAGAAATACAGTTACAGATGACATATAAAGAGAAATATTTTGAGATATTCTAAAAAAACAATTGTCAGTCATATAATGCTATATATAGACTTTCTGATGAATTTACTACAATATGCAAAGTGTTAGAGTTCTTCATCAAGTTTGTGCCAAAGCTGTTACACATGTTTGTGGAAAATCTGCACGAGAAAAATACTTTTCTGTTGGCAAAGAAGTCCAGTTGAAGGCTTAGAAACTATTATTGTTTAGAAAATAAATGTTTACAGAATAATCATTAGACACATTACTTACTAGTGGGAAACAACTGAATGTAGAAATTACAAAATCAAATATACTAGCTGTACATAATGCTTGTTGTAGGCTCCTTGCTTTTCATAATATATATAAACGATCTCATAGAGACAGTTGTAAGTTTGATGAGGTTTTCTGAAGATGATGCTGTAGTAATACTGAGAACTTGCAAAACTGAAAAATTACAGTGAAAAATGGGGAAATCTGCAGGATTTCATTTCATCCAGGAACTGGCAAATGACTCTCAACATAATCAAATGTAATACAATGTCAATACGTAGGAATAAAAATTCTTGATTTCTATGAATGTTGTAACGGGACTGGTTGATGTATGTGTAACGGGGCTACTTAATGTGTATGTGTGCGTGTGTTACCTTCAGTACTAACAGGGGTCTGACTGCAATACTACTAGGAGAGTAACTTGACTATTAGTGCGCAACGTAATGCTGACCTACGTAAGGCAAGTTTGGGCACGTCGAAACTTACGCTATCTGACTGCAATATTAGAAGGATTAAAAAAATGCAAAATCTTGGTTGGCTGATAGTCACTTTACGAGAACAATAAAAGAATGTCATACTGTGTTGTACTTGTTGGGCCTGTCTTAGTACTACTATACAATCAGTCTGCATACACAATAAATAAAGGTGTGCAAGAAATATTATTTTGTTGTAAAAAGGGAAGTAATACCTCCCTTCACACCAACACACATTTTTCACTTCATATCTTTCATGTCACCCACTTGCTACAATGTACTTAATTACCATTAACTTACAATCACTTACAGCGTCAAGAATAATCACAAACAAAATTAAACCAATCAAACTGAATAAATCTATATTAAAGAAAATCAGCAATCAGCAAATTCGATACGAGTAACACAAACTATAAAAATGAAGAATGTGCATATTATTGCGAAGTCGTTCAATGACAGGGACGCAGCCCTACCCTCAGGAAAGAATTAATTATAAAAAATCAAAATGTCAAAAAGTGAAGGGAACTGCTTTTTTATTATTACGTTTGGTTAATGCCCTATCCATGTTGTTACAACAATTACAGTGACGAGCCACAAATTAATCAAGGTTGTGTATAGGTTCCTACTGAATGGAAAGTGATATAAAATAAAATGAAATGAGTGACCTTGGGCAATGCAAAAAACATTTAAAGTAAATTACCAAAAAATTAGCAGCATCATGAAGAACTCCGGGCTGCGTCCACCGCGAGCTCCAGTGCAACCACCATGCTCCGCTACTACTCTCAGACTCCTGGCGCGGCAACATCAAACAGACCCCGCCTACCGGCCGCCAAAGATAATCCTTGTGGACCCAACAAAGATATATATATAACATGTTGTTGCCAACATATATAATCCCAAAACTTAAGGTAGGAAATTTCCATTTAGTAGCTACCTTACCTAATCCCCCTCGCTGCAGAGGAAGAATTTCGTGACACAATACTGTTGTTAGTTACCATGGATTGTGTTATGAAATTCTGAGAAAAGTAACAAAAGAAAAATACATACAAAAGATTACATTAGGATTTGACTACAAATACAATAAAAATTAGTAAGGGGTGATGGAGACACTTTAACATGTACATCAGAATTAAGTTCCAGAATGAAATGTGTGCATGTCACATACGGGTGCTCTGTGGCAAAGTCATAATACAAGGTTACATGTATGCATCGTGGCACAGTTGTGATACAAAGTGCAACGTAATATAAGACAAAATTAAATGTAATGTAAATGGGTGCTTAGTGACATGGTCATAATACAAGGTTAATTCTTTGCCTTGAAATGGGAAGTAACATAAATCTCTCATTGGATGAAATTATCAGAATAGCAGTTAGCAAAAATAGATGACATATCACCTTAGCCTATTTTACGTCATATTACTGAGTGTTTCATGTAAGAAAAATATCCACAACTGCACAATATAATGTACCAATGCAGTAAGAGATTATGATTAAAACCAGCACAGTAGAGTTGATAATTATATGTATAGTTCAATACGAATGAGGGAGTTGCACAAGTATTGTTATGACAGAAAAAAATTGAATGATGCCTAGGCAAAAATCTACTTCAAACATCGGCATAGTAAAGAGTATTGAGGTAAGTCCACTGCCAAAAAAGTGTACACTGCTCATCTGTATACCACTGCAGGAGCAGATAAATATAGGATCCTGCACATAGGGAAGGAAGCAGAAATCGGTAGGAAACGGCTAAAGTGAAAGCAGATGAGCAACATCACCACCAAGGTCCATACCTCTGTAGTCAAAAGCAGGCTCATATGAAGGGTCCAGGGAAAGAACCAGGTAAGTCACAATTTCAATGACACTCAGAAAACGGTTTTTTAATTTTAAAACGCAATAAATACATCTCATACAAACTAATGTTTTCAAACCATATAAAACATTGAAGTCCTGAGTATAGAGAGCAAAATGAGACCGTTTCTATGGTGTTCAACATTGATAGCACGAAACTAAATTAAAAAATTTACTCAAACTACAAACTTTTCAGGAAAGAAACCAGGTAAGTCCCTGAAACAGAAAGAGAATGGGGAATATGAGTCAGCTATTCCTTTCCCTTGTATGGACGAATGTTTTAATGTCATTTCATTTATTATTATTACTGTTATTTATAATATTATTCCTATTGTTTATAATATTGTAATTATCATTTCTAATGCTCTTATCATCAATTATAATTTTATTATTATTATTATGGAAACACTCAGATCTGTAAGACAAAGAGGGTAGCTTGAACTCTCCAGCCTTCTGATTTGATGGATCTCTGTCAGGCTTCCTTATGATGCTGGATACCATGTGACCATTATAGGCGGCCGTGGGGACTGAGGCGCTTACAGTCACGGTCTGCATGGACACTACGGTCGGGGGTTCAAATCCCCCCTCGGGCATGGATATTTGTGCCATCCTTAGGATTAGCTAGTTTGTAAGTAGTTAAGTCCCATAAGCTTAACAAACATTTGACCATTATACGTGTGTCTCCAGTTCATCAGGCGAGGGTGAATGGACGATGTCTCAATTTCCTTCACTAGTTGGATCTGAAATGGACATTTCGGTACATATTTCTCATTTAAGAAGTAATTCCAATCATATACCATTTCCTGAGAAACGTTCTCCACAATGAATGGTGATGGTTTCATTCTCGAATTTTCAATCATACTCATGAAATCCTCTGGGGTTTCCATCCTTCGTTTCAAATCCCACAGACCAACATTCCTATCACATTCCATGTAGGAATGACCTCGTTGTGGAAATGTGATCTTGATATTTCTCAATCCATGAATGTTATTATGAACGAGATAGTGCAAGAAGCGGAAAATTGTGAAATTCTTGTTTTGCCCTCCAGCAGAATCACAGAATACTTGAAGCTCTTCAACATTGTTATCGAGGTAGTTCATAACAAAATGAAAAAGGAGAGACGCTATCTCGCTAGGACCTTTCTTGGAAATACCTTGGTGGTACTCATAAAAAACTGACTGGCTCGTGAAGAGAATGTGAACGTTGAAAGAATAGATTGATAATTGATGCTTATAATACACATCGTTCGTAGTTATGTTTGGTAACGACACATTTTAGCAAAATCCATATAAATTGCTTCCCTCTTCTTGTTTTTCATAGCTTTATGCCTTGCATCTCTTTTTCGTTGGTAGAATGTTTCGGCTTTTCTTTTGTGAGGGACATTCATGGTTGTTAACTTCTTAATTTCTTCTTTATCTTTCTCTGGGGAGAGTGCTTTAAGTTTGGCTGAGAATTCATCACAATGAGTGTACGTGTCACTACGTGGGTATCCAGAGGATATGTTGAAATTCGTGTTCATAATGCATCTATAGATTTCATAGGAAACATCAACAGAAGGATTAAGTTCCTTAAACAGAAACATTCTCTTGATATTCAAATCTTCAGGCAAATAAGTCTTTCTTGAATCTTTTAAGCTGTAATGGCTTTGTCGACCTTTAAAACTGCTTATATGACTGTATACCAACGATGTTGTAGATTCATCAAGCTTTTTGTGAAGATCTGCGTGATTATCCCTCTTGTCTTGCCAGTTAGTTTCAAGCTCTTCTGTATATATTCCAATTTGTTTTTTGTGATACCATGCATTGCACAAAACGCTTTTGCACAAACTGGTGCATCACACTTATTGTCACACCCTACAGGAAGTCTGACTCTGTATGCAAATGCAGCATCTCGTAATTTCGCATTTTCTTCTGTCTGACGTGGTCGCCTTCCGTTGACACCCAGAACTGTTATTAATCCTGCTAAATACACATTCTGATCATTGTGTGATTCTAGACTGTTGAATTTGCATAGTATTTCAGCTCTTTCTGCTCAAGTGATGACATCAAAGCATTTAAGTTGGGAATATTTGCACGACTCCCCGATTTTATGTGAACTTAGCCTTAATTTCTTACCAACATCAGCAATTCGCCCAGTTTTCCTCCGCTTCTTAGGTTCATTTTGTGGAATTCCATCGTCTTTATTTCCTAATGTCGACATCACGGCACAACACAGCTCAGAACGATTTATTAAACAGTGCCGCAATAACAAACCACACTCAGAAATACAAGGTAAAAAAAATAAAAAATAAAAACCACACCTGCAACAATGGAATGTCAAAGATATTATGGTGCGAAAGTGTGGTGATCGCACAGCCATCTGCCGAGATGCAGTGGACTTACCTGGTTTTTTCGCTGAAACTGTGGTCTTACATGCTTCTTTTCCTGTACGCCAAAACTTTAAGGGCAAATAAAGCCGTGACTAAGTTGGTTTATGCCCTGTTTCATGCTGCTAACAGATAGCCCTATCGATGGAGAATCGAATGGCATATCTAACTCATTTCGGGAGAAAAATGGACTTACCTGGTTTTTTACCTGGACCCTTCATATAGCAACTGAACTCCATCGCAATAGTAGGCCGGAATAGCATAATGTACAAAATCAGAACATATCAAGGCAAGTGGGCCATAAGACAAATAATGTGATTCCACTACTATGCCGTAAGTTATGTTAGAGTAGAGAACGGTGAAGAAAGGATGACAAAATAATGTAACACTGAAATGGGTAAAGCAACTTTGGCAAAGACGTAATACTACTATAGTGCAGTAATGGAACAAAGTGTGTCGCCCAATAGGTCTCACGGGCTGTGTTACACAATTAGTAGTGAAGAAGCAGCACAATAGCTGATATGAATTCAAGATAAGTTACAAGTGTACAAAAATCAAGAACGTTATATACCAGATGTTCGAGTACAAACTCCCAAAATAAATCAGTGCTGAGTAAAGTGTAATGCATACTGTCAAGATTGAAAAGTATAAAACCAAGAGTGGGTTGACATAAGTAGTCCTAGATTTGCGATATCTTCTTCAGTCGTAATAGAATTACACTGCTTGAGGTCTCATACTGTAGGCATGAGCCCAATACAGTGGTACATAAAACGACAAAGTTTAATCAAGTAAGAAAATCCATAAAGGAATATAACATTTTGTAAATATTAAGGAGCTGTGGGGGGGGGGGGGGGGGGGGGGAAACATTTCAAATTATTACTAACAAAACTAAAACAGTTCATTTGTTCCAGTTCCATAAGCATGTCACAAATAAAATTAGGAACATAAATCTCCTCTGCATGTTTCTTCATGCGTTCGATATAAACAATGTTGTACAAAGGGTCTTACAATAATTTGATGTGTGAAGTTTCAATGATGACATTGGATATAGTTACATATTTAGCTTATTACCATTAAAAAAATGTTATTCTGTACATATCATTCCCTTATCACATGTATGGATTTGAAAAAGTCATCATATAAATAGTAATATATATACTAATAACTCCCGGATCCACATCTCATCATCATCAATTTGTATAATACGTCATCCTTGTTCCTGCAGTAACAATAATAATTGTAGTATCTCCAATGTAACACCATGAGCACCATGTGCCATATTTATCAAAGAGATTGATCAAAATAATTATATGAAAAAGCACAGATACTAAGATAGTTACTTAGATCCACAGAGGCATTTCACATTAAGTATATACGACATTGATTTGTCCATGGGTATAACATAAAAATAATAAAATACATTACTATAGCATGGTTCGGGTGCCAAAAATAATAAAAAAAAAAAAATTTATCAATAATGCTAGAGTGCGCAGGCTACGGACAAAATGTGGCAGCAACAATCGGTGCATAACATACAGCAAAAGGGAAACGCAAGCAAAACATGAGTAGTGCAAGGAACATGCAAGCAAATTCCAGGCAGTAATTGTAGCAGCAGCATGCATAGCATAGCCAATAGCAACAAGGAAGCAAAAGATAAATAGCGCATCAGGCATATAGGCAAAAGCAAGGCAGTAATTGCGTAAAATACGAGCCATGAGTATTTAAAAAAAAATGCAAATGTGCATGAAGAATGTCCACCTCTTAGTTAATGGTAGAACATGACATATCAGAGGCTGGCAGAAGAGACATAATGAAGGGCATAGTTTAGCGCAAAGCAATGGTTCAGTGTGCGAGCATGCCAGCATCATGACAAGTAACATCACAAGCAGGCAGGAAGGTTATTATGCACATATCTGATTGTACGTCAACTGAAATGTTACTCAAGCTCATTGACACAAATGGTACAATAGTGAGAAATTACGAAATAAGTGTAAATCCAGTTGTCCATGCATAATGCTATGGTTAGTGCAGCAGTATCATTGAAAGTGGTAGTCGTTCCAGTGCAAATGATGACAACGTATCAAAAGCCAAGAACAATTGCAAATGATTTCACAAGGATATAAAAACCTGAAACATGACAAACTTAGTGAAAATCAGCGGCATACATGATGAACACATCAAGAGAAAGCAAAGTGAAATAAAATGTCCTGTAACCAGGTACAGTAAAAAGAAAAAAAATCACTTAACCATACATTATCATATTCATAGAAATAAGTAGAAAAAACCTCGACTACAGGAGTATAAAACGACAATATATCTAATAATAATATCATCAACATTGCAGCAAAGCATTAAAAAAATTAAAAAAAGGGGGGCAGTAAAAGAAATAGTATTTACGTAACATAAAACTTACATAATCTCATCACGTACCTGTGAAGGAACAAAAATTAAACCACACGCTATTCCAAATGTATCAAACATGGGACAGCTACCTAAGGTCAAAATTTGCATGTCTCTGCGTGATTATATATGTTATTGTGTAGAATAATTGACAGCAATGCTAAATAAAACAGACTAAATAATGTATGCAATAGAACACTTCAGAGTAAATCATAGGTAGTAAACGGTACGTACTCCAAAAATTAACTGACAACCTGAGTAACAAAAGAGAAAAGTGACTACAGGATATTTCATTAAGTTATTGGAGAAGAAGAAAAAATTACGTAATGAAATGTTTGTAATTGGAAATGTGATGTACTCCTTTGGAGCGGCCCGTGCGAATAGAGGCTACTTCAATAGCATTTGGATGAGCAATGCATATGACGCGAAATGGACCAGTGTAGGGTAGAAAAAACTTGTGGCACAAACCCTTGGATCTCTGCGACAGTTGATGTGACCTAATAAGTACTTTATTTCCAATATGAAATTGCTGATGACGTGTTTTGGATCTGCACAGACGTTTGCACTTTTCTGCAGCAGCACGTATATTGTTAAGAGCAATCTGGATTATCTCATGACGTAATGTGCTACTTCGTTTTTGAGACGGGGGGTTTCACGTATCTTGTCAGGTGGAAGCTTATTCTTGAACACCAAATAGGGCGATAATCCAGTCGATCAATGAGGAATAGAGTTAATGACATTTTGAAACATAATTATCCCATTGATCATGCTGAGCATGACAGTATAATCGGAAAAGTTTAACCAACTCTTTCATAATATGTTCAGCCGGATTAGAAGAGGGATGGTATCAAGAAATAAAGATAGGTGTTATTTTTCTAGTTTTTAGAGTTCTATTCCAAATGCGAGTGTGAAACTGACAATCATTATCGGATATCACCTGAGATACAAAACCGACTTCACAGAGAAAATCATTAGTAAATGCAGAACTGACTGATCGAGCCATAGTTGTATGTAATGGAGTAAAAGTTAAAAAGTTGCAGGTGAGTTCAACAGCAACAAATATATAAGAAAAACCTCTGAGTGTGGTAGGGATTGGGCCGAATAAATCCACAGCAGCAAGGTGTGTAAATCGAAGAGGGATAATTGGAAGCAGTTCCGTAGAATACGAGATAGTAGGCGGTTTCATTTGTTGGGAAAGTTTACATTTTTTTAATAGTGATCTGATACGTTTTTCCATATTGGAGAAGAAAACGGTCTGACGTAAAATAAGAAATAATTGTGAGCACCATAATGTGCATAACTGTAATGAATATACCAAACTAGTTTGGAAATTAAATGATTCGGAATGCAAAGTAATCAATCAGTAGGCACAGAAGTAGAATGATATAAAAGTGTTGGATAGAAACATTGTTGATGTCCAACCATTTCATTTTAATGTCACGTAAAAGTGGATGCTTGTCTTGATGTTTTGCTATGTTGCACAACGCGGCAGTGATAGAATTTTCAGATGCGATTTGTTGAATGTAGTGAAGACTCACATTCCTATCACAGAATGCCTGAGAAGGCGATATAGCGGGCAAGTGTTAACTAACACGATATGTGCATATTATTGCGAAGTCCTGCAATGAGGCAGTTTCTAAAACAGGGGCAGCCCTGCCCTCAGGAAAGAATTAATTATAAAACATCAAAATGTCAAAAAGTGAAGGGAACTGCTTTTTTATTATTACGTTTGGTTAATGCCCTATCCATGTTATTACAACAATTACAGTGACAAGCCACAAATTAATCAAGGTTGTGTATAGGTTCCTACTGAATGGAAAGTGATATGAAATAAAATGAAATGAGCGATATTGCACAATGCAAAAAACATTTAAAGTAAATTACCAAAAAATTTGCATCATGAAGAACTCCGGGCTGAGTCTACCGCGAGCTACAGTGCAACCGTCACACTCCGCTACTACTCTCCGACTCCTGGCGCGGTAACACCGAGCAAACCCCGCCTACCGGCCGCCAAAGATAATCTTTGCAGACCCAACAAAGATGTTTATATATATATGTTGTTGCCTGTACCGCTACTAGGCATTTCCTTTCCTATTCCACTCCCAAATAGAACAAGTAAAAAAAGAAAGTCTGTATGCCTCCTAATTTCTCTTATCTTGTCTTTGTGATCTTTACGTGAAATGTAAGTAGGCGGCAGCAAGATCGTGCTACACTCAGCTTCAAATTCCAGCCCTCTAAATTTTCTCAACAGAAATTCATGAAAAGAACGACTTTCCTCCAGTGACGGTAAAATAGTCTCCCATTACGATCTCCAGACGGGGTCTACTCAGGAGGATGTTGTCATCAGAAAAGACAACACGCATTCTACGGATCAGAGCATGGAACTTTAGATCCCTTAATCGGGTAGGAAAATTAGAAAATTTAAAAAGGGAAATGGATAGGATGAAGTTGGATATATTGGGAATTAGTGAAGTTCGGTGGCAGGATGAACAGGATTTCTGGTCGGGTGAATACAGGATTATAAATACAAAATCAGTCGGAGGTATCACAGGAGTAGGACTGATAATGAATAAGAAAATAGCAATGCGGGTAAACTACTATGACCAGCACAGTCATTGCATTATCATTGTCAAGATAGATATGAAGCCAACAACAATAACAGTAGTACAGGTTTATATGCTCACTAGCTCTGCCGATGATGAGGAGATCGAAGAAATTATTCAGACAATTAAGGGAGAAGAAAACTTAATTGTGATGGGAGACTGGAATTCGCTAGTAGGAAAATAGTAGGTGTATATGGACTGGGCAGAAGGAATGAAAGAGGAAGTCGCCTGGTAAAATTTTGTGTGGAACATGATTTAATCATAACAAACACCTGGTTTAAGAATCACGAAAGAAGGTTGTATACGTGGGAGAGACAAGGAGACACCAGACGGTATTGGATAGATTTTATAATGGTAAAACATAGATTCTGGAACCAGGTTTTAAATTGTAAGACATACCCAGGGGCAGATACATACTCTGACCGTAACTTGTTGGTCTTGAACTGTAGGCTGAAACTGAAAAAACTGCAGAAAGGTAGGAAAATAAGGAGATGGGACCTAGATAAATTGAAGGAATGTGAAGTTCTAGAGTTTCATCATTTGTGACACCAAATAACATACCACCACATATTTTATTCTATCTATCCTTTCTGAGGGAGCTTTAGACAACAATTGACAGAAACGGGGGGAAGTAAAACAGTAGAACAGGAATGGGTAGCATTGAGAGACAAAATAGTGAAGGCAGCAGAGGACAAAATAGGTAGAAAGGCAAGACCTACAAAACATCCTTGGATATCACAGGAATACTACATTTAATTGATGAAAGGAGAAAATATAAAAAGGAAACAGGCAAAATGGAGTACAGGCAACTAAGAAATGAGATTGACAGGAAGTGCAAAATTGCTAAGCAGGAGTGGCTAGAAGCCAAATGAAATTCTGTAGAAGAATGTATAACAAGGGGAAAAGTAGATACTGCCTACAGGAAAATAAGAGACATTTGGAGACAAGAAAAGCAGCTCTACAAATATCAAGAACTGAGATGGAAACCAGTTCTCAGCAAAGAAGGGAAAGGTGGAAAGAGTACATAGAGGAGCTCTACAAATGAAAGGAATGGCAGTAGCCCCCAGGTGCATACCAATACAGATAATAAGACATACCGTTTCATTGTTGCCAAAATATCCACTGCAACAATCACCAAAAGGAGAGCAACACAGGAACATTGTAACAATGCGAAACACAGATAGATTGATCAACTACACACAGGCACAATAATATTCATTCAAGTAATGCCAAGGAAAGATTCCTTAAAGCACCAAGTCCGGTCACCTAAAACTGGAATTAATGTGTAAGTGGCAGGAGTTGTGGAGGGCAGTAAATTTTTGAATTATCGGCGGAATGAGTGTAGTAGAGAAGTAAAGCAGCAGCTCGTAAATGGTGACAAATTTACAAGTCACATGCAGCAGGAGTGTAAATTGCTATTTGTTGGAAGCTCACTGGCTGCTACAATCATAGGGTACAGTGCCAGAGTGGCAGAGCATTGTCTATCTGGAATTATCTGACGAATGCAGATGGTTGTCTGGCTGAGCTGACTGAGTAGGCTGACTTCACAACAATCCAACCTGTGTGGACTACTGTGGTGTTAAAATGGTTTCTGTGTAAAACCTATAGGGCAAGAGCAACAATCAACTATGCAAGAGGTGACCAAGCCCCAATTCTGATCTGTATTTATTTTACAATTCAGGAATTCTACCTTCAGCGCATTGAGCATCTGTAGGTGACGAGGAAGCCGTGCCGTGGTTGTTGAATATGAGGTTACAGAGACATAAAATTGGAATGTCTATTACCTTCAAAAGTATCTTCTGGTTAGAGAAAAGGGTCGAATGACAAAACAGATTAGTGCAATATCGAGCATAATGATAGTACTGGATATATCAGTGGCTATAGTAGATGATCCTCTTTTCTACATCATCATCATACGAAATAGGCTCAGGTATAAAGCATTACATGAAATGGTTCGATATTCACAAGAATGATTACATATGCGTTTCAGTTATAGTGATGACTTCCCAAAGCAGGAGATTATTATGGAGGGACTAATGCCAGGCGGTCGCACTGTGGCAGATGTGGGCCACATGAGCTACACAGCTGACTGCGTTAAATGCAGTGGTGGCAGGCAATGAGTGCTGTGGCTGGGAGGGGGAGAGACGCGGTGGACAATGACCCAGTGATGCCACGTGGCCTTGTAACCATACGGCGCAGCTAGTGCCGTCTGCTGAGCGTGGGAAGAGCTTCATTTAAACACTCGCTACTTCTATGTTGCTGCATGTGTTCCTACCATTATTGTGTCCCCAATTGCAACAATGGAATTTCTAATGGCAAATCGAGGAATAATGGTTCACTTTAAAGGGAAAGGGGTACTGATATACTGACTATGTTTTCCAGTCTGAGACATCCTAGTTTACATGTTATAAGAAACTTAAATCTAATCATAAGCAAAACATATGTAGGCAATGGTATTACTAACAAACAACAAGGAATGCAAAATAGCCTATGTGAACTGGCTTAAGCATTTCGATACCATTCAGAAGTTCCTATTCGTCTGCAAGTCAAAGAGCATACATCACCATCAATCTCTTTATCGTAGTCCATAGGAATGCTTGGGCCTTAATGTATATTTACTACCATAGGGGAAAGTTGGGCTTTCTTTTTAACAATTTTTCTTGAATGACCGTACGATCTAGATGCGGCTGAAACTGCAGTAGACGGGTTTGGTGTCACTTGCCCATGATACGATTTTAATATCAAAATGTACAACAATGGTGTGGCCAGATAATTGCAATTCTGCATTAATGGGTGACGTCAAACGTGTGATCTGATATGGTCCCTCAAGCAAAGTAGTGAATTTTTTAGTTTGTCTTTTTTTAATGACTGTATTTCTCAACAATACCCAATCCCCGGGATAGTAAGTGGGTAAGGTGGCTCCTTTGTTTCCATGCCGCAGTTGATGAGCTGTGGCTCTTTTATTGTTCTTTTGCACCTATTTCCAAATGGCTTTCAAGCGATGGGCCAGGTTTTTTCACCTCTTGAGCGTCTACACCAGGAGGTAACTTACCTAATTCAAAAGGAGAATTCATAGGGCATCCATAAATGACCTCATCCGGGGTATGCTCTGTTGGCTTTAGGGTGGAAGGGTGTTGTTTGCCATTTCTTAATTCTCAGTAGTTTTCAAACTTGAACAAAAAAAGTGGACATGAAATTTGATCCTCTGTCCTCTTCCAAAAGTCAGTGTCATATGGTTAACAAATGCTTGGGCTACTGTCTCTGCAGTCATGTCTGCGAGAGGCACCAATTTTAGATATCTGGAGAAATGGTCAATGATGGAGAGAATGTATCTATTATTTTGCGGGAACAGCCCGACGACATCCAAAGCAATGAGCTGCCACAGCCTAGAGGTTTCTGGTATGATTTGTAGGGGTATTCAAGGTCTGGCAATTTGCGTTTTCTGAGCACATGAGGGGCAACCACTTATATACTGCTCTACATCTTGCCGACGTATATTCCACCAGTGAGTTACAATTCAGGCATTAGTGGCTTTTTTATTGCTGTGACAGGCTTGTATACTATAATGCACCGTGCTAGGATATGAGGTCGTGAAGCTTTTGGTATGACAAAACGGTTTCCTAAGGGGGTCTTCTGTGCAATGCATCATCTATAAGCACGAAATCTGGGTGGCTTACATATCCCTGACATTCTCCATCTGCTTTTTGTTCCTTTAATAAATCGTCAACAAGCACATTATCCACATTTACGATTCTTATTTTGCGGCTATGAGTGTCAGCATTCTGGTGCAGTTTTCTGGGTTTGTGTCTGACAACATAATCAAATTCACTAAGTCTCAGAGCCCACCTGGTTAAATGGCTACTTGGATCCTTAAGACTTAGTGCAGCAAGGCGGCATGATTGGTTACAACTGTAAACTGTCTACTATACAGGTAACATCTGAAATAGTTGATATGAATAACCACAGCTAATAATTCCTTTTTGGTGGTGCTATAATTTTGTTCAGCCTTGTTGACGAGAAGCATAACTAATAGGTTTTTCATCATCATCCTGCACTTGGCTCAGGATACATCCCACAGGAAAATCTCAAGCATCATGACAGAATGAAAAGCTTTTCTAAATCTGGATAAATTAGCAAAGGGGAGCTAGTTAAAACCTCCTTAACCTGCTTCAAGGTAATATAACATTCGGGACTCCAATGAAAGGCTATTCCTTTCTTCAACAGGTTAGTAAGTGGTTTGGTCACTGTGGCATAATCCTTCATAAAACGGCAATAGTAATTACATAATCCTAAAAAACTTTGTAGTTCTTTGACATTGGTGGGGACTGGAAAGGTTCTGACAGCTTCAGTCAAACGGGGATCTGGTTTCACTCCATCAGAACTAATAATGTGAGCTAGGTACTGGACCTGTGATTCTGCAAAGAAAAACTTTTCTAATTTTAGACTTAGGTGTGCATCCTGAAGCCTTGTTAGAACATTCTTCAGTGATTTTCGAAAATACTATAATATCATCAAGATATACAAGACAGGAGACAGGTTTCGGCCCACGTAATAGGAAATTTGTAAAACATTGGAAGGTAGCAGGGGTATTTCTCAATCCAAAAGGCATTCTCAAAAATTCAAACAACCCAGAGGGAATAATAAATGCAGTTTTAGGTTGATCTTCAGGTGCTATTTCAGTTTGGTGGTAGCCCAATTTCATATCCAATGTAGTGAAGTATTTGCAGTTTGCCAGGCTGTCCAAGATTTCATCCATTCTTGGTAGTGGGTAGGTATCAGGCATGGTAACCTTATTTATGGCCCTCAAATCCACGCACAAACAATATGATTTCTCTCCATTCACAGATTTTTTAGGCAGAAGCACGATTGGTGATGACTAAGGACTAGCTGAAGGCTGAATGATTCCGGCCTCTAGCTGCTCTTTGATGATTTCATCGACCACAGGTTGCAGGTGATAAGGGAGCCAATACGCTTTTTGTGCAGTCGGTCTGGCATTCCCACTAGGAATTTCATGATATACCAAATCAGTGGTAGGGAGGTACTTTCGGTCTGCAAATAACCAAGTATACTCTCTTAACACTGAGTAATACAGTTTCTGACCTCCCTCGTCCAAATGGGTTAACTTCTTCTTTAAACACTCCCCTAATTGTGGCGTGACAGCAGGCACTTCAATAAGAAAAACTCTCACTTCTCTCTTTGGATATTTGTTACTCTGAATGGACAGCACTTCACCTCTTTCCACACACTGCACACTGGCTAAAACAGTCCCGTGCGGTATTACAGCTACTTTCGTCCCGAAGTTATCAAAGCTCACCGGTACTCTCAATTTTCCACCTTCTTTTTTTTGGCAATACACAGGCTTCTCTTAACATGAACTTGTATTTTATCCAGTACTTCATTCTGCACAATCGGATCGATCGAAAGTGAGGTGGCACTCAGCTCTCAAGGTTCAACTGCTACCCAAAGGATCTTTCCTGTCCCACTGTTTATTGTTAAGGGATTGTTGCCTTTACCACTGCAGTATGCGGATTATCGCAGTTCAGAAAAATGGTGCCATTCTTCAGACCACCTCGTGTTTGTTCAGTGTGAACGGTGCCAAACCGATGAACTGCTTCACCGAGTTGTACGGTTTGCGATCGGTAATCAATAACACCCTGAAACGGGTGGAGAAAATTGTTCCCTAGGATTACATCAGACTTTCGTCCCCTCTTAAGCAATACTTCCACCTCAAATGAAAACTTTTAGTTGATATTTTTCCTACTTCCAGGTTACCAGGTTAACATAACAGGCCCCTAATGGCCAAACTAGATTTTTGTGTAATCCATGGATACGGCAACAGAGCAATGGTCTCTTGTCGTCTTTGGACAAAAACAAAATGCTCACATGATCTCTGGTATCTATTAACAATGTAATGTGTTTCTCTCCTATCTTTCCCCTTAACACTGTGTTTTGCCACCTCAGTGTTCCCATTGAAATTTATTGGGTTTATAATTTTTAACGGGGGTGGGGAGTGGTGGCTACACCTGCTCCCCGACCATTTCCCCATCAGTTTTGACTGTTCCCTTGATTTGAAGGTGTGATGTATCAGTTATGTGGTTGCCCATTCTGATTCTGCCTACAATGCACGCCCAAATGCCCCATAGAGCAGCAGTGTGGACAATAGGGTGCAAGTCACTCATCTGCATTGTGGCTATTGCGTTTGCACTGGCCACATCTGGCTTCTGGTGCAAACACTCGCTTTGGCTCATAGCTACGCATTGGCATGGCTACAAATCTACTCGCCTCTGCATAACATGGCCAATTTAACAGCCTTGTGCAATCTAGTGTGGGAGGACACCTTCACCTCGCCTCCAATCTGCGGATCTATACCTCCAATAAAGATGTCCACTACCCTGGCCTCACCCTCCTCAAGCAACACTTCATTCCTTACCACATCTCTGGTTAAGGTGTACATTTTACATGAAATAGATCTAATCGGTCCGCATATGCATCATAATCCTCACCAGCCTTCTGTCTCATTGTAGAAATCTGGTGCCAGTAATAAATAGTACCCCTCTTATCGGTAAATCTTTGAATCAATCCTTGTGCCAGTATCCCGAAATGTGTGGCATCTTTCAATATGGCTACTGAATCCACAAATGTGGGTGTGTGCCCCATTAATTTGAGCCTCAGAACATTCAAAAGGTATCCAACTGGACACCGGCACAAATGGCCAATGTCACAAATATTCTGCAGAAAACTTTCAACATTCTCATTATTCTTTCGAGAAAAGGAAACAATAAAATTTACTGCTGGAAAACTATTGGTTAAACTAACAACTGAATTCACTACCAAAGTGGCGGCTACCTCTCCCATCTTGTTCAGTGACTCACTTGCAACTCCTCCTTTTCCTTTACCCACTGTGAGCATTTTCCGGGTGGGGTTTGGCAGGACCAGCAAATCATATTCAGACACAAATGTTGTGGTGTAACAAAAAGGTTATATTTCAGAAAAGGGGATATAGTTTCTGAGATTATGGCCTAAGGAGAGCCACCAGTGGTACAACAGAAGTAATTGTTATGTTGGTGCAAGTAGGAAAACGAGCCCAGGGGGCTGCAGAGCGGGGAGCGTGCTATCAGGCGAGAGCTGGCCACAGAGAGAGCTTTGCTGTCTGTAACGATCTCGCATCTAGCCAGTACTGAACCTATGTAATTGCATGTTTCATGCTCCAACTGGCTGCAATAAACAGTAAGGACTTTGACACAGGTGCTCTGATCAGCAGGTTCTGCACCTGCAGTTGCAGGGGTCAGCGGCACTTGCCGGTTGCCAAGCACAAATCAACTTAGACCAGTGAATTCAGAATGCGCACTGTAGCGAAAATGTGGCACACATAACATAAACGTGTTGGAGGGACCATCGGCCTCCCACTGTCCTAAGGAATGTGCGGCAAGACATGGCAAATCATGTCAAAAGTAAATTGGAAAAAGAGAGAGAGAGAAAGAAATATACACCTGTTCTTCACTGGTATACAGAGTTTTACATTTCATAAACATAACTAACTTATCAGAGGACATTTTGTCATGTGCCAGTGGTTCACCTGAGAAGCGGACAACCCGCAGTGCTGGGTACAAGCACACGGATGCACACCAGTGAGGCGTTCTAAAGCGGCGGTTCTGGAGTCACCAGAAGAGACGCCGAGCACTGCCAGAGAGCGCACCAAACCGAAACTATTTTCCTCCACACAATCAAGTGAGACCTACTCGTCACTGTATGCCGACTATTTAGGGGGGCAGAGTGCAACATGATGGCAGTTCTTCGCCGACTGCCTACGAGAACCATAGCTGAGGTATCGCAACCAACGCCTCCGGGAAAGAGTCCCTGCCAGCGATGCCGCGCCTCCAGGACTTCCCACAACAGAATATGTCATCTGGCTCCGGCTCCCTGGCCGTTCTCTCAAGGCTGCCATTGTCTCCCTGGCTTGTACCTAATTGGTGAAGAAGGAAACTTTTAGTTGATATTTGTTGTTTTTGCCTTAGTTTCAGAAGTCTGTTAGTTAGTTTTGTTTCCAGAAGATGATTAGTTTGTCTTGTTATTACAATTTCCATATCAGACAGTGTCTTTCAGTTATTATCTCCTGAGGTGAGATATAGCACATATAATACTTCCTCTTGATATAGTTATCCAATGTTTTAGCAATCTCCCGGTATCATCCTCATTAGCAGTTAGCCTTGTTTGGGTTTGGGCACTAATGACCTGAGCAGTTGTGCATATCCTAAAACCACCAAAAAAAGATCTCACAGCAAAAGACTGAAAGTAAAGTAAAGACAAATGAAAGGTTGTAGTTATGAAAGATAACCTCAGAAGCAGTCTTATTAAGAACTGAATTATGACCATCACATATTCATGGTGTCAGTTATTGGGCATTGCTTATCCAGTCCTGGTCGACGGTCAAGTACAAAAGATGACAGGAATATTTTAAATGATACCATCAAATGGGTTGATTTCAGACACCAGGGTGATTTCGAACGCTATGGTTTACCTTCTCTTTCCCGCAACATAGCAATGAATTAGCGCTAATCTCCACCTCAATGAGTGACTTATTTTATGCACAAGACTGTAATTTCTGTGTCCTCTGCTCTCGTGTCTAGATCGATTGTTTATCCTCGCAATAATCAGTCGAACAGTCTCATTGTCGAAAGTTCTCGCTGTATTATGGAGCAGAAACTTTCTGTTGTGACTAGCAGAAAAGTATTACAGCATCATTTGCCAATGATATCAGTAGGCAGCGACACTGTAAGATGTTTTGTACCAATTTGTCGTGAGTTTTGTGTCAAGTTTCAAAGTAACGAAATTGTGTTCTCTTTGGGGTGATTTCAGACAATGCCAAGAAAGTATAAAAGTAAGTAAGGTGTTCAAGATCGGTGTAATTATGAGCCAGAAATTTTTAGGAAAGAATTTTGAGATATTCAATGTGGCAAATTAACGTATAGAAAATCCTTTAATCAATAAAACTCCTTATCTCAGTCCTTAACCTTTATTTTAATGATGGACATCCTTAAAACATGCCAAGTCAATAAAATCAAACACAAAAAAGTTGAATAAAAAAATTCAATTTGTGTTGAAATAACCCCATACAGTTCGAAACTCCAGGCAGAGATTGAAAATACATGTGTGTCCGAAATCACCCCAGTCCATGTGGTGATGTCGGACACTATTTGTCTGTCTCAGGTAAAAGTAGATGCACATTTTTCTAGGATATGTTATTGGATATACATATATCCCACCACTTCTGTAAAAAACAATGAAATCTGACAAAACCTACAAAAGTTATAGTGAAAATAATATCAAAACTGTTTGAAATCACCCCAATTGACGGTACTCAAGTTGGACAGATCATAACATGCAATGTAGAGGTTACTATGGACCTGGAACCCTACTCATAACATGCAACATTACAAACTTTATGTTGCAAATGTCATGTAGCATGTAGATCATTAAAGGAAGGTGCCAGTGAAGGAACACCAAATAAAGAGAAAATTACTGAAAATTTTTCATATATAGGGCAGTAAAAAATTTAGTAGTTTTCTCTTTCACTGGCACCCTTCTTTAACTTTTTGCATGCTATCTGATATATTCAACATTAAGCTTGTTATGTTGCACATATGAGTAGGGTTCATGCCATGTTTGGAGACTTGAGTATCATTTAAAATGTTACTGTTGCCTTCTGTACTTGATTGTTGACTGGGACTTGATGAAGTGTGTGTGTGTATCAGCAGGTCATTTTTATTGCTGAGATATTTTGTACATTCCATGTCTATAAATGTGCAACAAATGCTTTATTTGTGCGTGTAGTGTATGTTATTTCATTATTGTGTTCTCGTTCCCTCTCTTTCTTTATTTCATGGCTGAGTAGGCATAATTTGTTGTAATTCTTAATCAGTACATTAGTTTGCTCTATGTAGTTTAGCTGTACTCATTATTGTGAAGCATTGTCATTGTTTTCATTCAGATGAAGAATTACTGAATATTTCACTGTAATATTTTTAAAGGAAACGCCTTTTGCTACTGCGCAGTAACAAAAGGCGTTTCCTTTAAAAACATTACAGTGAAATACAATTCAGCTGCTGCTCAAAATGGCCACTTCAAGCAACGTAATTATTGAATAGTTTACCAGAAGAAGATTACAAAGGGTTCATCATGTGATGAGTTGGGTGATAATGATGTACTGCATATCAACCTGACAATACAGAACATGGTGAATCATTAGATTTGGAAGATGAATATTCTGAAACCTGTACAAAAACACACAAGTAACATAGTGCTTACTGGTTCAATTCCAATGGCACCATAATTTGCTACTCACAGTTGAGGAAGAAAATTAAAAGAAGAACATCCGGAAGTTGTAAATGAAGAGATTGTAGTGGATGAAACAATTTGGACTCAAATTCCACTGAAGATTATGGTGTCACAACATGTTTATGGAAAATCCAGGGCCCACGTGTAATGCTAAGAAACTTAGTGCATGATGAGTGTTGTCAGACAATAATATTATGCTAACTGTAAAAACCTTTACAGAAATAAGAGCCCACAAAGTTCTCCAAGATGACACATGGATATTTGATATTGGTCAATTATAAGCTGCTATAAGCATAATATATGCACATAGATGTATGAAAGAAAGTATTTCCCCCTCAAACATTTATGGTCTTAAGTGTTGTGGCCACCATTGTTTTTATTGCACTATGGGAAGAAAAAATTATATAGAAGACATGCAATTTTTTTTTTAGATTTGATGACCGGCGTACTCATTCTGAAAGACTAGACCGATGGCTTTGCAGCAGATAACACAATCTGGAATCCATTTGTAGACCAATGTATTTGGAACTATAAACCAGGTATATTTATAACAGTAGATGAGCAGCTCTATCCTCACAAAGGAGACTGCTAATACAATACATGAGTAATGAAGTAGATAAATGTGGTTAGAAGTTCTGACTTTCCAGATGCCAACAGTACATTCATGATGAATGGGTTTTCTTACTTGGGTGAAAGGACCCACTAACATACATGTTGCAGTTCATGTTACTACATGTCTCGAGAAGCAATGGAACATGGCAATTTCTTCACTACCAAACATCTTGCAGAGCAGCTGAAGTGGAAAAAGACAACATAGTTGGGTACAGAGAAGAAACCGCGATAAGAAGTTTCTCCATTAGCAAAATCTACTGCCTGATCTATGTACGATTACTATCTTATACAAATCAGGTGACATGACAAGTACTTCCTTTCAGGAAAAGACCAACAAAAATGTTCTACTGAGCACAATGCACACTAGTTGCAGTGGACCAAGACTTTCAGAAGGAACTTCCTGCAACTGTGAGCTTCTAAAGTTCCACTAAATTTGGAGTGGATATTCTGGACCAGATGTCTCATCTGTATACTGTTAAGTTCCATTGCCCCAGATGGCCTATGCAAGTATGTTTTTCTTGCTGAAATCAAAGACTAGATCCTTTATAATAGAACAGGAGAATAAGTTACATGGCAAATGTTTCTTTTCAGTTTAGCAGAAGAACTCTCCTCTGTATATATACAATCATTGCAATCACTGAAACATGTAAGGTATAAAAGTCCTGCCAGATAGGAACATGCAAAAGTTCAAACAAAACTAAAATCTCTGTGTGCAGTGCAAGAAATTTGTGGCAGTCCGTGTGCTGGAAGTGTTGAATATGTGTGTGCAAAGTGTTTTGACAAAGATGGTGGATTTGATAAAAAGCATTTCATATAAATAAACTAATTTGCATTAATTATGTGTTGACTTACATTTATAAATTCCATTTCAAATAAATTACCTTTTACAGTGTGTTATTTCTCTTCTTTTTTTTTTTTACTTAAATAAAATTTATATAAAAATCTAATCTCATTGATAAGGTAAGCATAATACTCTAGTGACAGAAAAATCATTGATCTAAATTATTCAGCAAGTAAAAGAAATAATTAAAAGTCACCAGTCAAAAAGACTGGTAGCGTTCCTTCTAGGTAATTCAGCATTCTAGGGAGTCGTCCTACTGTTAAAGAGTTTGCAAGATTAGATTAGGTTATATTAGTACTTGTTCCATAGATCATGAAAACGGTACTTTGTAATGATGTGGAATGTGTCAGGTATAAACACTCTACGTAGACTGTGCATATGGATGATTTTAGCTAATACATAGCCATAAGAAATTCAGGGAATATAATGAAATTTTATTTAAAATTGAGAGCACAACACTATCTCATTGCATTCTGAAGATATTGGTTTCAAATCCAATAGGTGAACCCACACAATATGCCTACTTCCGTCCAAGCAAACTTGGCAGCCATTAGGAAAAATTATCATATCATTTTAAGAAAATTTCAAACATTTTATTTTGAACACTGTTATGTTATCATGTTAAATGACAATTTATTTTTGTTTTTCTTCATACCATTATAACATTATAAATTTGTCAAAGCATATAAAGTGAAGTTTCATATCTTTGCAGGTTATTATATTAATATGTGAACAAGAAAAAGGTGAAATTGCGTTGCCTTTTTGAATTAATTATACAAGGAGGACAACGATATTAATATAATTCAAATGGTTCTTTACCATGAATGTGCATGAAACAAAAATCATGTATGTACATAACTATTAAAAGTGGTAAAAGGAAGTATATAGTTTCATATCTGCAACTCTGTTCTGTCAAGCATTAAAATCTCTATGTGTCATAATAAGTAAAAATTAAACATTGAGTTGCTGTCAGCTTCTGTTCCAGGTACCAAACAATTGCTATAATAAAAATACCCCACAAAAATAAAAACGTTTCGTGAAATTGCATTCATTTTCTTTGTATGTACATCTTCCTCAAAGATGACAGGGACACTGTGGTTTCTACCAACACCACCATATAGTAACACACAGAAATACTGGCAGAAAATCACTTTATTATTGTTCTACAACCAACAGAGATGTTTAACTTTAGCGTACAGAGAAACACTGACTATCTTGCTGCTGAGGCAGCGATCGTGTACCTCAACCAAAGAGGTTACTTTTGGCTCCCATGTGTAATATCGATTCAAGGGACGCCACAGAGCCGCCCCTCCCCCCCCCCCCCCCGGGAGTGTGGAGCATGGGGGCGAGGCATTGGATCAACGCCGTCAGTGTGTTGTTGCGTGGTGCTGGCCTGTAATCCAGTGAGGGGTGTGGAGCGCGGGTAATAGTGAGGCCGCACAATGTGGTGCAGTTGCTGAGGGGGGTGTAGCTGTGGTGGTGCAAAGTGTCGAAGGTTGTCAGCATGGACTGTGGGGCGGGAAGGTCGCACACTTCTGGCACGTGTGACTACACAGGTGTTGTATAGCATTGTGAGTGCCGTCCCAGTGGAGAGGAAAAAGGTGGGGAAAATGATATGTAGTCCCCGAACCAGCGTGGGTGACAGAGGGGCCGTACAGCATGGGAGACTGGAACAGCAGAGGGAGGAATTGACAGATGTAGCACACCTGATGGGCTTAAGGATGTCACGATCGTTGAAGAGTCAGTGGAAGAGGGTTGAACGAGGTGTTTGATTAATGTGATGTTTTTAGTAGCGGAGGGGTCGTTGGAACAGGGCAGGAGGTATAGGACAGACAATGTTTTGTCCTGCAGCTGGATGGTCACATCGTCTTGTGAATAGACAGAGACGTCCATGGCATATGTGATGTAGGCGTCTGCATTGGGAATGTGGGAATCGGCAAGATGCATTACGCTGGTGTGGCGCAGGTCTGGTAGGCGTCAAAGTTGGGGCTCGGGGGAAAAACCTGCGAACGTTGGAGAGTTGTCCAGTGTGATGCGTGGCACGACATGTGCTGCACCAGAAGGTAGCTGGAGGGGAGCATAGTCTGCCTGATCACTGCCTAAAACTTGGTCTTCACACACATGCTCAGCACTCAGTAGGCCGTCATCGCACACAGGAACCCGTGTGTAGGCGAAAGATCGTCACAAGCTGTAAGATCACTTGTTTGGGGGCTGCCTGCATCATTATTTCCTACTTGTGGGGTGTCACACATGGGGGAAAGCATCCACATGGGTTTCAGCCGGTTGATGGAGACCGTAACCACACGCACATTAAGTGAAAGGTAAAATGTGTTCTTGGATCTGCGTAGGACGCAGGGCGGGCCGGAGTAAGGTGGAAGTAGTGGGTGGTACACAGTGTCGTCCTGCAGCATAACAAACCTGAAGTTCTCCAGCACTTTCTGTACAAACACATGCAGTGTACAATAGGTACGTGGTGGGGGTACCCGCATGTGCATGATGTGTTCGCGTATGCGTTCGACAAGCGTTGGCAAATCGGTTTGTGAGAGGTGGTCAGTGCCGGCGACAAAATTCGCAGGAAGTACAAGTGGTTTACCGTAAACTACCTTGGCCAGGGAGGCACATAGATCTTCCTTGAGTGCAGCATGAATGCCGAGAAGAACCCACGGAATGGTGTCTGCCCAGTTACCGCCGTGACATGTGAGGGCCGTTGTAAGGGTGCGATGCCATCTCTCGACAAGCCCATTGCTTTGTGGATGGTAGGCTGTCATGCGGAATCTACTGGTGCTGCACAGATCGCCCAAGTTATTGAAAAGTGCCAACTCGAACTGTCGCCTCTGATCAGTAGTAAGTGAAGACGGACACCCTAACCACGATATACATGCATCAGTGAAAGTATGTGCAACAGTTGCTGTGGAATGTCTTTGAGCAGGATGGCTTTGACCCATGGAGTAGTACGGAAAATCATTGATAGTATGTAGCAAAACCTGTTTGAAATGGGAAGGGGGCCAACGAGATCCAAATTAATATGTTTAAAACAGCCTGTGGCAGTTTTGAATCTGCCTAGTGGGGGTTGCATGTGCCTGTCAACTTTACTGCGTTCGGAAATCAACTTTAAGGTCAGCTTAACCCCAGGCTGGGAAAGGCTGTGAAGAGAATGGAAAATGTCTACATGCATCGTCGAAGGAACCAGGGGGCACACCACGTTGGTGGAAATGTCACAAAAGAATGGGATGCCCAAGCCGGGTAACGAGCACAGTTCAATGCGCAGTGATGTGTCCAGAGAGCGGAGCAACACTTCTATTTCATCACCCGTCTGCTGAAGGCGTGTGAGTCTGTCAAAATCTGAGATATCACCGATACGCGACATCTAATCTGTTACAACATTGTCTGCGCTGCAAACGTATCTTACATCGCTTGTAAATTGTAAAATAAAGTCTAAATGCCGTCAGCGGCAAGGAGGGGGATCACCTGACGGGTTACATATAGCGGGCGGTGATCGGTATTGACAGTCAGAAGGCAGCCCTCAATTTCCTGTCTCAAATATTTGATGGGAGCATAAATAGCATAGAGTTCCCTGTCAAAAACAGACCATTTATGTTGGGAGGATGTTAATTTTTTTGAGATGAACATAATGGCTCACAATGGTCGCCAACGTGTTGTTTTGGCACAGCGCCCACTGAAGAGTTGCTAGTGTCCATGGTAATTGAAATTTTACCTTCCAGAATAAGATGTGCCAATGTGACTGTGCGAGCGAGTGCTGTCTTTAAATGTTCTAATGCGGCTGTCATATCGTCCATCCAAGGGACTATGCACTCACCTGATGTGTTGTTGCCTGCTAGTGCATTGGTTAATGGTGCTCATAGTGAATCCGCATGAAGAATGTGGTGCCTGAAAAAAATTAATCATTCCCAGGAAGCGGCACAGCTCTTTATATGTCTCTGGAAGTTGTTGTTGTTATGGTCTTCAGTCCGGAGACTGGTTTGATGCAGCTCTCCACCCTACCCTACCCTGAGCAAGACTCTTCATTTCCTTAAAAGAACAGCAACCTACATCCAGTTGAATTTGCTTACTATATTCATCTCTTGGTCTCCCTCTCCGATTTTTACCCCACACACTCCCCTGCAACGCTAAAGTCACAATTTCTTGATGTCTAAGAATGTGTCCTCCCAATCGAACCCTTCTTTTAGTCAAGGCATGCCAGAAATTCCTTTTGTTCCCAATTCTGTTCAGTACCTCCTCATTAGTTACACGATCCACCCACCTAATGTTTGGCATTCGTCTGTAACACCACATTTCAAAAGCCTCTATTGTCTTCCTGTCCGCACTGTTTATCGTCTATATTTCACTCCCATACAAGGCAACACTTCACACAAATGCCTTCAGAAACAACTTCCTTATGCTTAAATTATGATATGTAGCAAAAGTACATGGTTGCAGATGCCGCAACAGTGGTACTGGAGACAATGATAAATTGAGATGCGAGGCCCCTAATGACAAGTGTGGCTGAATACAGCACTGCTGGAGAGGCAGCAGGTCACAGCAGATGCATAGCATGACCACTGGTCCAGGAAGAGGCCCATCTAGGTCAGAAGGTGGCTTATGAAATGATTAGCAAATGGCAATCATCAAACACATGCTGACAGTACTCCTCTCAGTGCTGCACTTGCCACAGACATCTGTGTTTATTGCCCCCCTCCCCCTCACTTCCTGGGTCTGTGTTTATTGCCCCCCCCCCACCCACTTTCCTGGCTGCTTAGTTCAGTGATCAAGAGTACAGCATGCAGAACAAATTTTTTCACGAGACGCCGCTGTTTGTAACGGTATTTTATGGGCAACCTAAAAATTCTAAAGACCCCAAAAATATGTCGATAACAAAGTATAGCAGAGAATGAAAAGTGTTAAAACGGTGTATTATTTGTAAATGAATGGTATTCAAAGCCAGGAATGTAGCTAATGGGAGGGAGGGAGTCTGAAGCCTCCACCCCTCCCCTTCCAAGTGCCACTTCCCAGAGACCACAACACCCGCCACTCCAAAAAACATTGTTTAAGTTCCAGACAAGTCTCAGGGACATTGATGGGTGGACAACCCTCTTGGAAGACAGTCTGAAGAAAGGAAAAATGAAAGGTAAATTTAGCATGTGCCAGGTCCATTGCTTGTAATATAATTTGTAATATAATGAGGATAGTTTGCAACTCACTGCAAAGGCATATGTCAAGCCATGGCAAGCATAAAAAAATACACTCAGACACCACAACATAGCTTTTGGACATTACTCTCATCAGAAAAAATCACATTCTACCATGCATATAATCACACAGACACACAGCTGTTATCTTGAAGCTTCAGAAATGTTTATTGTACTTTTAGCAGTTGCCAGAGTAGATAAATGGGATCAGTTCAGCTGTCTAGTGAGAATAAATGTTCATTTTTCTTGCTTTTTTGGAAACCCACACTCCAGATCACATATGTTTTTAAACAGTAAACAGAAATAGTATTATTTCATTTACAGCAAGTACAGAAATACATAGAAAACAACACATGAACAATATAAATTACACTGTTCACTCATTTAACTTGTAAGTAATTTTGGTTATTGTGATTTACGAATCTGTTTTACTGTGAATTATCCCCTGGTCCAATAAAATATTCACTGGACGTTTTTTAGACTTGTTTTGCTCATTTTGCATAATTTCTGATTTTATTTTTACAAGGTGAGCAACTTAATCACAGTACATGATAATTCAGCATCATTGAATACTTTTGTGTTTACTACAAAGGTAACCCATTTATAAATTTTGCTGTTATGCTGATCTTAATGAACACTTATGTACATTGTGTATTAGCATTGAGCTTACTGCTCTGAACATATTATTTTGTGCCCTGACTTTACAATACCTGGTTTTATTGTGATCAGTTAGTATTTCCATGGAAAACATTATGGTGAGCAGCTATAGCAGTTTCATATCGACAGCCAAAGGACTGTGATGTTTTGAGATGCTAGATTCCTATGATTCCTACAAAGTGAAAGAAGATGAGGGACAATAAGGAAAACTCTATTTTCTCTTTCAAAAGACTGTGCAATGGTTACTACAGGATATGTGTTCTTGACATTGAGCTGACTTTTTCATTTACTACAGGAGATGTGTTCTTGACATTGAGCTGACTTTTTCATTTAGGATATCGTCAAATACGTAATCAGTAATTTTCTTAAGACTAAATATTGAGAATGAGCAATATAAATGAAAATTTCTGTGTGGTATTTTCCAGAACTGTAGATCAGAAATTGTCAGCACAATAGTTTAGTAAGTAACCATAAAATTTGCTCATCGCCTGTCTGCAGTATCTCATGCATAATTATTATATGGGAGATACTTGGGAAAGGGGTGTGTAACATGACAAGCCAGGTTGGGAGTATAGAATTATATGATACCATTCCTATATTCTAATAACTGATACCTGTTGTCAGCACAGTAGTCATATCCTACAGCATTATATTCACCTATAAAGCTAAAATAACAAACACTTATAGAGTACTGCAATATTTAAATTCAAAAGTTTAGGTTCTACATTCGGAGAGATATACGTTTTAAATTTTAGATACTCAGGGATTTCTTACTATAAAGTAATTGTACTTGAGGTCTAAACGCTGTGTAAATTTTTGTAATTTATCTGCTTGAAACATGTATTCATATGCGTAGCATAAGTAATAAACATTAATACAAAAATATACATTACTACAGACTTGTAGATTTGTTAGATTACATAATATTTTACTTAGGCATATGAAGTTAATCAGTAAGGACATTGCAGAATGAGCCATGAATTTTGTTGTTTTTTAAATATTGCACCAATCAACAACTTTAATTCTTGTGGAAGGGTATTAATATATTCTGCACCTTTGATATATGGACTATTTGCCTTTTTTACATATTGTATGGCCATCTTGAGCCTCCCTAGTGTTATATTCATGTATTTCTACATTGCAACTTGTATATTTCTTATCCTCGTCAGATATTTCATATGGTTTCTAGTTTGGTGGTGTACATCTGTATTTTTAATGAATTTATCTTTATGATCCCAAGTTATTAGAAAAATTTTGTAAACATACAAACTGTAGAAACTAAGAATCTTATATCTTTTGAATAGAGGTTTGCAACTGTCTCTTGGTCTTGTGTTTCCTATTAGGCCTACTCTTATTGTTCTTTTTAGTAATTTAAAATTTTTGAATGCCTCAGTTGAGTTACCCCAGATTTCTATTCCATAGCTCATTGTTGTTGTTGTTGTGGTCCTAAGTCCGGGGACTGGTTTGATGCAGCTCTCCACAATACCCTATCCTGAGCAAGCCTCTTCATCTCCACATAAGAACGACAACCTACATCTGTCTGAATCTGCTTACTGTATCCATGTCTTGGTCTTCCCCTGCGATTTTTTCCCCATAGACTTCCCTCCAACGCTAAATTCACAATTCCTTGATGTCTAAGAATATGTCCTACCAATCTATCCCTTCTTTTACTCAAGGTATGCCAGAAATTCCTTTCCTCCCCAATTCTGTTCAGTACCTCCTCATTAGTTACGCGATCTACCCACCGAATCTTCAGCATTCTTCTGTAGCACCATATTTCAAAAGCCTCAATCCTCTTCCTGTCCGCACTGTTTATCGTCCATGTTTCACTCCCATACAAGGCAACACTCCATACAAATGCCTTCAGAAAGGACTTCCTTAGGTTTAAATCAATATTCGATGTTAACAAATTTCTCTTTTTCAAGAACGCTTTTCTACCCATTGCCATTCTGCATTTTATATCCTCTGTACTGCGACCATCATTTGTTATTTTACTGCCCAAGTAACAAAACTCATCTACCTCCTTTATTGCTTCGTTTCCCAATCTAATTCCTTCAGCATCACCTGATTTTCTTACACTGCACTCCATTACCCTAGTTTTGCTCTTGTTAATGTTCATCTTATATGCACCTTTCAGCACACTGTCCATTCCATTCAATTGCTCTTCCAGGTCGTTTGCTGTATCTGACAGAATTACTATGTCGTCAGCAAAACGCAATGTTTTTAATTCTTCACCCTGAACTTTAATTCCTTCTCCAAATTTCTCCTTGCTTTCCTTTATAGCTTGCTCAATGTACAAATTGAACAACAATGGAGAAAGACTACAACCCTGTCTTACTCCCTTTCCAACTACTGCATCCCTTTCATGCCCTTCAACTCTGACAACCGCTGTCTGGTTTTTGTACAAGTTGTAAATAACCTTACGCTCCCTATATTTTACTCCTGCTTGCTTCAGAACTTGGAAGAGTTTATTCCAATCAACATTGTCAAAAGCCTTCTCCAAATTTACAAAAGCTAGAAATGTAGGTTTGCCTTTTCTTAGTCTATCTTCTAAGATAAGCTGTAAAGTGAGTATTGCCCATAGCTCATTATAGAATTGAAATATGCAAAATACTGTATACCATGCACAGATCATCTCCATTTATTAATGGCCTAATCCATCTGAGAAGAAAAACTACACTGCCAAGTTTACTGCTTTCCATCCTAAATAACTGTCAATGGTGAGTAGTTTTGCCAACAACCTAAAATAAAGGCAAATGCAAAATACATTATTGAATTATCCTAAAAACTAAATCCATATACAGGGTGTAAACTAGCTGAGTTATGAGGGGGGGGGGGGGGAGGGGGGGAGCGGGGAACAGAGAAAGCAAGCCCCACCTCACACCACGGCAGCGGCGGGGAGAGAGGCGAGCAGGGGAAACAAAGACACTCCTACATCCTGCGGTGCTGGCACCACAAACGACACAGTATGCTACCAGATAGTTACGTACACAGCTTTAAATGTTGATTTTAAATTAAACAAACATGGTCGATAATGATCCTCAGTGCAGGAATATTCATTTTAATTATGTACTGGACAATGTGGAACTCTCAGAGCACTGGTATGGAAACAATAACGAAGCAGGGTTTGCCTCGCACAGCACATTCAGTAATTTTCACTGCAGCCTCGAAACAAAGATTGCCAGCCGAAGCCTCGACCGACTTGTAGCAATTTAGAACTGTGCCTTCTAAAAGTTTTTGTGTTTAGTTGTGCGTGATCATATGGAAAAGAAGGCAACCGACAAAAATGTTATTTTATATTAACACAGGATGGGAAAGAAGTCACTGATCCTATTGCATTTGCAAACAATTTCAGTCTTAATTTTGCAACTGTAACTTATAATTTGCAAAAGAAAAATTTGGACATTCACCCAATACAACATTTGAAAGAACTCCCATGTGCAGCAGTAAACAATTTATCGAAGTTTCTCCTCAATATACACTAAAGCTGGTATCGACGCAATTCCAACGATCATTCAAAAATATTTCATAAACCTTACATGTTGTCGAAGACTATATTAGAAATGAAACACTGGAGTGACAGGCTAATACCGGCAAGTAAAATGAGCTGTACAAAGTGGTTGTACCCAAATATTCTTTTTGGCGATCATTTCTTTCACGTCTTAAAAGTTCGCAAGTAATGACCATTTCTTCCAAATATATATCGTCATATGACGTTTGGATTTCAAATTATGTTTAGTGACTGATCTCCCGTGGTGCACTCAACACTGAATATTATCGGCAAGCCGTATATGACGCAGACGGCGGCAGTGACGAAACCTTTTCGTCACAATAATAAAATCACTGGAGCGCGCTAGTTCTCAACAGCTGGAATTCCTGGACTTTGCCTGCGATAACTACTTAAGTCGTGTTAATCAACTCATTTACCAGTTTCTTTCCAGGGCTAGAATCTACTAGTTTCGTTTAGTGATCAAAAATGATTTTTCCTTTACCACAGGAAGTTCATTACCTGAGATAAAATAGACGCAGAAGTAAAGTCGTAAAGTTTAATCCCCTTTTTCTTTACGTGAAGTACTACTGTAGATTTATTGGCGGAAGGAAAAAGTTTCTCAGGAGTGATGTCACAATTCTTGTTTATTGGCAGTTCTTTTGTTTAAAAGCTAAATCGAAAGTATTGTTAGAAAATGTAATTTCTGACACACAACACGGTAAGCATCAAAATTCTGTTATTTTATTAACTGATTCTGGTATATTTATCACGTTTAGTTGAGTATGGAACAATGTAAAGTAGTATTTGTCGAGATTTCTGTATATGATGGTTCCGTATGACATACCAGTATCTCACTGATGTAAACAGGTTAGAAAGTATTAAAAGGTTTTTTAATGGTTCCTAGATCGAATAGACTCAATATTTAGAAATCTACATTGTAAGCATGAATTATGTACCAGTAGTTATACATGTGGATAGTATACGGTACTTGCTGGATTAAATTAATCCGCATTATAATGTGCTACTACCTTTAACAAACATTTACAAGTCCCTGTTCTATACATAACTGTGACATTGCTGCGAAATTAGAGCCACTTTAAAATTAAACAGTGAGTTTCCCCTCATTCATCCGATTTTGGGGGACCAGCGAGAATAGGTATGGTACGTACGATTTTTACCTTGTTATCTTCGTAGTCACATGAGAATTGACATTCTAACAAAACTTTTAAATTTTTATCTTATGGAGTCAGTTTCTCAGAACTAAAGCGACCTAGAAGGCATAAACATATACTTGTCTTTTGAACAAGTAGGAAAATAACTATGAACTTTATTTGTATATTTTATATGTCAGTCACATTATTATAAAATGTCATAACTAAATCGGTTTTGCTCTTATTGTTATAAATAGCTCAACTTTCACTGGAATTTATGTTAAGGTGAACGAAGTGGCCGAGTGTGAACCGATCGGCTGCGCTCGGGTAGCTACTTCAATTTACCTGTCATATTTAAATGTCAGATGGAGCAGTATTACACTAAGCCTATACCAGTTTACGTCAGTTAACTTTATATTCTTTTCAAAATAGATATATTTTTCATGCGACAAATGGATAAAAATTTTACTTACAGCAGCATATAGTGTGCCGATGTTGACAACGACCACTGAATCCTCTTTGATAACCCATTCACTAAAAATCTCGAGAATAATCCTTTGTGTTTACCATGAAATAAATAATGAACTCTGTTCCATTTACGTGGTTGACAGGTTCTTCTACATGCCCTTCTTGTCCGTACAGTTAATTGTAATCATAAAGCGAACATTTCGTTGCCGACATTAGCATACTAAGCAACCGCTGCCATATGCAAAATTGTATGGAAAAATGCTACAGTTTCTGCTGTCTTAACTGACTTTTAAACAACACATTTACGGTGAACGGAATCCAGAATATATCACCAATAAGCTTATGGGACTTGACTGTGTGGTCATCAGTCCCTAAACTTACAAAATGATTATGAACTAACTTATACTAAAGACAACACTAACATCCATGCCCGTGCGAGGATTCGAACCTCCGAAGCCGCGCGATCGGTAACGTGGCGCTCCAGACCGCTTGACGGTAAAACTTTACGACGCTTCTTGCCGGGCTCCAGTGCTAATGTTGGCAACAATGAGGTGTAGAAATGCGTTAATATTTTTCACAAGCTACAGAGTAAGTTTATTGCTGTTCGTTTCACTCGCAGTAAAATTAATACTGTAACTGCTCTATGGTTGACAGGTTCTTGTATTTTTTTTTTTTTTTTTTTTTCGTTTTAATTGAAGTCGTCAAGACAAAACAGTTATTTCAAGACAAAGCAGTTATCGGTCATCTGAGTTGCCGCCATTAACCATGTACCAACATAACCAGTGGAACCCGGCGAGCGTCGTACAATTTAACCCCGCTTGGCTACTCCCGCACAGCGAAAAGTCATGGGCACCAGTTTCTTGCATATTCATCTGAAGCTGAATTTGATCTTTCAGCAGCGGAGATTTATATAGCCTATTGCTCTCTTGATCAGCTCGTATCCAACTACAGAAGTTCTTTGTATGTAACATTCCATTTCGTCTTCTGCTCTATTTACTAATGTATTGTACTGCATTGGAGAGTTAGGACAGCTGACCTAGCCTGTTAGGGCCCCTTTACACGCTCCGACATGCATACAGACTTGTCTGTACAGACCTTGTTTGCGCAGATATGTCGGAGCGTGTAAATTACTCATCGACGGATGATTCAGTCTGCGCTGTTGGTCGGTGTCCGGTCTGCGTAAAGCTCTGTTTACACTGAAGTTCGGAACATGTTTTTGTTCGCAACTTGTTCCAGACAAATGTTTACAACATTGTTCAATGTTCGTGTCCGCATCTACACTAGCGGCCAACATTTGTACTATCGTCTGCTTCAGTGAATGTCTGCAAACATTTTATTTTGTGTATTTGCGTTACAAAACCCTGGCCCTGCTATGTCAAGTGAAGAGGTAGAAATATTAACATGCTGTGCTGAATTGTTACTCCTTGACAGTTTAAGAAGACGAAGACAACGAAGTCGGTGGGGGACCAAAACATATTATAGAAATCGTGGCAGAAGTAACATGCTTTCAGTCCTGAACATGGAAGACCGTTCTGACTTTCGGAATTTCACTCGAATGTCACCATCCGATTTTGAAATTTTGATAAATATTATAAGGCCAATTGTTACCAAAAAGGACACTAGTTTCAGGAAAGCAATCCCTGTGAAAGAAAGACTTGCCGGCCGCGGGGAGTGAGGCGCTTCAGTCACAATCTGCACGGCCGCTACGGTCGGGGGTTCGAATCCCCACTCGGGCATGGATATTTGTGCCGTCCTAGTTCGTAAGTAGTTTGTAAGTTTAGGGACTGATGACCCCGTAGTTAAGTCCCATAGACTTTACAAATATTTGAACATTTTGAAAGAAAGACTTGCAGTTACCCTCAGATTTCTCACAACGGGAGATTCCTATCAAAGTCTTGCATACTTATTTCAGTCACATCGTCCAAGAACTTTAAAATTTTAAATCCAAACCACTTTGGATAGTATACACTGTCCGCCCCACTTCCAGATTTTTTGCTTTTTTCAATTTTCCTCTTCTCGCGCCGGTATTGCGACACGAGACATTTAATTTTTTTGTCGACATTACTGGGTTGTACCCAGCTCCACGGCAATTTTGTGGAGAGAATCATGTTTTTTTTTTTTTTTTTTTTTTTTTTTTTTTTTTTTTTTTTTTTTTTTTTTTTTTTTTTTTTTTTTTTTTTTGTAGCTTCTGGGACGTACGTTCCACAAGCTCTGTTATTCCTCATAGAAAGCAATAAGTGCGCAGATTTTCTCCCTGGTCCACTCCATTTCGCGGAACACCCAGAAACAATAGATCAGTACCGTAAAGCGAAAACCAAACAAACACTAGCGCTTCGTAGCGGCAGTTCATGGTAGCAGGCCACGGAACAAATGTTCCTTTGATCTCTACCGACACAGCGGCGGAACACTGTTTCCGTGTTGGCAACATGTTGTGAACATCGACAGACTAGTAGCAGCCACGAACAATGTTGCGAACAATGTTCCAAATGCAGTGTAAACGGGGCTTAGCACTGTTTGAAATCTCACAGATGGTACTCAGACAAAACGGAGCATGTACTGTAAATGATATCTCAGACGAATTGCACAGTCAGTTGTTGCTGTAGCCAACGTACAGTGTAGTATTGTTGTTGTGACATATAGAGGACTAAATAAACCCGAGCTGAAGTATACGCCATTTTTCCCCAAGCTGTAGGACGAGTTCACGCGTTATCTCGCGTTTCATGCAACTCGCTCACACTCGCAAAGTACTCACTGAATGAACGTGGAATTTTCACCAATGTCTTCGTTAAGAACTACACTACATTTTCTTTTTAGTTTTATTTATGAGTATAATTTATAAACAGCATATACTGATAGTTTACGACCAAGCATTTTCGACATGCGAGGATCTTTTTTCCTGTTGAAGTTAGGTGAACACATTAAGCGAATGAAATGTTCAAAATACATCAAATTTTCATCCTCTACAAACAGAAACTCTGTGAGAAATGTATGACTTGAGATAATGTCAGTTAAATATGACGCACTGGGATCCGCCCGCCTCTCTAGTAGTAACGTCTTCCGTATTAGAGCTCCTAATAATTAGGCACATGATGTTACTGCATAACATTCGGACTTTAAGATGCTGGTACTGACTTCTTTTAACCAATTTAATTTAATAGTTGCACACTACAAAAGTGCTGTGTCTCTATGTAATATGCAATTTTAATTTTTCAGTTATATGAAAAGGACTTTCTAATATCTCAATACAGAGTGCTTTATTATGTGAGGAAATGAGAACAAGCAATTCGTTGGCTAGTAAAGAGATCCTTGCTATCTGTCATTTTCAAGTGTTCTCACATAAAATCCTCATTAGATCTAGTAAATTCCGTTCTGTTACTGCTAGGCTCTAAACTGAAGGAATTGTAACTCCTATTAGGTTTTGGAAACTGAGTAGTACCTCTGAAAACACAATGGACAAGAAGCAAAGAAATAAACATTTGTGAGTGACGAAGGAATATCTGCAAATCGAATAATAAATTATTAACTTTACTCTTTTTCATTCTACAACTATGTATTTCCTTGAATAACGCGACAGTTAATAAAGTTTTGCGTAGTAACCATGTAGCAAAATACTCCCCTCTTTGCAAGTTATCATTTGTCAAAATATCATTTTGATACCTCTAACCGTGTATGAGATACGCAATGATTCATTCTGGCCTTATCGCCATCGGAAATGAGTGCGCTAAATAAAATAAAGTTTAGGGATATGAGTGAAAGGTAAAGAGCTCCTCCTAAGTCGAAAATAAAATTCAATCCATTAGGAAAGTTTCATCCGCAGCAACATATGGTGCAACAAGCACCAAACGGAATATCATAGCAGTCTCTATTTTTTACTGCAAACTTTTCGTAACGTAGAGCAGTCTCTTATTTTGAAGCCAATATCTTATTATAACTACGACTATTAACGAAATGACGACCATTTCGTCACAATGCTTACATATAAAGATTTAAGTAGCGGAAAAATTAAATATTTCTACCAATTAGTTTTGCGAAATCGTTTGTGAAAGATGGCAGGGCATGCGCCTCTACGCGGTTAGTGCATCGCGATTCCAACCATGTTGGGGAAAACATGGCGGACGATTCAGCCAGGGTATTTAGGAGTTCTACTGATGACGCTAACGTAACAGTAAAATTTAAGGCCAGCATAACTTCTGGCTGTAACTAGAAACCGCAATGTCTCTAAAAAACTCTCATAAGCACTTATTGACTTTCGCATCCCACTGTCATGTCTCTTTATGTGTGGTGTGACGTATTCTACAAGCACAAAAAAAATTTCCTCATCCATTCGTAAATAATTGTACCAATCATATTTTTTGAATTTTAGTTCTTTTAAAAGATTAATGCGTGAAAGTAATACTCATTTTAATAGCCAGTCCTTGATCCACTCTTTACGTTGTGGCCTCTTTCTTTTCTTTTCTTCCAATTCTATTGCTGTGGACAGCAGTACCGGTATTGTTGTATAAGAAAATTTACTTAGTTTGCCCATAGTCTTTATACCATGGACAGAGCAACTCAAGACTGAGCAAAGATGTACCAACGGTCTGAATGTGTAAATGCAACGAAAAATGCGCAGACGGTCGTTGCAAAACTAGTCTGCACCGACATGTTGTAGCTGTAAAGGAGCCCTTATACAGGATAGTTAACTAGTGTCTAGGGACAATAGCACAGTCTAACATATAGACTGTGACAGGGCCGAATCTAGGACATTTGCCAAGGGAGGCAAGCTTAAATTTGCCGCCCCTTCTTTCACCCCCCCCCCCCCCTGTAAGAATCGACTTTTTGACGCTAATTGGGTTATATATTTCTAAATAAATGTCACAATCTGACAACATGAACTTATTTTATTAACTGAATTAAGATCAAAGATAAACAGAACAATTTTAATACATACAAAAGTATTACAAGATTACTTATCGTACAAAAATCAATTCAAAATTTCGCTTTTCGAGCTTTTTTTGCTGAAAAATTGTTTTTGATATCACCATAGTTTAGAGAAGCAGCTCGTTTGTGCTCTATGGATATTATACAGTACTCAGATTTGTTAAGCAGTCGTGCTCCTCAAGTGTATTTAATTACTTTCAGCTTGCTGAAACTTCTTTCTCCAGACAAAACAGAAACTAGAATGGTAAGATAATTTTAACGCTGTAGTAAGGTTGGGATACCTCTCTACCAATTTATTTTTATAAATTAAACTTAATGCTCTCTAAGATCTTCTGGCAGTTCCGCTGCTTTGGCCTTCAAGTCCTCCACTGCCATTTCTCGTATTTGCACACCACAGAGAAAACTAATTTTTGCACCGATTTTCTCAAGTGCGGTAAACCTGGTACTAAGATCTGTCAATTATTCCTTATTTTTTCTGTGAATGTTGGATACTTCATCCTCACAAAGCTCATCGGCCATTTTCTTCTTTCTTCGAATCCTTTTTTCAGAGAATACCGTTAATACCTCATTATCTTCTGCTAGCACTTTGGCCTCGGAAATAGCTTCAGAGGTACAAGAATCCCGGGAAGTTTTGAGAAAGCCCAAAAGTCCTTGAATTTTTCTAACAGCTTTATCAATTATAAAGTATTAACTTCGCAGAAACTGATTAACATGAGCAATTTATTTTAATATTGCATACCAGAAACAAGTTAAAGTAATGAATTTCAGTTTTCTCATATTTTTAAAAATAGATCTTGTCTCTAATTTTGTTTCTGCTGTTGACAATTTATAAGTTTCAGTTTCTTCCAGGGCCTTCAAAACTTTATGAAAATGCTTGTAAACAGCTTCAACCGCATCTACTCTTGCAGATCACCTAGTCTTGCTGAATGTCTGCTGAATTTGCTCCCACTAAATTTAAAGAGTGAGCAGCACATGGTACGAAATAGGCCAGTTCATTCTTCTGAAGTATTCTTGACTGGACGCCTTTGTACTTTCCAGCCATGTTTGCCCCTATTGTCATGAACTGCCCCCTGCAGTACTTAATGTTCAACCCATCTTGTTCCAATTTTTGCAGTATCTCTTGACTAAGGACTTCTCCTGTTTTGTCTGTAACTGTAAAAAAGACAGTAAAACTTTCCACAACCTCTGAGTCATTCGACTTGACATATCGAATTACTTGTGTCATCTGCGCATTGTGGCTGATATCTGAAGTGCAGTCGAACATCAGTGAAAAGTATTTAGCAGCTAAAATATCTTATTTATATATATATATATATATATATATATATATATATATATATATATATATATATATATATATATATATATATATATATATATATATATATAAAAGGGGATGGGAACAAGGTTATACAAAGCGCATCAAAACCTAACAACTTTATACTAACTAAAAACAATCTCAGAAAACTAATGCACCAGCTGAGCATTACTAACTGGGACAAATTATTTCAAAGTAGTGGTACTAATGCTCAACAAGTGTATGAAACTTTCCATAGTTACTTAATAGGTATTTTAAAAGCACATCTTGTTACAAAAAAACAACAAAAAACAAGGAAGGCTAAATTGTGGTACACAAAAGAGTTGGAGAATCAAAAAAATAACCTAATGCTGCTAAAGCGCCTCAGCAAAGTAAATAATTCTAAGGAAATTAAGGATCTCGAAATTAAAAGCAAGAAACTGTATAAGAAAGAGCTACAATTGGCTAAACAGAGGCACAACACCAATCTTATAAAAAATAGTAAAAACCAGTGCAAAACAGCATGGTCAATAATGAATAATATTAAAGGAGAAATCACAAACCTAGATGAGACAATCCCAATACCAGCTGATACATTCAACAAATATTTTGTAAGTTGTGCTGACAAAAAAAAAAAAAAAAAAAAAAAAAAAAAAAAAAAAAAAAACCAGATCAGTGAACCCAATATAACTTATGTAGAATATCTTAACAGTGCAAACCTAAATCAGAATAAGGCCAAACCATCATTGAAACACTTTAAAAGATATCCCAAGACGATGTTCTTAAAGTTGTTAAGGAAATGAAAAATTCACATAGTACTGACATTTATAACATGTCAAACAATCTACTAAAGGAAATAATATCTACCATTGCAGCACCACTAACCTATACTATAAACTTATGTATCAGAGATGGGGTTTTTCCTGACTCTCTTAAACTATCCAGGGTGACTCCAATCTTTAAGAAGGGCAGCAAATCTGAGCCTGTAAACTACAGGCCAATTTCACTCATACCAACTCTAGCCAACGTCTTTGAAGGTATAATGTATCAGCAAATGTACGAGTATCTGGAAGTAAATGATATGTTAAGTAGGTCACAGTTTGGCTATAGGAAGGGAAGATCAGCTATACATGCTGTAGAACTGTTGGTAGGTGAAATTTTATCAGCATTTGAGGACCATGCCCACACACAAGTAACCTTATGTGACCTAAGCAAGGCCTTTGACTGTGTGGATCACTCTGTTTTGCTATATAAACTTAAATACTATGGAATGTGTGGCAAAAGTATAAAACTCCTCAAATCATATCTTAACAATAGGAAGCAAGTGGTAAGTTCAGGAGGTTATGAATCAAAGATACTTTAGGTCCAACACGGAGTGCCACAGGTCTCCAAACTAGGTCCGCTTCTGTTCCTTGTGCATGTAAACGACTTACCAGCAAATATCCAAGTAAAAACATATATGTACGCAGATGATACCACTTTTCTGTCTGTAAACAATGTATTTGACAACCTTGTCAGCAGTATGAATTTGGCGAAAGAAAATGCAACATCATGGTTTAATGCAAATGGCCTACTATTAAATGAGACAAAAACACAGAATATGTGGTTCAGTCTGTCAAAGAATAAAAAAATAGAAAAACAAAGTGTAAAATTTTTAGGTATCATCCTGGACAACCAACTAACATGGAACTCTCATGTTGAACACATAACGGCCAGGCTGTCAAGAGTTACATATCTGCTGAAGAGGCTGATGGGCTGTGTGACATTTGAATATGTAAGGACTGCATACTTTGCTTTTTTCCAATCTGTTTTAAGATATGGGTTAATACTCTGGGGAAACAGCAAAAAAATAAGTGAAATACTGGTGATCCAGAAGAAAGCTATTAGAGTAATAGCAAAGGCAGACAATAGAACACACTGCAAACCACTGTTCATTAAATATAAAATACTAACAGTTATTAACCTATATATTCTTGACAGTGTAAACTTCGTACTTGCAGACCTACCTAATTTAAAGTTAATGAATCAGAGGCACGACCACAATACAAGAATCTGGAAGTCTCTATTCCTGCCACAAAATAGATTGGCCTTTCTTGTGGCGTTCAATTCGCAGACGAAGGGGGACACTATAGTATGACATGAGGTCAATTGTATTTAGAAATTTGCCGCTATGTGGATCACCAAAATTAACTTTTTCTTTTGTACCTCTCAAAGGACTTCCTCGCTTAGCTAGAAAAGGAACAGCATCAATAATACAGTGAGATTCCTCCTGTTTTATCTGGTCTTGCTGCCCAGTGTGCGATATTTATCAGGTGGGTTTGTCGGAGGACATCGAAAGAGTCGAAAGAAGGGCAGCTTGTTTTGTATTGTCGTGATACAGGGGAGACAGCGTCACGGAAATGATCTGGGGTGGGAAACATTAAAACAAAGGCGTTTATCGCTGCGAAGTGGGCTACTTACGAAACTACAATCGTCAACATTCTCCTCCGAATGCGAAAATATATTGTTGCCTCCCACTTACGTAAGTACATGTAGAAAAGATCATCTGAATAAATACGTGAAATCAGAGCTCGAACGGAGAGATTCAGATGTTCTTTCTTCCCGTGTGCTATTCGAGAATGGAATGGGAGATAAATAGTATAAAAGTGGTTTGATGAACATTCTGTCAGGCAGTTTAATGTGATTTACAGAGTATCCTGTGTAGATGTCTATCAATTCCACCGCTACTGAGAGAGGACTCCAGATCCTTAATGCTTTTGACTTTCAATAAGAATTGTGTGCATCTCAAATCTATGCAAATTAATAAACATTGTGCATTTACTTATGCAATAACGCAAACATCTCCCTCATTCTGGCTAATATCTAGTAGATTTTTAAAGTTTGATTATCTGAAGTACCTGTGACAGGGCAACACTGAAGTCAGCAACCAGGAAATTTAGTTTTATTAAATGATTTCGGTATTTCTTGCAGTCATTTTACTTTTAATAATTCTCTGCCAGTTAATTTTATTAAATTATATCAAAAAGATACATTTTGTAAAAAAACGAGAGAGAAAGAGTGAGAGTCGGTCAAAATTTGCCGCCCTCTAAATTCTGCCACCTGGGGCAACTGCCCCCTTTGTCCCCCCCTAAATCTGGCCCTGGACTGTGACCATAGTGCATCAGACCTCAGTTACCCGTACCAACCGATAGATGTCTCTACGTTCGCAAGCTATGTCCTGCAGAGACGCCATTTTCCATTTCGTATTTTCATGGCATTCATGCTTTTCTCCTTATAACTCGTGTGTTGCTATTTCAAAGTTACAGCACACACACCAAAATCATGTCGTTCTTAGTACAATTAGTTGTAAATTACAGTCAATAAATGCCATATAGTCGAGTAACCCTTGATATTGATGACAGTGTAAAACAGAGAGCTTTTGTGTACGTGCTCCTTGTAGCGTACCTGTAGCTGATAAACACATCTCTTTGAGGAGCTGCTAAGCGTTGGTGGTTCACTTCCAAGTCCAGACAATTTTGTTTTTCTTTTTTACCTTGACTTCCTAAAAGTTTTCTTACACTGTTGTTAATTAAAAGGAATTTACATTTTGCGATATTTCAACATATTTACGTATACAAGTGCTTTCTCTAAAAAGTGTGATTGTTCTCTTTAGTGAAAACTGCAGACGAGCCTCCGCAAGATTGTTCTTTGCAAAATACTGCCCCCCTCCCTCCCCCCGACAACTGGTCTATAAAATCCACAAGGGCAAGGCATCAGAAAGGAATCAGACTGGTAATTCACTGTCTTCTTAAAGTAATGACATAAACGAAGGACCGCCATGCTCTTGCATATGATAACCACAGGTGAGGCCCTCTAGTTAGCTTTGACAGGAAGCAGATTACCCGCAGCCGTCAGATGATTTAACTCAGCTTTACTGCCCCTCGGAGGGACTTAGGAATGGGGTGAACCTGACAAAAGACGGGGTGAGCAGTGGGTTTGAGCGTAATGGAGGCGCAAAAGTTCTTCACACACCCAAGACCCAGTTCTAGTGATGTGGGCTGGGCAAATGCCCAGTGGGCAGGACATATTTATAAATGGGCATTTGCCCAAAGCACTTATAAATGCCTTAAATGTGGACATTTATTTAAGTTTTTACTGCTAGAATGTATAATATACTAATGCTGGGTGTAAAAAAGGACAAGAAACCAATTCTAGTGTTTCATACACTATCTTATAACTTCGCAGCATTGAACTGCATTTACAGTATCGGCGATTCCATTTCATGAACATGTGGGTAACGGCAAGATTATTTCGATTATTTATGGAAGGAAGGAAGTTTAGGGTTTAACGTCCTGTTGACAGCGTGGTCATTAGGGACGGAGCTTACGCTCAGATTTTTCAGGGAAGGATGGGTGAGGAAATCGGCTGTGCCCTTTGAAAGGAACCATCCCAGCATTTCTCTGGAGCGATTTAGGGAAATCACAGAAAACCTAAATCTGGACGGCCGGAGGTGGATTTGAACCACCATCCTCCAGAATGCGAGTCCAGTTTGTTACCACTGCGCCACCGCGCTCGATGGTTATTTATGGAAAGTAAGAACAGACTGTCCTGAATCAGATGAATGAAAATGAAATTCACATATATTTCATTTTTTTCTTTTTACACAATGTAGTTTATGAGAAGGTTGTTTATATCATTTATTGCCTTCTCTAGAATACTTCAGTGTTGTGTACGAATATCGTATCTTGTAAGTGTAAATAGTTTCTCGCTAGCAGGGAGATATTTTGACTTTTCATTGCGGTTCTTCCTTTAGTTACTCAAATTTATCCTGTACTACAGTCAGCTCTATTTACCTTAGTTCCTTATGTTTGATAAAAACATAACGGCGCCAGTAGAAATTGTAATATTGGCATAAATGACTTCTCTTCTGCGCCCGAAATTTTGTTAGTGGTTTGTCCTCAAAATGTAAAGTTTTGAATGAGAGTCAAGCATACCATGATTTCAGAAATTCATTCCATAATATCACTCCAACCATAATTTATCCTGTGTAAAATGAAATTTTTTTGAAAGTAATGCTTCTCAAGCCATTATTCGAAAAAATTTCTTGGGATCTGTTATAAATGTAAACAGGTGTATTGTATTGTATTGTATTCTTTATTGGTCCTGCTAATTGTGGCATAGTAAATCATTTGTATTATGATACAGGACAAATCAGTTTTATACTATAATTGCAATCTATATCTACTTTAATATGTGTAGTTCAAAAAATTATATACTGATAGCAATATAGTTAACACAATCTATGAGCAATGATTTCCAAATATAGTTTTTTCAATAATTCTAACATTTTAGACATTGATAACATTTGAGAGTGGTATGATGAAAATTATAAGAGTGGTACTGGAAACTCTAATTATTACAGACTTCTAAAAACTCTGAAACAGAGTAGAAGCAGTGGCCAAGCAAGTATTCTTCCAGTTTCATTTTAAATGTATTTATATTTTTTATGTTTTTCAAATATGATGGCATGTGGTTGTATAGCATAACACCAGTGTGGTGAATTCCCCTTTTACATATGTTTGTGCGTACTGTGTTTACATGCAAGTTGAGCTTCTGCCTAGTGTCGTAGGAGTGAAACTTACAGTTGTTCTTGAAGACAGGTTCTTCTTTTAATAGACTTCCTTTAGTGAAGATTAGTGCTTCATAGATCTATAAATAAGGAAGGAGAAGTATCCTAAGGCATTTAAATATTGGGTTGCAAGAGTCTCTGTACTTAACATTTTTTATGGTTCTGACTATCTTTTTTTGTAGATAAAATGTTTTTATACTGCTTGGAGTATTTCCCCAAAAGATAATACCATACATCAGATGTGACTGTATACTGCTGTGGTACATTGTGAGCACTGCTGCATGACTTGTTTTCTGTGCAAGGATTCTTACCGCATATGCTAATTCACATTCAAGCAATCTGTTATGAATTTTTTCATAGCCTTTGTATGACGCATTTTACTTTCAGCAGGCACATGTGTGTGCACTGTGGTTTGTTGCTGTAAACTGCACATTTTTTGCAACTAAAGGAAGAAAGGAAGGAAGATCAGGGTTTAATGTTCCATGAACTGCATGCTCATTAGAGACGGGGCTTGCATTTGCTGTGTTTGCGTAAGGTTGGAGAAGGAAATTGGCCATGCCCTTTCAAAGGAACAATTCCGGTATTCACCGGGAGTGATCTAGGAAAATCACAGAAAACGTAAACCCTAATGGCCGCAGGTGGATTTGAACCACTGTCCTCCCGAATGCGAGTCCAGTGTCTTAGCACTGCACCACTTCACTCGGTCTCTTGCAACTGAAGTTTTATCTTGGCATTATTTTATTGGTAAGTTTATTGCTGTAGTATTATTATGCAGTGCTGGACTATTTTCCCCATTTTCCTAGTTGAAAAAAGTCCTGGTTTTTTTTCCAGAATGTATACTACACACAGGAGCTATGTTGACACTAGATGCGGTGGTTTAAGAGAGTGATCACCAACAAAAATGAAACAAATATAAATAACTTATAGGCCGTAAGTGTCCAGAGCTCAGAAAAGGACCTACTGAGAAAGCTAACATGTTTGATGGAAAATGTCTTTAGGTTTGCTCCCTCCAGCAAAGTCACAAAATGCCAGCTTAATTTGCATGAATAATGCACCCAGTAATTAAAGTTAAACATGGGACAATTAATCTTTAAAACGCCTGGGCATTTATGAATTTTGGGCTTTTGCCCCGGGCATTTATGGTGGGCATTTGCCCCAACTGATAAATGCCCAGGCATTTTACACCACTACCCAGCTCAAACAAAAATGTGAATTCCACGCACTGCTGAGAGAAGCCCTCGTATGGAATCTGATCAGAAACAAGGAGATAGTCAGTAATAGTAAAGCCAAAAATATTTGTAGCTGCTGCACTGTTAATGATCACAAATCGCACTGAGCGGTGAATATTCTGATATGTGGCCTCAATCACATTGAACCCAAGAGTAAAATGTGGTGGCATCTGTAGCTGACCAATGGGTGAAGTGCTGGACAAAATGTGGGGGACCCCAATGATTGATAAGTAGCTGAGTTTAAAAGTGAGACATTTTTTCGAAGATTGCAGAAGTCAGTAAATAATTTCAGTGTCAGTAAGCCTGTGGGAACAACTCTGTTAATATCCATTGGAGAATCTCCGAAATTGTGAGGCTAAGAGGTCTTGTTATAGTTCCAAATGGAAGAGTGACACACCCAGGTAATGTTCCTGAATCTTCCACAACAGTGACTCATAGCCCATCTGTGTGGGCACAAATCCTGAGAATGAGTTGTCCTGCATGAAAGACATGAGTGCCCTGCACTCGGAAGTGGGAGATGCTTGGTGCTGCCCCCTCCGCACTTGAAACACCAGGGGTTGATGAGGTGGTGGAAGGGGAAGCTGGGGGGAAGATGCGATGACTGCCACTGATGAAACAGGCTCAGTGGAAAACTAGACTAAATCATTCACAGAGGACACTTCACCTCATGCGGAAAGCTGATCACCCACTGCCTCAGAAACCTCAAATACACATGCTATATGCAAGACCTCCACCAAAGTGTGGTCGGAGCAGTGAAGGGCCTGCTTTTGAACTTCAATATCAGGAGCAAATCAGAGCAAAACATCTTGCAAGCAAGACTGTCAGTCTTCGCCACTTCAGGTAGCCACTCAAAACCAGAGAGAATCTCTCCTTATCCAAAGCAACACACATCATTGATACTGACACCAGCGGCTACCTGCAGTTGCCTGCATCCTGTACTCTTCATCGCATCTGAAAGGTCACATTTCACATCTGGAATGGCTCCACCTGGTATGCACACAGAGTGTAAACTGGCCTTCTACCCCTCTCTAGCAGCCATATCCCTAATGGGCCCCAGTTCCCATCTAATGTTGGAGCTCCCAACTACAAGTAAATGCACCCTCTGTGATAGCCCGGATCTTGCAGGCTAAGAGGTTACCCCCGGACAAGCGACATCATGCGGCTTAGGATCATTGTCCAGCACAGATAACACCTCAAACCTGTTGGAAAGACAAACCGGAGAGGCCTCACAATAGGCCCCCCAAGAAATTCATTGCTGCCTGTATGCCCTGGGGTGACCTCCCAAGTGACTACAGGTGGTTTTTCTGCCTCCTTGCATGTAGTATCAGAGTTTGACGCAGAAGTGGTCTGATAGGTGGACACGCTGAATGTGATGGACATCCATTCATTTCCCATGGCCGGTACACAACAATGGTTCTCCTTAAACCACAGCCTCCAGTTGTGCAGCTGAGGTTAACACCACCTGAAGCAGGGAGAAAAGTGTTACCAATTCAATTTGTATCTGTATACAGCAGCTACAGCCCCTATTCATGACTACAGTGCCCAGAAAAACAACTAAAATGTCGTAATATAGACTCTACAGTGAGGAACTAAGGTAAATAGAGCTGAATATAGTATGGATGAATTTGAGTAACTGAAGGAAGAACCACAAAGAAAAGCCAAAATATCTTCCTGCTAGCGAGAAACTATTTACACTTACAAGATACGAAGGCAAACGACTATCTTGAGTCACTGACAGGAAGACTACACTGTTATTGAATTGAGAGTAATATACTTTGAGAGTAATATACTTGTGAGCACACAATAATTTTACAAACTGAAAGAAAAAAGTGCACAGATAAATCAGATTACTGCATGTTGCTACTAATTAGAAGCTGGTTACACTTAGAAGAAATGAAAGTGCGCTGAACTCTATTCCTAATGGAGGACAGACAGACATTGACTAAGCTCTGCTGACTTTATATATGATCAAAACCAAACAGACGACTGTTGCTAATCACACATAGGAAGACTGCTCTGTTACTTAAATGCAAATTTGTGTGTAATATACATGCAATCACACAATAAATTACAAACTGAATGAAAAAAATCACACAGATAAATCAAATTACCATATGTCACTTCTAAACAGAAGCCGGCTACGCTTACAATAAATAAAGGTGAAAATTCAAGCTCTCTCCAGAATCTTTTCAGTGGAGGGCCTGCTTATTACCCTTGTGGCAGACAATAGACTACAGCTTTGGTCACAGGAGTTTCATATTTTCTGTGTGCAGTCTAGCATTCGCCCCCTTTTCACCTTCAGTTAAATGGGAAGGCTGAGTGCATAGTTTGCACCTTTAAGGCACAAATGCGCAAATATCTGCTCAATTTCCCTGTCGATGAATCATTGACTCTTTTTCTAATGGATTTTCAGACAACTCTTATAGGTTCCAGTAGCCCATCAGAACTCCTTCATGGACACCAGCCCAGTACACTGCTTCATCTACTCTGCCCAGGCTCCCACTTACACATCACATTTAGTTGGCCAGGGCTTCAAAGTTTTGAAGTTAACAGGGGGAATTTGAGCATAAATTGACTTTTTTTTTTTTTTATTCTACATTCTTCTGATGTCATTTTAGTGGCCTATAAAATGTATTAAGGATGTCCATGATGATCTACATCTACATGGATACTCTGCAAGTCACATTGAAATGCACGGCAGAGGGTTCATCGAACTACTTTCATGATATTCCTCTGTAGTTCCATTCTCTAATAGCTCGTGGGAATAAGGAACACCCATATCTTTCTGTTTTCATCTGATTTCTCTTATTTTATTACGATGATCTTGTCTCCATATGTAGGTGGGTGCTGACAATATATGTTCGCATTCTAAAGAGAAAGTTGGTGAAAGAAGTAACACCTTTCTTTTAATGATTTCCAACCTAACTCGTGCATCATTTCCATGACACTCTCTCCTTTATATTGCAATGATACAAATAGAGCTGCCCTTCTCTGCATTTTCTCTACATTGTCTGTGAGTCCCACCTGGTGTGGATGCCACAATGCACAGCATTATTCTAAAATAGGATGCACAAGTGTAGTGTAGGCAGTTTCTTCAGCATAACTGTTGCATCTTCTAAGTGTTCTGCCAATGAAACATAGTCTTTGGTTCGCCTTCCCAAAATATTTTCTGTGTGTTCATTCTAATTTAAGTTGTTCAGAATTGTTACTCTTAGATGTTTAGTAGAATTGACGGCCTGTAGGTTTGACTGATTTATCATGTAACTGAATTTGGATGACCGCAAACTTATCATTAAAGTATTTTATCCATTTCAGCAACTGTTCAGATTATAAATTAATGAGATGCAGCAACCAGTTGCTTGTGGTTATTTATTTTTAACTTTAACGACCGGTTTCGAGTGCTTGAGTGCCCTTCTTCTGTTCTATTTTTGTACTGTTGCTTAATGAATGTACATGCTAGTAGGAGAATCAACGCTAAGTGCAGAGATTATGGATGTTGTTAGCAGCTGATTGTTATTCATTCCATAATCTCTGCACTTAGCGTTGATTCTCCTACTAGCATGTACATTCATTAAGCAACAGTACAAAAATAGACGAGAATAAGAGCACTCAAGTGCCCGAAACCGGTCGTTGAAGTTAAAAATAAATAACCACAAGCAACTGGTTGCTGCATCTCATTAATTTATAAACTTATCATTATTAAGGGTCAATTGCCAATTTTTGTATCATGCTGACATCTAACTCATTTTTCAGTTGCTTTTGATCTTTTGGTGACTTTAGTAATCAATAAATGACAGAATCATCTGTGGACATTCTAAGAGAGCTATTCAAATTGTCTACTAAATCTTTATTAATAAAAATGAATTGCCATGTGTGTGAAAGTGCATCACTTGAGAATGTCTTCACTGATTTGGCTGATCTCTTCTTTGTTATGTTGATAATTCTCAGGACAATGTTTGCGTGAAGGAAAATTTTTTGAAAATCTACCGTAAAATATCAGAATTTGAGAAAATTTGAAAGTACACTTCTAATTCAGATCATTTTCTAGATTCTCCAACAATTGGCTTATTAATTTGCTTCTCGCCTATCGACCAAAGATTTAATGCAGTGAGCAAACATGCCAAGGAGGTTAGAATAAAGGGAGAGGCGTTATCTATGCTGAGAACAGGCATTGCTTGAAGCCAGCGAGTGATTGGAAAATCTACTGGAAAATATCAGAATTTGAGAAAAACTGAAAGTATGTTTCCAAATGGGTGGAATCACGTCGTAAAAATGACCCTTCACTATTATAGTACATGAAACGTTGTTTCCTTAGAAGATCCTCTGTATTATTCTTACTTCCATGATGACCGAGCGAGGTGGCGCAGTGGTAAGGCACTGGACTCGCATTCGGGAGGACGGTGGTTCAAATCCACCTCCGGCCATCCAGATTTAGGTTTTCCGTGATTTCCCTAAATCACTTAAGGCAAATGCCGGTATGGTTCCTTTCAAAGGGCACGGCCGATTTCCTTCCCCATCCTTACCCAAAACTCTGAGCATTAGCTCCGTCTCTAATGACCAAGGTGTGACGGGACGTTGAACCCTAAGATTCCTTCCTTCCTTCCATGATGTTATCGGTGGTGATCATATCTTTGGAGTGTTGCAAAGACAGAATTCATGTCAGTTCATGGTATTCTTGAGTGTTGCAAACAAATTGAGTACAGATCGTGGTTTATTTTTTTAATGCTTCCATTGCGAATTCCAAGAATACCACTGATTCCAACTGACTTGCCCTTTCAATTTAAGCGTGTCCAGTTTCCCATTAAACTTACATTTGCAATGATGATTAATAAAGCGCAAGCCCAGTTGTTGGACGTTTGTGGAATAAATCTTGAACCGCTGTGTATTTCCCATGGGCAGTTGTATGTGGTGTGTTTGAGAGTTGGTAAACCATCTGCAATGTTCGTTTTCTCTCTCCAGACAGAAAGACAAAATAATATCATTTATCAACAAGCATTACAATAAACACAACACAAAGACTTACGAAACATTGTATTTCCATTCTACTTATTGTATTTCAATTAATTGTTTTGTTTCGTATGAAATTTTTATCGTTAAAGTATGATCAATATACAATTATTTTGTTTTCAATTCAAAAACTCTCAACAAGATATAAACATGTTACAAAAAGCATTTCTATTCTGCTCTCTACGAGAAAAACATGCTAAGTGTGCTGTAAAAATGTGCGGGGAGGAGGAGATAGAGAGTGGGGGAAAGAAATGGATTTAAAAAGGGGGAATGATACAGATGCAGAGAGGAGGGAGGAGACAGATATGGTGTGGGATAAGAGGGATAGGTGTGGAGGTGACGGAAAAAGACACAGGGTAGGAGGAGATGGACCAAGGAAGGGGGCAGAAGGCGATGGGGAAATAGAGGAGGGAGGGAGGGATAGACACAGGAAGAAGAAGAGAAGAGGTTATGGTATATATCCCATGCACATTAGCTACTGCAAAGTGTTACCAGGTTTGCTAGTATCTACTAGGCGATCAAAAAGTCAGTATACATTTGAAAACTTAATACATCACGGAATAATGTAGATAGACGGGCCAAAATTGACACGCATGATTGGAATGTCATGGGCTTTTATTAGAGGAAAAAAAAAGTTCATATAAAGTCCGATAGATGTGACTGCACATGAAAATCGTGAATAAAAGGAGCTGTAATGAGAGAATCAGATGCATATAGACGTTACCTGAAAAAACGCTTTTAGTGAAGGTGTATTATTAGAATGGGGAATGTGCTAGTTCAGCGTTACAATCCTGTCGGCATAGGAAGGGGATTCGAATGGGTAAAGGTCCTTTGACAAATGCAGCTGTGGTGAGAATGATTTTGAAGTTCGAAGCCACTGATTGTTTAGATGATAGACCCTGTAGTGGCCGACCGAGCACAAGGCATAATGCTGCTGAGAGAGTTCAGGAAGAAATGGAGACTGTACCGGGTTCGTCTATGCACGGGGAAGTCAGCACTCGTGCAGTCACACATCACACCGGCATTCCATACACTACTGTTTCATTGGCACTTAGGCGTACCCTCTGATGCTATCCTTACAAAATCCGTCGGCATCATGAACTGTTACCTGACGATTTAGTGAAGCGGAGGGCATTTGCAGTGTGGGCATTTCAAAAGATGGTGGGAGATGACGATTCGTTGAGTAACATGTGGATCGATGAAGCTCATTTCACGCTCCGAGGGTCTGTCAACACCCACAACTGCATAATTTGGGCTACCAAAAATCCTAGAATTGTCGTGGAAACTCCATTGTATGATGAGAAAGTCATGGTATGGGTTGGATTTACCACATCTACCATTATCTTCAAGGAACTGCATGATTCTGGTTTTGTAACTGCTACCGTGACGGGTGAGAGGTACGCTGATATGTTACAGAATCGTATCATCCCAAGCCTGGCTGATAAACACCTGCTGCAATGTACGATCTTTATGCAGGATGGTGCTCCACCCCATATTGCTAGATGCGTGGAAGATCTCTTGCATGCGTCGTTTGGTGATGAGCGTGTGCTCAGCTGCCACTTTCGTCATGCTTGGCTTCCCAGGTCCCCAGACCTCAGTCCATGCGATTATTGGCTTTGGGGTTTCCTGAAGTCACAAGTGTATCACGATCAACTGACATCTCTATGGTTGCTCAAAGACAACATCCGATGTCATTGCCTCACCATAATTCCGAACATGCTTTACAGTGCTGTTCACAACATATTGTTGAGGAATGATGGCGAACATATTGAGCATTTCCTGTAAAGAACATAATCTTTGCTTTGTCTTAATTTGTTATGCTAATTATTGCTTTTCTGATCAGTTGAAGCGCCATCTGTCAGACATTTTTTGAAATGTCATTACAAGCACGTGTGTCAATTTTTATCTCTCTATCTACATTATTCCATGATTTATTAAGTTTTAAAATTTCTACTGACTTTTTGATAATCCGGTATATTAATAAAAATGAATTGAGTACAGATCGTGATTTTTTTTTTTTTTTTTTTTTTTTTTTTTTTTGTAGAACAGTGCCTCCTTGAGAAGCCAGAATATTGGTTGATGTACACGCAACGCAATCTTATTACGTGATCATAGAGTCAATGACACAGACAAAGATCATACACAGTGCTTGGAAGTAAATTGAAAAATAATTTCTCAAGCACGACCTCTTATGACTCTGGAACACCAGTCGAGTTCGACTCTCTCAGTTGCAGCTTACGCACAAAATAATTTTGATCGTCGACAAAACAGACAGCCAAGTGGGATGGTTAGAACTGAACGTCTGGCGTTCAGATACAGACCAGCAGTCGATTACGCAGCGGATGCATCAGCTGGTTTCAGAAGAATGAACAATGTTTGTCAGGATTGGAATGCTCTGAGATTTCGGCAAGAACCGCTGGGATTATGTTGTGTGGGTGGAAAGATCACATTACCAGAATTGACACCACCACCAGAGCCACTGGCATAATTGGATTTTGGCCAAGATCTTCAGTCAAAGCATTTCTTATGTAACGTACAGAAATACATCAGTTCCTTCCAGATGACATCATTTGGACGCAGAGAGGAGGGGGGAGAAGATGGATATGATGTGAGATAAGAGGAAGTTGGGTGAAGATAGGAGGATGAGATGGACAAAAGAAGGGGGGAGAAGGCGATGGGGGAAATAGTGGAGCAAGGAAGGGATGGACACAGAGAGAAGAAGAGAAGGGATTAGGGTATATATTCCATACACATTAGCTACTGCGAAGTGTTGCCGCGTGTGCAAGTCGTTTATAAAAATGAGGAACAGTAGGGGGCCCTATAACACTTCCCTGTGGAATGGCGGATATTACTTCTGTTCTACTCGATGTATTACTGTACTTACAATGTACCATGTCCTTTTTGACAGGAAGTCACAAATCCAATCGCACAACTGTGGCAATATTCGATAGCACACAATTTGATTCGAAGACGCTTGTGAGGTGCAGTGTCAAAAGCCTTCTGGAAATCTAGAAATATGGAATCTATTTGACATCCCTTGTCAATAGCACTTATCGTGTAAGTAAGAGCTAGCTGTGTTTCTTTATCAAATTATGTGACAGGGTTTCATTGTGGTTACTATTGTAAGCTTCTCACATTGAAATTCAAGCTAAATTTCTAGTTTCTGTAAAAGATTGTCATTCTTGGGTACTTTTGGGTCTTTAAATTTGGCAAGGTTTTTTCTTTGCTCTTTTGTAACTGTCATGAGAGTTAACTATTGAGTGTTCATATTGTTACAACATTTGGTGAAGAGGATGGAATTTTTCGCAATTATTAAGCTACAAACTGCGTGGCCTCCACCTGTTAGCTACTGATGCATTACAACATGGTATTGGTGCCATTTTATCTCACAAATATCCTGATGGTTCAGAACGTCCTATTGCTTATGCCTCCAAAACATTAAATGACTTGCAGTTACGGTATCAACAAATTGAAAAAGAGGCTCTTGCCATTGTTTATGCTCCCAAGAATGTTGGTGTCTTTCTCTATGGTAATAAGTTCCATCTTATTACAGACTACAAGCCATTGGCCTCTTTATTTCATCCGTCTGCTTCCATTCTAGACAAGGCGGCACACAGGCTTCAAAGGTGGGCACTTTTTCAATATGACAATCATTTTTGTCCCACAGCTCAGCAGACTTCCTATGGGCCCTGACACCATATTCGACAAAGATGAGCTTCTTTGTTTTCATTTGGATGAGGCTGTGCAGACTGCTGTTGAGGGTTTCTCCATCACAGGACGATGCCTGGCGGCAGCCACTGTCGAGAATTCTGTTCTACACCAGGTTCTACATCACAAAGAAAATGGCTGGCCGGACCGTCCTTCTGGAAAAGAGTTGGATCCCCTTTGGAACTACTTCCATCTGCGGCTGTGCCTCTCCTCCCACAATGGAGTTATCCTGCTGGCTATCGACGGTATCTCTCCCCGAGTTGTCATTCTGGCAATGTTGCAGCCTGTGGTCCTACTTCTTTTACACCAGGGACACTTGACTTCATGCGGAAATTGCAGACATGGTGGCTGCTTGTCAAATGTGTGCTTCAAGCACCTGCGCCCAAGTCCTTGCTTTCACCATGGCACACACCTGAAAAACCATGGGACTGCATTCATATAGATTTCACTAGAGCCTTCCTCAATATTTATTGGCTCCTAGTCATTGACACCTATTCCAATTTTCCTTTTGTGCTTCGTCAACCACAGCTGCTACCACCACGGCTTTAGCAAAAATCTTTGCCCTGGAAGGCTTACCCAATACCATTGTTTCTGATAATGGGCCTCAGTTCACCTCCAAATTTTCTGACTTTTGTGCACACAGGGGCATATCCCATATCACCGCACCATCATTCAACCCCCAGACCAACGGGTAAGTGGAACATTTGGTCCATACCTTTAAATCCCAAATGAAGAAACTCTTCCACTGATGACGCACTCCTGCAATTCCTAACATCATATCGCTTCACTCTGTCCAGGGACCATAGCCTGGTGGAGCTTTTGAATGGACGGCAACCTCGTACTCTCCTCCACCTCCTCACAGCCCCACCTTCTAAAGGCACTATCAGCATTCAAAGAAGAATTGTGGAGGGCACTCATGTGTGGATGCAAGGCTACGATGGAAAGCAACCAAAATTGTCATAAGGCCATGTTGTTGCACGGAAGGACCGGCGGTTGTACACCATCAGCACTCCTGCGGGGGAAGTGTCTTGCCACATCAACCAACTTCGCCCAAGAGTCACCACAGTACCAGTACCAAATGTCAAGGAGGACATGAAGATGGATGTGGACACGGACCTTCCTACAACAAGAAATCAAACTGACACTTCCGACATCCTAGTGGATTGGACACCACCACAACAGATGGAACAAGACAACCAATGAAGCCTCTGATATGCAGATATCTCAAGTCTTACCTAGGTCTTTCACATATGCATCATCATGCACCTCACCCCCATGTCACCCATCATCTCATCATGAGCCGAAACAGGACATTATCGGCCATATGGGAAGGTGCCTTATAGCTTTCGCAAAATGTGATGAAGAAAAGACGGACGTAGGCTTGCTACAATAAGTGAGTGAAAAACAAAAAGAGGGAAGAAATGTTGTATATAAAGTGTGTGAATTCAAATGCTCTGCCACGCCCATTGGCGCTGCGGTACGAGTGTGAAAGTTTGCGAGCACCACCTGGCCAGCTGGTGGTGGAAGGACTGAAAGGAGTATGGGGAGGGGCAGTTCACATTCAGACTTGTAAGTGTAATGGACTATTCTTATCTTAATACTGTCATGAGTGTTAACTATTGAGTGTTCGTGTTGTTACAACAATAACAGTGATCTAACCTGTTTTGTGTATCATGGCAGATCAGCTCCCTCTATTGTTAATTTGTTTGGTATGAATCTGTCAATGGTTGTTCATATTATTTTATTGAATGTAAGCCACATCTGATCTGCCCTCACCTTGTTAGTTTCGAAAGACTGAAAATTCTCACTCAGGAAAGCATTAATCAAATTTTAATCTTGCTACGACAACTCTATGTACACTAATCCCTGTGTCTGTTTTGATGCTCGTTATTAGCTCCAGATTATTTGTTGCTAGGAGTCAGGTATGTTCTCACAACCATGAATAATAATAATCAGAAGTACATGTTAGTTTTCGCTTTGTTCATTTCTGTATGAGGCACTGAAAAGCACTTCTGTGTGACATTTATGCTGGTGAAGCATTAGTTACAATGATCACCTTCACATGTGTTATGCCACCATGCTCCTGTAATGCTTGGTAGGTGATTCTTACCACCAATGGGGCAGAAGTACCACTGGTCTACTACTTGTGGAACATTGCTTTCAATGGGGCTGTAAAATGAAGCCATTGAATGTATTGCTGACTAGACAAGTAAAAGTTGCTGTATATGAACAAGCAGCATGTGATGTCAGTGTATTAGTAGTATTTGCATCATAATCAAACCTGCCCACTGCAAAAGTTTGACCCCTTTCTTGGAAGTGATATTTCGAGATGCACCATGAAAAGGTTTGGTAGCTGCCAAGAAGCACTTCTCAGAGCCTTTTGTGAAGAGGCCCTATACTGTTTTCTCTTAGAAGAGCAGTTTTGTAAAAACTGGCATTATTTAATAAATTTACTCAAAAATTTTGACAAACACATATAGTAATAGTGTAAATGCCACACACTATTCTTAACTATAGTTACAATTCTTTTATAACAATGGAAAATCCAATTGGAATGTCAGTAATGGAGGATAGATGACAACTCGCCATAAATAGGCTCGCTGAGTTTGCTGACAGGCATGAAAAATAGACACTCACATTCACATAACTTAAATTTTGAGCCATCAGAAAAAGAAACATACATTCACACAATCACTCAGACAACTATACACACACAACCACCATGTCCGACCAGTCCAGTGCCACTGCTGGTCGTAATCATAGGAAGTATAAATGTATGAAGTACCATAATCTCTGTTACATACCTCTGTGATACTCCATATTCTACATGCAATAATATCCCTCTCTGGGAAGACTTCAGGCTTTCTCATTTTTGGTCACCAGTCCTCAGAAAAGCAACTGTAAGCCAATCAAAACCTCCAAATATTTCAGTAGTTTTTATACTGAAATTAAATATACAACCCACATATTTAATAGAACCACTTAACAACTCTGTCTGAGCTGTAGTTCCAAAACCATCAACCCCAGGAGTAACATACAAATTATCAATTGCCATATAGACTGGTAGATGTTAATGCCTTCTCCTCCTAAAATGCGGCACACTCTCTGTAGTTGTCAATGCTGTTGCTCATGCAGTTGCAAGCGACTGGCACAGTCTTTCACAGATATCAGATTCAGATTCACATGTAAGTATGCTTATAGCTAATGCAACTTCCTCTCAAAGTGCCTTATCTCTCTCTCTCTCTCTCTCTCTCTCTCTCTCTCTCTCTCTCTCTCTCTCTCTCTCCCTACCTCCACAACACCAAGAAAAATCAGACCTAGGTTTTTAGAAAGATTAATGTGTGTTTTTATTATTGTTAAAAAATAATGGGAAGTAAGAAAAGGATCAATATGATAATAAAAAAGGAATGCAGGAATATATTTGGCATGCTGAAGTGTAAATTAGTGGCAGTTTATTGTTATGCCACAGGAAGGAGCAAGTTACTCGGATACTGTCCAAAATCCCCCAAGTGTCCAAAATCGATGTATTTGACAGTATGTAAAATTAAAACATTTGGTTTAGGTATAAAAAATTAATACATTTAAACAATTAGTTTTCAGAACTGGGTGATGTTTTGAATGAAAATAATTTCTAGCAGTTAATTACCTGCATAAGTTAAAGTTATTTTAAATTTTTAATGCTGATGATTATCAAAAATCATTATAAGTTGCACTTCATATAAATTTTATGAAAGCATTTTTTGATCAAGAACATTCTTCAGAAATTTGATGTAGTGCAAGGTATATTTCAGGCAAATTTGATATGTATTCTAAACATGGTTTGTGGTTAAATCTGATTTATGCAAGACACCTTGTTTTGTTTTAATACCTGAACATGTTTCAGCATTTATTGTGCCATCTTCTGTGGATATTTTATTTTCTGGAATACATGCAACAGAATTTGGTTATACATTGATTTGGATGGGTTATTTGATTTGACAACTTTGTTGAATATATTAGGCTTAATTTATTTATGATACTTACATTGTGTCATTTGCAGTATTTATATCTGCTTTAGTTGATGAATGACAAGTTTTCACAGCTTGTCATCTGCAAGCAACAAGATGTTTTTATTTATGAAACTATTGTACATGCATCTGTAAATTATGTGGAAAGATAGATCTCTGTGATCGTTCAGTGGCTACTTACACCTGAGCTTTGGTGTTGCTGTTTGCTTGTTTGTGGCATGTTCTTAATGTTAGGTGATATTTAGTGCTCTTTTGGTTGTGAACTGACACTGCTTATATCACCATTCGTCTTGTTGTGGTGGCTGTATCGTATTCACTTGTTTGTGTGGTATGTCTGTCATGTGGCGCGCGAATTGTGAATAGTTTTGATTCTGGCAATGTTTTGTGTTTGTGTATTTGTGTGTGTTTTTATTGTGTGTGTGTGAAACAGAGAGAGGGGGGGGGCTGTCAGACGTAATGTGGTGGGGGGATTTATTTATATATTTCTTTTATGGTATCAAAGAGAGTTCTGTTGCACAGTGATGTGTATTAGATAAGTACTTTCTTACCTTGGGCTATTGCTTTCTGGATGTGTTAGTTTTCCTCTATTGTTAGTTTTTGGAATAAACTGTTGCTGGTTTTGAGAATTTGTAGGTCAGTTTCTATGTTTGTTGGGGTATGATTCTGTTTTATTAAATTTTCAGCAAATGTTGAGTGACAGCTGCTACTTTTTAATGCTCTGAGATGTTTTGAAATTTCTGCCTGTCTGATCCATATACACAGATTGGCAGTTATTGCAAGTAAGCTGATATATTCCTGATTGGCTGTACTTGTCAGTATTGGTGATATGTTTCCCTTGTCTTTTCTGCATTGTGTTGTTGGTTCTATAACCTATGTTTAGCTCTTGTTTCTTAAGTATGTTGCCCACCCTGTGTGTGATTTTGTTGTTGTAAGTCATAATGTGCCACTTGTTGCTTCCTGTGTGTTGTTTGTTGTGTGTGCTGTTTCATCTATGTGTGTGGCATTTTCTTAACTGTGTGTTACTTGTTTTTGTAATTTTCTGTGTATCTGTGTATTCTGTCCACTGTTTTTGTGTCATACCCATTCTCTTGTGCAATTTTTTTTTTTTTTTTTTTTTTTTTTTTTTTTTTTTTTTTTTTTTTTTTTTTTTTTTTTCCGTGTCCAGTTCTTCTGTGTAGTCTTGTTTGGTCATTGGTGTTCTGATTAATTGGCATAGTAGAAATCTGTAACTTGCCTTCTTCTGGGTTATTGGATGATTGGATTCGTTGTGAATCACAGTGCTGATCATTGTGGGCTTCCTGTAGATTGTGAATTCATGTTTGTTTTTTGTGTTATGTATGGTGAGATCTAAGGAGTTTAGTTTTCCATCTGTTTTGTTTCAATAGTGAACTAAATGTATTTATGGACAACCAAAATATTAGTGCTGCTTCTGAAACAAAATTTCTTGGGATTTACATTCAAGAACATCTCAAATGGAGCACTCACATTGCAGCCCTAAATTCAAAATTATCTAAAATGAGGTATGTACTCAAAATTATCTGCTACAACACTTCTGCTGATACAGTTAGGTCTGTATATTTTGTGCAACTACATTCACTACTGAGATATGGTATTATTTTATGGGGAAGTGCTCACCAGGCCATAACCATTTTAAGAAGACAAAAAGCAATCATAAGAATAATTAAACAAGCCAGCAAAAAATCCTGCAAACCTTTCTTTAAGGACCTGAAAATCCTGCCCCTTCCCTGTGGAAGTAGTCATGTTTGTAAAAAAAAAGTCTACTGAGGAGAAAAAATCATTTCCATCAAAATAATATTCTCCATGATTACAGTACGCTACAAGGTCAAATAATGACATACACATTAATCACTGTGACACCAGAAAGGTGTATATCATGCAGGCACAAAAATGTACAACAGATTACCCAGACACATCAAATCTTCTCCTGACCTACTAAACTTCAAAAAGTCTGTGACAGCCTACCAACTAGACAACTGCTTTTACTCTGTCTCAAAGTATCTTATGCATTAGGAAATGTAATTAATTTTGTAATTGTTGAAATAAGTTTGTAAAGATTCATTGTATACCCAATCTCATCAACATGGAAAGTCTCCTTCCAAATAATATCAATCTCAATATTAGTTATGCAAATCTAGTTACTTTTGAAATTTAACTAACATGTGTATCTCCTGCAAATTGTAAATCCAAAAGATAAAATTTTATGTCCAATATCTTGTGTACAACATATGTACTGAAATAGATTATAAGGATAAATAAATAAATATATTTCTCTGTGGGATACTGTTTTGTTGATGTTATGTTTCAGACCCTTTTAAAGTAGATTGTTTTCTTCTTCAGTTAACTTCATATCAGTTAAGTTTATGACTTTTGTTAAATGTGTGTTTGTTGTATTGATGTTGTGTCTGGTGGGCTTTTGTGTGACTGAGCATTTTGGTGAGTTTCTTTTGTTGAGTTGTCTGTTTTCTTTCAGTAATGGTGTCAGTGTATGTTCAGACCCATTGCATTAATTCATAAAAAATGATGCATATTTTATGTGCTTTGCTAGCTGGATATGGAGTTTATGTAATTCAGTGTTCAATGCTTCTTTTTTTTGAATACAGGGAGCAGATTTCTTCTTTTATCCACATGATTTCAGCTTTATGTTTAGTCTTTTGTGCTGAATATTTAATAAAACAGAATCATACCCCAACAAACATAGAAACTGACCTACAAATTCTCAAAACCAGCAACAGCTTATTCCAAAAACTAACACTCAAGGAAAATTATCACATCCACACAGCAATAGCCCAAGGTAAGAAAGTATGTAACGAATACACATAACTGCAACAAAACTCTCTTTGAGACCATAGAAGAAGTATATAAATAAATACCACCACCACCACATTATGTCTGACAGTCGTCCCCCCCCCCCACTCTCTCTCTCTCTCTCTCTCTCTCTCTCTCTCTCTCTCTCTCTCTCTCTCTCTCTCTGTTTCACACACACACAAAATAAATATCTCTCTCTCCAGACAACACACACACACACACACACACACACACACACACACACACAAAACATGTCAGGATCAAAACTATTCACAATTTGCGTGCCACATGACAGACATACCACACATACAAGTGAATACGATACAGCCACCTCAACAATACAAATGGTGATGTAAACAGTGCCAGTTCACAACCAAAAGTGCACTAAATATCACCTAACATTAAGAACATGCCACAAACAAGCAAACAGCAACACCACAGCTTGGACATAAGTAGCCACTAAATAGCCACAAAGATCTATCTTTCCACATAACTTAAACAGATGCATGTACTGTAGTTTCGTAAATAAAAATGTCTTGCTGCTTGCAAATGACAAGCTGTGAGAACTTGTCATACATCATCTAAAGCGGATATCAATACCGTGAATGACACAGTGTAAGTATCGTAAATAAATTAGGCCTAATATATCCAACAAAGTTGTCACATGAAATAACTTGTCAAAATCGATGTATACAACCAAATTCTGTAACACGTATTCTACAAAATAAAAATAAAAATCCACGGAAAATGGCACAATAAGTGCCGAAACATGTTTGCGTATTGAAACAAAACAAAGTGTCTTGCATAAAGCAGATTTAACATCAAATCTAATACAGAGCATGGAAGAAACAGGAGCTGCGCCATCTCAAGATGATCATTCTAAACATGGTTGCTCACTGGATTGATTTTGTATGTCTACATTTTATTTGAATTTGCTTGTGCTGTAATATAAAATCCCTCAAAAGCATTTCCTTTTTATCTAAGCTGACTCAGATGAGATCATTCTACCTGTTTCTTGACACGCAGTGTGAGTCATATTGGTAAGTTCCATCCCAGACCTTCCCTTCTAAACTACATGTGAAATTTTTATTTGTAAAACTCAGTTTAGATGTCAGTGAAAGTATGTATTATGTGATAATATATTTATTTATGAAAAATATTGAAAATTATGAAAATAATGTTGATTTGATGGCCTAGAAGAAAAATGTTGTATTTAGCAGTGGTCATGTGACTTAAGTTTGGGAGGGAGAGTGAGGCTAAGACCAAGAAGCAAATGATAAGGAGTTGCAGAATTTGAATTATTTTTTATTACTAGACATTGACACTGCTACATTTATAGATGTCTTACGGAAAGAAAAAGAGCAAACTGTCATGAATTATGTCAGGTCTATTACAAGGATCACTTGAGAACATACCTTTCTCTATTATTTTAGATTTAGGAAGTGAATTATGTGTTATTGATAACAAATTTTAGAATAGTATGATATGATGTATACATCTGTATTGGAATCAAAGTAATGAGCATCTACTAGAAAGGCCAAACGTGAGGAGAGGGGCTAGTGGAATTGGTTAATACAAAACATAAAAAAATGCACGGAAGTATGTTTTTTAACATAAACCTATGTTTTCTAAACTGGAACCCTGTTAGTTTTGTTAGCACATCTGAACATATAAACAAATACGTAATCAGTGCCATTGGTTGCATTGTAAAATGTTAATTACATCCAGAGATATTGTAACCTAAAGTTGATGCTTGTAACCTCCAATGTTCAGTTGCCTGTTGTAACGAACACAGGCCACGGTCGGCGAGCAGCATCTGCAGGGACACGTTTACGAAGACGACTGTGTTTACGAGTGTGGCTGTAGTGCACTGAATTGTGGTTTGGTCTAGCTGTCACAGTGTCCACATGTAGCACTTGCTGCTATTGTTATTCTGCATTCGTCTTTGCACGCAGACTAACTGTAGTATACTGTGTTACCAGACGTCTGTGATAGTGTAGTGTTGTAGGAAATGTGACCATGGTGTATTCTGAAAAGGCGATAATACTCATCTATGGCAAGTGTCGACAAAATGCAGCTGAAGCCTACAGGGTGTGTGCAGAATGGTACCCGGACAGAGAGCATCCAACGTGCCGCACATTTCAAAACATCTATCGCTAACTGTATGCAACAGGTATGGTTGTAGCACGCAAACAGGTCTGTAACAGGCCGTCACAGGAGAAGCGGGTGTGGTTGGTGTATTAGCTGCTGTTGCCGTGAACCCACACAGTAGTACATGAGACATTGCGAGAGCTGGTGGACTGAGTCAAAGTAGTGTCATGCGCATACTGCATCGTCACTGCTTTCACCCGTTTCATCTGTCGCTGCATCTGCAATTACATGGTGATGACTTTAATCATCGAGTGTAATTCTGTCAGTGGACATTAACAGAGAATGTGTTGCAGTTCTACCTGTTTACCGATGAAGCGGGTTTCACAAACCACGGGGCAGTGAATCTATGGAACATGCTTTACTGTGGTCCATGGACAATCCTCGCTGGCTCCGACAGGTAGAGCGACAGCGACCGTGGACTGTAAATGTATGGTGTGGAATCATAGGCGACCACCTCATTGGTCCTCACTTCATTGCAGGGGCCCAAACAGCTGCAACATACATCGCGTTTCTACAGAATGATCTGCCAACGTTGCTCGAAAATGTCCCACTGGAAACACGTCGACGTATGTGGTATCAGCATGATGGTGCACCTGCACGTTCCGCAATTAACACTAGACTGACCATTGACAGGATGTTCGACGGGCGTTTCATAGGACATGGAGGACGCATAAATTGGCCAGCCCATTCTCCTGATCTTACACCTCCGGACTTCTTCCTGTGGGGTATGTTAAAGGAGAATGTGTACTGTGATGTGCCTACAACCCCAAAGGATATGAAACAACATATTGTGGCAGCCTGCGGCGACATTACAACAGATGTACTGTGGCATGTACGACATTCATTACGCCATAGATTGCAATTGTGTGCAGCAAATATGGCCACCACTTTGAACATCTATTGTCCTGACATGTTGGGACACACTCGATTCCACTCCGTAATTGAAAATGGAAACGACGTGTCTACGTGTACCTCACCCCTCATGGTAATGTACATGTTTGTCAGTGAAAAAGACCAATAAAAGTGTTAGCATGTGGATGTAATGTGCTGTTCTTGTCTCTTCTGTACCTAAGGTACATCACCGTTCCCTTTGGATCCCTACTTAATTCGGTGCTCTCCAATACACACGATCGAACAGCGGAGGATTGGTACTCAAGCGTCAACTTTAGGTTACAATATCTTCGGATGTAATTAACATTTTACAATGCAACAAATGGCACAGATTACGTTTTTGTTTATTTGTTCAGATGTGCTAACAAAACTAGTGGGGTTCCATTTAAAGAAATGTAGGTTTGTGTTTAAAAAACATACTTCTGTGCATTTTTTTATGGTTTGTATTAACCAGTTACACTAGCCCTCCGCCTCACGTTCAGTCTGTGGAATCACTTTGTCAGTATTTGATGAGGTTTACAAAATATATCCAGTGGTAATGTTAGGTGACTCACACAGTATAAAAAATTTATGTGAACCTCCATATTAAATGCACCTTAAATTACGGGATAATACTCACTTTGGCAATATATTGAAGACCATCTATACATAACCTCTTGGAAGATCTCCAAACACAGACTGTAACATGGGGCTGATGGCCCTTGATGTTTGGTCCCTTCTTTTCAAAACCAACAAACAGACTGTAACATACAAAAAGTCAGTTTAAAGTCTGGTTAATACAGTAATTACTACCCAGTAATTTAGCTTCAAGTTACTAAATGCATCCTCACAGTCATGTGTCAAGACTCATGGCTCATTCTTTTGTAAATAGTGCATTAAATGTGAAAGATCAGTGAACCTGGTACAAATTTCTGCTAAAATGTGGTCCTAACATTTCTTCTAAATGGCATTGATTCTTGGATGATGCAAAATCTTCAATTACTTTAAACATATTTTACCTCCATCCTTTTCTTCTTTTTAGTCTGTAATACCTCTACTATTAAATAAATTTTTTTAAATCAAGTTGAAGTGATCAAAAGAATATCATCCACATAGACAGTAACCATATTGGTTATTGCCCCTTGTAATAGAGATGTTGTTTGGTTTGATAAACACATTAATTAAAAACATTCAATGTGAAGAAAACTATGCAAAACTGATAGCTGTTCCCTTCACTTTGAAGGCTATTTACTTTCTAGACCCTTTTGGCAGATAAATATTCTAATATTTACTGTTTATATGTGGAAACCATAAGAAGTTAACTCTATGAAACTATTGAACAAATATTGTATGTTAACACTCCAATTACTTGCTTTATTGCAGCCTCATAAATTTTCATGCATCTCTTGTCTGCATATTTGAATTCTTCTTTACAGCTACAACCAGTGGTTTATTGTAATTGCTGGGATACTGTTCAATGATTTCACATTGTAACATACAATACAACTCATTAATGTTACCACTGGTACTGGATGTGGGCTCACTTAGAAAGGCTAGATGTCCTTTCATCTCCAATAGATCCTCAACATTTTTGTCATACATTTATCTGAGAAAGCTGTTTTATTTTGCAGCGATACACTTATCTATTCTACCTTCTGCCTGTCATCCGAATCTTCAATTATATCCATCCTATCAACAATCTCCTCATTTGTACTCTCTTTTGACAATGGTGTTACTTCATTTCTAATTTTGCAGCTTCATCATACCTTTCATTGCTTGCCGGTCCCTGATAATCTTTGACCACACCTATAATTGACACATTTAGTTTTACAGCCAACAGTACTGAATTGTGGGACTCTATATGAAAAGTTAATTTTTTCTTTTTCCATGCTAAATGAGTCTGTCCCAAATAATCAATCTACTATTAGTTGAGAGAAGATGAAACACTGTTTGTTCATAGCATGCTGTCGTTTGCTAAAGGGTAACATTACTTATTACTCAACATGCTAAGTCAATCTCCCTGTAGCATCGATAACTTCACTCCAAGCACAGTGATTAGTTTAATACTCCAGTAATGTGCCCTCTATATTAAAACAGGCTGTTTTTATTTAATAATTCAAATTGATTACCTTACAGTTATATTGTTAACAATGTAGTGGACAGCTCTGTTCCAGCACTGTGGTCACACATCTTACCTGTTCATTTCTTGGAACTGCCATTAGGTTGCATTTTTCATTTACTTTTTAAACATGAAAGATACTTTTCTACCACTTTCTCACCATTGTAGTGCTCAGATATAGGTATTAAATCCTCCTGATTTTAACCACTGCCCAATTTGTATGCAGCTAATATTCTTATCTTTCTGACCACTTTACTTGTGCCCCTACTGAGATATCTCTTAATACCCAATTGCTGCTAGATAATATATGGCCATCCTCTTTGAATCCAACTGCCATTTCTGTAGTGTCCTACTAAATGGACAGAAACAAAGATAGTCTTTTCACAAGTTTATTGGACAGAACTGAAACATACACCTGTAACAAGTTTCGCAAACCCTAAATTCTTTGGGATATTAAGACAGTACCAATAATATCTTCTTACAAATGAATGAACTTCAAAGTTTGAACTCCTAATGTCTAATCTCAACTAAATGGCACTAGTAGAGATACTAGTTCTCTCCTTCAAAGGCAAATTAAATGATCTTGAAAACCACAGAAGGGGACTTAGAAAATAGACAGCAAAAAAAAAAAAAAAAAAAAAAAAAAAATCAATTTTGTGAGGAAGTATGGCTTAAGAAATTAAAGCTCTGGAGATAATTCATGGTAGTGCAAAGTCTGGCTGAACAACTCTTGGAGCATAGACCTGTAGAAGGAGACAGCTATGGAGTCCGTCAGTGGCGTTGGTTGATGGCGTGGTGTGACTGTGGTATCCCTCCTGGTTCGCTCTGGCGGTGGTCGGCAATCTTCTTTCTGTGGCATGGTGTTGTCCATAAGTAGTGGAGCCGGGCAGACTGATTCATGATTTCGGCTGCCACATGATCACTGCGAAGTAGGAAGTAGTGCCTCTTATGCATAGGCTTGGAGATTGCTGAAAGCGGCCTCTGTTGACTACATTTTTTAAGGAGGCCGTACACTTTCCATCCTTGGTGGTGCAGCTTTTGAAGTTAGGTGGTTTTTTGACACAAGATCTGCATATCTGAATTCCAAGTGTATGCCACCACATTAAAGGTGTGACAGCCAGTTGTTTCTTCCTCCATGTCGTCCGATCTCAGGAGAGGTGCTTCTATTGTTGTTGACCTTCATGGTTGGCTCTGGGACCCAGAGTTGTTGGTACTGCAGCAGAAACTCCTCCTCTGAACTGACTGGAGTCTGTGGTACAGAAAACCATGGTAAGATGATGTCTGCTGGGTCTGCCTGGGGTCACAGATGAAGTTGGTTGATGTGTCTTCTGTGTTTGGTTTCATCGGGTGAATTCATTTCTACCATTGCTTGGACAAGTAATTTTGTTATTGTTGCTGGTGCCCAGTGTGGTTTCCCCCATACAAACTGCTGCTTCCAGACTGCATAACTATGATGGACTGGTTCTCATGGGACCGTCGAGGTGGCGGTTATGTGAAGCAGTGAGAGGTAGGACCAGACAGGCCATCTGTGCAGCCTCTCACCAGGAGACCCTCCTTCATGTGGTTGACTTCAGTGAAACTCTAGGAACAGAGGCTGGGTGTCTTGTATTGAATAATACATGCACAGTTTAGCCATTTGTGTTTTGAAAGTCTGGACAAAAAGGCCACCACACTATTTGATGCCAGGTGGAATGGTGCACTGTGTACTAGAATAATGCTGAGAGATGTGCAGAATTGTCAGAATTCTGCCAATGTTAATTGGTGACGACTGTCCATTACAATCGTTTCAGTAATCCTTCCATGGTGGTTATGGTCATGAGTACTTAAATAGTGGCTGCCACTTTTGTAGAAGACATGCGTATGATGAATGGAAACTCTGATCCAGCATCCACAAGAATAAACCATGATGCACCTAGAAATGGTCTAGCAAAATATTAGTGTATATGGGACCATGGTGAAGATGTGGAAGGCCAAGGGAAGAAAAACGGTGTGGAACAGCTTGATATTATTGACATATGGAGCATGCCTTGACTACTCTGATGATGTCCATATCCAGTTCTCCAAGATATGTGGCAGCAAGCCAGACATTTGGAAAGGACAATCCCCCAGTGTCCTCTATGCAATTGATCCAGGGCTTGCTTTTGCAAGGTGTGTGGTTTGATCACCTAGGTGTGTCCTCTCTTCTCTTGTAGGAGAAGCACCCCATCTTTGGAGGAAAGATCCTGACATCGGGCCCCATAAGATTTGAGGTCTGGATTGCTTAACTGTGCACAATTGGTGGGCCTTGCAGACTTACCAAAATGGAGGAGCTTCACAAGCACTGAATCCTGGACCATATGTTGTGGTACTAATTTGGCATCAATAGGAAGTCCAGTGACTGCTGCTTCCACCTTGTTGTTCGGATAGCAACAAGATGTCTAGGTCAGCATCGAACTCTGTATCATCCCCAACAGGGGGGTGGGAGAGATATGCATTTGCAGGCAAGGCGGTGGCCCTGTATTGGATATCGTGAGCATGTGTGGAAAGGAATAATACCCATCTCTGTATGTGGTGAGTTGCCCTTATATTAATGCAACAGAGTCTTGGGAGAGAGATAGTAGGGTTTGTGGCCTGTCAGTAAAGTGAAGTGTCATCCATAGATGAAATTATGGAACTTTTTGATGCCAAAGATGATGACTAAGGCTTCTCTTCCGATTTGGAAATAATTAACTTGAGCCCTATTAAGAGTTTTTGACATAAAGGCTATATTGGTCATTCAATGACATGAATGATGTGTGAGAGTACCGTGCCCACCCTGAAGTCCAACATGTCAGGTGCCATGATAAGGAATTTGGAAAGTTTGTACAGTCTGAGGCATGCTGGGTGCAGAAGAGTTGCTTTGAGTTATAGCTTCATTGCACTGTGAGGACCACACATAGGGGACATTTTTGAGCAATAATCTATGTAGGGATTCAGCAATTGTGGCTGCCTTGGTAATATATCAGAGGTAGTAGTTAATTTGACCCACCACAGATTTCAATTGTGTGACATTAGTCGGGGAGGAAAGTTCTTGAATGGCTGCGATGTGTGCAGGAATGGGTTTGATGCCTGTCATAGTTACAACGTGTAATAAGTATTCTACCTTGGGGACCAAAAGTTCACACTTCTGTACATTGCATTGTAGATTGGCCCATTGAAAGACTTGAAAAGTGGAATATATATTTATCTGCAAGTCATCATAGGATGTGCCAGTCAAAATGATGTCATCTAGGTAGTTAATGGCCCCCTTGACTGGCTGAATAAGATGTTCCAAAAAGCACAGGAAAATGGTTTGCGCACTGGCAATACCAAATGGAAGCTGATTGTGTCTAAAGAGATCAAAAGGGGTATTAATGATAAGGATGTCTTGAGAGGCTTCATCCAGTGGAAGCTGTAATTATGTGTCTGTGAGATCAATTTTTGAGAAAAACATCTTCCCCCTGCCAAACGAGCCACCAATTTGGTTTCTATAGTATGTCTGCCTAGGTGTGTTTGTGTCTGTGTAAATGTTCAACTTCCTTTTCTTGCCCCAAGGTAAGTCTTTCCTCTCCCGGGATTGGAATGGCTCCTTACTCCCTTCCTTAAAACCTTCATCATTTCCTTTTCCCTCTCCTTCCCTTCTGCCTGAAGAAGTAACTGGGTTGCGAAAGCTTGCATTTGTGTGTGTGTGTGTTCACTTTTATCATGTCTTAGTGTATTAAGTAATAATTCGTGACATCTTCATGTCCTTAATCATTAAACATCTTAGCTTTCCTGCTGGACCAACACATTAACCCAAGTTGGAATATATCATACCCTTCAGGCTATTTCTATCGCGTTTTCAACATAATGTACTGATGCACTCACCGCAGTCAGACTTGGACATATGCCTAAAGAGCATACATTCAAATAATTTTATTTATACTACTAACTACTAATAAATTATTGCACATAGTAAATTAATGTCTATGAGTTACCCTTTCACCAAATCTCTGAACGCCAGGATTGATAGCTCTTACCCATTGAGTGATACAAGATGGTGCCAAATAAAGATTGTGGAATAGATTCTCTATTTCGTTATTATGTGATTGTTCTGTGGGCAACATGTGTTCTATAAAGGTAAGTAAGAGGTATCTTATGTACTGAATGCAAATGCTGGTACAACAATAACTGTGTCAAAATTAATCTAAAACTCATAAATGATGGAGATCAGTGGCAATGTTGTGCATGTGTGGAAACTAGTTTAAAGAACTTGCTACAAATGCAAAATCGCAGAGGAAGACCAAGAGATGGATACAGTAAGCAGACTCAAACAGATGTAGGTTGCCGTTCGTATGTGGAGATAAAGTTTCTTGCTCAGGATAGGGTATTGTGGAAAGCTGCAGTTTCCGGACTGAAGACCACAACAACAACAACTTTGACATAAATTTTCTTAGAAAGCTACTATACTGTATATTGCAACAGTGACCCGATCACTTGCTTGCTGCTCATGTGTCACTTCCACAGTAACAGGTGAAGCTGTTGCTGTGATGCTGCCGTTCTGTGACTGCAATGTAGTGTTGTGTAGTCCACGAACAAACTAGTTTGGAAGAGCACTCCCACAGGTGAACTAGTTCCCAGATCCCTCATCTCTTAGTTCCTTCCCTCCTTTTCCGAAGATTGATGGGCAGAAGTGAGTGAATGATTCCCTTCTGCCAGTTACCATCATTTCGAACTGAGATGCAACTGACCTGTAATTTCATAGTTCACAGCCACAAATTTTCTGTTTTAAGGTGTTCAGGAGAATCTAAATATAATTATCATTCCATAGTGTAAAGAAGTAAAGAGGACTCAAAAATTAACATTGTTGCCGACCTGATTGTATCCTGAATGATCAGCTAGAATTAAGAAACCAATTGTACCTCCAAAATTTCATACAGCTTTCATAATTTCTACCAACAAATATGACATTTAACTGACAGGAAAGTTACTTCATTAGCCATTAGAAGCTGTTTCCAATGGAAAAATTAAATGTATTTTTAACAATGAGCATAAGTATCTGTGGAGACAAGACGTTAAACCTCCTAGGCGCATCTGCTCCAAACGGAAGTGACGTCAGGAGTACGACTTCATTGGTTTCAGCGAGAGCCAATAGGATTGCAACGATTTGTTGATATCAGCATGTGCTGTCATCCGAACTGTGTTTGTCAAAAGTTAGGGGAAAAAAGTTCGAAAGAATGAATTTGCAGCTACTTTCGGATGAACACAAAGTCTTGTGGAATGTTATTAATGATTAGTCGTAACGTGGATATTTCTGGTGACATGTCTTTTGCTTATGGGGATGTAGAGGATTCTTCAAAATGCAGTAGGCCTAATGTGCTTTCTGTTTTGTTTGCAGCAAAAGTATTAAATAAAAGGAAAAATACCCGTAATGATTAGCAAATAAAGTGATAATACGTGAAGCAGTTGCAGCACATTATTAAATTTTAATGTCAGCAGTACACAATATAAACCTAGGTAGTGAGTAGTGATGTGTAACATTTCCGGTATATGACATTTTCGTGAGTAAGCTTATGACTAACGACAATCTCCAAAAAATCCATATATCTGAGTGGCCGTGATTTTGAGTCAAAGTCCGATTTTATAAGTTTTGTACACAGGCAAATAATATCTGAATTATAATCGTATTTCCTGTCTTAAGCAGGCTGAAATTAAGGGCAGCTTTACACCATCTGCATTTCATATGTTATACACAAAGCATCATCTGTAGCTGGTGTTAATGCCTATAAATAACAATTGAAACGCCTATGATGTAAAAAATTGTTCTTAGTTGCTGTTGGCTTAAAACAGAAGAACTGATTGTAATTAATTGTAACGGGTGCTGCAGATGATGACTCCACAAACAAATATAGAAAAAATTTCTTTTTTCTTTCAGTGAAAGCAACGTTTTATATACCGTATATATAAAGACTAGGGATGCCCTGTCCCATAACTATAGTGTATTTGCCACAATCTTTGCTATTCTTTAATCGTTCTGTTGCATTTTGTTCTTAGCACAGAGTTGCAGTTATTACAAATATTGTGTACTTACATCAAGTGTAGACGTAACAGAGGGTCGAGGCTTATAACTAGGCGTACCAAGACTCAAACATCAGTCCACCCATTCAAGTTTTGGTTCTTAGGTTTCACTAAAGTAACTTACCTTTGTAATGCTAGCATGATTGTGAAAATATGGCATAGCAAATTCCTGGCATTATGTAAATACAGAAACCAATGGTGCTGTATTTTCATAATTTGGGCTTGTTCTGTGGTTCTTATGCTCTGTATTTCGGTGCAGGTCAGAAACCTCTTGGATAGCATGTTGAACTCTTGCAAGTACCAAAAGTCAGACTGAGCATAAAATTTCAAACTCCATCTATTATTTGATCATTTTGCAGTGTACTCTAGTAAATTATTTCCAAACGTAGCACAAAAAACAGCTAACATAATAAGCTAAAATTATACAAGTTACACTCAGAATATTACTATTAATCATCAGTTAATGATGCACCCAAGGATATCAGTTGCACAAGCAGTGATCGAAGAATTAAGATCCTGCCATTGTGTTTCTGTGTCACACAATACCTGAAACTAACAATACTTTATCATTGTAAGTTCTGTCTCAACAGGAAAATCGCTACTGCCCTTACTACATATCCACTTTTGAAGATGTTCTTTTCTCTTGAACTTTTTCCTTCTGCTCTTAAAGTCTGTATCCTTCAATCACCTTTCATCCAATATACTGAAGTGGGTCTATATGAATGTGAAATCTTACTCACATGTACTCCAAATAACATCAGATCCACATCTTGTGAACTACCTGACTGACTACTAATGTATGTAAAAGTGACAGTAGAACCTATGTGGTGGTCCACTGCTTGTGTGCATTGAGGGCTCCTAAACAAATAAATAAATAGAAAATAAACTGACAGAATTGCAATATACTCCACCACTCCACTTCTCTAAAAATTTTGCATAATTGAATCCAGAACCTAAATTAACATTTGATAATATTAATGCTTTTTAATTTTCCTTATCGGTATTCAGTGAAATACTGAGGAGCATTTTCTCAACACTTGAAGGATGTGAGCTACAACACTTACAATTTCATAGGCCAAAACAAAGTTGTACACAATATTACCCATTCATTGCCCTCCTATCGGACATCATATAGACTCTCCTCTTCTTCGCATACACTATTTATCTCCTTCATTATTGTATTTGTAATCCAGTTCATTTGTGCATACACATTTCCATGTCAATCATTACAACAAATTTTTGTTCATATTGTAGTCTCATCTGAAGCCTATTACTTATCCACTTGTAACAACTGTCAAATTACACCCACTGTAACTGCCCACACTTAGCCAATCATGTGACATCAATCCAGATCAATTGCATTAAGTTAAAACAGTGAAAGCAACTTGCATATATAAACCATGATTGTTTCTCAGAATGGACCTTTTATGAAATCCAAACTACATATTCAAGCATCTGTATGGGCTCTTCTCTATAGTCACAGAATTGGTGTTGAGGTGATTGGTGGCCATTAGTTTCAAATTGTTATGTTGTTTTATATCATAATCAGTTGTGTAATGTATGCCAGAGCTGTAGCACTTGTATTCTGCAGGTTGCCTGCATCGAAGTTGCCAACAGATTTTTCTGGGTAGGATACAGATACTGTAGTACTATACATGTTTGTGGTAATTTTTGTTGTAGTTCTATTTTTACTCATATTTCAAACATTGGAACATTAAAAAATCGGTTTCACAGATAAACAACAGTCAACATAAGATGGAGACTCTATCTCACAATTTAATGGTAATCAGCAGAGGCCATAGTCATCAATGAAATGCATATTGTCAAGCAGCAGTTTCACGTAATCTTATTGACCATTGATCAGGCAAGATGAAATAGGCTTTGTCATTAATATAGTACACATCAGAATAAAACTTTCTCACATAATTTGCAATGAATAGTTCTTATGGAAGCAATTTGTATGTATGATAAAATTATAAGAAGAAGCCACATTGTCTAAAAGATAGTTAATTTTTAATACTATTATGTATGTACAAAGTATACTGAAAAAGCAAGTACAGCTAATAAATAGAATTTATAAATTTATATGAATCATGCATACCAACATTCATTAGTTAGAGGGGGTAAAAGTTTACTTGCCGTGTTAAGTAGCAATGCCCAGAGCTGACCAATTGTAGTGCAGATGGGGCAACCAATCAAATATTAGCCGATAACAGATGTTTTGTCTTCACAATAAACATTATTATTTTCATACAGCTAAAAACAGTCTCCTGAGGTACATACATGCCTACAATCTTACTTCGTTACCATGAAGATGCATGTGAAAGAGGGGTTAACTTTTTTCACTGATCATGAAGTAAATAACTAAAGCTCTGCCTGCTCTAGGTTGACAGGTTGTTGTGTGTTCCTTCGTCCACTCAATTATTGACCTGTAATCGTAACCATGTCATGTACTATCACCTGACTGGCTAGCGTCACATGCAGCAGCCATTCCCTAAATCGCGACACTATGCCAAACACAAGAAGGAAACTTGAGCCATTAGTGGATTCAGCTGCTGTTCCTTATACTTACAAAATTATACATTTGTTAAATGGTAGATCCATGTAAGTGCAAAAAGAAAAAGGCACAGCTAGTACAGTTGCTGAAAAATTTCAACCAGAAGTGCCCAAGGGCAGTGGGGGTGTCATAATGCAAACTGCGTCATTGAAATTTCTGGGGGTGGGGGGGGGTGAAAAATGAGTACTTTTGACAGGCCTTGGGGGGGGGGGTGTTCTTTATAAAAGAATTTACAAAATGTGAAATATAAGTAATTTAATTTCAATATTAAATGGTAAAACCATATCTATTACATAATAAACTAGGAATTCAGGACCTAATATCTCAGGTGCTGGGGGGGGGGGGGGGGGGGAGGGGCAGGAGAGGAGGAGGCGCAGGAGAGGAGGAGGCACCTCTGGTTTCAACATTACTGAGGCAATATAAGTCTTAACAGTAGAATTGGTTGTCAGATAGGCAGCTGTGCTATCTTTCCTTAAGAATTTCAATTGGTATGGTCTGAAATGTTAGTGACAGTTTGTTGAAATCTTTGGAGCATTTACTTTGTGTGAATTACCAGTTTTTGCTTCTCTGTTTTGGTATGTGAAAATGTACCCTCTTTCTGATGATTTAAGCATTAAAAAGGACACTGACAAGACTTTTCATGCCACTGGTTTTTCCCATATTTTATATATATGATCACAGCAGTCAATAGCCTGTACCTGGAAAACAGTGGACAGCAGTTCTGCTTGGTGTCTCCTTTACACCTTGTGTGTAATGTTCTGAATTTTCAGAATTCTCAAAATGTAAGGAGTATGTCTACAAACAGGAAGGCCAAAACTTACATGTGTCTGAAAAGTCCAAAGTACATTAGTCTAAAAAAGTTTCCAAAGGAATCTCAACATCTTTTCACACACCTGGTCTATATGTTCTTCCTAGTTGAGTTGTGAATTAATATAGAGTCCTAAAGTTTCAATGTGTATTTTTGATGGCACTCGACAACCCTAAGAGAAGCTGTTTTATTTTTTTGGGATTATACAGTAACTTACTTCATGATAACCAGTGGAGGATGAAATTGAATGATTCCGGTGTGCTATTACTTAAGGCTCCGACATTCTTGTGTGAGTGGAGAAGAGTCGTGTCTTCAGCATAGCATATAACTGTACTGTTTATGTAACAAGGCACGTCAATTATTGTGATGATGGAGGTGGTCTCAAGAATCGAGCATTTTAGTACCCCAGTATTAATTATTGTTACTGGGGAATGTTTATTTTTAACTGTAACAAACTGCCTTCTGTTGTGAAGATATGAAACTTCTACTGATAATCTTGGATTACATACACCATTACATTCTAGTTTTGCTAACAGGACATCATAGAGAATGAAATTAAATGCCTCACTTATATATCATGTAAGACAAGTGGTACCACATTCCGCTTTTTAAACATGGTTAATGTCTGGTCAATAATTTCTAAACAGCTATAGTGGTATTTTTACCCTGACAGAATCAACATTTGACAACTGCCAGAATGTACAATTGAAATTGGATGATAGCTGTTTGTCCTCCAGATAGTAAACATTTGTTAAGTATGAATGTCAGTAGTTTGTAGGTAAAATCTTGTGGTTTTATACATTGTAATTGGAGAGTCAGTAGCAGTGCATACTCGAGTTTGATCATTTTGGGAGTGTTCTTTTAATTTTAGTGTGTATGATATACCAATTAAGAAAGGCATTAAGCAATTCCATAGCAAATGTGTCAGTTGCTTCTATTTTAGTTTGTTTCCTTAACTAATATACAAGTTATTCAATTCACTGGTACAAAGCCGTGTATTGTTTGTGCAGACTCTTGAGCTATAATTTGCTGTACTGCCTTGCATCCATTAAATGCATCTCCTGTGTAGCTCTGCATGTTGGATAAAGTTCAGAACAGTATACGTTAAGTGATCTTAGATTATTGAAAGTTCAGCCACAGTGTTGAACATTTCTACGTTAAAATCCTCAGGTATGGAAATTATTGTTTTATATTTCATATTTTTCTAAACACTAACTCAGATTTTTCAAAATGTAGCAGTCACCATCAGGAGACCTATATAAGCTTAAAACTATTATGTTTTCGGTGATGATTTTTATGTGACTTAATTCTGCATATAATTCTTTATAGTATGTAGTTACATCAGTTTTAGGCTATTTGATATCTCTAATAAAGATACCAGTATACCATTTCATCTCTGTTGCAGCAGATGTTATGTGTACAAAACAAATATATTAGAAACGGAAACATTTATCTGATTTTCAATTAACCTTTGCACAACATCAACATTCACGTCACCACAGAAGTGTCAGAGTACGGAGTACCTTACTTCTAATACAACACATATTATGTTGTGAGGACCTTGCCTTTCTTACTGTTTTTGTGGAAGTCATTTAGTTTTGGGACAATGTTTACATTCCCTGTATGGCTGTCAGGTTGTGCTGTTGCCAATTTTCGCACACCAGAATTGTGATTTCTCACAGGTGGTTGCTGTTCTAGTTGGTCAGCTGTTGCTGGGTTCAGGTATGTGAGGTGTGGCTGCTATTCTTCTTTGTTGCTGGGGTTCTTTTCTTTCTGTTGCAGCTCCCTGGGTATGTTTCTCCTTAGTGGACTACTTTGTGTCTGGTTTGCTACTGCCTTATATTCCTTTGTCCTTTTTTCAGACACTTTAAAATGTGTTGGAGAACAATTTTCACTTAACTTTTTGCAACATTATTCGAGCCATCTTAAATAAGAGCAGAATCTTTTATTAGTTTACGTTCATCGTTACAGAGTCATATGTCTAGCGTTAAATTTTAATTAAGTTAGCATCGGTGGCGTAGTGTTCTAATGTTGGCAAAAAAATTTTCACCTTATGACGGCAAGCACAGAGACAAGAGTCTGTCAACAATACAGCAGCAACAGCATTAATTACTTATCTCATGTTCGACACTATAAATTATTCCCTCTAATTCCGTGTGACAGATTTTCGAAGAGAAATCAGAGTTCATTGCCAACATCAGCACACAACGTTGTTGCTGAAGCTGGAAGTAAGATTTTAGTCCTTATGGTACCTTTCCCTTGTTGTTTGCGCTTAAGTGCTTTATGTTGGCTGCACAACTTTTGCCGTGATTGTCTGATGAAACACATTTTTCATTTGCAATACAGGGGCTATTTACCTGCTTTTCAGGTTAATTGTGTAGGTGTGATTGTAGTTCTTAATGAGTGTCTTTCGCTATCAGTTTATTGCCTCGGTCTTGGTTGCGCGTTGTTTATATTTCAGACGGGCCGAAACAAATGTTTACAACCGGGTTTGTTGCCCGACCTCATTATGTTCCGTGCATTGTACATACCTTTCGCGTCTTTGTAATTTATTAGTTAATCAGTTACTACCGTTTCCATATTCTTATGTTAATTTCGTGTTGTTGAACTTCGCCTTCCCGAAGATTATCAGACGCACCAAAACACGATTTTGCTTAATTATCTCGATCGTTGGATACACAAATTACACTTCCAGATTTTGACTCAGGAAGCTCAGACACAAACAGCGAAATATTCTTCTACATTTTATTCAGCTGACATCTTTCCCTGACATTATGTTGCAATAACATGGCTAATTTCACTCGCTTTATGCTCAGTGTGTAAAACTGCACTACTACAAGCGAATTCTCATTTTAAATATTTTGTTGTTTTTACACTATTTTTTCCCGCTGACGTACCCTAGTACTGTTAGTGTAACTCAGTTAATGACACATCACACGGCAAATTTAACAGGCTATTGTTTTTCAGAATTTAGGAAAGTACCGATACTTGAAAAGCTGATATGCTTAATTTCACACATCCACCGTAAAAAACAAAAGAATCACTAGAGTATGTGCATATAAATGGTATTTATTAAATACGGCACTTAAGCTGTAGCAGTTCGGTTTCCCGTACATTTTATTTCAGGCGCGCCTACGCTGCTGACGTCATCAGTAACCGATGACGACGCTTCCGTTTGGAGCAGATGCGCCTAGGAGGTTTAACGTCTTGTTCTGTGGAGGTTTATAGGATCGGGTCAGATAAGACACGAGACACTCCAACTTTTATACACTGACTTTATTATATCTCGTTTACACCGTACAATAGTCAGGCGGCAACTGGTGTTTCCGCTTCCTTACAGCAAAGACCATTCCTAACACACAAAGATACTACACTTGTCCAGTGTTGTTTAGTATCGATCCCCACATAGCCCCCCCCCCCCCCCGGCAGTATGGAGTACAGAAAAAAAAAACTTAAAAGATTAAAATTACACAGCTGGTAGGGGATGCAGATAGGTGACTGGCAGCTCTTGTGCATCCTCAGGTAGGGAGCGGTTGGTGGGTGACCATGGGGCAAAACCCGGCACGGTAGTCTTGAAGTCAATCTTGACGATTGTTGTGGCGGGGCCTCGATGGTCAGCTGGGAACCGCACATTGACAGTTCCATTCGGGTGGACGAACGCACGTAGATTACCTGCGGAGGCAAGGTGGGAAGCTGTGATGCGTCGAACCACACGTTGCACTACACCACCTGCCTGATCACTTTTTTCGTCACATGCGAGCATGATGAACACTGAAACACCCTGCACTAACACGCTGAGGTTACAGATATGATCTGGTTCAACCCTAGTTTTGAATTCTACCTCGGTAGCAGTGGAGGGAGGCGTACGGCTGTGAGTGGGGGTGCCAAAACCCCGACATAAGGAGGGTGATGCATGCGAGGCGGGTGTGGTAGGAGTAGTTGTGGCAGGCAAACAGCCAGGGGAAACAGGTGTGGAGGACTGATGTGGACACAAATTCTTGCCACATGATGGGCGCAACAAACTTGTGCAGGAAGAAAGGGTTGAAAGGGTGAAGTTTCGTGAGGAGGGAGTCATGCGCGGTGAAAATCCTCGGAAAGGATGGGGATCAGAGGGCTGACTCGAATATTGTGGACCACCAGAAGGGTAGTTGCTCGAAGAATGGGTGAGGGGTTGTGAAGAAGAATGACTCAGATTGCCTGAGTCGTTCGAAGAGGGTGGGGGTGAGGGTGTGGGAGAGTCATCGGAAGCGGGCTCAACTAGAGCCGGTTTCACTCAGTTCAGTGAAATGGTAGTTTTGGAACCATGCAGGAGAATGTCCATGGTGATTGCTGAACGACGGAGCACCTTGTGAGGACCAGTATAAGGCGGCTGGAGGGGGCCTTGATGGTGTCATCATGCAGGAAAACATATGTGCACGAACTAAGTGCAATGGGTACATAAGTACAAGGTGGTGTGTGGTGTGCCGGAGGTTGTGGGTGAAGTATGCTACAATGTAGCTTGACGCGTTCTACCAGGGATGGAAGCTCTGAAGGTGAAGCCACAGGCGTGGGGGCGACTAATTCACCTGGTAAAACAAGGGGTTGACCATAGACAAATTCAGCTACTGAACCTTTTAAATCTTCTTTAAAAGTGGTGCATAACCCGAAAAGTATGAAGGGCAGGGCCTCAGTCCAAAGAGGGCCATGGCAGCGTAAGGCAGTTTTAAGCATCCTATGCCATCTCTCGATGAGTCCATTGCTCTGAGGATGGCAGGCAGTTGTATGGATCTTGGAAATGCCGCACAACCTACAAATGTCAGAAAACAGAGCGGATTCGAATTGGCGCCCCTGATCGGTTGTCAACACTGCTGGGCACCCGAAGCGTGCTATCCAAGTGTCTATAAAGGCACGAGCAACGGTCTCAGAAGTGATGTTCGGGAGTGGGGTGGCTTCGAACCAACGTGTAGTCCTATCTATGATGGAGAGTACGTATCTGAACCCCTCAGAAGGAGTGAGTGGGCCTATCAAGTCTATGTGTAGGTGTTGGAAACGTTTGTGTGGTTGGGAGAAAGTACCCAGTGGGGGGGGGGGGGGGGGTGTGCCTGGAAACTTTGTTTTGCTGACATGGAATGCACAATCAGGCCCAGGCCTGGCAATCGCATCGCATGTCACACCACACAAAACGCTCAGTAACTAGTCTGGTGGAGGCTCGCCCTCCAGGATGGGCTAGGCTATGCAGTTTGTCAAAAACTTGTCTCTGTAGGTCCTTGGGAATGAAAGGTCGCAGAGAACCGGTAGATTCGTCACACCACACTTCTCCGGTCACACCTGGGAAAGTAGTTTTGACAGGTTTAAGGGAAGAGTCGTGGTCATTGATGAGCTGCATTATGTTTGGGTCAGCTGACTGCCGCTGCGGAAGGTCTGATATGTTGAGAACCGAAGTGACAGCTCCGACACGGGACAGGAAATCTGCTACAATATTGTCTGCACCTTTAATGTATCTGACGTCACTTGTAAATTGTAGGATGTAATCAAGATGATGGAAACATTGCGGCGGAGGGTCAGACGGAGGTTTCTGGATGGCGGCCACAAGGGGTTTATGATTCATGAGGATATAAAAGCCATGTCCCTCAACTTCTGTACGAAAATGTTTCACTGCCTCATAGACGGCCAGCAATTCTCTGTCAAAAGCAGAATATTACTTTTGCGCGTTATTCAGCTTCTTCGAGAAGAACTGGAGGGGAGATGTAACATCTCCGACAGTTTGACTAAAAACAGCACCTATAGCACAGTCACTTGCATCTGTCGTAATAAAGAGGGTGGCATCCGGATGCGGGTGAGGCACAGTTACAGCATTTGCTAATAGACGCTTCAGTTTCTCGAAGGCTGTTTCCATTACTGGGGTCCACGGAACCTGCCGGATGCCGGTAGTGTTTTGGCCTGCCAAGGCATCTGTGAGTGGTGCCTGAACCTCAGCAGCAGCTGGAAAATGTTTCCTATAATAGTTAACTGTTCCTAGGAAACGACGTAATTCTTTATAAGTGTCAGGTCGTGGTAAGTCTAAAACAGGTTTGACCTTGTCAACAGGGGGTGTGAGGCCCTCAGCTGAAACAACATATTCTAAAAACAGAGCTGAAGGTTTGTGAAGTTGCAGCTTCTTATTATTAAGCTCTACACCAGCTGCAACGAGAGTGTCCTTAATTATCTGCAAATGTTCCTTATTCTTTTCCACAGTAGCGCTGAAAATCAAAATATCATCAAGGTAGGCGAAACAAAAGTCTAAGTGAAAGAGTACCTCGTTGATAAACCTTTGCCAGGTTTGAGCAGCATTCCACAACCCGAAAGGCATGAATCTGTATTGGAACAGTCCCAAAGGTGTGGTGATTGCCGTTTTTTCTATGTCCTCCGGGGCCATAGGAATCTGGTGATAGGCACGTTTACAGTCTATCACCGAGAAACACCGGACGCTGGCCAAAGCATGGTTAAAGTCTGACACGTTGGGGACGGGATATTTATCGATGATGGTACGAGAATTAAGCTTCGTATAGTCTCCTACCATGCGCCAAATGCCGTCTTTCTTTACGACGAAATGAATCGGACTCGACCAACATCCCGAAGAGGGTTCAATAATTCCACCTTTTATTAGTTCGTCAATCTGTTCGTGAGCAATGGGCATAAGTTTGGGTTTGAGACGACGAGGGCGGCACGAAATAGGCAGTCCGTCAATCAAACGTAGTCTATGAACAGTTCCGTTAGTCACTAAGGCATCACGGGGCGCCGTGTGCGAGGAAACAATTTGTATAGGCGCGAGCATATCGGCCTCCGAGTGAAGCTGCGGTGCTAGCGTCGCGAGTTTACACGATTACCAACTGCCCGTAGGTAGAGAGTTGCAAACAGGTGAGTCGCGTTGGGTTGAGTTGGTACACTGAGTAATAGTTGTGGAAGGCGCCGCTGGCGAGGCTGAGGGCAGCAGCGGGTGCATAGAAACAGCTGATGGCTGTGAGTTATTGACACTAGCCTGCGCGCGGAAATTTGACTGTCCGGGAAGGCGGGGTATCACTCGTAATAACACTGTCAGAATGAGGACGAGCGCGAACACAGTTACAGAGAGAGGAATCCCTGTCATAGTTGCGCGCGGGCGCAGAATCACTAGAACACTGACTAACCTGTAGTACTGAAGACGGGCAGGATGCTTGAAGACTGTTGAGCTGTTCGCGGACAGATGACAGCTCTGAGTTTAAATCCTGCAGCCGACGATGAAGTTCGTGATTCGTAGATTCGATTCGCTTTGCAAGGCACTTATTTGACCACTCGAGAGACTTGCTGGGGAGGTTAGCGCTTTTGGTAGCTAGGCGAATGTTATCTTTGTCCTTAGTTACAACACTGGTAGGCACACATGAAATATACAAGTTGCACGCCCAATAGAACACACGATCTCTTGCTAAATCGATTGTTATTTTGTAATGCCTAAGAAAATCTATACCTATTATAGGTTCTTCGACTTGCGCAACTAAAAATATCCACTCTAACTCGCACTTGGGGGCGAGGGTGACATTAAAAGTGGTTAGGCCGGTGCACTGGAGATGCGATGCGTTGACTGCTCGAAGTGTAGTCTTCTGCCGGTGAATCTTCCTGTTAGCGAGACGAGCAGGGAACAGTGACACGTCGGCTCCGGTGTCTACTAGAAAATTTGTTCCAGAGGAGAGATCTTTCACATACACCTGGCCATGGTTTCTAGTGGTGTCTGACACAGAATGTAAAGTTGGGTGGCGCTCGTTTAATTTGCAGGAGGTGGCGCCGCTGCCTACCTGCGATTGTAGTTTGGGTAGGAGCACGGTGGTTTGCAATTGCGTGCTTGCTCTCCAAATCTATAAGGGAAGAAACAGTATGTCATTGCTGGGGGCGGAGGAAGCTGCAGCCCATGATCTTCCACGGAGTCAGAAGCGCCGTCGCTGCGTCAAAATGAAGGTGCCGGTAGAGCAGTTGACTTGACAGGCCTTGTATTAGATGATCTAGAAGTGCTGGCGCGGAGTTCGCGTAGCCAAGCGGAATGAACTCTTTCAGCGGCACGTAAGAGTTCGTTAACTGACCTGTCCTCGTTCACGGAGATTGCAGACGGTACAGGCAGAGGCAGTTTTTCTGTCCAAATTTCGGAGAGTTTGTCGTTTGGCAAGTCATGTTCGCTGACAAGTAAACAGAGGCATCACCACAACTGTGATGGAGACCTGTCGCCGAGACGCTCTTCATATATTAGTTGTCTGACATTCTCTCTTTGTTTTGGACACACGTTGCAGAATCGTCTGCTTGGCTGCCGTGTACTTCCCTGTCGAGGGAGGGTTCTTGACAAGGTCGTAGATTAATTCGACCCGCTCGTGGAGATGGTTCACAAGGCAGTAAAAATGCGCGTCGTCATCAAGCCCGTAAACGTTGAAAGTTTGCTCTACCAAGTTAAACCAAAACTCTGGGTGAACAGGTTTGAAAGGAGGTAGTGTGGGCATGTTCTCCAACCGTTGAACAACAGTGTGTGTGAGCGAATTGTCGCTGTTAGCAGGTGATGAATTCTGGAGAAACTGCGGCGACACATTATAAAATTGGTGAAAAGAGTTCGTGTGCAGAGCCTCAGAGGCAACATTGTGTGTCGGAAGTCGGGTAGATGGGTCCCACTGGCGTGGCGGATGAATACCGCACTGTTGATGGTTAGGAGTTTGAACACCGGCTGCCGCATTGTTCGTGTTCAAAACATTTCCGACCGATGCAGGAACACTGAAGTTAGGGTCGTAAATGTTCGAGGCACCCTCATGAACTCTATTACACATGTTGTTTACACCCGGTGTGGCGAAAAAGGTGTCTTGCACACAAGGTTCAACAGGCACAGAGTGATACGTAACAGGCGACCTTTCAAATGCCGTAGCATTCTGTTGACTAGAGTTCAGCCTTAAAAATTCTGCTGCATTAGCGGGAGCAGAAGGAAACCTCAACGTAGAGGATAGAACCTCTCCAGCACTGCTGTTCCTTGTAAGATTGCATTTTTGCGGGCTAACAAAGCCGGAGTCCATAGTAGGCACAGGTATACTGATGAAGCTTGCACACGGAGCTGTAAGAAATTTGCTGTTCTCGACGGGGTTCGACAGGTGGTGGCACACTCACGGGACGGCAGAATCCGGGCGGCGGAGGTCTGTTAGGTGAAGCCATTGTGCACAGTACGGACAATAGGCAGCATGCGAACGCGGGAGCATGAATATCGTGGTAGACGCGGATGGAAAGCACTTCGGGCGGTAACTCGAAAGCGACACTTGATCGGGGTCACCAATGTGGAGGTTTATAGGATTGGGTCGGATAAGACATGAATCACTCCAACTTTTATACACTGACTTTATTATATCTCGTTTACACCGTACAATAGTCAGGCGGGAACTGGTGTTTCCGCTTCCTTAAAGCAAGTACCTTTCATAACACACAAAGATACTACACTTGTCCAGTGTTGTTTAGTATCGATCCCCACATATCTTTGCACATTGCACTGCAGTATGCCACATCTGTAAATGTGTCATGTTCTTTGGTGCATCAACTCAGCTGATGAAACAAACACCACTATCTTGAATTTAGTGAACCTCACAGTTCAACATTGAACCTCACAGTTCAACATGGAAAGACACAAATATACACATATCTCTCCCATAATAATGTTTAAAGAAAACCTTTCTGTGAAGTAAGTTCAGTGTATAAACAACAGATTTAGTCTTAGTTCAAGTATGAACAATACAAGTCAGAAAATTGTGTTATAGTTAGCATAAAAAGATTTAACCTTGTAACCTAATGGATTGCAGTATTTATTTACTACAATATCATTACAAATACATCTGTTGTGTACTCTAACTAAAAATAATGGATAAAATAATAATTAATATTAGTAGGTGCAAATATAGCTACTCCAATACACTGTGTTATTGTCCTGCTGAAAGCAGTGAAAAAGATTATGGAAGTTGGCCAGCATACACTATTACCTGATCAGTATATCAATGATTAGTTATAACTAAAAGATCTGTGTTATCAATCCCTGTGATGTTGTCCAATTCATTATGCTTATTGCTAAGACTTTGAAAATTTTGTGAATTAATTTGAACCTAAGTTGTTATTACTGAACACTGGTAAGAGTTGTCACTGTACCAAAATGCCGAGCTTGCCTTTCAAGTTACCTACCCTCATTCCCATTTAGATGTGTTGTTTTTATTTGGTGCGACTGTGGTGTTTCTGTTTGCTGCAGGTACCATATTGAGAGTGCTGCACTGACCTGCATGTTCATTTTTGAATGTGGAAGTGAAATTTTCTCTAGATCTGCAAGATAGGACAGTAGCACTAGGAGTGATGTTCATGTCTCTATAATCAAGTGGTATTGTGGGCAGTCTTTATGTTTTTTCTTTCTTCGTGGTTTATATTATGAGATTAGAGATTTCATTTTTGCCTAAGTTGTTCAGGTGAAACCCTTTCATGTGTATTCATTTCTATGAAATTTGCTAGCTTTTATTAGTGTTATATTTGTAAATTATAAGCACAGTTTATGTATCTGTGAATTTGTACTTGTTACTTCTTTATTCACACATGACCAGTTTGGAAGATCACGTATAAATGGAACGACCACAACAAACATTTTTTTAATAATAAAAGGAAGCTTACTTCTTAAATAGTAATCAGATGTTGACTGTTGTTGCAGGCAACACCATTTGTTGCTGTTGCAATTACCACAATATCTGGAGCCTTGTTCTGGTAGTTTTGATTTTCTAGGTTTTTTAGGATGAAACTTGTGTTGGCCTTGTGGTAAACATAACCTAATCATTCAATGTCTGAGTTAACATTCAGAAATTTTGATACATTGTGAACTTGGCTGTCACTCAGGATGATAGCTTTGAAGTTTTTGGCATGTGAATTTTGTTTCAAGAAAGCTTGTATTTGCTTCCACTTTGTTTCAAGATTTTTTGACCGATAGGCCTAATTTTGAGTTTGTGGTTTTTAACTGCATAGATTTTGAGTGAGTACTAGTTTCATGTGACGGAAAAAATGGTTGCATTGCCTTTTGCGTAGCTGATGATGTGTGAGGTTGCTTTATTGTTTGATTTCATGTTTGAGGCACTGAAATCACGATTATTATTGTAAATTTTGGAGTTGTTTATACCTGGATTTTTAAGCACAAGTGAATGACATGGACACAATGCACAAATTGTTGGTTGATCACTTACTGTTGTAGGCAGCATCTTCTTCATTTTTTTTTCATATTCCTTCATGAGGTCTTCATGTTTGGAGTGTGTTGTCACTAAACCTTCTTCCAGTACACTTATTTGTTTCTCCTTTAACACCAAAAGGACTTCGAGATTTCTGACTGCTAAGAGCTCAGCTGAAACGTTTTTATCACTATTTTGTGTTTCTCCTGGAGTTGCTCATGTTCACGGCATATTGCTACTAGATCTTTTTTTAATGCATTTATGTCAAAGTTGTTGTTGTTCTGGTCTTCAGTCTGGAAACTGCAGCTCTCCACAATACCGTATCCTGAGCAAGCCTCTTCATCTCCGCATAAGAACAGCAACCTACGTCTGTCTGAGTCTGCTTACTGTATCCATCTCCTGGTCTTCCTCTGCGGTTTTTACCCCACACACTTCCCTCCAACGCTAAATTCACAATTCCTTTATGTCTAAGAATGTGTCCTATCAATCTATCCCTTCTTTTAGTCAAGGTATGCCAGAAATTTCTTTTCTCCCCAATTCCGTTCAATGCCTCCTCATTAGTTACACAATCCACCCACCTAATCTTCAGCATTCTCCTGTAGCACCACATTTCAAAAGCCTCAATCCTCTTCCTGTCCACACTGTTTATCGTCCATGTTTCACTCCCATACAAGGCAACACTCCACACAAATGCCTTCATAAAGGACTTGCTTAGACTTAAATCAATATTCAATGTTAACAAATTTCTCTTTTTCAAGAACGCTTTTCTACCCATTGCCACTCTGCATTTTATATCCTCTGTACTGCATTTGTTATTTTATATTTTATATCATCCATTTGTGTAACTAAATGGTTTATTTGCCTATTTGATGTCTAATTGTCCAAAATACATGTAATAGCACACACTTGGGCAACACTCATCATTATAAAAAAGTTACCATAACAAAAGAAAGAGTGCTTACAGCAGTGGTTGCAAAAGCCAAAAAGAGCTAATGAGTAATGATCTGTCTCACGAATGGGAGCTACGAACTAAAAAGAGCGAGCTAGTTCGCATTGGAGAAGCAACCTAAAATGAGAACTGCTGGTCGTGAACTAAAATGTGCACTGCCAGTCACAAACTATTATGGCAAACATACCTCGCTCCTTAGTTCGTTGGATCCTTTTATGAATACCAACGGGCAATAGCAAGAGAGAGCGCAGCGGAGGGAAAAATCAATGTGCTTGCTTTCTGCCAATGACAGCCATTTCGAGGTGAGTGTCTGTCAGCCTGAGTAACATAGTTCAGTGGTACAATATTTCTGTTTTAAAGTATTCTGAACTCTGCAGTCTCTGACTAATAAATTTAATAATGGCAAGATATAAAGATAACTCAAAACATAAACACAAGAAATTATCCACAAACTGTTTCGTTTGGTCTGGATGATATCATTAGCGGCTCACGTAACAAGCGCATTAAGCAACTAGGTGGGGGAACTAAAGTGAGCACTTCCAGTTACGAACTATTATGCGCAAGACTACTGCTATGGTAACGCCACTTTCCATCAGTTCGTGTATGTGACGACCTAGTCCTTGGCCAGTCAGAAGCACCCACCGAGTGGAGTCATATGAAGACGGCTACGTGAGAAGGGGGCCGAATGATGCCAGGGCAGTGGGAGGGGGGAGGGGAAGGGGGTCAGCAGATCACTCACACCATGTGACCTGCTACAATCTTGAGAGTCCTCTGCCTGTTTGTTTGATTGTGGACTTGATGTCTGAAAGAACACTGCACGTCAAGGGTGAAATATGTCGTGGAGGAAAATGCAGCAAGGAGAGACTGACAGGGGTCTTCTGTTCTTATTCAGATGCTTCTGAGAAGTTCAAACTATTAGTGATTGGAAAATACAAAAATCCATGTTTTAAAACGTCAACATATTCAATTTTCCATGCCACTATGAGATTAACAATAAAGCCTGAATGACCAAGTCTCTTTCATAGCTGGCTCTTGAAGTTTCAACAACAAATAGCTGTGGAGGAAGAGAAATATTTTGCTATCTTTGAACAACTCATTTGCTGTCATATTCATTACAAGTTGCTATAAAACGTGGAACACCTCATTTCAGCGAGAATTGACTTCCAGACTTCAAGACAAACAGATTTTCAGTAATTAATGACATTGAATTGCTAGTACCAGGTTTGTGAGTCAGTTTTTTAACCTCAGTATCTGCACTAAACTCTTGTGCCATACTCACAGTATTACTGTTGAAACAAACACAGATGAATATTGGTGATAACCATGGAAATCAGGAAACTGGTAGTGTTAAAAGCTGTACCACTTCAGCACTCTATACTAGTAATGTTGTTCTGACTTATTTAGTATGTAAAATGAACTAAATTCAACTGTCTCTCTTTTAATGGACATTATATGGTGACATGTGGTTCCTTGAAGCATTTCAATGAGTACGTCTCCCTTCAGCAAGTAGATGCTCTGCTCTCACGTGCCACACTTGGTCAGTGCCTGCACATACAGACATGAGTGCACACAGACTTTGTAAATTACTTAAAAACTAATCCCCAAATTTTCTGACACTAGCAGCATCATTCGGTCAGAAGAACTCAGGAAATGTAATGAGGTCCATCACAGTAGATCTCGTCACATTACAAATCTTATACCTTCATCAATTGGTTTGAATAACATGTACAACTTTGTGAATCTCTCTCATTCAGATGTTAGATGATTTGCTGTTTCTTTTGAACCTTCCTTAATGTGTTTGTCTTTTATCCTTGGGGGGGGGGGGGGGGGAGCTAGGGGAATTTATTAAAGTTTTCCCAATGCATCAAATATTCCATTACTTTTGGATGTGTAACTGGAATAAAAATTAAATCTTAACAAATTGCAAACAAGATACTGTGTATTGTGAACAGTTTCTAAACAAGCACTAATATCATCCCATGTTGAAGCTCATATTTTTTCTCGCTTTTCAATGTGCCATTCTGCAGTTTTGAATTTTGTCTCCTGAAGGTAAGTGCTGCCTAATTTTTCCAAGTAAATTTTCCTTTTCATGCAAAAGGCTTCTGATGTTCTGTTATATGTTTGTCTTCTAAACATTTATATCTTTCCTTTTTTGGTTTTCAGGGGAAAATCTTTGTTAATATGAAGTTTCTTTCACGATTTTGAGAAACAAAAATTAATATGGACACCAATAGTAACATCATTCTGTAAATTTTTTGTATGACAAAATTTCACTGTAATGAGTGAAAGGGGTGCAGCTCCAATCAGAGTACATGTAAATTAATGTACATACATATATATATTTAAAAGAAAGTTTTGAAATTTGTTGGCCAAAATGGTAGCAACAGATGATGATTCAGGAGATGAACACACTAAAAAAGATTACTTATCTTCGGAATCCAAAAAGAGAGCCATTACTACACCCCAAACACCACAAATACCGCTAGTCTCAAACAGTACAGGGTATCCATCTCCACCTGTAAATACCAGCAATGGGAAACAAAGAGTGATGATACCAGTACCTTCCTATAATTATGACAGTACATACAACAGTTCACAACATAGTCAGAGAGATAGTAATGAATATTACGCTCAATCAACAGGAGACAAACAAGAGGTAACTAAACCTATGTTGGAGAGTGAGAAGAGCAACATAGATTCCCTGTTCTTTCGAGAGAAAAGCAGAGAGAAGTCCATTATTCCAGTGCCCACTAATGAACAGGAAGGTAAGAGAGCTGGTGAGTGGGATGAGGATGTAATTTTACCTGCATCTGCCCCTGGAAGTGACAGCACAGACACTCGTCTCTGGGCACAAAAACACAGAGAGGTGAAACAGGGAACACAAAAGTTAATTATGCCAGTACATTATAGTAGCGTGCAAGATGAGAATATTCAGTATGAGGAAGAGGCAGATCAGCATGAACTTGAAGAACAAACAGAACTCAAAAAGGGAACTGAAATTAATACATCTGCCCAAGCAAAAAGTGATGAGCAAGGTGTCTCGAAAGATAGTGGAACACATCTTCAATCAGAGACAGATGCTAAAAAACAACCTCTGGGATTAAAATCATCACAGAAAGAACTCAGTAATTTGAAAGAAAGTGTACAGAAAACTTCTGTAACACAATTTCTTTATAACAAGGAGTACAAAAGTGTTGAGACAGGTGCAGATTATGAAATAAAGGATTTGGATGCTTATATTGAAGATTTTGCAGATGAACCTACTCTGATACCTTCAAAAAAACCACAAAAAATTTCAGCAATGGATAAAAGTCAAGTTAAAACAGAAAAAGTTAAACTTGTGGAATCCTTGGATAAGAAGGAGAAAGAAAAGGCATTTTCTGAAACTGCCAAAAGTTCTGAGAAGCCTGCAAAGAGTGAAACACAGGATTTTGATCTTTCTGTTAAAGAGTTTGATGATGAAGCTTCATTGATTCATCCAAAACAACCACAGAAAATTTCAACAGTAGACAAAAGTGAAGTCAAGACAGAAAAAGCAAAACCTCTGGATGAGAAGGAGAAAGAGAAAGGAAAATCATATGGTGAAATTACTAACAAGCAATACAGAAGTGATGAGAAGCCTGCAAAGAGTGAAACACAGGATTTTGTACTCACTATTAAGGATTTTTCTGATGAAGATTCCCTAATACATCCAAAGCAGCCACAGAAAATTTCAGCAGTAGACAAAAGTCATGTTAAGACGGAAAAAGTAAAACCTCTGGAGTCCAAGGAGGAGAAAGAGAAATTGTATGGTGAAATTACTAACAAGGATTACAAAAGTGCTGAAAACCCTAAAAAGAGTGAAACCCCAGATTTGGACACTTCTGTTGATGAAGCTTCTCTGATACCACCAAAGAAAATTTCAGTACTAGACAAAAGCCATGTTAAGACAGAGAAAGGAAAGCCTTCCGACACCTGGGAGAAGAACGAAAAAGGGAAATTATATGATGAAATTAGTAACAAACAATACAAAAGTGGTGAGAAGCCTGCAAAGATTGAAACACAGGATTTGGACCCTTCTATTAAAGATTTTGCTGGTGAAACTTCTTTGATACATTCAAAACAACCACAAAACATTTCAAATGCAGAAAAAAATGAAGTTATTAAGATAGTAAAAGTTAAACCTCCAGAGTCCTGGGAGAAGAAGGACAAGGAGAAATCATATGGCGAAATTACTAACAAGCAATACAAAAATGCTGAGAAGCTTAAGGGCGAAACATGGGATTTGGACCCTACTATCAAAGAATTTTCTGATGAATCTGATCTGATACATTCAAAACAACCGCAGAAAATTTCAGCAATGGATAAAAGCCATGTTAAGACAGAGAAACTAAAACCAGCAGAGTCCTTGGGTAAGGAGAAAGGAAAAGAATATGGTGAAATCACGAACAAAAAAGCAGATAATTTAACAGAATATGCTAATCAAGAGAAAACTTCTCTTGCAAGAAAATCATCTATTCAGAAAGATACCAGTGTAAAATATGTAGTGTCAGAAGGAAAAAAGGATGCCAACATTAAAAGAAAAGTACTCACTAATAACTTAAAAATGAAAGAAAATCAGAGTGAACCAAAAAGTAAGATTTCTGACATTAAAAGAATATATAGAGATGAGCCATCTTTTGAAAAAGAAAAACAAGGAAGACTAACAGATGAGAATGTCAGTGCAATAGAGAAGTACCTTCAGCAGGAAATCAGCAAAGTTTCTCCTGAAAAAGTTAGAAGGGATATGACAGAACCTACACAAGGTGGAGAAAATTACAGTGGAGAGATTGCAAAAACTGATGCAAATACTGAAGGAGATTTGAAGTCAATGCCAAGTAAACATTCTACAGAGTTGAAAGTGTACAAATGGAAGAAAATACCTCTAAATGATGATGATACAACAGATGAAATTAAAAAAGAAATTAAAAAAGCTAAAGATGCATTGAAACCAATTAAAGAAGGTTCAGTAAGAGAACAGCAAACGATACCTTATCAGGATGGTTCTCCTCCCAAAGAAACAAAAGGTTATCCTCCCAAGGAGTCTCCTCCCAAAGAAACAAAAGGTTATCCTCCCAAGGAGTCTCCTCCCAAAGAAACAAAAGGTGATCCTCCCAAGGAGTCTCCTCTCAAAGAAACAAAAAGTTATCCTCCCAAGGAGTCTCCTCCCAAAGAAATGAAGGATTCTTCTCCCAAAGAAACGAAGGAGTCTTCTCCTGAAGAAACAAAGGAATCTCCTCAGAAAGAAACAAAAGGGCCTCCTCCAAAAGAAACAAAAGGGCCTCCTCCCACAGAAACAAAAGGCTCTCCTCCCATGGAAACAAAAGGCTCTTCTTCCATGGAAACAAGTTCCAGTGGAAAAAATGACCCAAATATGCATTCATCATTTGAGAATTATTCTACAGGAACAAATGAATCAGACAAGCATTCATCATTTGACAAATATTTTACACAAACAAATGACTCAGATTGTACAAGGAAAAATGAACCCACCATGGAGACACCATCTGAAAAATATTGTACAGAAAAAAATGAAAGGGCAGAACAAATACTTCAAGGCAAACAAAATACACACTTTAAAGCTGAAAGTACAAAATCAACACATCCACAAAAGCCAGATCATACTAATGTGTCATTTTCTCACTACACAGTTGATGACAGAAAGGATACAAAATTAGGGAGTCATAAATCTCAGAACATTAACCAGCAGAATGAGATTAATAACCAATCTTCAAAAACAATTACACAAAGTCAGACAACTAACCTATCGACAGAGTCTACTACGAGACAAGGTGTCACTTCCCAGTCAATCACCTTACTTGACTCTCCCCCCAGGTACTTGGTGAACGGCATAAAAGAAAATGAAGTGACAAAACCATTAGGTGGTGTATTACGACCTGGTATAACAGAAAATACTGCATGGCCTGTTCATAAGCTGTCATCAGTAAATAAGAAGTATCTTGGCAAACCTGGCCATCCATCATCTTGGGGTGATGCAGGGACTTTTCTTCCATGGGTAACATATGCTGCTCAAAAGAAAAATGGCCAAAATAACCAAAACAGTATTTTCACGGAGCAGTCTGGACACAACAATCTTCACGGAAATGGACATGGCTCTGGAAGTCCACTTTTGCAGTTCCTTGGGCGGAAATTGGATTTCATCAAACGTAACTTCAATAGTCAAACACCCCGAGGAAGGGCTAATGTGAGTTCAGCTTGTAATATATTTCTTTTTAATATTATCATCATAATCATTATTTTATGCTGTAATTTAGATGTTTAGTGGTGAAGAAAGAATATATTTTTATAAATCAAATAATTGTTTTTCTATGCACTACAGCTTATAGTTGATGGGTCAGTCCAGTCAGTTTTTACATATGATTACAGTTTCTTAACTAGAATTCTGTTGCAATATTAGTTGTGTCAATTTATGTTTTCTTCACAATGCTTTTAAAATAGTATGCCAAAAATTAATATCCATTTTTATTACAGATGGAATAAAAATATTCATTCATCATATAGTAAGATGTTGAACAATCAGTAGACACAAAAACAAGACTAACTAAACTTTATGATAATATGCTTCATTATAGAAAATTCAGACAGGACCAAAACACAAACAGTCTGGAAGAATTTCATGTTATGTCAATCTTCCTTAAAATAGACGAGATGAGAATTTCATTTGCCATATATATTGCAGCACATGGCAAAACAAACTCTGTCGCACTTGCTGAACTGCGGCGAAGAATGCAAGCTGCTGGGAAGGCCCCATCTCCATCCAGTCTTCTGTCAGCTCCACCGGCTACTGAGCCAGAACCACCACATACAGGTGGAACACCTTTGCACAGCATGGGGGCCTCACCCTGAACAATGTCCAGACACCCCCAGCACTGGCGATGGCAGCTGGTCTTCCATTCCTTTATCTGGAGGCACCTCCTGACTCCTGAGAAACCTCAGGTTCATGATGTCCAGTGGTGAGGCCTCCCCACTGCCTATGATTGATGCAGTCCACTCCATGCAACAGGCCACTGGAGCCATGGCGAGAAAATAAGCATTGGCTGCCGAAGGCGAAGACACCCCCTTCACTGGCTGATTGACGACTGTGGAACTGAAACAGAAAGAGAGTCCACAGTGGGCGGTCCCTCAAAAAGAGGAGGTGATACTACAGATGAAGGGGGTAGGGGTTGCAAGCATGGGAGCAAGATAGTGGACCTGCAGCTGGTCATGGTGGTGGGTGAGGATACTGGTAAGCCAAATGTACCTCACAGATACGATGGCAGCACCTCCAAAGGACCATGGTTGGAACTCAGTGAGGATGGCAACCACAGTCCCAGGCCCAGACAGCTGAGTGAGTAAAAGCAATGGGAGGGGACATTGGAGAGCTCAGATGCAACAGGGACAGCAGTGTCCAATGAGGGTGGCCTTGAAGAACCTCAGCGGGACTATGCGGCTTGGCTGAGGTGAATTGATACGAAAGAAAGGAAACGAAGGAGGGCATTCTCTACCGAGAGATGCAGCTTGTACTTACGCATTTGTGCCTTGAAATTGCATACAAATCTTTCCACCACTGCATTTGACTGTGGGTGAAAAGGTGGGGCAAGGATGTGGTGGATCCCAGGATCCCATGGGTAGAACAGAAGTCCTGAAAATGTTGTGAATTGAATTGGGGGTTGTTATTGGTCACTAAAGTGCCTGGGAGTCCTTCGATAGAAAAGAGGTTTAACGGGAAGTGGGTATTCCGCAGATGTGGAGGACAGGCAAATAATAAAAGGAAAGTTACAGTATGTGTTGAGAACCAAAAGCCAATAGCTGTCCAAGAAGGGGCTTGCAAAATCAACATGGAATCTCTGCATAGCGTAGGTGGAGGGAGCCACAGAGAGATAGATAGATAGATAGAGAGAGAAAACAGCGAGAAGCAGCTTGTTGAGAAGCACAAGAAGAGCACCCTGCTATTAGGTGAGCTATGTCCCCATTGATGTCGGGCCAATATACATACTGATGGGTGAGCATCCTAGTGCAGGATATGGCCAGTGGTCCCGATGTGAAAGAGCAAGAATCTGGCAGCACAACAAGACTGGAACCATCGCTCAGTGGGATCCATCTTCTGTGGACAGAAGTAGAGTACCCTCAAAGGTGCTAAAGTACTGCCGAATTCCAAAATAATTAAAGAGTGGGTCATAGGCCCACCCTGGAGAATGCTCGGACCAGCCCTGCTGCACCTGACAGAGAATGACCCAGAGGATAGGTTTGGCAGCAGTGGTATCAGCTACCTGCGACCTAATAATAGGAAAACTTGTGACCACTTGCATGGCTGACTCATCCACCTCAAAACACAAAAGTTATTTTGTGTCAAAGACCGGGTCAGAAGCAACTGGCAGTTGAGAGAATGCATTGGCATTGCGTGATGAGTTGTAGCCCGATACTGAATCTCATAATGAAAACAAGAAAGGTGTAAGGCCCAGTGTTGGAGACATTGGCCATTTTGTCAGGCAGCGCCAGAGCCGCATGAAACAAAGATACTAGCAGGTGGTGATCGATATATAGAGTGATTTAAGACCCCTGGAATATCGGCGTTGAGCCTCTGTAAGTTTCTTAGATGGAAACGCTAAAGGTCAGTTGGATTCATTCAAGAAATGATGTGCAAGTGCTTATATATATGTTCATATGTTTGTAGAGATTATGGGATTTAACTACGGGGTCATCAGTCCCTAAACTTACAAATTACTTATGAATTAGCTTGTACTAAGGATGGCACAAATATCCGACCGCTCACTTCTTTCAAGTGTTTTCCAACAACTAGCATGAACTTCAGTGCTGTATGCTCCCGCCGCCATGTTTCTTCATCCCGACAAGAAACCAGTGTGCGCCCAAGGGCATGAGTGTTTCACACAGTGTTTTAATGCAAGCACTTTGATCCCTACAAATGTGATGCCATATTGGTCTGCCTGTGCCTGTGACAAACAGGTCAGTGAGCATGTTGTACCCGGCATCGCGCCGCCGCCGCTGTGCAGCCACAGTTGTTTGTGTGCCTGTTTTCTGATCCACACACAACACCCAGCATCTTCATCGCAATGCCATCTGCCGTGGCACCCGTGTTGCGCTTACCCCCACATGTGTTCTGATGTTCGGTCCAACGCGTGCACCACCGTACAATGTGCACTCAACAACCAGCATCACTGTCACGACGCTGCCTGCCGCATCGTGCGACGCCACATGCACACCTCCGTACGAACACACTCAACACTTGGCGTCACTGCTGCGACACCTCCCGCTGAGTCTGCCATGTCGCTTTCCCATGGCCATACGAACCGCCCGGTCTTCGTGATCAGTGTCCCTCAGCGAGACCTCAGTTGGACACAACTCCACACCACTCACAATTCCCAAAGCTGACACCACTGGACAAATCTAATTCTGTAACATGGTTCGCGTTGGTGGAATCCACCTTCGAGTTACACAATGTCACAAGCAGGGATGTTTTACTGGAATTCTTAAGTAAATTACAGTTCCTTTCTACCACTTCCAAACAAGATACTTAGCTTTTTAACATTACGATGTATGGGGGTTCTGCTCGCTGCAACATTATTCTCCTGAGGCGTCGTGGCAGAAATAAACACTCGTAGGTACAATTTTTCACTTCTTCTTTAATTTGCAATCAAACTGCTTCTCCGCCGAAACATTACAAATTAAAAACGTATACAATGCATCAGAACTTAGCTGACTCAACATCCATTTTAAAACATCAGACTGACATAGCTTCCAGAGCACTTGACAAATGAGTAAAACTCGAACTCCCCCATGCAAGGTGGTGAGGCAAATATATAACATTTGCAATAATGACCTTACATTATGCATTGTTCATAACAATTGAATATACTAATTTACAATTAACAAACACACAAGTAAAACATTTCATGTAGACAGAAATAATCACAATATAAAATGAAAACTATACATCCAATAATTTTACATGGAACATATCTTTTTAAGACAAAATAGCGGTACTTTTTGTTTACAACAAACAGCAATGTTAAATGTCAATTAATTAGTTAATGAGTACATCATACATGTTCCTAACATATGTTGAACTATCAAATATATTGTCAATTCTGAAACTAGGTTTAAAATCTCACGTCAGTCCATATATACAACAAATCATAATATTTAAATCTCATCTATTACATTAATTAACACATTTGACTGGTCAAAACAACTTGTTTATGAGCCTAACATATATGCAATGCTATTTATTTTCATTTACATAAAGTTTCTAAAATTCGTCTATCTAGTGCTTGAAATAATGTACAATGACAAAACTATTGTTTATAGAACTGTCTGGAAAGAATCTAAACGAATCTCTCAATTAATGAACTCTATCACTTGTTTTAATCACAGTATCACCAAAACACTGACCTACACTGATTCCTAGGCTGGCTATTTCGTCTGTAACTAACTTCACACACAACATATATCACTATTGAACCACACGATTCCGGGTCCTACGCAGATGGTATTGTACAATAACATTGAGATGAGAGGGCCAGCAGTATCGTCACAACCCACACCAAAGTTCCACAATGCAAAGGAGATTCTTTTATGTTGCTTATCACGTTTGCTGGATGAGGCATTGACTCACATTATCGAGGAAGTAAACATGGGCGACTCCATCCCTGGCCAGCTCTGGCGCCACCTGCAGTGTCAAGTGGATCACTCCTTTCTACCGGACCCAGTGCTGTGGGCTATCAGGTTACTCAAACTGTCAGCTGAGCTACAAATCCAGCTCTTAACACTGTTGACACAGCCACTCGACCTGGCGTACGCTGAAGTGATGAGTCACCGCCTGTTGTTTTCTGATTCACCGTCACGCGGAGTTCGACAACCGGACATGCCTCTTCCGCCTCACTTTCTGATACTCTGATGTTCCAAGCGGTGCACAGTTCAACAGACAGTGGAGCAATCTGTCAGCAACAGGCCATTACCATTGGTGTCTTCGGCGAACCTCATCTCCACACTTTCACAGCCGGGCACACCATGTGCCACGTACGCCACAACTACTCCCAACACTGGTGTGACAGATGGGTCCCCCCACCACACGTAGCCACTGTGTTGGTTTGACGTAACGTACGGCAACAAAGCATGCAACTGCAGGCCACGATGCACAGCGGTGTCAAACTCTTGGTGCAGGGATTAAACAGCGCAATCCCCCGCGCAACTTCGCACAGGCGCCACTCGACTGTTCCGCTTTCGTCCTGTCCGGACACTACTCCCGGCGGGCTCTACATTACCAATGTCTCCTCACAAACCCGTTTCCTGGTGGACACTGGCTCTGAGGCCAGCATTATTCCTCACAACCTCACGCCGCGATGCATCAAACCCGGCCCAGGTCGGTTGCGAGCTGTACTGCCACACCGCCAGCCTCTGCCGCCGACACTCCCGATGCCACACAGGTTAGTGATTCGCTTGCTGCAGCCCAACTGCTAGTATTGAGTATGACAAACATTATCCTCCACAGACTTAATATGACCAAGGGCCCCCTGGTGTGCCACAAGGCAAGACGCTTATCGGCACATAAACTGCAGGCTGTGAAACTTATAGTGCAGGAGCTTCTAGACAATGGGATATTGCATCCTTCCGACAGCAACTGGTCATCCCCCATTCATTTGGCAACAAAGAAAGACAGAACTTACAATTGCGTGGTGACTACTGCAAGCTTAACGCCAGAACAATAATTGACAATTACCCGATACCCCACATTCAAGATTTTGCACAGCAGCCTCACGGCGCTAAAGTTTTCTCAGTGGTCGACTGCCACAAGGCATACCATCAGATTCCGATGAAACTTGATGACATACAAAAACTGGTTATCATTACTCCTTTTGGACTTATTGGTTTCATGCCTTTCAGACTAAAGAACACAGTGCAGACTTGGCAGCGATTCAATGATTCCATCCTCTTTCAGTTCCCTTTTTGCTATGCTTACCTCAATGATATTTTAATTTTTTCGTCCTCCCAGCAAGAGCACGAGGAATATCAGGCGTGCGTACTTAAGGCTTTGCAAGACAACGGCATCCATATTAACAATGAGAAGTCTAAATTGAGCAAAGAAACTGTCACTCTCCTTGGTTTCAGAGCAAGGCACGCACCCCACCTCAGATTGCTTCCCACTTCCAGAGACATGTAAACAGCTGCGCCACTTCCTGGGAATGATTAATTTTTTCAGGTACCACATTCCTTATGCAGCTTCACTACAAGTACCGTTAACCGATGCATTAGCAGGCAACAATATGTCAAGCGAGCGCAAGGTCTCTTGGACAGATAATATGACTGCTGTGTTCGACCATTTAAAGACAGCACTCGTTCACACAGTCATGTTGGCACACCACATCCCGGATGCTAAAATTTCAATTACCATGAACAGTAGTGACTCTTCAGTGGGCCCCGTGCTACAACAACATGTCGGCGACTATTCCAAGCTGTTATGTTTCTTTTCAAAAAAATTAACGCCCTCTCAATATAGATGGTCTGCGTTTGACAGGAAACTCTGTGCTATTTACGCTGCCATCAAATGTTTTAGAGAGGACATTGAGGGCCGCCCTCTGACTGTCTATACCAATCATCGCTCACTTGCTGACGCTATACGTAACCTGTCCAGTGATCCCCCTCCTCGGCGCTGGCAGCATTTAGACTTTATTTCACAATTTACTACCGACATAAGATACATGTGCAGTGCAGACGATGTCATAGAAGATTATATGTCATGCATCGGCACTATCTCGATACTCGTGGATTTTGACAGACTTGCGTGCCTTCAGCAGACAGATGACAAAATACAAGAGTTGCCCCATTCTGCAGACATGTCACTGCTCATTGAACCGCACTTGTTACCTGGCTCAAGCACCCCAGTCTTTTGTGACATTTTCCCCAACGTGGTGCACCCCCTGGTTCCTTCAGTGATGTGAACAGATATTTTCCGTTCTCTTCACGGCCATTCCCACCCTGGGGTTAAGCTGACCTTAAAGCTAATTTCTGAATGATTCGTTTGGACGACTGGCGAGAAAACAGCTTTTCACTGTACTGTCGTTACAATGTCGGAACGTTGTTTATCAAACAAGGAAATATTTTTTTAAATTTTTTTTATGGGACTTAACTAGGGGGTCATCAGTCCCTAACCTTACAAACTACTTATCAACTAGCTAATCCTAAAGACAGCACAAATATCCATGCCCGAGGGGGGATTCGAACACCCAACCGTAGTGGCCGTGCAGGCCATGACTGGAGCGCCTCAGTCCCCTCGGCCACCGCGGCCGGCAAGGAAATAATGGACATCCTCATGAATAGTAGTGACGATGACGATAGTGCTACTACATCTTTTCTTTATACAAAGAGCTGGATGTGTATGGGACTAACGGTATTTATTCAACACAACGAAGAACTTCTGCAGAAGTTTCCTCTTCTTAAGAAGATGTGTTAAGTGAAATTTCGTAACGAAAAAGATTTTATGACTGGTCAAATAATCGTCCTGCGGCGAATCTCCACAATTTGGCGAACACTTTTAGTGGTTTAAAGGTAGATTTTGATGATTAAGCAACTCATTTAGATTATTTATTTATTGTACTTTATCTGATTTGAATGTGTCTCAGTTATTTATAGATATGAACAAGTATTATACATTTCTCACCAAGAGAATGACGACAGTGCCCAGCAGGTAACAAGATGGAAACCTATAATCCTCCAGAATTTTATTGCTTTTTGGCTTGTTCCCTCCTTATGTCAAGGTACAAACATTAGCAGTGAACGAATATTGGTCAAAAGATTCCTTGCTGCAAACATCAGTATTTTCTGACATAATGGCCAGAGACAGGTACAAGGTGATTCTGCATTTGTTACAATGTTTGTTAAGCTTATGCGACTTAACTGCAGGGTCATCATCCCCTAAACTTACATACTACTTATAAACTATTTTATACTAAAGACTAAAGACAGCACAAACATCCAGGCCCGAGAGAGGATTCTAACCCCCGACGGGGAACGGCCTCGCGCAACTAAGCACAGCGCCTCAACACGATCGGCCACTCGATTCTGCCTTTATTACACTTCAGTGACAATTTGTCCGCATCGCAAGATATTCTTGTGAAAATACACTTGATTGTGGAACATGCCAAAAAGAGATTCCAACAGGCTGCAGTCCCATTTGAGAACTTAGTAACTGACGAAAGTTGCTACTTTTCAGAGCAAGGCTACGGTTCAAACCGTATATTCCAAACAAACGTAGCCATGGGTTTAAAATTTCCGTGCTTTGTGTCGTACAGACCAGTTACATTCTGGATTATATTGTCTACACTGGTGCCGCGGAAATGCGGACTGGGGCAAATCAGGTGGTGTCGTTGTCAGTTTGTTGTTACCATACCTCAACAAAAGTCATGGAATTTATTTAGACAATTGGTATTAGAGTCCTGAATTGTTCTTATGACTCCATGTGAAGTGCACTAATGACATTGGCACAGTGCGTAAAAACAGGAAACATTGACTACCTTTACCTGATAAACTCAAGAAAGGTAAATACAACTGAAGTCTGGGGTGGACAATAAATAAGTCCTGGATGCTATCCACTGTAAATGGACCAGAGTTTGCTCAGACAGAAAAAAGAATCATACATTGGGAGGAAATAAAGTGAAACACACTTGCGTAGTTAGTTACAATTAGTCAGTAGGTGTGATTGATAGGACTAACATGATATTAAGTCCCTACAGTGCATGCGAAAAACAGAAATGGTACAAGAAAGTATCCTTTCATTTAACTGACTAGAGTATGCTCAATGCAAAAACTATTTTTGGAATGCAGAATAAACAGAAGAAGCCACTAGCAAAATTCCACTTAGAACTAATACCGTCAGTTACTGGAGAAGTTTCATTCATAAACATCTAAAAGCTAGATGCCACTGACACCAAAAAGGACAGCCCTTTTCGACTGGAATAAAAAATAACATTATCCCGGGTTTTAGGGAGCAGTGGAGAGAAAGGAGATACCGCAAAGACATTGTGTAGTGTGTACTGCCCATACAAAACGGAAAATGACACGAATCAGGTGCAAATAAATGTAATGTTGCTCTCTGTATGGTGCCATATTTTGAGACATACCACAAACTAAGGAAGTATTAGTTTCTTCAGGTACTTTGAATGTTGAAAGAAAAGAAAATGAAAAAAAAAAGAAAACAATAAAAGCAATAGAATTAATAAAAACAAGTGTTTAACTCAGCCAGCGGCAGTCGAATGCCTGCATTAGAAATGAGGATGGGAGACCACTAAGTCAAACTCTACCACTCCGTGAATATCTGAAAAATAAATCTGCTAGCATAAAGCATGCAGATGCTTATTATCAGATTATTTAGCATAGTGAATCGAAATTACGCTTTAATTTCAAACGACCTATCAATATTTTTATTTTATTGTTTCCATTTCATTATTACATCATTATTTTTCATGTTTAATTCTTCATTGTGCTACATGGCACAACATAAATTTCAATAACTGTTTTTTAATTTACGATTATAGCTAGAACTGTGTAGTTTTGCTGGTTTTCCCTACGAACAACTGACGTTAAACTAAACATTGCGAAACATACTCGACTGATGTTAATGAAACTTTAATACGTTGTAGTAATATATTTTGGTAACGTACACCTCAAGTTATAGTTTTCAATAACAAATCAAAAAGGAATTTGAATATACTTAAATATTTTCGTTCTCAGTCGAGGATAATCTTATAACAATGACGTTTACATTTGAAAGGCCGTTTCGTATCACAAACTGCAACTGCTGTGGCAGAGCAGTGAGATACTGATTTTATAGACAGTGTTACAGGGGGCAGCTGTGTAGTGCCGGCCGCGGTGGCCGAGGGGACTGAGGTGCTCCGGTCACGGTCTGCACGGCCACTACGGTCGGGGGTTCGAATCCCCCCTCGGGCATGGATATTTGTGCCGTCCTAGTTCGTAAGTAGTTCATAAGTAGTTTGTAATTTTGGGGACTGATGACCCCATAGTTAAGTCCCATAGACTATACAAACATTTCAACATTTTGCACATTTCAGCTGTGTGGTCACCGCAGCGCGCGACTAGCGTGCAGCTGCAGCGGCCGTAGCCCACAGCGGCTGTTGGCCCGAGTCAGCCGCCGCCGCTCAGGCCCACAGCTGGCTTCGCGCCGTCAGATGGGCGGGCAGCCAGGGCGCTCGTCCCTTTAGCCGCAGAAGGGTTAAGCATGACAGGTGTCCTACATCTGTCAATTCCCTTCCTTGCCTTTCCCACCTTCTGCTGTTCCGATCTGCCGCACTGGATGGCCCCTCCGTCGCCCACGCTGGATGGACGACTACATATCGTCTTCCACACTTTTCACCTCTCCACTGGCACAGTACCCACGATCCTCTACACCACCTGCATCATTGCATGTGCCGGACGTGTGTGCCCTCCCCACCACACAGACCGTGCTGACAGCTCCTGACTCACCTCGTCCCATGACCATGCCCCCCTTGGTGACCAACCGCACCACACTGCGCAGACTCACTACGACACGCGCTCCATGCCTCTCGCCGGACTAAGGGCCAGCACCACGCGACAACACACCAACAGCGTCGACACCAATGCCTCCCTGTGTTCCATACTCCCAGGAAGGGGGAAGGGGGATTCTGTGGCGTCCAGTGAATCAATTGATACTTTATTGATAATCCGTTTTATCATTTACATGATGTTTGATGTATGACAGCTTTGTCATGACAGTAAAGATTAAAAATACATAAATGGAACATATATGTTTTACATTACAACATTCTATAAGGCTATGTTTATTACATTACATAGATGTATAACAAATCTCCTAATACTTAATTTATACATTACATATAGATTATTACAAATCTACAAATAGGCTACTTAATTTATATGTGTCCTGAATTTTGCTGAATTTATGTATTCTTCAACACTGTAGAAGCTGGCATTCATAAGCATTTTCTTTAGCTCAATTTTAAATATGTGCAGCTTAGGTATTGTTTTAATTTTTGCAGGAAGCATACTAAATAGGATAATTGGAAAATATTACACTGTTGTGTAATTGAGCTTTCTTGTGTATTTTTCTGTGAATGTTGTTTTTGTGCCTGGTGTGATAGTGATGAGTGTCACTGTTTAAAGAAAAAAATTGTGGATGGGTTTTCAAAAAGCATATGCTTTTGAAGATATAAATCAATGGTAGAGTCATAACATTCATCTCTTTGAAAATTTCTTTAGAAGACTCCCTAGGTCCAACCCCTTTGATAATTCTCAGTGCTCGCTTTTGAATAACGAAGCACTGTTTAGCAAGATTTGTATTTCCCCATATCGCAATAGGCTATGAATGAATGCATAATAGGCACTCAATACAGTTTCTTCGCTTCAGCAGCTTTTGAGTATTCTCAAAATATAACAACATTTACTTAGTTTTTTGTTTGGAGTATCAATATGTTTGTCCCATTTTAAAAACTCATCTAACCAAATACCTAAAAATTTTGTGTTCGGTGTTTGTAGTATTTCCTTTCCACCTAATTTTATAATTGTATACTGTTCTTCTTTATTACAGCTTTTGAGTATTCTCAAAATATAACAACATTTACTTAGTTTTTTTGTTTAGAGTATCAATATGTTTGTCCCATTTTAAAAACTCATCTAACCAAATTCCTAAAATTTTTGTGTTCGGTGTTTGTAGTATTTCCTTTCCACCTAATTTTATAATTGTATACTGTTCTTCTTTATTAGATATGTGCCTAATATTCATCCAGAGAGTTTTTGTCTCATTTACAAACAGACTGTTTTCTTTAAACGACTTACTTGCCTTTTCTGTTGTTATTTTTAATTTTTTTGTGTAAGTTAGATATATTTTAGCTTTGATAAAGAGGCTAGTATCATTGGCAAATAATACAGAATCAGCTTGCATTAAATTAATTGGCAAGTCATTTATAAATATTATAAACAACGTAGGCCCCAGTACAAATCCCTGTGGCACTCCATGAGTAATTTTCTCATATCCTGAAGAGTAAGATTTGCCTTCATGAATTATTTCTACTTTTTGGTATCTATCAGATAAGTAAGATGTGAACCACATATGGGCAGTACCTCGGACTCCGTAGTAAAAGAGTTTGTCAAGCAATATCCTATGATCAATAACATCAAATGCCTTAGATAGGTCTAAAAACAATCCACAGTTCAATTCATTATTGTCAATTGAAGTTAGTATTAGTTTTCGGAATTGATATATAGCAGTTTCGGTTGATCTATTTTTTTCTAAAAACATTTTGTTCATTAGCAAATATTCCACACTGCTTTAGGAAAGAAACAAGTCATTTATACATTATTCTTTCAATAATTTTAGAGAAGCAAGATAATATTAATAAAGGTCTATAGTTTTTTACATCATAAGGATCACCATTTTTATATAGTGGCTTTATAATTGATAGTTTAAGGTCTCTAGGGAAAGTAACAGTGCAGAAAGAGGCATTAATGATATCTGAAAGTGCATGCGTAACATGTTTGCTGTGTTTGATTACTTTATCAGAAATTTCATTAGTACCACAGTAGAATTTGTTTTTTAATTTACTGAGTCCATTCTCTGGCTCACGTACTGTAACGGGATACAAAAACATAGATTTGCGGATATGTTACATGTAGTCTTTATGTGACTTTGGGTTTGTATAAGATTTTGTACTACACTTGTGTAATGATTATTAAATATAGTGGCAATATGTATAGGATAGTTTATAGTTTGGCCTTCATTTTTGATAACTATGTTCATGTTTTTTTGGTTTTGTTTTGCCTAGGTTAGTATTTATGACATTCCATACTGATTTCATTTTTTTATTACCCTTGTTGCTGTTGATGTATGTATCATTGTTTAATATTTTTGCTGTTCTAATGACCTTTCTGTAGGATTTAACATACTGTTCAAGAGCAGGATTTTGTCTGGCTTATCTACTTAGCTTCCTGAGTACCTTGGAAGATTTTCTTATGCCTTGTGTTATCCAAGTGTTAGTTTTGGTTTTTACTTCAATTTTCTTGACAGGGAATGCAGTTTCATATATATATTATATATATATATATATATATATATATATATATATATATATATATATATATATATATAAAATATAAAAAATAGACGAAGATTACTCACCAGGCGAAGGAGCACAGGTGTGACAGCATCACAAATAAATAAATGAATACACACACACACACACAATCGCAAGCTTTCGCAACCCAGTTGCGTCTTCAGGCAGTAGGGAAGGAGAGGGAAAAGGAAATGATGAGGGTTTTAAGGAAGGGGGTAAGGAGCCATTCCAATCCCGGGAGAGGAAAGACTTACCTTGGGGGAAAAAATGGAGGGTAAACAACCTTTTCCACTTCCTTAAAACCCATATCCTTCCCTTTTTCCTCCCCTTTTTTCCTCTTTTTCCTGAAGAAGCTGCCAGTGGTGGCGAAAGCTTGTATGTGTGTTTGTGTGTGATTTTATTTGTTTGTATCGACGAGCCGGTCCTTTTGGTACGTCATCTCTTTTCTATATATATATATATATATATATATATATATAGAAAAGAGATGACGTACCAAAAGGACCGGCTCGTCGATACAAACAAATAAAATCACACACAAACACACATACAAGCTTTCGCCACCACTGGCAGCTTCTTCAGGAAAAAGAGGAAAAAAGGGGAGGAAAAAGGGAAGGATATGGGTTTTAAGGAAGTGGAAAAGGAGTCATTCCAATCCCAGGAGTGGAAGGACTTACCTTAGGGGAAAGAAAGGAAGGTAAACAAATACACACACACTCAGACATATCGAAACGCAAACACACCTAGACATATATATATATATATATATATATATATATATAGCAAGCTAAAGAAATTCAAATTTCATATCTACATTATCAAATTTAAACAGAACCCAGTTAGCATTTTCTAGTAAAGAATTTATCCATCTTCTGTAGATGTATTTCTCCATGTTGCTGGCATTTGTGCTGGGTACATTTTTTACACTAAATCTGACTGCTTCATGATCTGAGAATCTTGTGTCGATTACTTCTACATTATGTTCAAGTGACTGCATGTTGAAAAATATTTGGTCTATTGTTGTTTTGGAGGTCTTTCCAAATCTGGTGTATTCATGAACAGTTAGTGATAAATTATAAGTACATAATAAGTTATTCAATTTAGAAACGTTTGGACAGGTTGTTCTGAAGTCTACATTGAAATCTTCAACAAGAATGATATTTTCTTTAAGGAGCATTAATTCACTAAAGAGTGTTTCTAAGCTTTCTAGAAAAGCCATAAATTTCCCAGATGGGGAACGGTAAACACATACAATAATTATTTTTGGTTCATTAAGTTTACAAATACAATATTCAAACACTTTATCAATGCTTTTAGCACTGCTGAACTTAATTTCTTTGCTTTTGTTGCCTTTTTTGACATATATGGATGTTCCTCCACCTAGAAAATTTTCTCTACAAAATGTACTAGCTAATTCAAAACCTGGTATTTGAACAGTAGAAGCTTGTTCTTCGTTTAGCCAGTGTTCAGTTACACACAAAACCAAAATATTCTTTAGCAAATCACTCAGAAGCAATTCTAATTCGGTAATCTTGTTAGTTAAACCCTGAGCATTTTGGTAAAATATTACTAGTGTTTCTTTGTCCTCAGCTGTTAAACAGTTTTTCTTAAGAGGTAAGCTCTGGGTCCAAAAGTAACCTTTTTCATTGAGGTACATGATCACTGCGTCAGCAGCAAGACAGCCAGTGTTGCTCTAGAAGCTAAAGTGTAAACATCTCTATCGATTGCAGTACAGGAATAAAGTGACTTTTTGCCAGCATTTATGTGTGTTTCATATGGTATTGTTGGTAGAAACCACACACTAAACCTGGTAAGACTTCAAATACTTTTTTGTTTCTATACTAGTTATGAGAATTTACAGTTATATTATTCAAATTGTATTTTCCTTTGTTTAACAAAAGTTATTATATAAAAATTAAATCCATAAAAAGCAGGCTCACCATATTAGTTGTAAAAAAGAGGTGAGTGAAACATTTCCGGGTAAGCTAGAAATATAAACTAAACTAAACTCCACCCCATACAGGCCACAAGGGCCCAAGGGGTACCGACCGGCCGCCATGTCATTCTCCACCAGCAGGCGTCACCGGATGCGCTATGGAGGGGGACGTGGTTAGGGCCCCGCACTCCTGCCCATTGCAGCGGCTTTCCAGACTGGAGCCGCTACTTCTCCATCAAGTAGCCCCTCAGTTTCGCCTCACAAGTGCTGAGTGCACCCAGCTTGCCAACAGCACTCGGCAGACCCGGACGGTAACCCATCCAAGTGCTAGCCAAGCCCGACAGTGCTTAACTTCGATGATCTGATGGGAACCGGTGTATCCACTGTGGCACTGCCGTTGGCGAGCAAGAAATATAGCAAAATAATAATAATAAAAATATAACTCTGTTCACCATCAAATACCAACAATGAAATTTTTACAGTAGTTTACTAACACACCGATGTAATATATGCAAAAAAAAAAAAAAAAAAAAAAAAAAAAAAAAAAAAAAAAAAAAAAAAATAACCCGATATTTTGAATTAGCCCCACCAAAGATATTGAGCTCCAAAATCTGAAAAAATTCCAAAGTTTATTTTAAAAATGAAGGAGATTCATTTTGGGCTTGGTACTCTGTCAGTGTTATGGTGTGTCTTGTATCTAAATGGTTAAGAACATTAGCTGTGGCAGTTTATTCCTTCATTGAAGTTTTAAGTGTTGAAAACTCTATTTTATTCAATTGTGATATAAAAGTTTGCCACCCCCATGAACCACAGACATTGCCAAGGTGAGGTGGCTTGCGTGTCTCAACGATGCAGATAGCCGTACCATAGGTGCAACCACAGTGGAGGGGTATCTGTGAAGAGGCCAGACAAATGTGTCATTCCTGAAGAGGGGCAGCAGCCTTTTCAGTAGTTACAGGGGCAACAGTCTGGATGATTGACTGAGCTGGCCTTGTAACATCAGCTAACATGGCTTTGCCATGCAGTTACTGTGAACGGCTGAAAGCAAGGGGAAAGTACAGTCGTTACTTCTCCCAAGGACATGCAGCTCTACTGTATGACTATACGATGATGGCGTCTTCTTGGGTAAAATATTCCAGAGGTAAAATAGTCCCACATTCGAATCTCCGGGCGGGGACTACTCAGGAGGATGTCGTCATCAAGAAAAACAAAACAGGCATTCTACGGGTCAGAGCATGGAATGTTCTAACCCTTAATCGCGTAGGTAAGCTAGAAAATTTGAAAAGAGAAATGGATAGGTTAAAGTTAGATATGGTAGGGATTAGTGAAGTTCAGTGGCAGGATGAACCGGATTTCTGGTCAGGTGAGTACAGGGTTATCAATACAAAATCAGTTGGTGGTAACGAAGGAGTAGAAAAGAGAAATGGATAGGTTAAAGTTAGATATGGTAGGGATTAGTGAAGTTCAGTGGCAGGATGAACCGGATTTCTGGTCAGGTGAGTACAGGGTTATCAATACAAAATCAGTTGGTGGTAACGAAGGAGTAGGTCTGATAATGAATAAGAAAATAGGAATGCGGGTAAGTTACTATGAATAGCATAGTGAACGCATTATTGTAGTAAAGATAGACATGAAGCCAACACCGACCACAGTAGGGCAAGTTTATATGCCAACTAGCACGGCCGATGAGATAAAAGAAATCATTCGGAAAGTTAAGAGAGATGAAAGTTTGATTGTGATGGGGGACTGGAACTTGGTAGTAGGAAAGAGAAGAAAAGGAAATGTAGTAGGTGAATATGGACCGAAAGAGGAGATTGATTGGTAGAATTTTGCACAGAGCACAATTTAATGATCACCAACACTTGGTTTAATTATCATGAAAGAAGGCTACATATGTGGAAGAGACCAGGAGACACTGGAAGGTACCAAATTGACTTTATAATGGTAAGGAATAGATTTAGAAACCAGTTTCTAAACTGTAAGACATATCCAGGGGCAGATACAGACTCAGACCATAACTTATTGGTTATGAATTGCAGATTAAAACTTAAGAGACTGCAGAAAGGTAAAAAAGTTAGGAGATGGAACCTAGACAAATTGAAGGAACCAGAGGTGGTTAGAGTTTCAGAGGGAGCATTAGACAAAGATTGGCTGAAACGGGGGAAATTAATACAGTAGAAGAAGAATGGGTAGATCTGAGAAATAGGGTAGTGAAGGCTGCAGAGGACCATATAGGCAGAAGGACAAGGGCTAATAGAAATCCCTGGATAACACAAGATATACTGAACTTAATTGATGAGAGGAGAAAATATAAAAATTCAGCAAGTGAAGCAGAAAAAAGGGAGTACAAACATCTGGAAAATGAGATTGACAAGAAGTGCAGACTGGCTAAGCAGGAGTGGCTACAGGACAAATGCAGAACACTAGAAGAATGCATAACTAGTGGAAAGATAGATACCACCTACAGGAAAATAAAAGAGATATTTGGAGACAAGAAAAGCAACTGTATGAATATGAAGAACTCAGACAGAAAACCAGTACTAAGCAAAGAGAGGAAGGCTGAACTGTGGAAGGAATATATAGAGGCCTTATACAAAGGAAATAAACTTGAAAGCAGTATTCTAGAAAGGGAAGACGAAGTGGAGAAAGATGAGATAGGAGATATGATACTGCGAGAAGAATTTGACAGAGCGCCGAAGGACTTGAGTTGAAACAAGGCCCCTGGAGTAGATGATATTCCATCTGAACTGCTGATGTCGTTAGGAGAACCAGTCATGAAAAAATTGTATCACCTGGTATGCCAGATGTATGAGACAGGGGAAATACCCTCTGACTTCAAGAAGAATATTGTAATTCCAATTCCAAAGAAAGCCAGTGCAAAAAAGTGTGAAAATTACAGAACTATCAGTTTAATCAGTCATGGGTGCAAAATACTAACACGAATTATTTACAGACAAATGGAAAAACTTGTGGAATCCAACCTTGGGGAAGATCAGTTTGGATTTAGGGGAAATATAGGAACATGAGAGGCAATACTCACATTACGACTTATCTTAGAAGATAAGCTAAGGAAAGGGAAACCTGTGTTTTTAGTGTTTGTCAATTTGGAGAAAGCTTATGACAATTTTGACTGGAATACACTCTTCCAAATTCTGAAGGTAGCAGGGGTAAAATACAGGGCGCGAAGAGTGATATTCAACTTATACAAAAACCAGACAGCGGTTATTAGAGTCAAAGAGCAAGAAAGGAATGCAGAGGTTGGGAAGGGAGTAAGACAGGGTTGTAGCCTTTCCCCAATGTTGTTCAATCTGTATATTGAGCAGGCAATGAAGGAATGGAAGGAGAAATTTGGAGAGGGCATTAAAGTGCAGGGACAAGAAATAAAAACATTGCGGTTTGCCGATGACATAGTAATTCTGTCAGAAACCGCAAAAGATCTGGAAGAGCAATTGAATAGAATGGACAGTGTCTTGAAAGGAAGATATAAGATGTACATTAACAAGAGTAAAATGAGGGTAATGGAATGTAATTTCAGAAAATCAGGTGATTCTGAAGGAATTAGATTAGGTAATGAGACAATAAAAGTAGTAGATGAATTTTGTTATTTGGGTAGCAAGATAATTTCTGATGGCCGAAGTAAATAAGATATAAAATGCAGAATGGCTATGGCAAGAAAAGCATTTCTAAAGAAGCAAAACTTGTTAACATCCAATATTAATGTAAATATTTGGAAGTCTTTTCTGAAAGCATTTGTCTGGAGTGTAGCATTGTATGGCAGTGAAATGTGGACGATAAGGATTTCAGATAAAAAGAAGATAGAAGCTTTTGAAATGTGGTGCTACAGACGAATGATGAAAATTGGATGGGTAGATCACGTAACTGTAGAGGAGGTGCTTAACCTAATCGGGAAGAAAAGGAGTTCCTGGCATATACTAAGAGGAGGGATCGAATGTTTGGACTCATTCTGAGACATCAAGAAATTGTCAACTTAGCATTAGAAGGAAGCGTGTGGGGTAAAAATCGTAGAGGGAGACCGAGGGACGAATATAGTAAGCAGATTCAAAAGGATGTAGGTTGCCAAACATACTCTGAGATGAAGAGACTTGCACAGGACAGGGTAGCGTGGAGAGCTGCATCAAACCAGTGTGCAGACTGAAGACCACAACAACAACATAAAAGTTTGGTAGCCATTTTCTCTTACTAGTATTATTTTCAAGCAATTGTTTTTGGACTTCAATTATAGAAAAGAGAATGTTCTGAACAGAATGGTGTATGTTTCATTCCTGTAACATTGCGCAGTCAAAAGATATTTAATTTATCGCAAATGTCTGTAAAGCATAAAATGTGGCCCAGCAGTTTAACAAAAATGACCGCTTCTCTGAAATGGTTGAAGAAAAAAAGAATTTGAAACATGTTTTCCGTTAGGTTCTTACTACATGCAAACATATAAAAAAATCACAATAATGGGAAACTGTCAAGCAACATGTAAAATATTTTTTGGGTCACTTCATGTGAATTGACCCTGATGCTTTTAAGTGATGGAACAGCTCGCTTGCAAGCAGGACACCAACAGAACGTAACCCCTTTATGCAACAACTAATTCAGGGGCTGTGCCACCGTATCCACCTCTGGGAACAGTTTCTTAATGGACGAAAGTTGAGAAAGGCCTACATATGCACAAACATGATCGACCACTGCTCACAGCCCCGACCGTGACACCTCATAGCCAAAGTATTCCGTAGAAGATTGGAAGAAAGATAATTTTTGGAAATTGCAGCCTGAGGCCTGAGTCGCCAAGACAGAAATCAGGGAGTGCAAGTTGGTGAAAAGATGAGCTGCCGTGGACTCCGTCACAACAATATTGTCCAAGTAATTCATGCAATGGGGTAGTGGTGACAGCAGCTGCTCCAAAAAGTACAGAAATATGACGGTGGCAATGGCAACTGTTGATACTGGAAAAGACTGAAGGGGGTATGACCACCAGTGCCCTCCTTGTCTCGTCATCCAAAGGCAACAGCAAATACACCTCCATGAGATTGATCTTCGAAAATATTGCCCCCCCCCCCCTCCCCATCCATCAACCGGTTGATCAAATCCGCAAGGCGAGGCATCGGGAAGGAATCAATGATGGAATTCACCATCTTCTTAAAGTCACCATATAAGTGAAGGGTTCCTATGGGATTGAGTATGACAACCAGAGGTGATGCTCATTTGCTAGCAGTGACAGAAGCAGAATACCAGCAGCTGTCAGGTGATCTAACTTAACTCCAGGAAGCAGAATACCACCAGCTTTCAGGCGATTTAACTCAGCTTTATCAGCCCCTGGAGGGTGATAGGAGTCGGACAATCCTGACAAAAGACGGAGTGAGCAGTGAATTTGAGCATAATGGAGGCCCAAAATTTCTTCCCACACACAACACCTGGTGCAAACAAAGATGCGAATCTGCATGCAGCTGAGTGAGGCCCTCGTATGGAATCTGGTCAGAAACCAAGCAGTTAGTCAATAATAGTAAAGCCAAAGGCATGGAATACATTGAGACCAAAAATAATTGTAGCTGCTGCACTGATTGGTGAACATTCTGATATGTGTCCTTGACTGCAACAAACAGACCCAAGAAAGTAATGAAGTGGCCTCGTACCTGACCAAAGGGTGAGACATGGGACACAACTTGCGGGAGCCCAAAGATTGATAAATAGCTGAATTTGAAAGAGAGACTGTGGTCTGGTGTCCACTTGAAGTGAGACTGTTTTCTGAAGAATGCAGAAGTAAATTAATAATTTTAGTCTCTGTAAGCCAACAAGAACAAGCCTGTTAATATCCTTAGGAGACTCTCCGAAATTGTGAGGCTGTGAGGGCTTGTTTTAGCCCTGAGTGGAGGGGTAGCTCGCCAAGGCAATGTATCTGAATTTGCCACAGTGATGACATGTAGCCCCTTGGTGTGGGTACAAATCCGGAGAATGAGACACTCCACAAGCCTTCCTCCCCCCCCATCCCCGCCCCCTCACGTGAGATACCAGGGGGGGGGGAAGGATGGGGCTGGGGGGGGGGAGATATGACTACAGCCACCAAAGAAACAGGTTCAGTGGATAACTGGGCCAAATCTTGAACAGAGGACACCTCACCCCATCCCGAAAGCTGACTGCCCACTGCCTCAGCAACTACAAATGCACACACTATTCACAAGACCTCTGCATATGGGGGGGGGGGGGGAGGGGTCAGAGGACTGAATGGCCTTCTTACAGACTTTCAGTTTCGGATCAAAACATATGAATCCACATGTGGTTCTGACCGAAATTGACGACGACGGGTCAGTTCAGAAAGTTCTGTCACCCAAGCATGATAATATTAGCCCGCCATTTATGCAAGCAGTAAAATGATATGTGAGCCAACACGATGTGAGAATGGCAGCTTAAATATGTAGCAAAGAGGGAACAGATATCCGAAAAGGAAAGGGATGCCTGCGCCCTAAGCAGTGTCAAATCACTTAACAAATGGAAAAGACAAGATGAAAGCTACAAAAGGAAATAAGCTGTTTGCTTACTGTCATCAGAAACCTTGAAAGCCACAAAATGTTGGCACAGGCACTGCTCATAGTCGGACCAGTTCTCAGCATTTTCATCAAAATATGGTAAGGTAGGAACAGGTACAGAAGACCACAACCCAACTTCTTGTGCCACAGCCTGAGCCAAGGGGTCAATAGATGAGGTGAGGGAGGCATTCTGCTGAGCCAAAACGTCTGGTAATGACTGAAGATGAGACAGCAAACTGCTAAGTTGATTGGCCATGGTGCCAAACAGAAAGACACATGCAACCAGTATTCTTGTCGCCACTGAAGTAAACAACACCGGGTTGGGAGTACGTACTTTATTATTGGACACTCACATTACACAAAGCGAGTTAGGCCAGTGTGCGCTGGCTATTTATTAGTGTTCCACAGATAGATGACGCATGGCTGGTTTGTCGGCTATTGGCTACAGCCGTGACTTAAGTTATTTACTGGTTACGTTCCAGAGATCTCTTGGCACCCGCTTATATGGAAAAGCAGAAATTATTTCCACAAAAACAGACTTGAGCTTTATTTATGCTTGCCATTGTGCAAGTACAAAAGTTATTCCGCATTTCGCCACCCACAACGTAAGTTGTGGTTAGATAAGAGCGCGCTGTATAAGGCACGTTTCTGGTAAGACAGCGTCAGTCCTCGTGTGGCTGCTGCACAGGCAACAGCATTGAATGGCTACTGAGATGCCTCGTTACAGGAGAAGATTTGGGCATTCCCGCCTGCCAGTGTATAAGGCTATACATGATATTGAAATTACTACATCGTCAGGTGTTGGAGCTTAAGTGATCCTTCAGGATCCATCTATGTTTTGTGGAGCTGTTTTGAATTTTACTATAACTAATAACACTGCAGCAGGTCATGGCAAATTAAGACTGAAATGTCTTGTCTGGCAGCTAAATGCCAAGTGTTTTGTCTAAACATGAAGCATGCTCTCTGACTATTGAAAGCCAAGTTATAAATGCTACAGCCATGTAGTCTTGGGGATGACGTACCGAGCCAAACAACCATACTCCAAAAGTGTAGCCCTTTCCAATATGAAATTACCAGATTTAACAATATTTTGGAAGGGATAGGTTTCTACTCACCACAGAGATGCCTGATGAGCCACAGAAAGCCACACATAACAGAATAAAAAAATAATGAAGCATTCGGCTGTTAAACCTTCATCTGCCACAGAGAATGCGCATACTCTCTTCACACACACACACACACACACACACACACACACACACAAACACAAACACAACCGCCGTCTCCGGCTGTTGCGGCTGGACTGCAATGCAGGTGAAGTGAGAGCAGCTAGTGGTGGGGGTTAGGAAGCAGCATGGAGAGGGAAGCAGGAAGGGAGGAAGAGATGCCGGTGGAGATGGAGCAATACGTCATCGCTGTCTGAAGTGACTGAAGTAAATGCCAGAAAGGGAGATGTTCGTAAGCTGGAGTATGGAGTAGCGAAGGTTTAGGCCTGGGGGATTGCAGGAGTGTAGCATATATTGTAGGGAGAGTTCCCATCTATGCTATTCAGACAAGTTGGTTTCTTGTGAGGAGGATCCATATGACACAGGCTGTGTAGTAGTTATTGAAGTGAGCCAAATCATGCAGTGCTGCATGCTCTGCAACAGGATGGTCTAGCTGTCTCCTTGCCACAGTATGACAATGGCCATTCATACACACAGACAATTTGTTACTGGCCATGCCCATGTAGAAAGCTGCACAGTGTTTGCAGCTCAGTTTGTATACAACGTAACTGCTATCACAGGTTGCCCTGTATTCTATGGGATAGGAAATGCCTGTGACAGGACTGGAGTAAGTAGTGGTGGGATGGTGGATAGGACAGGTTTTTCATATAGGTCTATTTTAGGGATGTGAGCCCTGGGGTAAGGGATTGTAAACAGGGAAGGAGTAAGGATGGACAAGGATATTACATAGATTTGGTGGACAGTGGAATACCACTGTAGGTGGGAGGTGGGGAGGATTGTGGACATGGTATTTCTCATTTCAGGGCAGGATGAAAGGTAATTGAAACCCTGGTGGAGAGTGTGATTTAACTTCTCTAGTCCTGGGTGGTATTGGGTGACGAGAGGGGTGCTCCATTGTGGCCGGACAGTGGGTGTGTGGGAGGTGGCAGGTGACTGGACAGACAGGATCTGTGATATCTGTTGGTAGACAAGGTTTGGTGGGTAATTGTTGTCAGTGAAGGACTCAATGACACGTTTGGCATATTTGGAGAGGGATTGCTCGTCACTGCATATGCGATGACCACAGGTGGCTAGGCTGTATGGAAGGGACTTTTTGGTGTGGAATGGGTGGCAGCTGTTGAAATGGAGGTAATGTTGATGGTTAGTAGGTTTGGTGTTGATGGTGGTACTTTTAAGGCCATCTCTGAGGTGAAGGTCAACATCAAGGAAGGTGGCTAGTTGTGTTGAGGATTACCATGTGATGTGAATGGAAGAGAAAATGTTGAGGTTTTGAAGTAATGTGGATAGTGCGTCCTCACCTTCAGTCCAGATTATGAAGATATCATCAATAAATCTGAACCAGCTCCATTGTGGCCGGACAGTGGGTTTGTAGGAGGTGGCGGGTGACTGGACAGACAGGGCCCATGATATCTGTTTCTGGATGAGGTTTGGTGGGTAATTGCAGTTAGTGAAGGCCTCAGTGAGGCATTTGGCATATTTGGAGAGGGATTACTCGTCACTGTAGATGCGAAGACCACGGGTGGCCAGGCTGTATGGATGGGACTTTTTGGTGTGAAATGGGTGGCAGTAGTTGAAATGGAGGTATTACTTATGGTTGGTAGATTCATACACATCCCAATACCAATATTGAAGACTACATGACCCAGTTCACTCCCCCATCCAGTCTAAAGCCACCCCCACTGCCTCCAAATTATCCCTTTTTAACTTTTTAGAATTTCCTAAATTCCAACCTGGCCTCACCATCATTTAAAAAATTCCTCAAGGTGGATACCAACCTCACCCCGCAGAAAGAAGTGCCATCCACCACCTAAAAACCAATCTCGACCTTATGGTTTTTCCTGCGGACAAAGGCTCTACCACTGTGGTTGTAGACCGCAAGAACTATGTGGCAGAGGGTGTCTGCCAACTGTCAGATTCTTTCACATACACACCCTGCCACAATGATCCCATACCAAAAATCCAACAGGACCTTCAAGCCCTCCTCAATCCAGGACCTCTCCCCAGAGTCTTATCTCTCTCCTCACCCCTCCAACACCTCCTACTCCCATCTTCTACATGATCCCTAAAGTCCACAAACCCAACCACCCTGGGTGTCCCATTGTGGCTAGTTATGGTGCTCCACTGAGACAATCTCTGCTGTCATAGACCAACACCTTCAGCCTATTACCCAGAACCTACCTTGCTATATAAAAGACACCAACCATTACCTCTACCGACTTTCCACTGTTACTGTTCCCTTACCACCTGAAGCCATGCTTGTCATGGTTGATGCCACCTCTCTCTACACCAACATCCCAATGCTCATGGCCTTGCCACTGTTGAACACTACCATTCACAATGCCCTACTGACTCCAAACCTAAAACATCCTTCCTCATTACTTTGACCAACCACATCCTTACCCACAAATACTTCTCCTTTGAAGGCATCACCTACAAGCAAATTTGTGGCACAGTCACAGGCATGCATATGGGACCTTCCTATGCCAACCTATTCATGGGCCATCTAGAGGAAGCCTTCCTGACTACCCAGAACTCCAAACCCCTCATCTGGTTCAGATTTATTGATGATATCTTCATAATCTGGACTGAAGGTGAGGACGCACTATCCACATTACTTCAAAACCTCAACATTTTCTCTTCCATTCACATCACATGGTAATCCTCAACACAACTAGCCACCTTCCTTGATGTTGACCTTCACCTCAGAGATGGCCTTAAAAGTACCACCATCAACACCAAACCTACTAACCATCAACATTACCTCCATTTCAACAGCTGCCACCCATTCCACACCAAAAAGTCCCTTCCATACAGCCTAGCCACCTGTGGTCATCGCATATGCAGTGACGAGCAATCCCTCTCCAAATATGCCAAACGTGTCATTGAGTCCTTCACTGACAACAATTACCCACCAAACCTTGTCTACCAACAGATATCACAGATCCTGTCTGTCCAGTCACCTGCCACCTCCCACACACCCACTGTCTGGCCACAATGGAGCATCCCTCTTGTCAACCAATACAACCCAGGACTAGAGCAGTTAAATCACACTCTCCGCCAGGGTTTCATTTACCTTTCATTCTGTCCTGAAATGAGAAATACCATCCCACCACTACTTACTTCAGTCTCGTCACAGGCATTTCCTATCCCATAGAATGCAGGGCAACCTGTGATAGCAGTCATGTTGTATACAAACTGAGCTGCAACCACTGTGCAGCTTTCTACATGGGCATGACCAGTAACAAGTCGTCTGTGTGGATGAATGACCATTGTCATACTGTGGCAAGGAGACAGCTAGACCATCCTGTTGCAGAGCATGCAGTACTGCATGATGTGGCTCACTACAATAACTGCTACACAGTCTGTGTCATATGGATCCTCCTCACTTGTCTGAATTGCATAGATGGGAACTCTCCCTACAATATATGCTTCACTCCTGCAATCTCCCAGGCCTAAACCTTCATTAGTACCTGTCCCCACCACTCTCCTCTTCCATTCCTTTCCCTACCCACACTCCAGCTTACGAACAACTCCCTTTGCGCCCTTCCTATATGTCAGACAGCACTGACATATTGCTCCATCCCCACCAACATCTCTTTCCTCCACCCCTTCCTGCTTCCCTCTCCATGCTGTTTCCTAACCACCACCACTAGTTGCTCTTGCCTCAGCTGTGTTGCAGTCTAGCCACAACAGCCAGAGATGGCAGTTGGGTTTGTGTCAGTGTATGTGCAGCTCATTGCACATCTCTGTGGTGAGTAGCAACTTATCTTTTACAAAATATTATTGAATCATTTAAGTTATTTCCATTGTTTGAAACTTCCAGATTCTTAACAAATAACTTTGTAGCCACCAATGAGAAAACTCGTTACCAAATTTTGGCAGTGGAAGGAGTCCCGTGCACTACCTCTGTCCCAGAGAGTGAATCATCAAGTTCTTTACAGAAACATTTGCTTCCCACATCAACTTTCTGTTACAAAGTTGAGTGAGGTGCTGCCTGTTCAGTCCGGCTCCTGTCACGTTATTCCCGAAGGATGAAGTGGTTTCCTTGTTCTTTGTCTGCGCGCATACCTGCGCTATACACAGCACCATTGGTCAGCTCTTTACTCATCATCATCATCATTTTCCATCTCCAGTTTCCCGTGTGTGGCTATTTAGCGCCATCTCATCTGATCTTGATATAACATTTGGTCTTGGACATCATCCCAATTAAAACCATTCTTCTCTACATCTGATTTTACTGCCTCTACCCATTGTCTCCTTGGCCTTCCTCTCGGTCAGCTCTTCACTCAATTGCGGTAAATCATATACGATAATAGGGACTCTCTGCCTGTCCCTACTGTGGTGTTGAATTTCTTTAATTCAAGTCAGCCTTGTTTTAATATGAACTTGAAATAAAGACAATTTCCACCTGGCCTAAATCTTCACTAGTTCCTGCCCCCACCTCTCTCCTTTCTTCTTCCATTTTCTTCCCACACTCCGGCTTATGTACGTCTCCCTTTCTGCCACATACTCCAGTCCCTTTCTGTCTGTCAGACAGCACTGACGTATTCCTCCATCCCCACTGGCATCCCTTTCCTCCTTTCCTGCTTCCCTCTCCATGGTGCTTCCTCACCCCCACCACTAGTTGCTCTCGCCTCAACCATGCTATGTCGCATTCTGGCCCTCAACAGCCAGAGACAGTTGGGTTTGTGGTTGTCTGTTGTTTAATTTACCCGGCAAAAAAGCACTGGTTCGTCGATAGACACATGTTAATACACACACAAATGTTGTGCTTTCACAACCCAAGGTTGCCTCTTCAGAAAAGAGTAGGGAAGGAGAGGGGTAAAAGGAAAGAATGTGGGTTTTAAGGGAGTGGATGGGGAGTCATTCCAATCCAGGGAGCATAAGGACTTTCTTTAGCAGAAATAGGACAGGTAAACAAATACACATACCCGCACTCATATACATGCATACATACCAAGGCAGACATATGTAAAATGCAAAGGAATTGGTCAGAGATGCTAGGAGAGGCAGAGGCTATATCCAGAGATCAGAGGCAAAGATGTTGTTGAATGATGGGCAGGAATTTGAAATTAACAGAGGTTGAGACCTGATCGGCAATGGGAAGAGAGAATATGTTGAAGCACAAGTTCCCCTCTCTAGAGTTCTGAAAGGTTGGTGTTTTTGGGAACTATCCAGATAAACCGGACTGTGTAAGACTGTGCCAAGATGTGCTCGCCATGCACCAAGGCATGCTTAGCCACAGGGTGATCCTCATTACCAACAAACACTGTATGCCTGTGTCCATTCATTCAAATGGACAGTTTGTTGCTGGTCATTACCACATAGAAGACTACACAGTATAGGCATGTCAGTTAGTAAATCATGTGGGTGCTCTCACAAGTAGCTCTGCCCTTAATCATGTACATCTTCCATGTTACAGGACTGTAATAAATGGTGGTGGGAGGGTATATGGAACAGGGTTTACACTAGGCACAACTACATGGATAGGAGCCAGAGGGTAGGGAAGGTTATTTGGGGATTTCATAGCGATTAACTAAGAGGTTACGAAGGATAGGTGGGTGATGGAAAGATACTCTTGGTGGAGTGGGAAGGATTTCATGGAGGACGGATCTCATTTTGTGACAGGAGTTAAGGAAGTCATATCCCTGCTGGACACCCACATTCAGAGTCCATTCCAGTCCTGGAAAGTATCTGGTGACAAGAGGGGCCCCCTCTGGGGTTCAGCAAACCCAGGGTCCTGAGTTGCGGACTGGTAAGCACTGCCAGTCTTCTTACACTGTAACCTCTGGGTATGCTTCAGAGACCAACGTGTGGCAGGGTGGTGGAATGTTGTGTCTACAAAGGAATGGGTCTCTTTTATCTTGACTGCCTGGGTCACAGAGAAAGAAATACCTCTATAAAAAAAAAACCTCAATCTCAAGGTGTGCTACATGCCGAGGAGATGTATGGCTGTAACAGTGTAACAGTTGCAAGTTGCCTCTGGGGATACTACCACATCTCAGCTGTAGAAGGCTTAACTAGGCATGAGGAGCTCTGTCTACATGGACATCTAGTTCCCTAGCTGCTTGTGGGACTGATATGGACTTTTAGAGAAATTTTCCACCTCCTAGTGGGAAGGTTGTACCACTAGGGCTAACAACATCCAATCGAAAAAGATGTCTCTGGAGGCCAGTCCCCCAGACTTGTTCAAGAATAAAAAATGTTTAGTCGAGAGTAACAGAACACAGGCTGCTAACCAGAATGTGATTCTAATAATTAAGCGTAAAGAGGTTGTTTTGATAAAACTTCACTCTTTTATATCAATAAGGGTTCAGAAGGTCTGGTGGGAACTTTGAAGTCTGTGAAGAGATTGCAGAATGGTACCCTGTTGGTGGAAACATCAAAATACAGGTGCACAGAAAGCAAAGAGTCTGGGGGAATTTGAAATAGATCAGAGCTACACAGTACCCTAAACTACTGCAAGGGCATAGTTTTCTGTAGGAAGCTGGTGGATATTCCTGTTGATGAACTCAAGGAAGAATGGGCACCTGAAGGTATTGTGGACGTCCAAAATATTAAGAAAAGGGTGAATGGAGAACTTGTGTTATCTGAGTCCTTCATCCTCACTTTTAATGGTCTTAGACTCCCTGAGCATGTGATTGGGATTGAAGGTCCATCCATATGTCCCTAACACCATGCGCTGTTTCAAATTCCAGAACTTTGGATACACCACACTCAGTTGCAAGGGAGAGGCCACTTGCGATAAATGTGGAAAGGCGGCACTTGAAGGCACCAATTGTACACCAACTGAAAAATGTGTGAACTGTTCTGGAGTACACCCTGTCAGTGTCATTACAAATACTTGAACATGTCAGGCACCCAAAGCTCCCATGCCTTTTGTCAAACTGAAAACGGCCAAAATGCTACAGGTACTGTATTTGCAGAACCAGAGTTCTCTCTTCCTGCACATGATGTGACTACAGAAACCTCAGAAAATCGTTGAGAAGGCACCCCAAAAGTGAAGTGCCTCTCAAAATCAGAATGATCTGCCAAAATAGAGTGCTCCCCAAGTCCCCCTTTCACGTGTGATTGAAACTCTTTCGGGGCCATCATTGGACGTTATTATGGTAGCATTGACTGATGAGGATGACCTGCCCAGCACTCCAAAAGTTCATTACCTTCACGCTTCAAGGATAGAGGAAAGGTAGACCCACACAGCTGACATAGCTCCCACACTGCAGTGGAATTTGGCTGGATTCAGAACTTGTTTGGAGGAACTTCAGCTTCTTGTGAAGGACAGGCCTTTCTGTGTCTCCCTTCAAGAGACACACTTCAAACAGACTGACACACCTGTAATGAGAGGCTATCACCTTACTGGTGATAAGGCTCAAGGTGGAGTGGTTGTGTTCGTCAGGGACACTTTTCACTCCTCACCTGTGCCCTTAACCACTATGCTATAAGCAGTTGCTGTTCCTATGCTGGCCCACAAAATATCACAGTCTGCTCCCTTTAGTTTAACGTCTGATGAGCATATTGACAGTAATCGCCTGATACAACTTGTAGAACTTCCTTGTTCCTTTTCTTTTAGGAGATTTTAATGTGCACAATGTACCATGGGGCTCTAACAACAATCGCCTAAGGGGACGGATGGTTGATACTGTGTTACACACCTCTGATGTGGTATTGCTGAACACAATCTAGCCTACACTTTTTAGTGCTGCTACAGGTTCGTCTTCAGCCATAGACCTCTCTCTCTGCTCTCCTGCTCTTGCACATGCCGGCCAGTGGAGCATGGACAATCACCTTCATGATAGTGAAAATCCAATTTGGATAGATTTCCCAGTTGAAATAGACCTCAGTGGGAAGCTGCCAAGATGGCAGCTGAGCAAAGCTAACTGGACACTTTTTCAGCTGTTGGCTATTTTCAAGCGGTGTCAAGGCGTCCAAGACTGGGAGGATCACAACACAACAATGATTCACAATGCTGCTGATGCATCCATCCCAAAATCGAAGCCAATTCTTTGGAGACTGGCTGTTTCCATTGGTGCCCTACTGATGTGAATTTGGCCAATTTTCAAGTGGAGAGGGCAAGGGCAAGGGTGAGGAGAATTATTAGAGAGAGTAAGTAATGGGCTTGGCAAGAGTTCCTGAACTCCATCAATAGGTCCATGCCTGCAGGTAAAGTATGGGAAGCCATCACGAGGATCTCGGGCGTAACTCTCGATCGCCAATGTTTGAGGGCAGGGATGTCTTTTAACTTCACACAGAGACATTGTCCAAGTTATGGCAGAATCCTGTGCAGCTATTACATCTGATTTTCGCCAGGATTAAGCCTTCCATCAATATTGATCAATATTGGACAATACTGGAGAGGGTTGGCTTGGACCTCCATTCATCCAATGTTGAGGAACACAACCAATCTTTCTCATTGTGGCAGCTGAAGTCCACATTGTCAGTAGCTCGTGATTCTGCACCTGGCCATGACAAGATACCATATAGAATGCTGAAACAGTTGGCACCCCAGTCAAAGGAGGTCCTCCTACAGCTTTTTAATGAAATATGGATGATGTCATTGTTTCCCAGTTCTTAGAAAGAATCCATTTTAATTCAGATTTTAAAACCAGGGATGGATTGCACCGACACAGGTAGATATCAGAGCATTAGCTTAATGAGCTACATTGGAAATATGCTGACGCGTATGGGTAACCAGCTTCTTTGGGTTCCTTGAAAGGAGATCCTTACTTAGCCGCTTTCAATGCGGTTTCAGGAGGTACCGTAAAATGGAGTGAATCCAATCAAAAACAGCATTTTTTTAATTAATTAATTTTTTTATTAAGTTACGTGCATTTACTGTTGAGATATTGAAATAAAAATTCTGTATTTTAATTTCACAACCTTGATAATGATGTATTCATGTATTATGTTATTTTTAGTTTATAACTGCAGTTATTATTTTAAGTTAAATTTTGATTGGTTTCAGCTCCTCAGTTGGAATGAATCCATTCACCAATGTATTTGGTATACAGAAACGGAATCAGACTTCCAGTGGGGTTAATCTGATTATTATTTTGATATATTGATATCATGTCTGCCTAAGTGTACTTGCATCTGTGTAAATGTGTGGGCATGTGTGTATTTGTTTACCCTCCTCCTTTTTCCCCCCCAAGGTAAGTCTTTCCTGTCCCGGGATTGGAATGACTCCTTACCCACTCCCTTAAAACCCTCATCATTTCCTTTTCCCTCTCCTTCCCCTCTGCCTGACGAAGCAGCCAGGCTGCGAAAGCTTGCGTTTGTGTGTATGTGAGTGTGTTCTGTTCATTTGTGCTGCTGTCACACCTGTGCTCCTTCGCCTGGTGAGTAATCTTTGTCTATCGGATGACTTACCCAAAAGGACCAGCTCGTCGATAGACACAAAAATAAAAATCACACTCAAACACACATACAAGCTTTCGCCACCACTGGGATTGGAATGACTCCTTTTCCACTTCCTTAAAACCCATATCCTTCCCTTTCTCCTCCCCTTTTTTCCTCTTTTTCCTGAAGAAGCTGCCTGTGGTGGCGAAAGCTTGTATGTGTGTTTGAGTGTGATTTTTATTTTTATTTGTGTCTATCGATGAGCCGGTCCTTTTGGGTAAGTCATCCGTTTTCTATTTTATATATATATATATATATATATAGGAATTTTTCCTCTATAATATTCGTATTATATATATATATATATATATATATATATATATATATATATATATAGTGAGGACAGTTTACTACTCACCGCAAAGACGTGGCGACGAGCTGCGACAGGCACATACAAAAGACACACACATACAACACATTCAGCTATCGGCCATATATATATATATATATATATATATATAAAAATAAAAATAGAAAAGAGATGACTTACCAAAAGGACCGGCTCGTCGAGAGAAACAAATAAAAAACAAATAAAATCACACACAAACACACATACAAGCTTTCGCCACCACTGGCAGCTTCTTCAGGAAAAAGAGGGAAAAAGGGGAGGAAAAGGGAAGGATATGGGTTTCAAGGAAGTGGAAAAGGAGTCATTCCAATCCCAGGAGTGGAAGGACTTACCTTAGGGGACAAAGAGGAAGGTAAACAAATACACACACACTCAGACATATCGAAACGCAAACACACCTAGACAGACATTTGTGCTTTTCACAAATGTCTGTCTAGGTGTGTTTGCGTTTCGATATGTCTGAGTGTGTGTGTATTTGTTTACCTTCCTCTTTGTCCCCTAAGGTAAGTCCTTCCACTCCTGGGATTGGAATGACTCCTTTTCCACTTCCTTGAAACCCATATCCTTCCCTTTTCCTCCCCTTTTTCCCTCTTTTTCCTGAAGAAGCTGCCAGTGGTGGCGAAAGCTTGTATGTGTGTTTGTGTGTGATTTTATTTGTTTCTCTCGACGAGCCGGTCCTTTTGGTAAGTCATCTCTTTTCTATTTTTATTTTTGTTTATCCCACCGGGAAAGTTTCCCTCTATAATTTATATATATATATATATATATATATATATATACTCACAGCATTTACAACAAAATTTTATAATTTACAATTTATTGCAGTATTTACAACAAAATTTTACAATTTTCACAAGAAATTTTTAGTAGCACATCAAACTTCAGATTTTTGTTATAAAAACACTTGGATTCACAAAAATTTACAAACAAATATTAATTTTTAGTTATTATATGTCATAATCATGGAAATTACTCAATGTCATAATTATCTATCCCTTGAAAAATAAATTTACCTCACCTTTCTTGTTGTGGTACAACTTTTTTAATAATTTGGGCTCTTTCTACTTGTGTTGCATCATCAATTTCAGGAAAGACAAAGTAAACATTACCATCAAGAACTTTCTTCTGCAGAAATGTTGTTTCATAGGTGTCATTACAGAGGCTTTCAATTTTGCCAATAAAAAATGTGGACCTTTTTTTAGTAAGAAATTTTACTATTGTGAAATCGTTTACTTGAAATTTATAGCAATCTGTGTCCTTCTCATGGTCCATTTCTTAATTTCTAGATTAATGTAATGTAATCCATTTGACTCAACACAAGTTTTGGATAGGGACTTCCAGCTTCCCTCCCCGTAACTTAACATTTTCATTGAAGTCGCTGATAACAATTCCTTTTCCTAGATTTAAAGCTAAACGCTTTGGATGACACAGCTTTCCATTCGATTCATTAGAGCAAATCTGTTTCAATTGCATTTCGAAGGCTGCTGCCCAAGAAACTTCTGATGAGCTACTTCCAGGTGTGTTGTTATCGGTTGCTTCTGGAATCTGTGAACTGACTTTATTGAGACAGACAGGAGAAATTCCTGCTTTTCTGAATCCAGATGTTACATTTGTTTTGGATGTGATTTTCAAAAGTTTTCTTCAACAACCTAGAAAATTTGGATTTTGGCACCACTCCTCTATTCTTTCTTTTCCAATCATCTAGCACATTTCTCCAAGCAAGTTTCAATGATCTAAAACAGGCCGCATCAAGTGGCTTGACACAAATGAGTAGAATTAGGTGGTAGAATCACAAATTTAATGTTCTGTTCCTGACACAGCTTAATCACATTATACAATAGATGACTCGATAGATTGTCACCTGTAATCACTTTAGGTTCATCTAATTTCCGGAAATAAGGCAAGACAATTTTAACAAACCATGATTCAAACATTGTTAGGTCTAACCAACCACTTTGGTTCCTATTATAAACTGCACCAGTTATGTACCCTTCAGTCCAAGTATCATAGAGGTGTTTTGCCCTATAAACTGTGTATGGTGGAACGATTGAGGCACCAGCAGCTGCTGCTATCATCACAATGATACTTATCAATAATGGAGGATAGGTAACAACTCATCGAAAAGAGGCTTGTTGAGCTTCTGACAGACACGAAAATAATCACACAACTTCAATTTTTGGCCTTGGCCTTCATCAGAAAAAGAAACACATACATTCACCCAATCACTAAGACAACTATACACACACAACTACAGCAACACAAACTAGAATGGAGTGTAGGGGGGAGAATGCTGGGTAAAGATGGGGATAGAAAATTCCGCATTGCGTAATGGAATTTAAAGGCTCTGATAGGTGGGAATCTGATTTGCAGCAATGAATATAATGAAGGGAAGGAGCAGGAAAGGATAAAAGGGGAGTTTAGAGGAGTGTGAGGATGGAGTGGGGGGATTTGAAATGATAAGAATAATAAGGAAAAATAAGAAAAGAAAAAAAAATTAGGAAAAGGAAAAAAATAAAGTTAGGAAAAATAAAAAAAATAGTAAAAATAAAGGTAATAAATTAAGTGGATATTGTAAGTGGTGATACACAGTTGTAAGGAAGACATGGATACAGGATAATTGGTGGGGAAGGAAAGGTGAGGGGCAGAGGGAGATGTTAGGTATAGGGTGCAGGGTTGTTGTTGTTGTTGCTGTGGTCTTCAGTCCGTAGAGTGGTTTGATGCAGCTCTCCATGCTACCCTGTCCTGTGCAAGTCTCTTCATCTGAGAATATGTTCCACAACCTACATCCTTTTGAATCTGCTTACTATATTCGTTCCTCGGTCTCCTTCTACGGTTTTTACCCTACATGCTTCCTTCTAATGCTAAGTTGACAATCCTTGATGTCTCAGAATGTGTCCAACCAATATATCCCTTCTCTTAGTCAGGATATGCCAGAAACTCCTTTTCTCTCCAATTTGGTTAAGCACCTCCTCATTAGTTACGTGAGCTACCCAACTAATGTTCATCATTCGTCTGTAGCACCACATTTCAAAAGCTTCTATCTTCTTTTTATCTGAACTGCTTATCATCCACATTTCACTGCCATACAATGCTACACTCCAGACAAATGCTTTCAGAAAGGACTTCCTGACATTTAAATTAATATTGGATGTTAACAAGTTTCGCTTCTTAAGAAACGCTTTTCTTGCCATAGCCATTCTGCATTTTATATCTTCTTTATTTCGGCCATCAGAAGTTATATTGCTACCCAAATAACAAAATTCATCTACTTCTTTTATTGTCTCATTACCTAATCTAATTCCTTCAGAATCACCTGATTTTCTGAAATTACATTCCATTACCCTCATTTTACTCTTGTTAATGTACATCTTATATCTTCCTTTCAAGACACTGTCCATTCTATTCAATTGCTCTTCCAGATCTTTTGCGGTTTCTAACAGAATTACTATGTCAACGGCAAACCACAATGTTTTTATTTCTTATCCCTGCACTTCAATGCCCTCTCCAAATTTCTCCGTCCATTCCTTTACTGCCTGCTCAATGTACAGATTGAACAACATTGGGGAAAGGCTACAACCTTGTCTTACTCCCTTCCCAACTTCTGCGTTCCTTTCTTGCCCTTTGAGTCTAATAACCACTGTCTGGTTTTTGTATAGGTTGAATATGACTGAATATAACTGATACCTTCAGAATTTGGAAGAGTGTATTCCAGTCGACACTGTCGAAAGCTTTCTCCAAATCAACAAACGCTAAAAACATAAGTTTCCCTTTCCTTAGCCTATCTTCTAAGATAAGTCATAATGTGAGTATTGACTCCCATGTTCCTACATCTTTCCTAAATCCAAACTGATCATACCTCAGGTCAGATTCCACAAGTTTTTCCATTCATCTGTAAATAATTCGTGTTAGTATTTTGCACCCATAACTTATTAAACTGATAGTTCTGTAATTTTCACACTTGTCTGCACTTGCTTTTTTGGAATTGGAATTAAAATATTCTTCTTGAAGTCGGACGGTATTTCCCCTGTCTCATACATCTTGCATAACAGGTTGAACATTTTTTTCATGACTGGCTCTCCTAACGAAATCAGCAGTTCAGACGGAATATCATCTACTCCAGGGGCCTTGTTTTGACTCAAGTCCTTCAGGCCTCTGTCAAATTCTTCTCGCAGTATCGTATCTCCTATCTCATCTTCCTCCACTTCAATACTGCTTTCAAGTTTATTTCCTTTGTATAGGCCCTCTATATATTTCTTCAAACACAGTTCAGTTTTCCCCTCTTTGCTTAGTACTGGTTTTCTGTCTGAGTTCTTGATATACTATGATAATGCATTCACTATACTGTTCATAGTAACTTACCCGCATTCCTATTTTCTTATTCATTATCAGACCTACTCCTGCGTTACCACCAACTGATTTTGTATTGATAACCCTGTACTCACCTGACCAGAAATCCGGTTCATCCTGCCACCGAACTTCACTAATCCCTACCATATCTAACTTTAACCTATCCATTTCTCTTTTCAAATTTTCTAGCTTACCTATGTGATTAATGGTTAGAACATTCTATGCTCTGACCCATAGAATGCCTGTTTTGTTTTTCTTGATGACAACATCCTCCTGAATAGTTCCCTCCCAGAGATCCGAATGAGGGACTATACCTCCGGAATATTTTACCCAAGAAGACGCCATTATCATATAGTCATACAGTAGAGCTGCATGTCAACTCCCATCTGCGCAGTTCAGAAGAACTGGTGGTGGAGGGGAGGATTCAGATGGCTTGAGTAGTAAACCAGCCATTGAAATTGATTGTGCTGTGCTCATCTGCATGTGTGCCACAGGGTAGTCTATCTTGTTTTTTTGCCACAGTTTGGCAGAGGCCACTCATTCTGACAGACAACTGGTTTGTCGTTATACCGATATAAAGTGCTGTGCAATGATTGCGGCAGAGTTGTATATCACATCGCTGCTTTCACAGGTGGCACGACCTGAGATGGGATAGAATAAGCCTATGATGGGAGTGGAATAGAAAATGCTGGGTGGGTGGAATGGGCAGGTTTTACATCGGGGTCTTCCACAGTGATATGATCTCCGTGGTAAGGGTTTGAGTTGGGAGTGGCATAGGGAAGGACTAAGATGTTGTGGACGTTGGGTGGGCGATGGAACACCACTTTCGGAGGGGTCAGAAGGATCTTGGGTAGGACGTCTCTCATTTCAGGGCATGATGACAGATAATCAAAGCCCTGACAAAGGATGTGATTAAGTTGTTACAGTCTGGGGTGGTATTAGGTGACAAGGAGGACACTCTTTTGTGACAGGTTACTGGGGTTGGTGGGAAGATTGGTGGTGTGTGGGGATTTGGCACGGAAAATCTGTTTGCGGACTAGGTCAGGAGGATAATGTCTGTCTGTGGAGGCATTTTTGATGCCTTCGACATAATGGGTAAGGGACTTCTCGTCACTGCAGATTCGCCGCCCGCGGGTGGCAAGGCTGAATGAGAATTTTTTTTTGTGTGGAATGGATGGCAGCTATCAAAGTGCAGGTACTATTGGTAATTAGTAGGTTTAGCTTGATATTTGACTTGGAACTATCTACTATCCTTTCGGGATGGCTTGAGCCTTGCTTCACTATTACTTCCACTTGTCCAGGATCGTCACAGATGTTTGTCCTATCATAGTTTATAATTTTTGAGGGAGGAACACCACTCAAGGTCACTTAGAGGTTTTCAAAATAATCAATCACTGTCTCTTGGGTAACTGCTGGCCTTGCCCTCTTCACATTATCACTTACTCTAACGGTTAGTTCTTTATTTCTTTTTATGTCGCAAAAAGTGGAATATGTCAAAGTGGTTGTACAAATGTGAAATGTGCTCTTTCAGCATTGCAAAATTGAGGACATCACCTGCTACCTCACAAACATGGAATTGTTTCACCCGTTTCTGCACCACTGGTCGATCAGTCTGTTACTGTGCTGTGCATGCCTTCGCCTGTCTGTGGCCACCCAAAGATCTTTCACACATCTCCATCTTGCTCCAGTGCACCTGTGGCTCCCCCAGTTAAACCAATGACTGTAACTGTAACTATCCTGGTGCCTTCGCAAACTTCAGTGTTCACGAGTGCTGCCAGCCCCCCTCCTCCCCTCATGCTCCTTGTGACTCACACCATGCCTCCCCTCCCGGCACCTCCTCGCCCCGTCACAACAAACAGCAACCACACATGTAAAAATGCTTTCCTGCTGCCTCTCACGGTGTGTCAGTTGTCATGAACAGCATGGTAAATAAACTCCATCTTCTTTATGGGCTTCCCATCTCTAGCGAGCCACACCTACTTAGCCAGGAAAATTGCTGGCTGTCAAAGAACAGATTGCTGAACTTTTGAAATTGGGTGTCATTGAGCCCTCATCGAGTGCCTAAACAAGACAGCTCTTGGCGAATGTGTGGTTACTACCACAGGCTTGATGCCCGTATCCTCATGAACAATTATACTACAACGAACATTGCAGGTTTCACGCAAACTCTGGCAGTGGAGAAAGTGTTCTCCATTCTATACTGCAAGCGGGCTTATCACCAGATTCCTATGGCTCCGGAGCACATAGAGAAAACTGCTAATGCTACTCCCATATGTTTATTTCACTAGCACTTCATGCTTTTCGGTCTTAAGAACACCACTCAAACTTGGCAGCGTTTTATCAATGAGATTCTTTTTCACCTGAAGTTTTGCTTTGCTTACTCAGGGACATATTACTGTTCATTGATACTGTAGACATTGAACTTAATGACAGCAATTGTCAACTGCATCAACACTTGATGCTTTTGCTTGGTTTCATAGTTTCTGCTGACAGGATAATGCCTTCCCCTGAAAAGATTCTGTAGAAGATAAGAAGAAACATTTAAATATCCTTCTTGACACTTTGGCTGCTGCCGACATTGAACTTAATGCCAGCAAATGTCAACTACATCAACACTTGGTGATTTTGCTTGATTTTGTGGTTTCTGCTGACAGGGTAATGCCTCCCCCTGAAAAGATTGATTACGTCAGATATGTGCCATCTCCTTCAACCTTCAAATAATTATGTCACTTCCTTGGAACCATTAACTATTATAGATGACATTTACTCGGTGCTGCTGACCTTCAAGCCCTGCCACTGATACCTTTGCCAGAAAACACACTTCTGGTGATGGACCTTTTCCCTGATGGACGCTATGTCTTATGCATTCTCTGTTCTCGAAGACATACTCGTTCAAGCTGCCACTATCGCTCACCCTCATCCAGATGCTGAACTTTTTATTACCACAGATGGAAGTGATACCGCCATTGCCACAGTTCTGAGGCAATCCCTCAATGTGTCACATCCCCTCTGCAGTTTTTATCGAAGAAACTCAACAATGCTCAAAAGAAATACTCCACATTCAATTGAGAACTTTTGGCCATCTATAAGGCTATCAACTTCCACTCTGCCATGAGGCTATCAACTTCCGCTCTACCATAGGCAGCCGCTCCTTTTACGTTCTCACCGACCATAAGTGTTTTGTGGTTGCCTTCACCAACCCCCCCGGTGAACCCCACTCTCCACAGGTTACGCTATTTTGAATAGATTTCCCAATTTGCCACTGCCATTTACTACATCAAGGATGCGGATAACTCTGTGGCTGATTTACTCTCACACATTGATGCCACTTTGTCTCATCTCACCACTCTTCAGATCACTGATGACACAATGCAACTCATTCAGGACGCTTCCTCTTCTCTGTGACCTATTCGCTACACCTTCCCTGGTACGGATGAGGTTTGGTGTGATGAATCAATGGGCACTCTCCACCCCTACATTCCTCACTGCCTCGGGTGTGAGATCTTCAATAAACTGCATAATCTTGTTCATCCTGGTGTCTAGGTCTCCACCAAATTAGTCACAGACCGGTTCATCTGGCGGGACATGAGGCACAATTACCAAGCCTAGACTAATGCATGTTTCCTCTGTCAAAAAAAGCAAAATTCAGATTCCTGGGCTCTTTCCTGTTCCTGCTGGACACTTCCAGCCTGTTCATATTGATCTAGTTGGCTCCCTTCCCCTTCTTGGCAGTTTTTGTTACCTCCTGACTTCAATTGATTGCACTACCCACTGGACTGAAGCTGCACCCCTCCTGAATATCACTGCAGAAACTGTCACCCATGCACTTGTGCATGCTTGGATCTCCTGCTTTGGGTGTCCAGCAGTCATCACCACTGACCAGGGCTGACAGTTTGAATCTGCTCTATTCCAAAACTTATGCAAACTGTTTGGAATTAAACACATGTACACCACAGCCTATCACCCTCAAGGAAATGGTTTAGTTGAACATTGGCACTGCACATTCAAAGCGGCTCTCATGTGTCCTGACTCACTACGGCCAGAGGCTCTCCCCTTGCTTGTCCTATGTCTTCACTCAACTTACAAACCAGACCTCAAGGACACCATTGCAGAATGTGTCTATGGCAAAACTTGTCTCTCCCTGGTGAGCTTGTCCACCCCTCCCCTCCTTCTCCTCGCTCTGATCTTGATCCTTGGTTGATTGAGTCCATCTCTTCTGCTCTAGATTTTCTCCTCCTTCTCCATTCCAGTCACTCCTCTCCCTCTCCTCATGTTCCAAATGCACTGGTGACGTACACACATTTTTCTCGGAGATGACATTGTCCATCCTCCCCTGCAGCCCCCTTATCCCGGTCCTTACTAGGTCCTGAAGAGGTGTGATCACACATTCGTCAACAGTGCGCCCATCACCGTCTCAATCCATCAAGTCAAACCCACTTACATTGACCTTGTCTCTCATCAGTCTCAGTCAGATTCGGCCACCTCCCCATCTCCATCCTCTGTTTCTCCCTGTACCCCTTTTCCTGCTAGTCCTTTGTCATCTTCCGCTCTCTCTACTCCCCCACCATCGCCTTTCAACGGCTTCTTACTCTCCCTCCACTCCCCATCCCCTGCACCTCAAATTTGTGGTTCCTGTGCCCTCTCCTCTCGCCACTGATCTTTCCAGTATTCTATGGGATCATTCTGTCTTTTCTCTTTGCCCAACTTCTACCCCTTCACCCTCTTCTGGTACCGAGTGGCAGCTTCTGAAACACATTCTCCTTCCTGCCATGGGCATCACGTCAGCTGTTCACAGCTTCCTCTTTTCTCCCCCCGAGGTGCTCACCATTGCTCTGCTGTTCTCTGCTCAATTTTCGACACGCTGAGCCCGAACCGTCCACCCTCCAAGACATCTCCCCAAGTTTGTCATCGACACACCTGCAACTAACCACTTCTAAATCACACTGCCACCAACCTACACCGTCGAGATAACTGGTACTTGGATGCCGAGGCAAGCACCACCCGATGGCTTGATCTCTCTCTCCACACTGTCTTTTCAAGATGTATTCTCTAAAGTGGGGGGGGGGGGGGGGGGGGAGGATCTGTGTGGTGACCTCTCAACCTTCACTTTAACTGTAAATTGTATAAAATCTTTATAATAGTCATCCTCAGGAGTCAGCGTGTCTGAACTCTGCTGGCCATGTTAATTCAGTCTTGTAGTTCTTATGAATAATGTATGCAAGATAAAAAGTACATGTGGTCTTATTGGGGACCAACCCCTCAGTTAACCAACAACTATGAGAAAGTACTGGGAAAGTTTTGGGAAAATAATCACAATAAGAGAGGGGAAGGGAAAATTAAAAGTGGAAAATCTTTGTGACAGTTATCTTGCTAGTTTGGATGAAGAAGTCAAGTCAAGCAAACAGGAGAACAGTACCTTTGCCTACCAAAGTAGTAATAACATAGTGGAAATACAGTTGAATGTAAACTTAAGCAGTATAGAAGTTAAAGACAATAGTGTAAGTAACAGAAGTGATGATATGAGCCTTCCTAAATCTGTTGATGATCTACTCCATGAAAAAGATGCAGTCAAGGAAAGTGAAATTATTGGTAGTCCTTACATTCATGTGAAAACTGAAAATTGGGAAGGAAACTGTTTGCTAGTCACTGGAAGCCTTATGTGTCACAGTTCTGACTTCGTAGAGTTACCTGTGGGGAGATATAGTTAGGTCATCAAAATTTAAATACTTTTAATATTTACCATTGGGGCTAAAATTCCTCAAAGGGTGTCTCATGTTTCCAGACTTTAATGAGTCATTACTGCTGGGGATGGAGTGGCTTATCAAAGTAAGGGTGAGTTTTGATTGGGTTAGTAAAAATTTGATACTTGTTGAATCCCATACTTAAAAGAAAGTAGAGACCAAATTGCTATTTCAAAATTGTATTAATTCTCAAAATGTAATCAGAAAGGCAAGTCTCAGGAATTGATATTGTGAGGAGAAACAATGTGAAGAGAATAATATAATAGAGGGATATGCAGATTTAATATAAAGTTAATTGATGGAAGCTGATAATCTGGTTTTGTGTCCCAGCCTCGTTGCCGCTTTTGTGTCTCGTTTCCGTCGGAGGTGTCGGTGGCCGAGTAGAAAGACCGACACAGGAATAAAGGATGCACGCTTGTGCAAGTAGGAGGTGACCAGCCAGTGGGACAGCAGAAACTAGAAACACTAGAGTAAATTAGAATGAGATATATATTTCTTAGAGACTAGTAATACTTAACTTTTACATAGCTCAGTACTGCAGAATGCTGATACACAGTTGAGCTAGAGGCCTGCCTAGTGCCTATCCGATAGCCAAGTCTTCACTGGTGCCTATCTGATTCTGAAGTGTTAGCTGGTTCCTATCTCAGTCCCAAGTGAATGATGTCGTTCAGTGGTGGCCACAAGCGGAGTTGTAGCAAAGGGCGCTCATGGCTGAAGTTGTAAGAACGTCGCGCCGTGCGTGCATGGCGGTGCGCGGCGAAAGTAGGTGGCGTGCACTTTAGACTTGTGCGACACCACATCTGGAGCCTGAACAAAAGACCAGCAAAGAATTATTATGGAAATATTGGGAAGTTTTTTGATGACAAACCTGGTAGAGTAAAAAACTGAGTGTAAGCTAAAGATGAAACCTCATGACCCTTTCTTTATAAAACCTTATGGGGAGTGCTACTTGCTAAGAGGAGAGCTGTGGGACAGGAACTTCAAAAAATGGAGTTTAGGTATTTATTCAAAGAGATCCAGTACAGTAATCCATGTGCTGGTGGGAAGGGGAAGGGGTAAGACTAGACCTGGGTGTTAGACATTTATATAAATTCATTGAGAGGGAAACTGATCACCCAGGGACTAAGATGAACTTTTACATAAATTTGAAAATTTCAGTATATATCAAGTCTTAATTTAACATCAGGTTTTCATCATGTACCCTAAGAACAAAATTATAGAAAGTATAATGCATTCTTGTATGAGTGTTGTTATTATAAATATTGTGTGATGCCTTTTAGAATGAATTTGTATGTGGCAGAATTCATCAGCATTCTGAGTATTAGATTCAGTCCTAGGCGAAGATTTATTTAAAAAGTTAACCATTTATGTAGAAGACATTTTGCTAGTGGGGATGAGTTAGGAAGAACATATCAAGTTTATTGATACAGTATGTAGCAGACTTAGAAAAAAGGAGGAATGACATTAAAACCAGAAAACTGTAAGTTTGCTGTGAACAAACTGAACATTCTGAGTCACAGCATCACCAGATAAAAACTTGAGATCATTGTGAAATTCCCTGTTCTGAAAACTAAAAAACAGTTAAAATTCTTCTTTAGTTTATGCAGGTATTACTGTAAGTTTGTGAGCAATCTGACACTAAATTCACCATGTTTAAATAACTTATTAAGACAGGCGTGCACAAGTGTTCTATATGCAGCCTCTTTTACAGATGAATCATATCATCCCAAAATTCTCCCAGTAAACCAAAGTCAACTATCCATCTTCCTCACAACTGTCCTTATTTGCCTGCTCTATTTCATACTGCTGTGCAGTGTTACACACAGATATTTATGTGACTCTGTCAAGCAGTACACTATTAATGTTCTGTTCAAAGGGCTTGTTTCTTTACTCATCTGTATTACCTTACATTTTTCTACATTTAGAGCTAGCTGCCTTTCCTCACACCACCTAGAAATTTGCTCAAAGTCATCCTGCATCCTACTATTGTCATTAACAACAATGGAAGGTCCAGTAAGGAATGTTAATAATAATATGTGATAGGGAACAACTCACCTTAAAGACGAACATTGAGCTGCCGACAGACACAAATAAAAGACACACAGACACACACACAATTCTAAATTTTTGGCTGCGGCCTTCCTCAGAAATAGAACACTCATCCATTCAGTCACTCAGGCACACTCATGCACAGATGTCAGCCATCTCTGGCTGCCCAGCACAGCACCATCAGCAAATGACCTTATATTGCAACTCAATCTGTCTGTCAGATCATTGATATAGATGGAAAATAATAGGCCCTATCACACTTTCCTGGAACACTTCTGATGGTACCATAGTCTCTGATGAACACTCACTATTGGGGAAAATGTACTGAGCTCTGTAACTTAAGAAGCCTTCAAGTCACTCACATATTTGCATATTTATTCCATCTGCTCATACCTTCATCAGCAGTGTATAGTGCAGCACAAATACATTTCAAAAATCTAGAAATATGCAGTATACCTGTTACCCTTCATCCATAGCTCGCAAGATGTCATGTGAAAAAAGAACAAGCTGAGATGTTGTTTGATGAATGGAACTAACACTGTTATGAGGAACCTGTAGTCTAAAAGTCCCACTACCATTCTCTGTAGATTCACATTCACTTAGAGCACCGTCATTTTCATGTTCCATGACTGTGTAGGCAAGAAAGTTGAAAATAACAAAATTTTAATGTGTGCTGCAACACTTACATTTCCGCTTGAATTGCAATCCTCTATATGGTTGCTGTTTGTCTCTGTGTTGAATCGCTGTTGCTGCACACTGCTGCGATTGATGCCAATGTCTCTGCTGACCCACAATGATAACGGCCATTGCAGCTGTGTCTGTCAGTCTGCTGTTGCTGTGATACCGCAAGCTTGTTTCTGCTGTTCTGAGTTGTCACTTCCACATGCAAACCTGCCTGCCTACTAAGTTAGATTTTTCAGGGATTGTATTGTTAAGACTGTTTTTGCATGTTTCACGTCTCTACTTTTGAGTGAGTGAATGTGGCATTGTAAGCTTGTTCACATTTAGGAAGTGTGATATCTGGTTTTACTATATAGTTGCTGTCTTGCAATGCTATCATCTGACCCATGAGCCCCCACATGAATAATAATCAATAAACAAAACCGCTTAGCAAATATTGCACAGCTCTCGGGCCCCCATAAATGTGTAGCTGAACTTTATTCAATTGTCAATGTTTATTAGAAGCTATAGAGGTTATAACCAGCCTATCAATTTGCAATTTGTGAAGGTTCATTGTGGGCAGATATATCAGACAACCTTTTTACAATAGACAACACAGAAAGACACTATTTTAGTCATAACACGGAAGCATTTACAAGTTTACAGTTGGCATTTACAAATTCACTTTAACTTTAGCCAGAATTGCTCTGCACTCATATGCTCTCATCAACCTTAGTCTCCAACCAATCCACTGAGTGGCCAACCCAGAATAAAGATGGTTGGTAGATTAGATTAGTTGTCCAATCCATAGATACCTATTGAGGAGATCCTTGTGGATGTGGAACACGTAAATTTTCATTTTTACAAGATATAATAACACTAATAATAAGAATACATACATCATTTGGTTCTGTTCAAAAATTCATCCATGGAGTAGAAGCAGTTGGTCACTAGTTAAGTCTTTCAGGCTCCTCTTAAACTGATCTTTATTTACAGCTAAATATTTTATATTTGCTGGTAAATTATTGAAAATGTGTGTATCTGAGTAGTGGACTCCTTTTTCAACTAAAGTAAGGCCTTTTGTTGTTCCTTGTATTGTATATATGAACAGAGCTGTTTGTTGGAAAAAGGGATGTATTATGTATGACAAATTTTATTAAGGAATAAATATACTGTGCTGTGAGACATTAGTTAGTATTCCTAGTTCTTTGAAGAGGCTTCTACAGGGGGTCTGTGAATTTACTCCTCAAATAATACATATTACATGCTTTTGGACTCTGAAAATGTTTGCTTGATTTGAAGAGTTACCCCAAAATATTATACCATATGACGTTATGGAATAAAAGTAAACAAAGTATGCAATCTTTTTTTTTTTTATTTTCATGTCATCTACATCTGATAACACTTGAATTGCAAATACAGTTTCGTTAACACTTTCGCTGCAGCTGACGCTTATAAGCGTCCACGCTCACTGTAGGATAGCGTCAGCCACAGCGAAAGTGTTAAGTAATTTTAGCAGTTCTGTGGTTTGCTCCTCCAAACTGAATTTATTATCAAGTTGTAATTCCAGGAATTTAAAACTGCCAATACTTAATGCATTGTAGTGTTACTCTCACACAAGCAAGTCTATGTGTGCATGACCATGCTTACTATATGGCTTGTTTGCCAATCACATGGGGCTCTTCATTAGTGTTGTTTGCAGTTGAAATTTCCATTTATATCATAATAATTCTTCCCTATTACATATTTTACTGCTCCATGAGGTCCAGCTAATCTGTACCTCTTGCAGTCAAACAATTTCTCACGTAATATTTTGGAATTCTTGAGTCCAAAGACTGTTTTCAGTGTGAGAAGGAAAGAGAGAAAAATCAAACATTTCCTGCTAAATGAAATTTAACAGATAAAGACAGACTTATAAATGTATTAGCTGTTTATTGTTCCTTCCTTTACAACAGCATACTTAAGACTAACTTTTCTTTCTTTTTACAACAACAATGTGCACTGAAACAAAAAAAGTATAGTCTCTCTTAATCATAATTGTTCTTAGAGCCTGTGACACTATTATATGATTCGAAGCACTGTCTTCCATGGCGGTAGCAGCAAGTGGATTTCTCGACAGATTACCTATTGTACGAAAAATCTAAAAAGAAATATCTTGATACCAAAAGTCCCTAATAAACATATTCTGGCGATCTTATGTCAGTTCATAGGGGTGTAGTGCAACTCATTCCACTACATACCCCATACAAGATCTCAAATGATTATATAACTTTTGTTTAGTTGTTTTAATATAAAATTATCAGTATTTTCCTCACAAAACTATCTTCTAATATTATTATTTATTAATTCATTAACTCTCAGTCATCTTATTCTAAATATGATACAGTTCATAATGCAAATTTAATTGCATAATTAATGTTTTTAGCACAACATTCCCTTAATTAAGTAGAGTCTTATGGTTATCAAATTGTGTTCATTTTTTATATACATCACTTTAATATGAGTACTATCTTTCATACACAAAAGTGCTTCCCTAAATATGGTCATAACATTGTATTTATTTTTTTACATTCATTACTTTGATATGGGTACTATCTTTTATACGCACAAATGTTTCCCTAAATAAATGTGTGCCTAACTAGGCACTCTGTGGGGCAGGAATGGAAGGAGTATTTTGCCTTTTACCAAAAACATTATCTCACCTATAAAATTACCTTCTTAGTTATAGCATATCTTACCTTAACTCACCAATGTCCAAATCTGAACTAAGTAGTTATCAAATTTTTTGTTAGAGGGATTAGTGCACTTCTTTAAGTTACAAAATCTGAGGACTTTTCCTCACTTGCTTACTTAAAACCATTCAACTTCGAACTAAGAGTTACCCTAATAGCTCAGAGGCAAGGTATGGTTCCCTTTCTTGGACTCATCTAGTAGGTTAAAATTAAAAAAAGATGACACTGTCCACCTTTCTCCTCCCCGCAGGTTGGATCCATCCTATTGGCAACCCAAGCACGATCAAGCCCTTTCATTAGCTGCCTGACCATGAGTAGCAGCCTCTTCTGTGGGTCTACATACTCACTCTACACATAACTACCAATACCAAGCCCTATGCATAGCCTTCCTCACTCTTATTCAGTGTTACTCTAGTCCCAGAACACTTTCCTTACTGATCAATCTCTTCCAATACGAGTGCATGCTATACTCTATAACTACACCTGCTTCAACCCCTCATAACAAGTGGGTATATTATCAAATAAAACATATATTTGATGCTAACTAAGAGTAATTACCTCTCTCCTGCCTGAGACACACTTAATATCTTCATCTAATAACTAACATAATCGTACTCCATTCCATTGTCCCCACTGTATTTAAGACCAACCTGTATGTGTATGTATTAATTGTACTGTTGCTATTATGTGTAAAATGTAATGTGTGGGTAAGAAATGTTTCTTTGTGTTTAAATATATGTATTTGTAGTGATCACAATCTGAATCTCAGGCAAATCCTCTCAGGAATATGCACTGTAGTCAACAACATAAAAAACTTGACACATAAATAAAAAGGGTCTCAGTGACAGAGACTTATGCAAACTGGAAAGTGGACTAAAAGACAGGTGCTCTGTAAAAGAGTAATGAGAAAGAAAGAGAAATAGAAATTGGAGCCAAAGAAAGAAAGAAGAAAGCCCTCCCCCCCTCCAGGAACCCTGATCCATCCAGCATGACATCTTAACACACCGGAGGGCGACATGATGGCACGTAAGAAGTTCATGGCCCCACTACAGAATGGAAGTGCGAGACCTCCTTCAGGATCCCCCAAAGAAAGCTCCAATTACTACTATTGAAATGTGTGTTGAGTATTCAGTTTTGCATGTTTGTGCAGTGTGCATGTGTGTAAAATGTGCGAGTGTAACTGTGTGTGTGTGAAAGTATGTATACAAACCCACCCCTTTGGTTTGTATTCTTCACAAGTTGTACAAAATTTTACAAAACTGTATAAAACCCCATACAAAACTTCCTTGACATTAGAAACAAAATGGTACAAAATAAAATTGCTTTCACTCGTAGACTATGATTAAGGTAAGTTTTTGTCTACCATTTCTTTGGACATTCCCTTGTTTAGAATTTTTTCACATATCACTTTAAATTATTGTCACTGCCAGTTGTGATTATGTAATCTCAATGATCACATAATGACAAAATCGGGATTGGTCATTATTCTGGTAAATGTCATAAAAGCTACAGACTTAAAATCATCTTTCAATAAATAGTAAAAGAGATTCATCTTATTCCAGATTTCATACTATTAACTATGGTAGATAGTATGTAGTGCTTATCCTTACATAATGAACCGTTATGAATATCATTTGACATCCAGAATCGCATCTGCCATATTCTGCTGTTTGGTTAGAGTAAATTTCACTTATGTGTCAACTAACAACAGTTGGTACCACAGGTAACTTTCTACAAACAAATGTTTTACTTTTACATTACTAAAGTAGTTAAACTACCAAAGACTATTTATTAATTTATTTAAGATGTCATAAATAAGCCTATTACTTGTGTACTTTTGATCATCAAATTATGTTTGTCGACTCCTATTATACAGTTGACAACACTACATTTCCATGTCGGGTGCTATTTACGTGCGTGTGTAGCTCTTCATAACCAGTTGCTCTCAATGGCTCCATCTCAAATATATTTCATTTAACCCTTTCAGACCTGTGTCCAATATATTGGACACCGAATTTTTCTTAATTTTGTAACACTGTACAATTTCAGTTTGCTTTGAGATCCAGTGGCCTGCTTAATGGACATTTGTCACTTTTAGTTTCATGCTTCTTGCTATTGTCTGGCAACAGAGTGGCGTGCTAGAATGGAAAACAGTGAACATGATGGACCCATTGCAGAGTGCGTCCGACGTGATATCAGTAGATGAAATTATTTCATGTATTAAGTTATGAATTTTGCACTTTGCGATATAAGTCCCACAATAAATATGGAGTGACATATATAACTGTTGCCTTCTTATTTCCCATCCTTAACTGCTTTCCACATGCGGTGTACAATTTATTTGACATTTTTTTTATTTTGGAAACAAAATATAAAAAATTTTAATTTTGCTCAAATATACAATAGACAGGGTCTTATAGATTTGAAAAAGTGCAAGAATTTGTTTTATTCTATTTTTAAAATATTCAGGACTGAAGGGGTTAAACTCTAGGTCACAGTCAGAGAAATATCGAATGGATAAATAGGATAGAATAAGAATATAGATCTGCTCTTCAGAAAAATAAAAAGGAAGTAAAAGAACAGATGACTGGTTTACCTAGAGGTTGTCAATCTCATAATGAACAAAGAATGTTATATTGTACAATCCCTTTTCTATTTGCATGTCGGGATTTATCAAATAAGCTGCCTTTGGATGGGACAAATTGGTTACAAGATATGGACCACACCATTTTTGGAAAAAAAAAAAAAAAAAAAAAAAAAAAAAAAAAAAAAAAAAAAAAAAAAAAAAAAAAAAAAAAAAAAAAAACTTACTTGTTTGCTTCTTTACACTAAAATTTAAATGGAAATTGCGAACTAACATCAAATCTCTTACCTGGAAATTTGGAACTATTGCCTTCTTGTTTGTTTGGTTGGGCCTATCTTGAGCAGACTTTTCAAAAGCTGTTTTTACATTTTCTTTTACTGATGTTAGATCCTTTTTTGGACTAGGAGGCCAAGCAAAGTCATTTAGTAAAAGTTCACCAAGAAACTTCTTATTCAATATTACCGCTGGTTAAATCAGTAGATATATGGGGTAACTCATTTAATATTACTTGAAATTCTGGAATTAGAGATGGCCAAGCTATGTGCTTATGAGAGCAATAGGTTCTGCATAAATGTGAAATTTCCTTCATGACCCTTTCTGAGGGATTCAACTGCGGATTATACTTTGAAACCTCTACATGTTTTATTTTATGCCAGGCCAAAAATTCTAAAATTTGTGCACTGCTAAATTGAGGCCCATTATCTGTTAATCTCCTTCTTGGCAGTCCTACATCATTAAAATACTCCTCCAAATACCTTATCATGGTACTTGTAGTAGGTTTTAGTACAACTTGACATATTTAGACCAACATTCTATTACTACAAAAATGTGATCCACACCACTTCTACCTGCTGGTAGCAGTCCATACAGATCACATGCTGTTATATCATGCAAGCACTTGTGTATGATTGGATACTGTATAAACTTGAAATGCTGATTTTTGTCCTTTTTTTCTGGCATAAATCACATGATCTTACAATCCTAATTACCTTTCTACTAAGGTTCTTGAAATAATAAAATTTTGTTAGATGTTTAATGCATTTCCTGATTCCAGAATGTCCATAGCCTTCATGTATGTACTGTATCAAATCATGCTGAACCTCGTCTGGGACACACAACTTCCAATTTCTGGTGTTTGTATTATCATGTGGAAATAGTGCTTCGTCTATGATTTTAAAATATTCCTCATTGCCTCTAGAACTTTCTGTAAATTTGTCTTCGAAGAAATTATCTTACTTACTTTTGATTCTTATATCATTAGCTAGTTTTTTAATTTGCTTACTGTCATAGCTCACTTTTATAAAATTTCTCTCAGGGGTACATTATTTAACCCTACCGGGAGCCTCGATAACACACCTGAAACAACATGTCAAGAACCCTTAATATACTCTATTTGTATATTAAAATTTTGTAGAAATAACATCCATCTCATTAATCGACTATGAAAAAGGCGACTTTCTAGTAAAAAAGTTAGGGCTTGGTGGTCAGTATAAACAATAACTTGGGGGCCCCAAATTATATTTTGAAACTTTTCAAAACTCCAAACTATTGATAGTAATTCCTTTTCTGTAATAGTATAATTCACTTCATGAGCATTTCAACACTGACTGGCAAAAGCTACCTTCCACCTTTCCCCTTCTTCTGGATCCCATGACCTCTGAAATAATTCTGCAGCAATTCCATAGGCAGATGAGTCTGTTGCTAATTTAAAAGGTACATTCATTTTAGGATGTTGTAATATTGATGAGTTTACCAGTGCATCTTTTATTTCCTGAAATGCAAAGGTGGTTGATTCATTCCACTCCCATTTGTAATTTTTTTTTTCAGCAGCCTTAATATTTGAGGATTATTTAATGCTTGACCTTGAACATAATGTCTGTAGAATCCCACTAGCCTGAGGAAGGCTTTTAATTGTTTTACAGTTCTAGGTTCCTGACAATCTTTAATAGCTCTTATTCTTTCAGGATCATGTCTAATAACATTCACCCCCACATAATGGCCTAGAAACTTAACCTCTTATCTAGCAAAATGGCATTTACTTAACTCTGTAGTAATACCCTTTTCTAAAAACTTCGATATTGTCTTCTCTAACAACATACATTGTTCATCCCAGGTTTTGGTGATTAATAAAGTATTGTCTACATAAATTATGAGTTGATTTAATAATTCTCTCCCCAGAGCCTGATTAAGGCCTCTAATAAACATGGAAACTGAGATATTGAGTCCAAAGAGCAGAACTTTGTACTGATACGCTTTTCCCTCAAACAAGAAAGCATTTTCTTGAATCCTGATGGATCTTTACTTGATAATACCCTGAGCTGAAATATCATGTTGTTACAAATGTTGTCAATAAATCATAAATTCTAACTGGTCGATATCGTTCTGTTTCAATATGTTTATTTAAAGTTCTTGCATCTAACATGATTCTAATAATGCCACAGGGCTTTTTAACCAATACCAGTGGGTTATTATAAACACTATCACTTCGTTCGTTGTCTAGTATTCTATAAATTTCTTCCTGCACTTGCTTTTGGACACAAATCGGTATTGAATAAGATTTACAGTAAAATACTTTATAATCTTTCATTTTAAAAGAACACTAGTACCCTCCCAATGTCCCTGGTTTATTGGAAAAAACTCTGCTGTATCTAGTCAATACTGCCAATAATTGCTGTTTTTGCTTTTCATCTAATAGTTCTGACTCAAAAGCTTTCTTATAAATGAGATCATTGGAATAGTGCTCTGCCACGTCACTTTCTAACACTGTATATGCAGAAATCATAATACTCGCTGAATCAGCAATTGTTATGCTACTTTCACATGTTTCAAAAGGTACTCTAAAATGTGTATTTCTGACATGCCCTTCGATTACCTGTAATTTGAAGTTAATGTTTACTTCAGACTTATTTAACCAATCAATTCCCATCAGAACATCAATATTTATTTTTGGAATTATTGGCTGACTTTTTACTCCCTTAACCCCTACTATATATGCATCAGTGACAGGTAACTCAGGTACTGCATACGTGACAATCTCTCAAACAAACCTTATGATATGATTGAAATCGATCAAGATATCTACAGGTACGTCATAAATGTAAGCTCTTACTACTGGGGTATGAACCTTTTCTCGTCCTTTTCCTTTTCCTGTAGCAGCCAATTCTTGGTTGGTACTTTATGTAAGAGATTTATTTTTTTAGATAGCTTCCAAAGCCAAGTACAACAATCTTTTTTCCAAACTGGCACTATTATCTTCATGTGAAAAGATACATCCTTGATAGTTAAGAATTTTGGGTCCTACGACTCTCAACTGCATTTTGCTTTTTTCTTGTGTCCATATAGGCTGCAAAGAAGTTATGTTAATACTGTTTGGTACATTCTCTTTTGCTAAAGTACATCTTGGAACAGGATCCCTTTTCCAAGATGACTCTAGTTTATCTTAATAGTAGAATTTTCTCTCACACCTAGTTTACATACATGATTTTCCTCCTGTGTAGTTGTTGGTACTGGATTAGTGTTGTTACTACTACTCTCAGAGCTACTACTCATGTTTCGGTCCTTATTGAAGTTTTTATTCCTAAATTGCTTTTTATTATTCTTTTGCATTTCCTGCTTTTGGTGTAATTCACATAAATATACTCCTTTGGAATTTTCCTTATTTGATTGATACTGAAGTTTTACATTATCATTCCTAGCTGTAACACATCTACAACTTCAGCAGCTCTTAATAATTCAGGAACCGTTGAACTATTATGGCTGCCTGGCCCTGATTTGAATAATTTTCAACATAAGCAGTGTGATAGTTACTTTTGTAGATGCTTAGTAATTCACCAGTTAATGAATTCCAAGCTAACAGTTCTTCTTTATGAAGACTGAAATTCAACTTTTAAATCTTCCTTTCCGGTTCAAAATATGAAAGTCTTGAAACAATGAGGTCCAGCAATAGCTGTGCCTCTAAGTATTTTTAGTCATGAATTTGTCATTTCTCACTCATCTATGTACTTTGTAGAATAAACTACTCTTTTATACATTTAACTCCATATTTATATAATAATGGAAAGTCCAGGTTGGAATAAATAATATAGTGAGGATAGTTTACAACTCACCGCAAAGACGTGGCGACGAGCTGCGACAGGCACATACAAAAGACACACACATACAACACATTCAGCTATCGGCCATGGCCTTCTTCAGAAAATAGAGCACTCACGCAATCACACAGGCACACAACACAGTCATACAACCATCACCTCCGACTGCCACACTTCGAATCACGCTCTGCAGCGAATTGGGGACGGGAGGGGAGGGGAGGGGGAGGGGATAGAAAGGTTACGTCACGGTGGTGGGGATGGGTTAGATGGGAATAACGAGATGCAGCTTAGGAATGGAGTGGGGAGGCGGGTGAGCGGAGAAAATAAAATAAAATAAAATAAAGTAAATATATAAAATGCATGCACACTGCAAGTACACAAGACCACATACACACACACACACACACACACACACACACACACACACATATATACACACATACACACACATATATATATACAAACACACGATCACACATTCACACACCACTCAAAATAGGTGAGGTTTGGGATAGAGAGGTAGGAACTGTAAGGTATGGAAAAATATATATATAGGGAAGTTATCGTAGGTTGAGGCCTGGTTGATTTCGGGATCGGAGAATGTATTGTAGGGATAACTCCCATCTGTGCAGTTCAGAAAAGCTGGTGGTGGATGGGAGGATCCAGATGGCCCGGGTTGTGAAGCAGCCATTGAAATCAAGCATGTGCTCCGCTGCATGCTGTGCCACAGGGTGGTCCACCTTGTTTTTGGCCACAGTTTGGCGGTGGCCATTCATCCTAATGGACAGCTGGTTGGTGGTCATGCCAATATAGAAAGCTGTACAGTGCTTGCAGCACAGTTGGTAAATTACGTGGCTGCTTTCACAAGTGGCCCGGCCTCTGATAGGGTAGGATAAGCCTGTGACAGGACTGGAATAGGAAGTGCTGGGTGGGTGGATTGGACAGGTCTTGCAGCGGGGTCTTCCACAAGGATATGATCCCTGTGGCAGTGAGCTGGGTTTCGGGGTGGCATAAGGATGAACTAGGATGTTGTGAAGGTTGGGAGGGCGACGGAACACCACTTTAGGAGGGGTGGGAAGGATCTTTGGCAGGATGTCTCTCATTTCAGGGCACGAGGATAGAAAATCAAAACCTTGGCGAAGGATGGAATTTAGTTGTTCGAGACCAGGGTAGTACTGGGTGACAAGGGGAGCGCTCTTTTGTGGATGGTTACTGGTGTTAGGAAGAGGATTTGGGGTGTGTGAGGATATGGCACGGGAGATTTGTTTGCGGACTAGGTCTGTGGGGTAGTTTCTGTTTGTGAAGGCCTTTGTGAGACCTTCAGCATATTCAGAAAGGGAATTCTTGTCACTGCAGATATGCCGTCCACGGGTGGCCAGGCTGTAAGGGAGGGATTTTTTGACGTGGAAGGGATGGCAACTGTCAAAATGTAGGTACTGTTGGTGGTTGGTAGGTTTAATATGGACGGAAGTGTGAATGGAGCCATCAGTGAAGTGGAGGTTGACATCCAGGAATGTGGCATGGTTGGTTGAGGAAGACCAGGTGAAGTGGATGGGAGAGAAGGAATTGAGGTTCTGAAGAAAGGAGGATAGGGTGTCCTGGCCCTGAGTCCAGATCATGAAAATATCATCAATGAACCGGAACCAGGCCAGAGGCTTGAGGTTTTGGGATGCTAGGAAGGATTCCTCCAGACGGCCCATGAACAGGTTGGCATAGGAGGGTGCCATGCGGGTGCCCATGGCTGTGCCTTGGATTTGATGGTAAACTTTCCCCTCAAAGGAAAAGTAGTTGTTAAGTAGGATGAAATTGCCGTTTTAGTGCGTGATATTGCGTTCTGGTGCATGATTTTATTCGTGATTTTGCAGTTTTTTCCGCCATTTAGTGCGGTTGGGCGTGAATCTGCGTGCTTGGGTGTGTATCTGTGTAGTTGTGTGCGCGGATTTACGAACTTTTGCGTGCCTGGTGCGTATTTTGCGTGTTGAGGAACCTCTTCACAGGTTCATCATAATCCACTGTCTCTCCCATCATTCCTCACTTTCCCGGCACCATCCCTGTCCCAATGGACCCCTGCTCCTTCTATCTGTACCAGTTCAGGAAAGTATCCCTTTCCCTGGCCAAAACCCAATCCCACATCCTATTCCTAAAATGCTGTCTAAGTCATGGTATCCCTCCCAACGGTCTAACCTTAAAAATTCCATTGTCTGGATCCCACCCCTCCTTCCACAATGACCTGCACCTTTTCAGATTCCACCAATCCTTATCCCTCACGAACCTAGTCCTACAAAATCACCTCTCCATGGCTCATAAATCCCTTAGCTACCTTCTCTCCCTCCGTAAGATATTACTATTGTGTAACCAAAAATACCTACATCCCATCTCCCAGATCGAATCCTTTGCTCTCCAGCAACTGGAGGAGCATTCCAAACACCACCTCCACAAACTGTCCAGCCTGCTGACATCATATTGCCGACTTGGAGCACCCATATCCAATCCCTATCCGAACCACAGTGTTCCTCCTCGTGAGCCCCTCATGGGTCCCAGACCATGCTTAGCTGACCTCTTGAACCTACCTCATCCCTCCAAACTCCCTACCACTACTCCACAACATCCAATACCAAAACAACCCCAGAACACTGTGGTCAACCTATCCACAAAAAACCTAAACACCACTGAAATTTCCGTTCTATCCAAAGGTCTTACCTTTAGTCCTACACCCCAGTTCAATCATGTTGGTCTTGTCAAAGACCTACTCTCCTTTTCCCGATCCCTACGATGGAAACACTACTTTGCCACCAATCCCTCTGACCGCAATCTACCTAATCCCAATATTGAACCCTGCCTGTCCCAATTCATACCACCATCCAACAAAGATCCCCCTGCACTCCCACCTAACCACCCTCTGGTTACCCTCCAAGAGTTTCTCACCTCCAACTTGTCCTCACCATCCTTTCCCAAGTCCCTTCCCAAGAACTCAAACCTTTCAGCAGAAGAAAGAAGAGCCATCCAAAACCTTAAAACTAATCCTGACATCATCATCCTCCCTGCTGATAAAGGTTCCACCACTGTAGTTATGGATCACAGTGACTACCTGGCAGAAGGGCTCCGCCAACTCTCTGACTCCTCCACCTACAAGTTGTGCCAGATTGACCCCATCCCCAAAGTCCAACAAGATCTCCAATCCCTACTAAAATCCTATGGCCCCTCCCAGAAACTCTCCCCTGAATCTATCTCCCTCCTCACCCCAGCAACACCCCGCACACCCACCTTTTACATGCTCCCCAAAATTCACAAACCTAATAATCCTGGACGCCCTATTGTGGCTGGTTACTGTGCTCCTACCGAACGAATTTCAGCCCTAGTTGACCAACACCTCCAACCTATTGTTCAAAATCTACCTTCCCACATCAAGGATACCAACCACTTCCTTCACCGACTCTCCACCATTCCCACCCCTTTGCCTCCTGGATCTTTACTTGTCACAGTGGATGCCACCTCCCTATACACCAACATCCCACATGCCCATGGCCTTGCCGCTCTGGAACACTACCTCTCCCAACGTCCCTCTGAACGCAAGCCTGATACCTCATTCCTCATAACCCTTACCAATTTCATCCTACTTAACAACTACTTTTCCTTTGAGGGGAAAGTTTACCATCAAATCCAAGGCACAGCCATGGGCACCCGCATGGCACCCTCCTATGCCAACCTGTTCATGGGCCGTCTGGAGGAATCCTTCCTAGCATCCCAAAACCTCAAGCCTCTGGCCTGGTTCCGGTTCATTGATGATATTTTCATGATCTGGACTCAGGGCCAGGACACCCTATCCTCCTTTCTTCAGAACCTCAATTCCTTCTCTCCCATCCACTTCACCTGGTCTTCCTCAACCAACCATGCCACATTCCTGGATGTCAACCTCCACCTCACTGATGGCTCCATTCACACTTCCGTCCATATTAAACCTACCAACCACCAACAGTACCTACATTTTGACAGTTGCCATCCCTTCCACGTCAAAAAATCCCTCCCTTACAGCCTAGCCACCCGTGGACGGCATATCTGCAGTGACAAGAATTCCCTTTCTGAATATGCTGAAGGTCTCACAAAGGCCTTTACAAACAGAAACTACCCCACAGACTTAGTCCGCAAACAAATCTCCTGTGCCATATCCTCACACACCCCAAATCCTCTTCCTAACACCAGTAACCATCCACAAAAGAGCACTCCCCTTGTCACCCAGTACTACCCTGGTCTCGAACAACTAAATTCCATCCTTCGCCAAGGTTTTGATTTTCTATCCTCGTGCCCTGAAATGAGAGACATCCTGCCAAAGATCCTTCCCACCCCTCCTAAAGTGGTGTTCCGTCGCCCTCCCAACCTTCACAACATCCTAGTTCATCCTTATGCCACCCCGAAACCCAGCTCACTGCCACAGGGATCATATCCTTGTGGAAGACCCCGCTGCAAGACCTGTCCAATCCACCCACCCAGCACTTCCTATTCCAGTCCTGTCACAGGCTTATCCTACCCTATCAGAGGCCGGGCCACTTGTGAAAGCAGCCACGTAATTTACCAACTGTGCTGCAAGCACTGTACAGCTTTCTATATTGGCATGACCACCAACCAGCTGTCCATTAGGATGAATGGCCACCGCCAAACTGTGGCCAAAAACAAGGTGGACCACCCTGTGGCACAGCATGCAGCGGAGCACATGCTTGATTTCAATGGCTGCTTCACAACCCAGGCCATCTGGATCCTCCCATCCACCACCAGCTTTTCTGAACTGCACAGATGGGAGTTATCCCTACAATACATTCTCCGATCCCGAAATCAACCAGGCCTCAACCTACGATAACTTCCCTATATATATATTTTTCCATACCTTACAGTTCCTACCTCTCTATCCCAAACCTCACCTATTTTGAGTGGTGTGTGAATGTGTGATCATGTATATATATATATATATATATATATATGTGTGTGTGTGTGTGTGTGTGTGTGTGTGTGTGTGTGTGTGTGTGTATGTGTGTATATATATGTGTGTGTGTGTGTGTGTGTGTGTGTGTGTATGCGGTCTTGTGTACTTGCAGTGTGCATGCATTTTATATATTTACTTTATTTTATTTTATTTTATTTTCTCCGCTCACCCGCCTCCCCACTCCATTCCTAAGCTGCATCTCGTTATTCCCATCTAACCCATCCCCACCACCGTGACGTAACCTTTCTATCCCCTCCCCTTCCCCTCCCCTCCCGTCCCCGATTCGCTGCAGAGCGTGATTCGAAGTGTGGCAGTCGGAGGTGATGGTTGTATGACTGTGTTGTGTGCCTGTGTGATTGCGTGAGTGCTCTATTTTCTGAAGAAGGCCATGGCCGATAGCTGAATGTGTTGTATGTTTGTGTCTTTTGTATGTGCCTGTCGCAGCTCGTCGCCACGTCTTTGCGGTGAGTTGTAAACTGTCCTCACTATATTAATTATTAACTCCATATTTTTTTATATTCAAGAAGTTATTCTGTCAATTAGTACATAGGAATATGACACAAATATCTTGACAGACATATACATGTGGCGTCTGTTCCGGAAGAACAGACGCCACTTCTGATCCTGCAGCTGTTATTATTTAATATTCATTCAACTGCGATTGGGCAAAGCTGAAAATGTGTACCCAGCCGGGATTCAAACCCAGGTCTCCTGCTTTCTAGGCAGTTGCGCTGACCCCTACACCACTGGGGACACAGTGATCACCGAATCCCGGCTGGGTACACATTTTCAGCTTTGCCCAATCGCAGTTGATGTCATATATTCTATGAATATTAAATAATAACAGCTGCAGGACCAGAAGTGACGTCTGTTCTTTCGGAACAGACGCCACATGTATATATATATAATATGCCGGTGATGGGCAATGATCCTATTGTTAGTGGGGAGGGGTGGGCAAGTTTGAAGCCCTTACTCTTACGGGAATTAGTTAAACTACGAGTTTGAGTACTATGGGCAGGGCGAAGCTGGGAATTTGTATCTGACGGGAGGCGTGGATGGGTAGTCCTTGCAGGTGCGGTGATCACTGTGTCCCCAGTGGTGCAGGGGTCAGCGCAACTGCCTAGAAAGCAGGAGACCCAGGTTCGAACCCCGGCTGGGTACACATTTTCAGCTTTGCCCAATCGCAGTTGATGTCATATATTCTATGAATATTATATCTTGACAGACATCAGACACAGAATACAAATCAAAATCAACAACTTTTTCTTCTTAGCAACCGTCTAAGCATACACTTTCTCCAAGGAACTCAAATATATATATATATATATATATATATATATATATATATATATATATATCTTTAACTGGGCAGACATAATATCTAAGGCCACTTGCTGCTGCCACCACCTCCAGAATCTGAAACAAACAGATTCTGACAGCAGCTGCTGTTCTTATCAAGCCTAATCAATTCACTAAAATAAATTGATAACTATTTGGGTATCTCAAAGTATTAGAGAATTGGGGGGGGAAGTGGCTTGTACCACTACACCATCTTCCATCCTTTGCACCATATCTCTCTTTTTGAGAGAAAGAAAGACGTCTTACCTAGACATTTTCCAAAAATTCTTCATCTATCGGTTTATCTAAAAACTTTGTCAGATATGACTGTAAATATTGCTTAAAGCCACCTTTCTGTTTCGTATAATATGGTGGGTCTGACAGTTCTACCCTTAGCTTTTCTTGAGACCCCAAGTTATCCGACTGTCGACGTGGCGCAAGGGATAGCGTCACTGATTGCAGTGCCCCTCAGGGGCTCAGCATTACCGTATTTTATCCCATAAGCTCCCCCCTCGCATATTCCCCCCCCCCCTACGATTTTTCATAATTAAAAAATTATTTCATTAATATCACGCATAATTCCCTCTCCTGGTTCATTCTAACAGGAGCGGCCTTCAAATAACTTAACAATGGACGCAGCGGTACTGCCACGAATGAATATTTCCATTGTCACAACATACCATAAATTTGAAACTTTAAGCCGCAAACATATTTCTAGTTCAGTTTGCTACAAGTCGTCATAATGGCGAAATATTCAAACTACACGGCAAAATTAAAACTAAATGTGTTATCTTACGCCGATAGAAACGGAGTAAAAGCTGCAGGAAGGCATTTCTCCGTCAATCCTAATTCAATACGGTATTGGCGGAGACAAAAAGATAAACTCATGGGTGCAAAGGCAAGCTCCAGATCTTTCTGTGGGTCTTGTGTTAAGAAAATAAATACCGCTACAGTAAATTTAACATTACTTGCGACTTCTGACGTTTGGATTGTCAGGGTGAAGGAGACGCCGTTGCCCAGGTAACAACAATAATGAGCCGCCTTTTTCCACTCCCGCCGCCACCGGCTTGGCTTGTGAGGCACCGCTGTTGCCAAAGCATGTGTAAACAGTAGCACGTGGTGCCGCGCAGTGGCCCTTTGCGTTCTCTATCCTGCATTGTTGTGTCCTACCGACAAAGAATGTTTCCAAGCGCCAGCGTGGCGTTAGATGTTGCCGGCGCTATCAGCAAACGCTGGAAACTATGCGAACCCTCCACTCGCTCCGCACCGACATGTCAAAAGTCGCAACTAATTTTAAATGCACTGTAGGTACCATTTTTTCACAATTTGCCATATACTGGTATCTTTTACTGCCTAATACATAGTTTTTCTTCCTTTCTGAATAACTACTCGCATAATTCCCTCCCTCCTAATACATAGTTTTTCTTCCTTTCTGAATAACTACTCGCATAATTCCCTCCCTAGTGTTTTCAAGAAAATTTTTCGAGAAAAAAAGGGGAATTATGCGATAAAATATGGTAATTTGCTGAGTATAGGCTTGGTGAACCCGGGGTCCTGAGTTGGGGACTGGTAATTACCACCAGTCCTCTAGACACCGTAACCTCTGAGCATGCTTCAGCAACCACCGTGTGGCGCGGCAGTGGAACATTGTACGTACCAGGGAATGAGATCTTGGCTTGACCGCCCGGGTTATGAGGAAGGCAATAACTCTATAAAAAAACCTCAATCTTAAGGTCTGCTACACTCTGATGGATTGCATGGCTGTTGAGGTAGTTGCTAGTGAATAACCTCTGGGGATACTGCCGCACCTCAGTTGTATAAGGCTTACCTAGGCACACAGCGCTCTGTCTAGGTGGACACGCACTTCCCTAGCTACTCATGGGACTGAGATGAATAATTTTAATTTGTCCCTCGAACCATGCAGTGGGATGGGTGTACCACTGGGGGTACTAACATCTGATCCAATAAGGGGGCTAACTTAGACAGTCCTCCGGATAAGGCACTTCCTGGAAAGAGTCTATAAATGAATAACAGAGCACATGGTGCTAACCAAAATGTCTTCCTGATCATCATATGTAAAGAAGGATCATTTGAAAATGTGGCACTGTTTTATATTCAAAAGGGTCTTGAGGGCATAGCAGTTAACCTGAATCTATGAAAAGGTTGCATAACGTTACTTTGTTGGTTGAGACAACTACCTCCCAATAGGCTACTAACCTTCAAACAGCCAAGCAACTTGGAGAATATGCCATCAAAACAGAACTCCACAATACATTGAACTGTAGTAAGAGTGTGGTTACATGCCGTGACCTCATTAACATTCCTATGGAGGAATTTAAATCTTAATGGGCCTCTGAAGGTATTGTGGATGTTCAGAACATTATGAGGAGGCTAGATGGCGTATTGGTTAAGTACGAGTCCTTCAAATTGATCTTCAACACTCTGAAGCTGCCTGACCATGTTAAAGCAGGTTTTCTTAGACTAAAGGTGCAGCCTTATTACCCCAACCCAATGCGCTGCTTCAAATGTCAGTGCTTTGGGCACACCACCTTGGGTTGTAATGGACAGCAAACTTGCAGAATGTGTGGTGAGGCTGCTCATGACGGGGACGATTGCTCTCCATCGTCCTTTAAGTGTGTCAACTGTTCAGAGGACCACCACATCTGGAGTAGATCCTGTGCTGGGTACCATGAAGAATGAAAGTTACAGAAGATAAAAACCTCAAAGTGTGTTTTGTATGGTGAGGTAAAAAAGATGTACAAGGCCATGCAAAGGCCATCATTTACCACCTCTTTGACAGCAGTTCTTGAAACACCAGTTCCAAAATATGTGTCTACGCAAATTGCAGTCACTAGTGTTGGTACTAACACATGCTCCTGCCAGTGCATGTGCAATGCGTCAGATGATTCAGCATCTATAGTCCCTCCCAGATTGGTGGACCAAGGTACAGCTATCGACTTCAGCGAGCTCTTGCCATCCTCCATGCCAGCCTCAACTCCCAAGATTAGTGTCGCTACTACTACCACAGTAGAACTGCCCAATAAGCAAGCCAAGATCAAGAAGGTCAAAGAAAGGTTTGAGTTGAAAAGTTAAGCAAAAGAGACAGACCAGGTTGATATCATTATGCTTGACATGCCAACCAAATCAGCTCCAGAGCCCATGGAGTTTGATGTTTTTCTGGGGCAATCAACTCACCCCAAGGGTGATCCTTCACCCACTACAGGCTCCCAGTTCCATCAGAAGGAGTTGGTGAAAGTTAAACCACCTTGATAGATGGCTCCCATATTACAATGGAACTTGCAGAGATTTAGGACACATGTGGAGAAACTATGTTTATAATCTCAGGGAAGACCACTGTGTATCTGTCTTCAGGAGACGAATTTCAAGCCTTCGGATACCCCTGAGACATGCCGATACATTCTCCACAGAAAGGACAATGTTAGTGGAGAGAGAGAGCTAGAGAGGGGAGTGGCTGTTTTTATCAACACAGCCTACCACTCTGAACCCATCTCTCTCTACACTAACCTACTAGAAGTTGCAGTGTCAGTGTATATGCGCCATCGATTGCCTAATGCTCCCTGAATTTGCCACCACATGACACACTTAAGGAAGAGGCTCTGGAAGACCTTCTTACACAGTTCCTCCACCCATTCATCCTCTGTGGGGATTTTAATGCACATAATGTTCTTTGGGGCTCTTTCACCACTTGCCCCAGGGGTCAAGCTGTTGAGAGGCTTCTCTTGTCTTCAAGTGCCAACTTTCTAAATACAGGTCAGAGCACACACTTTATCTCTGCAACAGGGTCAGTCTCTGCCATTGACCTGTTGCTCTACTCTCCAGCGCTTACACACTCTACTCAATGAGAAGTGGACAACGACCTGCATGGTAGTGACCACTTTCCCATTTGGATTCACCTTCCCCGAAAGACAGCTGCCTCAATGGATTATTCACAGGGCAGACTGGACACTTTACAGTTGACTTGCCGCCTTTGAATTCCATGACAACTTCCAGGAATGGGTGGATCATATTACTGCTAAGCTCCACTACACTGCCATTGTATCCATTCCGCGGTCATCAGGGCAACCAAAATGGCATCCAGTGCCTTGGTGGAGTGACAAATGCCGTTCTGCCATCAGGATCATACAGCCGGCTCTCTGTCGGTTCAAGTGTAGACCAACTACAGAAAACCTCGCCAACTTTCGGGTGGTTGGGGCCAAGTGTTGAGAGAGCAACAAGAGGTCATGGCAACAGTTCCTAAATTTCATTAACCGTTCAACTATGAGTTACATTATATGGGAGGCCATTAGGAGGATTTCAGGGAGAGGTAGTAGGTGTCCAGTAGCTGTTGCGATGGGTACTGGTAGTCTCCAGAACAAATCACAAGACATTGCCCAGACCATGGCGGTCTATTTTGCTACAGTAACTGCCACCACCAGTTACAGTCCAGCTTTCCTGTGCCACCAGGTGGATGCTGAGAGGGGAATTTTGGACTTCCAGTCCAGCAATGATGAACAGTATAGCTGCCCTTTTTCCATGTGGCAGCTGGATTCTGCATTGTCCGTGGCCTGTGACACATCCCCAGGTCACAATGGTATCCACTGTAGCATGTTATGACACCTTACAAGGCAGAACAAAGAAATCCTCATCAATCTTTTAAATTTCATATGGGTGTCAGGCCAGTTCTCCAACCCTTGGAGAGAGACCATTTTAATTCCTATTTTAAAACCAGGGGAAGACTGCACCAGCCCAAGTAGTTATCGCAGTGTTGCTCTCACCAGCTGTGTGGGAAAGACCTTAGAGTGGATGATCAACTGTCGCCTTGTCTGGATGCTGGAATCCAGACAGCTTCTCAGCCGCTTTCAATGTGGGTTCAGGAGATATCGCACCAACTTTGATAAACTGGCCTTCCTGGAGGCGGCTATACAACAGGCTTGGGTATATTTTTTGATATTGAGAAGGCTTATGATACTACTTGGCAGCATCTTATCCTTAGGCAGCTCGATGAATGGGGTTTTCATGGCTGTCTTCCCCTTTTTATTCAGTCCTTCCTTCCCCCTCATTATTTTCAATATCTGGCCAGTGAAACCCTCTCTGATAGATTTGAGCAGGAGAACAGAGTCCATCAGGGCAGTGTTTTAAGTGTGACCTTGTTTTCAATAGCTATTAACAGTATTATTTATGCCGTGAAAAGTCCTGTGCAGTGTTCTCTTTTTGTGGATGACTTCTCTGTCTTTTGCTCTTCATCCAATCTGGCAACGACTACACGTCAGTTGCAGTTAACTCTTTGGCAGTTGGATGAATGGGCAGGGATGGCTGGTTTTCAGTTGTCAACCAAGAAGTCTGTGTGTGTTCTTTTTAACCATTCACATGTTGTTTTTAATCTACCTGAACTGCAGATGAAGGGCTCTGTTCTGTGTTTTAAAGTCCCAGTGAGGTTTCTGGGCCTCATGTTTGATTCTGAACTGACATGGTTGCCCCCACCTAAAGAACTTGAAGACAAGGTGCCTCAAAGCACTGGTGATTTTAAAATGTCTTAGCCACACTTCTTGGGGAGCAGACAGAATCTGTTTGCTCCAGTTTTACAGAGCTTTTCTGTGATCTCGTCTTGATTATGAGTGTGCAGTGTATGGGTCTGCACGCCCCTCTTATTTAAAAATGTTGGACGCGGTACACCATGCTGGGATTCGGCTGGACATTGGGGCATTTAGGATGAACTCCATACCTAGTCTTTGTGCTGAGGCTGCGGAGCCGCCACTGCACATAAAGCAACGGCTACTCATGGTGTACCAGGCATATAAAACGCTGTTCACACCTTTCACATCAGCATACATCACTGTTGCTCAGTCTCTGATGGAAAGGCTGTTTCATACTCGACAAGACCATATGGGATTCACACATAGGACTTTCTTTTAGAAATGGGAGTGGCTGATTTTAAAGTTTTACATAGAGGTTGGGGCAGGGTCACCTTGGACTCTCCAGAGGCTGAGGATTATTTTTGAGCTGGCAGATTTTAGGAAGGAACAAACTTTGGATTTACTTTTTTAACTGTTTTAGATAGGAATCATGATTTCACAGTTGTGTTCACTGATGTATCCAAGCATGGGGACTCAATCGGATGTTCATTGTGTTCCCCAACCATGTCACCAAGATTTGCCTTTCCAAGAATGCTCAATGTGATCTGGAAGGCACTAGAACAGCTATGTTGTGCTTGATGCAGATGGTTTTTTCCCTGCTAAGATTCTCTGAGTGCACTGCAGTCGTTAAACAAGCTATATCCGTCTAAGACCTTGCAGCAGCATATACACGACAAATTGTCCTTCCTTCAACGTCGCAGGAAGGAGGTGTTGTTTTTCTGGGTGCCATGACACGTGGGCATTCAGAGTAATGAGGATGCCGATCAGGCTGCCAAAGAGGCCTGCAGCACCCCTGATGTGACACAGTGCCCTATTTCATCACGGGATATTATTTCCCTGTTCCAGCTGCGGTCTCTGGAGTTGTGGGAGGAGGACTGGCTCTCAGTTACTCACAATAAGCTGCGTTCCCTGAAGCCCATTGTCCATCTATGGCATTCCTCCTGCCGACCTCTTAGGCGGGATGAAGTCACCATTACACGCCTTCGCATTGGGCACTGTCTGCTGACACATGGTTTCCTACTCCGACGTGAGGAGCCCCAACTGTGTGATGCCTGTGGTGTGCAGCTTACTGTCCACCACATTTTAATTGAATGTTATTTATATCATACACAGAGGGTTGCAGCGAATCTTGGTGCAGATTTGCCCTCTATTTTAGGTAATGACAAAGGGTGTGTACACAAAGTTTTATAATTTTGTAATTTGTCTCAACTCTGGCCTAAGTTTTTAGGCTGGAGGTTCTAATAAGTTGCAGGGTGGCTCACCCTTTCATGTCGCTGTGGTCAGCCGGCCTTGGTCCTCTGCTTAGTAGTTTTCACTCTTTCTCCAGTTTTTTCATTGGGGTACTTTCCCTATCTTCAATACTAATGTTCACCTTTGTATTTCACTTCAGCTGAATGTGTTACTTGCTGGATTGCTGTTCTTTAATTTATCCATTTCCTTATTGTTCACACTTGTTGGTTCTTAAATTCTTTAATTTGCTAGGGCACTGAAAACCTAGATGTCGAGCGCACAAAGCCCCTTATCATCATCATCATCATGAAGGTCATCAGTTCAATCCCGTCCACCGACCAAAATTTAATTCTTTTTATCATTTCTAGACTATTCTGAATGTTTCTTATGTTCACTTGTAAGTTCTACATGTTTCTTATGTTAACTATTCTTCTAATTTCTGGTACATTCTTTCTGTGTATAAATAACAGAACACTCTGCCCGAGAGGCAATCAGTGCTGCATGTATGTTTCAGTTCACAATAAACCAGCTTTCGTATAGAGTGTCACCAGCTGAAAGACAGATAATCCAGGAGGAAGTGGAGAAGATGTTGCGCGATGACATTATTCAACCTTCGGAGAGTCCTTGACCAGGTGGTCCTCGTAAAGAAGAAGGATGGTATGTGGCGATTCTGTGTCTACTATCAGCAGCTGAACAAAATTACAAAGAAAGATGTCTGCCCATTGCCACGCATTGATGACACCTTAGACTGCTTGAAGGGAGCTGCATACTTCTCAACTATGGACATGCAGACAACTGGCTGTATTGTATCACAATCCTTCTACTCAATATTAACAGCATATCTTCTAACGTCTTGTTACTGGTAAATCAAGGTTGATGAAGCTGACAGGGAGAAGATGGTTTTTATTAAACCTGACGGCCTCTATGAATTCACAGTACTGCCATTTGGATTATGTAATGCTCCAGCCACATTCATACACATGATGAACAACTTGCTTCGACACCTTAAGTGGATGATGTGTCTTTGCTGTTTAGATGACATTGTCGTTTTCTCAAAAAAATTTGAGATCATGTGAGTCACTTGTCAACTTGTGTTGAAGTGTGTCCAGACTGCAGGACTCCGCCTAAATCCAAAGAAGTGCCTCATCATTGCCAACGAGATAAAAATCCTAGCTAACGGAGATGGTGTCCGTCCTGATCCAGATAAAGTAAGGGCAGTAACAGAATTTTCAACTTCTCAGCACATTCGTGATGTGAGAAGTTTTCTCGGGCTGTGCTCATACTACCAACATTTCATAAAAGGATTTAGTAACGAGGCATGTCCATTACAAGAACTTCTGCAGGGAGATGCCAAGAAAGAGCTTTCCGGGCACTTAAGGAGGCTCTAACTTCCGCACGAGTATGGCAACAATGCAGAAACTGAACTTCACACAGACGCCAGTGGTTATGGGATTGCTGCAATGCTTGTACAAGTTCAGGAAGGTGCTGAAAAGGTGATAGCTTATACATCAAGAGTACTCTCAAAGTCCAAGATAAACATCTCTACAACTGAGAAAGAATGTCTTGCAGTTATCTGGGCTGTCAACAAGTACCGGCTGTATTTATTCAGCAAACCATTCACAGCTATGACAGACCACCATTCTTTTTGTTGACTGACTAGCTTGAAGGATCCGTCATGTTGACTAGCAAGATGGGCACTAAGACTCCAAGAGAATGACGTCACAGTGGTATTCAAGAATGGGTGCAAACAAAAGGATGCTGACTGCCTTTCGAGGAATCCATTAGTGGAACACAACAGCATGTATGAAATTTCAGCCCTCACTGAAATAGGTGACGTTATAGCTGAAAAGAGGGAAGATCCAGCAGTATTGAAAACCATAGAGGCCTTGGAGAAGAATCGACTAATGGAGAGTTCCAACTTATAAACGGAACATTGTATAAGAGCAACTACAATCCACAGGGCCCCAAATGGCTACTGGTAATTCCAGCTCATTCCAGCTAGCTGCTCTCAAGTATTTCCTTATGCTCCAATATCCGGTCATCTGGGATTCGTGAAGACCCTAGACAGAATCAGATGCAGGTATTACTGGAAAGGTCTCTACTGATCTGTCAAGCGCTATGTGAGTCACTGTATAGAGTGTTAGCGACAGAAGGATGTGCCGCAATTATCTCCAGGGCACCTCGTACCAATTCCACCTGCAGTAGCTCCATTCCACTGAGTTGGGATCGATCTTTGTGGGAGGTTCCTGAAGTCGACAACCGGTAACCGAAGGATAGCAAATAGTCTGCACTGACTATCTCACACGCTAACTGTCAACAAACCTGTGCTGACTGCAGAAGCTCCAGAGATTGCAAAATTCATTGTACAAGACATTATTTTGAAGAATGGAGCACTACGTGTGATGATATCTGATCGTGGAAAAGTATTCCAATCAAAACTAGTATCAGAGGTAATGTAACGTTGCAACATTGTCCACAGGATGACAACTGCAGACAACTCAGACAAATGGTCTTATAGAACATTTTAACAAGACGTTAGAAGATATGCTGTTAATATTGAGTAGAATGATTGGGATACAATACAGCCAGTTGTGACATTTGCTTATTATATCGCTAGACAGGAAACTACAGGCTTCACTTCGTTTTTCCTGCTCCATAGCAATGAAGTTGAGATGGCAAGGATACATTGTTCCCGTTCCAACTGGATGACACTCAGAAAACTATGTGAAACAGCTCATCATCAGGGTCGAAGAATCAAGAAATCTGGCTGTCATACGGACACTTTACGCTCAGCAGAAGGACTGTCAATGGTATAACGACAATCACCGACCTGTTGTGTACAGCCCAGGAGATCTGGTATGGATTTCTTCATGATCTGATGATGTCTGATAGCTTAATTCACTAGTTCCTTGCACTGACACCCTTTGTTTCCTGTTAGCAAGACACCAAGAATTCAAATTTACTTAAAAGGATGTTGTGGTTCACACAATGAAACGCCACGGCAAATCACAGAAGAAATCTGTTGAATTTATTATCTAATCGAATTAAGTACTTTCTCACTGTAGGTGTAAATAGCTTGTACATTACATTTTCTAGAATTTTTGAGAATGCTGGCAATAATGAAAGCGTTGTGTAATTTGATGGTCTCTCTTTATCCCCTTTCTTCAATAGAGTTTTAATATCTGCATATTTTAACCAATAAGGAAATGTTCCAGTTGTAATAGAAAATAACTGAAAATTGTCCTAAACTCACAAGACCATGCCTTGAATAACTTTCTTGATACTTCAGTGTAACCATTAGAATGCTTTGCTTTTAAAGATTTTATTATGGAAGTTATTTCTTATAGTGAAGTGAGTAACATATTCTTATACCTGAAGTTATTTGTAAATGCTAGTTTTATATATTCAAGGGCATTATTTACTGACCCTGACAATCCCATACTATCAGTAACAGATATAAAGTACCTGTTAAATAGATTTGCCACACTATGCTCATCAGTTAGTAATGTCTAAACTACTCTTAGTGTTGTATAAAACTTTCTCGGATATCTTGCTGCGTCAATTCTTGATAAATTCTCAGGCTTTCAAAGATACCTCCATCTTCTTCGTCAGGAGCCACTGACTGACAGTATTGGTGCTGTGGTGGCCTGAAATAGTCCATGGATGGATTGTAATTGGTCGGCTTCTGATTGGCGGGCTACTACATAATGCTGTCACAAATGCTGTCTACATCTGCACTGGTGGCACCATCTCTCCCGTAGTATCGAAAACGTTGCACAAAATGTCTCTGCTGCATTTCTGTATCAAGCGCTCGTTTCCAAGCACTGCTAAGATTCACACGAGTTGTCGACTCACCATATGTTGGATAAGCTTATATGGAATGTCAGTGAGTCTGATAAGGTAGTAACTAGCAACTGCCAGTGGATATGCTATTGCTTCTCTGACAGAGAAATGGGGACTTAAGTCCCACAGGAGTTATTGGGGGAGAAATGGTAGAAGCCCTCCCCCCCCCCCTCCTCAGTCATCAAGGGGACAGTCTTGAGTTTGGCAGCTCGGAGGGCACACAGTCTGAGATGATAATTTAGTTGTTGCCATCCCTAAAAAGAGCAAGAATGATATGACAGCAGCAGATGATGTTATCATACACACGAGGTGAAGCTACTATTGTTTCTTTCTTGCCTGAGTGTATGTCAGTCTGTCCAGGGTTTTATTTCCGTAATCATCATTTCCTTGTGGAGAATGGTACAGTCAAGCAAGGTGGATGGTGCTGTGCACAATTCATGCAGATGAGTGGGAAGGGGAGGGGGGGGGAGGGTAAATGGAGCGTCCGGATGTGATGGCCATCCTTATGCACTGCATTTGAGGCTGGAATTTCATTGGGAGGACATGTGCCCAAATTCCCAGCTCTTAAACCACCACATACAGGATAAACATATTGTCGCGTTGAAATGGAAGTAGGCTTGACTTCAAAGATAACTGAACACAGCACTTATACTGAAAGTAAGTTTATTACGAACTTAACATACATGTAGCACTAACTGCCTCTCGGGCAGAGTGCTCTGCTATTTATACACAGACAGAATGTACCAGAAATTAGAAGAACAGTTAACATAAGAAACAAGTAGAATTTACAAGTGAACATAAGAAATGTGTAGAACATTCTGGAATGTTAATTACAAAGAAATAAATTTTTGCTGGTGGACGGGATTGAACTGGCAACCTTCAGAACCACAGTCGGTGACGCTATCCCCTGTGCCACGCCGGTAGTCGGTTTACGTGGTGTCTCGCAGCATTGCTTCCTGTCATGGAAAAACACCTCCCTGTGGATCCAGCTGCAATGTCCTGCATCTTGACCTTGTCATGAGTCCTCTATATGGCAGTTCAAGAGAATCCTTCCCTTCTCCACAATTTTAGATGACAGATGTTCCTGTCATGGCTTCATCAGTAACATTACCATCCTTAGAGTCCTTGAACAAGAAGCCATTGTCGCCTACCTGCTCTTCAGGATCGTAGTAAGGCTTTATGCGCAGGATATGAACAATGTCTCTTCATTTTTGTTGTTTTGACGATGGCTCAAAATCCTCAACTTCGTATGTGATGTCTCACAGGCGGCATATGACACGATACGGACCAAAGTATCACTTCAATAACTTTTCTGATAGTCCAGCCTTTCGTACAGGGGTAAAAATCCATACCAGATCTCCTGGACTGTAAACAACAGGTCCGTTCTTGTTATTATACCTCTGACAGTCCTTCTCCTGGGCGTCCAGTATGTGAATGCGAGCCAGCTATCTTGCATCTTCAACCCTGGTGATGAGCTGTTTAACATAGTTTCCTGAGTGTCGTCTGGTTGGAACGGGTACAGCGTATCCATTGTCGTCTCAGCTTCACGGCCATGGAGCAGGAAAAATGGCGTGAAGCCTGTGGTGTCTTGTCTTGCGGTATTGTAAGCAAATGTCACAATTGGCAGTATTCTATCCCAATCCTTCGGCTCATCGACTTACATCGACAACATATCGACTAACATCTTGTTAAAACGTTCCGTAAGACTATTTGTCTGAGGATGGTATGCAGTTGTCATTCTGTGGACAATGTCGCACCATGACATTACCTCTGATACTAGTTTTTACTGAAATACTTTTCCATGGTCAGATATTATCACACATGGTGCTCCATACTTCAAAATAATGTCTTCTACAAGGAATTTTGCGATCTCTGGAGCTTCTGCAGTGTCACAGGTTTAGTGACTGCGTAACGTGCGAGGTAGTCAGTGCAGACTATTATCCATCAGTTACTGGTTGTCTGGTTGTCGGGAACCTCCCTAAAAGATCGATACCAACTCGGTGGAATGGAGTTGCTGCCGGCAGAATCAGTACGAGATGCCCTGGAGGTAATTGCGGCACATTGCTCCATCGCTGGCACTCTTTACAGTGACTCACATAGTGCTTGACAGATCAGTAGAGACCTTTCCAGAAATACCTGCGTCTGATTCTGTCTAGGGTCTTCACGAATCCCAGATGACCGGATATTGGAGCATCGTGGAAATATTTGAGAATAGCTGTCTGGAGATGAGCTGGAACGACCAGTAACCATTTGGGGCCCAGTGGATTGTAGTTGCTCTTATACAATGTTCCATTTATAAGTTGGAACTCTCCATCAGTTGTTTCTTCTTTCTCCAAGGCCTCAATCGTTTTTAATAGTGCTGGATCTTCCCTCTATTCAGCTGTAACATCATCTAATTCAGTGAGGGCTGAAATTTCATTCATGCTGTTGTGTTCCACTAATGGATTCCTTGAAAGGCAGTCGGCATCCATGTGTTTGCGCCCATCATTTAATACCACTGAGACATCATACTCTTGGAGTCTTATTGCACATCTTGCTAGTTGACCTGATGGATCCTTCAAGCTAGTCAGCCAACACAAAGAATGGTGGTCTGTCATGACTGTGAATGGTTTGCCGAATAGATAACTTGTTGATAGCCCAGATAACTGCGAGACATTCTCTCTCAGCTGTATAGTAGTTTATCTTGGACTTTGAGAGTACTCTTGATGCATAAGCTATCATCTTTTCAGCACCTTCCTGAACTTGTACAAGCACTGCACCAATCCCATAACCACTGGCGTCTGTGTGAAGTTCAGTTTCCGCATTCTCATCATACAAGGCTAGCACTGGTATGGAAGTTAGAGCCTTCTTAAGTGCCCGGAAAGCTCTTTCTTTTGTCTCATCCTAGTAAAACTTGGCATCTCCCTGCAGAAGTTCTTGTAATGGATGTGCCTTGTTACAAAATCCTTTTATGAAATGTCGGTAGTATGAGCTCAGCCCGAGAAAACTTCTCACATCATGAATGTGCTGAGGAGTTGGAAATTCTGTTATTGCCCTTACTTTATGTGGATCAGAATGGACACCATCTCCATTGACTAGGTGTCCCTGGATTTTTATCTCTTTTTCAATGAAGAGGCACTTCTTTGGATTGAGGTGGAGTCCTGCAGCCTGAACACACTTCAACACAGTTGACAGGCAACACAGATGTTCTTCGAATGTTTTCGAGAAAATGACAATGTCATCTAAATAGCAAAGACACGTCGTCCACTTAATGTGTTGAAGCAAGTTGTCCATCATGCGTTTGAATGTGGCTGGAGCATTACATAATCCAAATGGCATAAATTTGAATTCATAGAGGCCGCCAGGTGTAATAAAAGCAGTCTTCTGCCTGTTAGCTTCGTCAACCTCGATTTGCCAGTAACCTGTCTGCATGTCCATAGTTGATAAGTATGCAGCTCCCTTCAAGCAGTCTAAGGTGTCGTCAATGCATGGCAGTCGGTAGACATCTTTCTTTGTGATTTTGTTCAGCCGCCGATGATCGACACAGAATCGCCATGTTCCATCCTTCTTCTTTAAAAGGACCATCGAAGACGACCAACGACTCTCCAAAGGTTGAATAATGTCATCGTGTAACATCTTCTCCACTTCCTTCTGAATTATCCGTCTTTCAGCTGGCGACACTATACGAACGCTGGCTAATTGGTGGATGATCCCCAGTATTGATACGATGCCTTATCGTGGGCCATTTCGTCTGACTTTTCCCCTGCTGAGGTGTGAATACACCCGAAAATTGACGTAGTGTAGCTAACACCCGCTGCCGTTGTTCCTTGGTCAGTCTGGGTCCCATTTTAAGTTCCACATTTGTTTCCTCCAGTGTGTTGTCTGTACTAACAGCAGAGCATGGGTCTTCATTGATGACGTTAAGGTCACTGTCTTGGATTGGTTCAGCTGTCCTGATACACATTCCTTTGGGGATAAGTTGTGACTGCTTGTGACAATTAGTGATCCAAATCTCTTCTTGACCTCTGGTAATGCTTATGATAGCCACTGGTATGTAAATTTCTTTGGTGAACCTGATAAACTTTTTACTATCAAAAAGCACTTCACAGTTTAATCGCTTATCCCTGTTTGTGACTGCAACTCTTCTCATCGTCAACGGCGGTATCGTCACATTGTCAACGGCAAATAACTTCCCAGAAAATTTTGTATTACGTGTACCTGTCAAAACAACTTCTTCAATTTGCAGCTCAGATCTTCCACAGTCAATGATAGCTAGGGATGCCCGAAGGAAGTCCCATGCGAGGATGACTTTGTGACTACATTCTGTTAACCCAACAAACTCAAACGGTTGGGACCTGTTGTTGATGGTTATTCTTGCGACACAAGTTCCTGCTGGCTGGACTTAATTTCCATTCGCGACCTTCAGCACAGTTGCCCCCTTATCACAGAACATTGTCTTCTTTAGTGTGTGGCGGTAATCCGACAATACAGAAAAAGAAGCTCCTGAATCAACAATTGCCTGGACAGGTTGGTCATCGATTATGATGTCGAAGAGATTTCTCAACATTTTGGCGACTGTCGTCCATTGAGGATTTTCATCTGCGGCGGCCTCACCTCCATAGATGGTCACCTTGCTTATTTTTCCTGGGCACGGCGGCTAGGGGATCGGCTGGTACCTTTGTACGGCAACGGTGAACAGCTGTGGCACGTTGGGGAGTGACCTCGTCTAGGGTAAAGCGATGGGCTTCTTCCCATAGATTGACTGAACTCATCAGCAGGTGATTGCCTGGGATAGAACTGCTCTGATGGCTGATGTCTTGCGGCAAAATAATCGTTGAATACTCACCTTCTCTCTCTGCAGTAGCATACGGCATGTCGAGGGCACCCACAATGGAAACACAGTGGTGTGTTGTCTTCTGTCCTCCAGATGTCTGTTCTTCTGCAGGGCGTTATAGTTGCTAGGGGAGTTGGTTGTGGCCCTGTCGGCCAGTTCACGGGCTGCCGTTTGGTGGCTTCAGCGTACGTCATAGCAGGGCGACGCCATTCTTCATTTGGTGCGATTGGCGGGGGAAGACTGGAGCTATTGCCTGATATACCTCTTCCTGAGCGGCGTCGGCTCCTGCGTCACTTACAGGGCTTACATCCATGGCCATGATCTGATGATCGCTCGGTCTAATAGTCCTGGCTGCCATAAACTGTTGTAATTCTTCACTCATAATTTGTCGTATGATAGACGCGAAGTCATGCTGGTCTTCCACAATGGCCATAAGGACTAAATTGGGGAGTCTGTTATACTTCTTTCGTCCAACCCTCCTTTGTTGCATCTCTTCAATACGCTGGCATCAGTTGATGAACTCTTCTGTTGTGATGACGTCTTTTATCAGAAGGGCTTGGTACATGTCTTCTGCTATACCCTTCATGAGGTGCGTGATTTTGTCGGCCTCAGTCATATTCGGATTGACTATGTTACACAGGGCCAAAACATTCTGTATGTATGACTGTGTCGGCTCACCATGTCGTTGGGCCCGGTTCTTCAGTCGTTCTTTCGCCGAGCTGATTTGTCACTGGCGGTCACCAAACGTCTTCATGAATTCTGTCTGGAACGTTTCCCAGTCATTCAGCTTCTCTTCATTGTTTTCGAACAATTGCTGGGCTGTTCCATCCAGGTAGAAATAAACATTGGCCAAGCACATTGTATGATCCCACCTGTTGTACTTGGTGACTCGGTCCAACCCTTTTAGCCATTTGTTGGGGTCCTGTCCAGCGTCTCCAGAGAACACCGATGGGTGTCTGATGTGTAGCTGGCTTATCGCTGGTTTTGTGTCCATCGTTCTTCTGATAATACGGACTTTTGGAAGGATGTACTCAGTATATCCCTTGTATTCCGGTTCTAGTCCGTGTTAGCGACAGCTGTTACATTGCCTAATCGGAGCCACGGTGATGCAGCTGTTGCACAGGATACTTGGCGCCTCCACCTCCACCAATGTCGCATTGAAATGGAAGCAGGCTTGACTTTGAAGGCAACTGAACACAGCACTTATACTGAAAGCAGGTTTATTATGAACTTAAGATACACACAGCACTAACTGCCTCTCGGGCAGAGGGCTCTGCTATTTATAAAAAGACAGAATGTACCAGAAATTAGAAGAACAGAAGAACAGTTAACATAAGAAACAAGTAGAATTTGCAAGTGAACATAAGAAACATGTAGAACATTCTGGAATTGTTAATAACAAAGAAATAAATTTTTGCCGGTGGACGGGATTGAACCTGCGACCTTCAGCATCGCAGTTGGTGACACTATCCCCTGCGCCATGGCGGCAGTCGGTTTACGTGGTGTCTCGCGGCAATATGGCCTTATGTTACAGTGCTAAATCATAACCTTGACCTTTTTAGGACAATGTGTCACCCTCAAAGGCCAATACAAAAATACCAGTGGCAACTCTGCAGTCTTTTGGTGACCTATAGATGCACATCTCATGTCATGCAATGCTTTTTTGGACTGTAAAAGGAGATCTTGATGGAAGATTATACTCTGGACTATCTTCAGTGAGTGATGTGGTGTGATACTTACAGGAACATCACCCAGCTTGTCACAAGCAAGTAACTCACGTGACTGGTCAGGTAATGCTGTTTGTATAAGGACTGCATCTTGGATGTGACGCCACTTTGCCAAATTTGTCTTCAAGGTTCTTGATGAAGAAAGTAGACCTAGTTGGCAAGAATGATTTGCCTTCAGACTGCCGACAGACAAGATATTGTGGTTAGTGTGGATCATAACAGTTAAGGTTCCTGTGCTCCTCCCATGGCATTTCCAGGGAAGATAATGACTTAGGGTCATAAGTCGTCACATTAAACTTAGTTCTGCCACACTTAAGAGAGCAACTACCAGCATTACCTGATTTTGACATCTTCATTGCAGGTCATCCACCCTGATGCCACCCACTTCGACCAGGGACTCTCCTCATGGGTTCCTCCCAGCCACAGCAAAGGTTACTTGGCAGGTTGACCATTGCCAGGAGTTCTGTTGCCCCTGGAAGACAGCATCTACTCCTTGGCATGTGTGAAAAGTTTGCAGCTCAGGCATCAGCTTTGAGATCCCTGTATTGTCAGGGGGCTATTACTAAGAACTCTTACACAGACAGTAATATTACCAGGCTACATGACACACTTTAATAAAAGGGACACACTGCCACTTTGCCTTCAATATAACTCACTACATACTGAATCTTTTTCTGTTCAGTCCAGGTCTGCAGTAAAATACTGCAAATGTTCAAAGGAAAACAACCGGATAAAACGTTTTGCTCTCCTCATCAAAGGTCGGAAAGTGACGGTACCTCAATAAGCCTTCATCCACTAAAATAGTATGTATTTTTTCGTCAGCACTGACAGGGCTTGGCCATGTCACAACTGTCAAAACACCTGGTAGGGTGCACACAAGATAAATTGGCCGGTAGAGGTGCACATGGCTGGGCAAGAATGGGGAGAGTGGTAGTGGTAGTGGCTGGAGGACTGAGTGAGTGCAGGAGGGGAAGTGTCCATCTCACTGGCCAGCAGGCAGAAGTGGACTGATGCGGCCTCCCATTCCAAATGAAGGAATGAACTTGCCCAGTACTTCGGACAAAAACTTGTCTCTGTGCATCGTTCACCTTATCCTGTGCGGACTCCACCACCTGAGTGCATCGCATTGTCAGGCTTGGCAGCATAATCTCATGTTCCATAGGTGGGTTGTTTCTTGTGACAGGCCGTGCAGAGGGGGTGCGGCTTGGCACGTGTCACGTGAAGTGTGCGAGGAAGGGGGGGGGGGGGTGGCTCAGCTGCACTCGTGGCCAACTGAGCATGCGAAGGCGCTGTGGAAGTTAAGTTCCAGCCATGGGTTTACTTGGTTGAGCCACAGACACTCTGGGGCATGGTGGCATCACTTGAGAGTTCCTCGGGTGGCCACTAGCTAGCGGAAGTGCATGCATCGTGGTAGCAGACTGCTCGACTGGTGGAGCGGAAACAAGTGACTATCACGAGGTGTGAGAGAAGGAGAGGTGGCCACCAGAGTGGGACACCGCACAGGCCAAACTTCCAAGTGAGGCTTTGGCATGGAAACAAAGGTCTGTTTACAAAAGTCTGTGTACGAGAGGCATGGAGGGGTGAGAACTGTCACCAACACTATTTACGCTGTGCTTGGGCACAACGGCAATGTGGACACATTTTGAAGTGACGCCTGTCCTAACCTTGGAGTGATTGTCTTTGCGACGCAACTGCAGAGACGAAAGTTGGTGCAGGGCAGATGCTAGCTGCGATTCCTGACTGCGAGGCAGTGGGCGATATCCTCATTTTCTCAATCCAAACGGAGCACACATTCATGTTCGCTCGACCACTTTGACAAGAACGATTCAAATAGTTTAATGAAATTGAAGCACTTGCGAACTTTTTCTTTTTCACGGCACAGTTTGATCACTTGTTTATGTTCATGACACATCTTCAAAAACAGAGCGTCAAACTTTTCAATGGTCTGAAAACACTTGCAAATGATCGGTGCATTTGCAGAGCAAGAGTCAGAGCTCAACAGACTGTGTGTGGGGTGGTGAAACACCGAATGTAGCAAATCAGGGGAAAGTTTATAATGAGTTAAGAAGTCCATGCCTAAAATCAGTTCCGGCACCCGCTACCAAATAGTTTACGAAGTTTACACTTCAGTGACAAGCAAACAGTAAAAGTCATTGAACCTGCACATGGCAACTGAGTGGTGTTGTCAGCAAGAAGTGAGGAAGGAAAGGACTGTTAACCATTGAAGGCAGTAATTAAGGATACATCAGCATCAGTGTCAATAAGGAAATGAACATTTGAAGTACAGTCATGTATTTACAAATGACCACATGACAGAGAAAAGTCACTAATGGAATGAAACACCATCGGGCACAGGCATCCGTGAATGTCAGAGCAGGATGCGGCGACCAAACCCTCCTGCGGTTGGGTTTGGGTAGTGACATGTTAATGGCACTTCCATGCTGCATCACTGAAACAATTGTGGAAGTAGCAGTAAAGGTAATGTAGAACTTGCTCTTGTGGGAAGCGAAGGAGTGATGGCGGGCCATCCTTGGTGTCAGAGGAACTGCTTACAGGGAGTGCTGGTGGGCGTGGCAGATATGGCAAAGCTGCCACTTGACCTGTGTGCAGGCAGATGTGGATGCCCTGTTTCTTTCCAGCAGACTCTATGTTGCATGAGTGGCCCCACGCAGCAGCAGGTGTGCATGCTAGCAAGATTTAATCTTGGATGAAGATTGCCGCTCACATAGGTAGGCATCATAAACCCTGTTGGCGATGTGTATATGCTTGTTTGAAGTCTGCAGAATGTTATAAGTGAGGGCGGTCTGGATTGTGAGTGGGAGTTTTCTTGACCAAACAGCCATGAGGGTAGAATCCGCCATGTCATGTTCATTGACAAGAAGACATAGGCAGTGCCAGAGCTGTGATGGCTTCACATCCCTCAGGTGTTCCTCATGGATGATGTGTCGGATAGTATCTTCTGGCATGCAAGTGACAGGCACCCAGTGTTGGCATAAGACCTTTGTTTGTTTGTCTTTATGAACAAAAAGATGCATTTTATGTGCATTTGGTAGAGAAATATTCAGCTTATCAGCTTATGTGTTGAGAAGACAATGACAGTGAAGAACATAATACCCAGCAGTGGCAGCACTGCCCTGACTGCTGCCACCATGCAGTAACTGCTGTTCATTTGCTGCTGCAGTATTGGTTTTTCTTCATGTTTTATTGCACCTGTTAGGACATATCACCAATATTGCTGAACAACACACTCTACTAATTTGACAGGGTTTATGAAATCCATATGTAAATCTGTTTTAAAAATCTTTTAGTTTGATATGGAAAACAAATCAATAGCTGCTGGTAGAACTTCTGGGTTATAAGGCCGTGGTTCATAAAACTTTGCAGATTTTCCTAACGTTTCATCCAGAGCTGCGCTGGACATCTTTGGAGGTCTTCCTACTTCCGCTGAGTTATGCCGCAGCTCTGGACAAAATGTTAGGAAAAACTGGAAAGTTTTATGGGCCACGGCCTTATAACCCGGAAGTTCTACCAGCAGCTTTGGCATCTGGGTGTGAAAGCCTTCATTGCATAAACAAATCAATGTGTTTGTCAACAATGTATGTCACATTAATTTGTTTCAGCTGACTTCATCCACATACTGAAAAAACAACATTGCAGATGAGAATGAAGTCTTTTGTGATGGTACTCACAAGTAAAATTTTCTCGGGTTTCTTGCCACAAGAACAAAGAAAATCTTACTTAACATAGCAGCTATCCACAGAAATACCAAAGATGATTTAAGAGAGACATCCTCCGGCCAGATGTTGCAAGTAACTCATATACTTTCCTTTCTCTTTCTACATTTGGATATTGACTGCTATCATTGAAACCAGGCGGGTTCCTTGCAAATGAGTAGTTCACAATTTAAAAAATAAAATAAAATAAAGAACACCACCTACAAATGATACATAGACAGTGGGACAAATGTTTCTTGTAATCACTTCTTGTTTGTAACTGTTAAGCTGGGACTGTTGAGCTAAAGACATGTTACCCTGGCATATGTGAGACCATCCTTGTTGCCCTGGAATATGTGAGACCATTCTTTTCAAGTAACATCTGTGAAAGGAATACAAGGGCTGGATAAAAAGAGATTAAAACTGTTATTTTTCTCTGAAATGACTTTATTGACATTTTCCATCCGAGACAGAAACTTGCCTCTGCCCAGCATCCCCTTTTTTTGTACCCACCTCCCACACCACTCAGCATCCTCTTTTTCTGCCCCTCCCCGTCATGCCAGCTTGTCTTAGAAACATCTGGCATCCCTCTGAAAGATGAATAATGTCATCTCTGGGGTTGTATCAAATTCCTCATAGTGGTTCATTCACTTTGTCAAAGCAATTTTAATCAAAGGGACACTTGTTGGGTTAGTATGAAATATGTTTCAGAATCTCTCATTTCCAGCAGCATAAGTGGTCTTCGGCAGCAGCAGCTCTAGTTTAACAGATATTTAATGACTTTGTTTAGGTATTTAATATTTATGTGTAGAATGCCTTATGAGGGGTGAGAAGGTTGCATCATAATCAGTTCCAAGTTTCTGAATGAACCCACTCACCACAACCCTTGCACAATACTGCATTTTACCTTCACTGGTGATTTTTTTTATGTCCATTAACACTGCACAACACACAAGGATTGTTGTTGTTTATGGTTTACCTTTTTGTGTTTAGTCTGGAACCACCAACTCTTCCACAGTTAGTCTTAATTCTGTTGAAGTTTAACTTCTACTGAAGTAGAAACATATTTTTTCAATAATTTCAATTAGGTATTCATTTATTTCTTCTGTTATTGAAAACAGTGTTTTATTAGAATACAGTACAGCTTTTCCTTTTACTAAAACCGACCCAACAATAACAACAACTCTCCTAGGAACCTCAGAAATGAAATAGTGAAGGCAACATAGAACAAAATAGGTAGAAAGACAAAGACTTAGAAAAAATCCATGGATATAATAGAAGATACTGAATTTAACTGATAAAAGGAGAAAATATAAAAATGCAATAAATGAAGCAGGTAAAATGGAGTACAGATGACTAAAAATTGAACAATGGAAATTCCAGAAAGGATTCAACAATATCTTTGAGAAGGATAGATCTATAACAACTGGACTGATGAGTTGATCTTCAATAAAACCACACCATACATTATTTACAACATCTGAGGTCAATTACCTGCAGAGTACATGGAGGTGAAGCAGACAGAAGCATATGTGAGTAATGAGACTATTCATCCACTATTTGAGAATGAGTGTACTTAATAACTTTAATGAAAATTTACACACAATTTCAAACCTGTACAAAACCTTTTCTCATTTGACGACCCTTAAAAAAGTATTAAAAGGAGAAAAGTTCATCATTTACTACTTTTCCACTGTTCATGCAGAACAAATACAACATTCCATATAACATTACAATTTATTACCTCTAGGTAACAATCTGTATTCTTTAGACATTTTACCCACATTATAAAATGTTCAATTTATTGTATTACTTCACATTACAACACGTAGACATCATTCAGGAGATGTTAAATCTTAAAAAATGGGATTCGTAAAACTGCAAACTGACACATCATATGATGCATGAGTAACCAGTCTTTATTCACACTCTCAAAAAATGACAGCACTTAATGACTTACAATGCATTTTGGCACATATTTGCAAACCTTTGCTTAACTTCTTCATATTCACTACCCCTAGAACATAATTAATGGAAAAGAACTTTCTCACTTCCATATGTCTGCTCTTCATGCAGTGAAATTACATCACTCAGCATGACATTGCAAATATATTATATGTGCACTAATAACTGTATTTGTGTGACATTTGTCTCAACATCAAAATAAGCCACTGAACATATCTTCAAAATTATATTGTAGTACAACACACAGTTCATGACAGGGCCAATGAGATTTTCAGGCCTTTTGGCAAGCATCTGCATGTGATACTACATGTCTTATGACTTCAGTGACCATCTCAGCAAGTTACTTTTTCCATTCAGTTTAATAACTTCTAACAGAATATTTTAATACACGCAAGCACTTGATACTGTGTGATACAGATGACTCTTGAGGGAGTTTCTTCTCATTGGCTTTCTGATTTCATGTATAGACCCTTGATGAAACCAAGCATACACAGATATCTGTGTGACATCAGAAGTTAATTGTGTGGCCCCAGTTCAGGAGATATGATATAATAAATAATGAACTGAATGACAAACTGTTTTTATTTATTTATCTTGACCACTAACTCTATTACAACAAATTTTGCTGACAGTTTCCTAATATTACACCAAATGTATCTGGAAAATTATGTTTCTGCAGGACACACTGTACAAGGACTGAACAGTAAAATGAGCAATACTTGTAACTAATTACAGAGACAACCATCAAGCCAAAGACAACCAAATAAAAAAGCCAATCACACAGAAACACACACAAACAACTTGTAACATTTGGCCACAGCCTTCATCAGTTTAGTGCACATTCTGATTCATACAACCAAATCACAACTAGTATGAAACTTTCAGTCTGCAGCAGAGTGTGCACTGATATGAAACTTCCTGGCAGATTAAAATTGTGTGCCAGAACTGGGTTTCGAACCTTGGACCTTTGCCTTTCATGGGCAAATGGTCTACCATCTGAGCTATGCTGTCACTCTTATTGGTCTGTCCTCACAACTTTACTTTTGCCAGTACCTCACCTCCTACTTTCCAACCTTGCCTGCGAAAGACAAAGGTCCCAGATCTGAATCCCGGTTCTGCCACACAATTTTAATCTGCCAAAAATTTTCGAAATCTTTACACACAGCAGTAGTCATCTCCAGCTGCTGAGCTCCAAGTGCAGATTGGAGTTCTACTTAACAACACATTTGACAGTACCATCCTGACGCAAATCTAAGGTAACCTATCAGCCCTATGCCCCCAGTCAACAGTCTCACCCCACCTCCTTCCCCCTCCTATATCTCTGTTCAACTGTGTGCCACATACACTAGACTTACTGATGGGAGGACAGTGTTCAAATCCATCTCTGGTCCATCCAGATTTAGGTTTTCTTTGATTTATGTAAATAACTTAAGGAAAATGCTGGGATGGTACCTCTGAAAGGACACAGATGATTTCCTTTCCCAAACAATCCAAGCATTAGCTATCAATGGCATGTTGAACACTTAATCTTCCTTCCTTTCTATGTACAACCTATTTTTGTATATTTTTTAAATATTTCTTTGTTTATTCTAAAGTGAAAATTTTTTCTGAAAGAAAGTCATTACTATTGAGAAAATGGCACAAAAATATGTTAATATCAAACTGTTGTTGTGTTCTTCAGTCCAGAGTCTGATTTGATTCAGCTCTCTACCCTACTCTATCTTGTGCAAGCCTCATCATCTCCAAATAAGAATAGCAGCCCACATCAATTTGAACCTGTTCACTGTATTTACTCTTTGTCCCCCTCTGTGAGTTTTACCCACAGTGCCCCCCCCCCCCCCCCCAAATAACAAACTGATGATAACTTGATGTCTCAGAATATGTCCTAACAAGCAACCCGTTCTTTCTGTCAGTGTATGCCAGATATTACTTTTCCCTCTATTTCTGTGTAACACCTCATTAGTTACACAAGTTACTCATCTAAACTTCAGAATCCATCCGTAGCACCACATTTCAAAAGCTTCAATCCTCCTTGACTGAACTATTTATTGTTTATTCTTATGAAAATTCTCCACTTAGATGTGATAGAGTGGCTGGCAAGTATTTACATTAGTTTCATACTGATGAGTCTGTCACAAAAAAAGACACAAATAGGCTAGCTTTCAGAAAGACAGTATTTTTCTTTGTAACATTATATGGACTGCTGAATTTTGACTGCATGAACAGTGGAAAAATAGTAAATTATGCTTCTGTCTGTTTCACATCCATCTACTTTGAAGGTAGTTGATCTCAGATGTTGTAAGTAATGTATGTTGAGGTATTATTGATGATCAACGTATCAGTCCAGTTGTTATAGATCTTGTAATAGGACAGAGTATATTGATTTTCTTCAAAATGCGTTACGAGAATATGTGGAGGATATCCCTCCAGTGACAGAAGCTCGTGTGTACTTTCAGCATGTCAGAGCTCCTATACGTTCTGTACGTCCAGTGACACATTACCTCAACACAATGAATCCTGGATGTTGGATTGGTCACTGTGGATTTATTGCTTGACCATTAAGGTCGCCCGATCTTACTGCATTGGTTTATTATTTGCAGGGGTGACATAAGATCAAAGTATACAACTGCAGAGTGGAACTTCTCACTCATATTTTACATACTTGGAAGGTAACACAGAACTGAGGACTGATTGGTAACATAACAAAATCCATTGGTGGTGGGGTGGTGGTGGTGGTGGTGGTGGTGGTGTGTGTGTGTGTGTGTGTGTGTGTGTGGTGGGTGGGTGGGTGGGTGGGTGGGTGTGTGGATTTATATAAAATGTTAAACACAAACTTTTTTAACAGCTATTTTGGCTCATCTGCTTGCAGAACTTGACTTACTGCATTTGTCATTGATTGTTTTACATGCACATACAAAGACTAACCAATTATTTTTGCCTTGACCTTAACATCTTGGTTACAACTTATTCTGAGACACATTTGCCAAACCTTGGGGAAAAAGCTTTTTTTCAATTCCAAAAGCCCTTAGCTTTCACATTCTTTCAGCTTCAGCACATTTATTAAATAAGTCATTTTACTACACTAGGTTGCCTGGTGTTGTCAAACAGCTGACAAAACTTGGTACATTTACATGAAATTGCTGTTGCATATTGGCTACTACATTTATTGTAAGACATGTTAAATATAGACACACTGTTATTGAATATCTAATTCATAAAGGGTAAGTCAGTAATAAAGGATAGGTAGCAACTAACCATAAAAGCAATTAATGAACCACAGACACATAGAATAAACAATCAACTTCACACAACTTAAATTTTCGGCCATAGTCTTCATCAGAGAAAGATACACATACATCAACACAATTACTCATGTACACATGACTACCACTGCTGTCTGTTCTGGTGTAGCCAGAGATGGCAGTCATGTGTACATGAGTTATGCCTGAGTGATTATTACCACCCACCATCTTGAACATCTTTGCCTCGGTTCTCTGGACAGAGCCTCTGTTTCAAGTGGTATCTCTGTCTAACTTCTTTACTTTTTACAAATGTCTGCCTAGGTGTGTTAGCGTGTGTATATATGTGTGTATTTGTTTACCTTCCTTATTTTCCCCTAAGGTAAGTCCTTCCGGTCCTGGGATTGGAATGGCCCCTCATCCACTTCCTTAAAACCCTATTCCTTTCCTTTTTCCCCTCCTTCCTTCCTCTTTTCCTGATGAAGCGGCCAATGGTTGCGAAAGCTTGAATGTTTGTTTGTATGTGTTTTTACTTGTGTTATTTGTGTCTTTCAACAAGCCTGTGCTTTAGGTAAGTCAAACAATCTTTATTTTTATACATATTTTTCCCACCAGGAACGACTAATTCTAAAATATTTCATTATGTGAATACATATATGGTCCTTTCTGATGAAGGCTGTGATCAAAAATTAAGAGTTGTCTGTATGTGATTGTCTATTCTATGTGTATCTCTGCAGTTCAGTGATGCCTTCTGTTCTCTATTACTGACATTCCACCCTGGACTTTACATTATCATAATGGATATCCTTGATAACAAAGGGAAAAAAGAGGAAGGGGGACATAGATCAGTGAAAGGCTGCTCCCGGGCAGATTGTAGACTCCACAGGCAGATATTTATTAATGGAAGAAATGTCTATACATGACTCTAGAAATTTAGTTTTTATTGGATTGTATGATAGCACTAATGGAACTCTGCAAAAGTGGTGTTTCTTTCCTCTTTTTTTTTTTTTTTTTTTTTTTTTTTTTTTTTTTTTTTTTTTTTTTTTCCCCCCCTCCGAAAACTGCAAGCAGAGACTAATGGGATTGTACCAGTCGTGACATGACTTAAATTTGTTTTGTCTTTTAGATTTTAATTATTACACTGAAGAAGACACTCTGCACTTAAACAGCTTTTTATTGTGCACTTATGAATCTGTTCCTTGCTTTCTCCTAGTTGAAAGTTTTATAACCATATCAGTGTGTTAAACATGTACTATATTGCATTTCATTAATTGTAAGAAAAATAATGATGATGCCAAAAATTAAAAGAAGTGTAAGTTATGCTGTTCATTTTAAAAATGTTGTGTAATTTGATTATGTGACTTCAGTTACAAAATGCATCTTTTCATTCATTCATTGATGTATGTTCGTTCATCTGTGTTTGAGGTTTATGTAATATTCATATATATTCTATTATGAATACTTGTTTGATAGATATGCTGTAGCTTTATACCTATGCATTCTTGTCTAAATCTCAGCCATTCTCTCTCTTTGTGTTACTTTGTAATGCCAAGTACAGTCATTTTATTGCCCATTACATACTAACAAAAGACATTAATTTCTTTGGCAGGTGGCAAAGGCTACATTGCTGAGTGTAGGACTCTTTGCTGTTTGGCAGATGCTTAAACCCAAAAAATGTGAGCTTACTTTCCAGAGATGTTCTGAATGTGGATCAATTACCCCTATAGAAAAGAGACATTAATATTTTGCAGCTTACATGTGAAATGTCAAATGTGTAAACTTTATTACATGTACTACAGTTTTGTCATGAAATGTGAAGGTGTCTTATTTGTTTTTGTACTTAGTACACAAGTGTATCACAAAAAATACAATAATTTTATTAAAAAATTGTACCTTACCCAAAGATTAGAAGAAAATAAAGATTTGCTGGAAGGACAATAGAAATGATTCACATATGCACCTCTCATGTCCTTGATATCCATGATTTAAAATCTTAAAATAAATGGTATAACAAGATATCTCAAACACAATAATTTCAGTACCATCTACCATGCATTCTGGAAATATGAATCATGTGAAACTCATGTTTTGATTTTCTTAAATGACATTCTAAAAGCCATAAATCTAGAAAATTAGGTGGATGCATTATTTATTTCTTATATTTCTGTACAGCGTTCCTCTGAATGTCTAGCTACCATTTGTTACATTAAGTAGGCCTTTGAATACAAAACAAAATTTGTGGCATGGGTATTTCTTGGTAGGAAGCCTGCAGAGTGAGAGTCATTGGCAGAAGTTAAAATAACTTTGATTAATGATGGAAATTCTCCTCAGAGATGATAAATTATTTTTCAAAAGAGATAGATTGGCTGGCCAATACTTACGTTTGTGCTGTACCGCTGATAGTGACACAAATGAAGAAAAAGAAAAAAAGGGACGAAAAAGGACAAGCTTTCGGAACACAGTTCCTTCTTCAGGTGGGAGAGAAGGGAAGGAAAAAGGATGCGAAATGGAAGGGAAAGGTAATTCATGACCTAGGTCATGAGATGGTGTTTGAGGAGTGTGGAAGTCAGAGATACTGCATATTAGTACAGTACTAATATGCAGTATCTGTGACTTCCACACACCTCAAACACCAAACACCATCAGCGGTACAGCACAAAGGTAAGTACTGGCCAGCCAATCTATCTCTTTTAAAATAACTCTGGACATTCCACAGGGAAGTGTTGGAATTATTGTTGGTTATTTGTATATTGATGACTTGGCAGACAGTATTAAAAGCTCAATTCTTTACAGATAATGCAGTTATCTGTAATGAAGTAATGTCATAGAAACAGTGCATAAATCTTCAATTATATCTCAGTAAGATATTAAAGTGGTGCAATAATTGCCATTTTGCTTCAAATTTCCCAATATGTAAAACTATACACTTCACAAAACAGAAAGAAAAACATATGTATATCAAGACTATGCAGTTTTAATCAGTCACCTCATATAAGTACCTGGCTGTAACAGTTTGTATGGTTATGAAAGAATGCCCATGTACATTCAGTTGTAGTTAAGGCAAGTAGCAGAATTTGGCAGGATACTGAGAAATTTGTAATCAGCTAAAAATGGGGAATGATGACCTAGTTGTTTGGAATGGTACCTTACTCCCACCAACCAACTAACCAGCTTAACAATGAATTTTTTTACAACTCACTTGTACCACCCATCCTAGAATTTTACTCAAATGAGTGGGGTCATAACAAGTAGAACTAACAGAAATAATGAACTTATATAATAAGTGCATTACAAATGGTCACTGAATACATACAATAAACCGTGTGGAATACTAATGTGGGGAAATGCATCAGAGTCAGCCTGCATCTTCAAATATCAGAAAAAAGCTATTAGATATTTAGCAGGTCTTTCACCCAAGGAAACTTGCAGAAGTCATTTCAGAGCACTGAACATCATCATGAAAGTCGCCATCATATATATTTATTATTGCTTAATCTATGCTTAATTGAGAAGTGTGACTAGGGCCATAAGTAGTGTCAGCATCAGTATATGTATACATGTTTTAAAGTAAATTAACAGATACAGTTAAGATATGACAAAAACATAAATAAGGACATATTAGCCAACATCTGACATACTGTTTCTTTAATGTTTGAACTTCACATTATATATTATTGTATATTGACAAGACCAATTTTATGAAAACATGCTAAAAGGTTGATAATAAACATTTATAAACAATAACAATAATAACAAGAGAATGACAGCATGAATGGTTACAAGTTTGCTTGACCCATGGGAGAGCATCATGGAAATGTCTGAAAACCTGACTTAGCAGACTCTTGAAGAAAGAAGCAAGTAATCCTGTAGCACTTAGATTTTTATTTAAAAAAATAAATAATATATTTAAAAAATAACAATAATGTGCAAAAGACATAGAGTGGCATGCCAGTACTTACCATAGTCTGTGACGCAATGGAGTAGCCGAGCGGTGTAAAGCGTCTCGCTGCGGAGCGCACGGTTGCTCGCCGTGGAGGTTCGAGTCCTCCCTGGGGCATGGGTATGTGTGTTTGTCCTTAGGTTAGTTTACCTAGGTTTAAGTAGTTTGTAAGCTACGGGCTGATGACCACGCAGTTTGGTCCGATAGATTTACAAACATTTGAACTATAGTCTGGTACTGCCAATAGGACACACAAAACAATTACACAAAAGGCGATGAAAGTAGGTTTACACTAGCTTTCAGAAGTTTATACTCCCTTTGTCAGGTAGAGAAGGAAAGAGAAAGGGAACAGGAGGGAAAGGTTACTCACAACCTAGGTCTATCTCTTTTGCACATTATTTTCAAATATAAATAGAGAATTTCTGTAAAAAAATTAAAAAACTGAGGAAATATTTTAGATGTATTCTTCAACTCCTACACATCATTTGTTTAAAGACTGCAAAGACTTAATTAGTCTAGTTACAGCATGCATGGAGACTTTCATTCGCCCCTCAATCCATATGTGATTGGAAAGGAAGGAATCTTTACATGTCCTACCATACTAATTACTTTTTGCCATATTCCTCACAGTGATCTGCAGGTACCTAGATGAATTTTATTAGTGGAAAATGTATTGATTTGGACTTAGAAAGATCATAAAAGTAAAACATAGTTTGGTGATTTTTTTATGTTTTATTAATATGATAACATACAGTAGTTTCAAATATTGGATTTAAAAAAGTCCTTCTCAAGAATGTAATAAAACTTGTTGAAGGTGGAGAAAACTTGTTATTATTAAAGTAAAACATTATATTTCAGCTGAAGGCAATAAACGAATTTTATACAGAAGTAAAATAACAGCCAACCAGTTGCAAATTAAAGTTTGATAAACTTTACCACAGTTCCAATTGATATAAATCAATCTTCTTCAGAAGATACATGGGCCTACAGTGAATAAGAAAGAAACAGTCAAGCTATGTACAATGGTATTAAAACCATAGATTGTTTACCTATAAAATAAATTACAACAAAGTTTAGTCTACTTCTGAAGAAGATTGATTTATATCAATTGAAACTGCAGTAAAGTTTATCAACCTTTAATTTGCAGCTAGTTGGCTGTTATTTTATTGCTTTGAATTACCATTGCTGTATGCAGCCATGTTTAAAATTTTGAGAATTTTATACACTAAAAACAGTCTCAATACAGAGATAAATTAGCCTGAATTACAATATATAATTTATAGAAATTAGTGATCTTATAATAAGGATGTCTGTGAGCTCTATAAGAAGTAATTCCTATCCCTTCCCAACATGAGAAGGAACTAGGGATGAGGTTGTGATGTTATTGGGTCATAGTTTAGCGCTCTCTTTCACAACTGGATGAATTTGCATGGGGCAAAACTAGTCTACTACAAATACTGTAGGCAACACACAGAGTTGCAGTCCATTGACGAATGATTTATTAGTACCCAGTTTTCCCCATTTATGGCCAGCATACAAGTCTCATTGATAACAGTTACTACAACCCCGTATACCCATTCCACACATATATATTACAAATTTACACAGTATGTGTGTGGTATACAAAAGTCCTGAAACTCGCTATAGTAAAAGGTAGCATAAATAATACTGAGTAAATTGATATACAAATCTCTGTTATATTGCTTCACTTTCAAATATATTTGTGGTAATTCAATGAGCTGAGGTGCTCAATGACAACACACTTTACTGTATGAAATGCTTTATTGTGTGCAAGTACAACAAGACACAGATCCAGACTAACTATTGATAACATGGCAGTCACTAAATTACAAAAAACCAAAGAACATAAGACAGGTATGTTACAAGTTTGAGTACATAATCGATATGGCTAATACATCGTGAAACACAAGAATGTGTGGGTAGCACCACCACACAGCCCCCCTGCCCCCCCCCTCCCCCGCAGTACGGAGTACTACTGAGATCAATGAGTGGGGAGGGGAAGGAGAGTCACGGTTAGTTGCAGAGTCACATCCAGTAGTACCAGAGGGCGAGGTAGCTAACGTGCAGTGGGGCCTTGTACAATAAAATTTTACAGGCGAGGAAGCAGCATGACTTGGCGCGATAGTTGCCGTCTCAAGCGTGAACCGGACAGGAACTAAGACTAGGACAGTGCTCAACAGAAGCAGGAAGGCCCGAGCCTCGGAAGGTGGCGCAGGCCAGTTGAAAACATTTAATGACCTCAGATTTAGCTGAAGACGTATACATTATAAATAGATTGTAGTTGTGCACAACTACAGACAGAACTGTTGAGAGAGGTGGGGGAATGGGGACAGAGAACTGATAGCAGGAATTGGAGGTAGGAGAGGGACGAGAGAATCCTCTGAAGGGGGAGGCGACCAAAGAGGATGTGCGACGAGAAGGCAAAGGAGAGAGGGGGTCGAACAGGAAGGAGAAAGGGGGGGGGAGGGGCTCAAATGAGGAGAATGAAGGGGAGGTAGCCTTGTCCTCTGGAGGTGAAGCTGGATCAAGATGAGTGGGTTTCAGGCGATTAATGGAGATGGTAGAGGGTCTGCCATTGAGAAGAATAGTATAGGTATTTGCTGCACGAAGGGAAACAGGAGTAAGGGGGCTGTAAGGGTAGGCGGACAGTGTCATTGCACAAGAATACGAACTTGCAAGTTCAAAGGCACCCTAACAGGAGGAGGAAAGTGGCTGGCAGGAGGGGGAGGCCGTAGCACAGATTAGGCGTATGTGATCGACCTAGGATGGAGATCCTTGAGCCAGGGGGGCAAGGATGGGGCAACAAGCTCACCTGGTGAGGCGAGTTGTTGCCCACATATGCAACGCTGACACGGAGGTTCTCCTTGTAAGTCGAACAAACGCCAAGGAGGATCAGGGGAAGGGTGTCGAGCCACAGCGATCCGTGGCACTGAAGGGCAGTTTTTAGGGTTCAGTGTGACCGCTCCACCAGCCCGTGCTCTGCAGATAGTAGGCAGTGGTATGGATCCAATGGATGCCAGAAAAGTGGCAAATATGGGTGACAAGGGCACACTCGAATTGGTGATCCTGGTCAGTTGTGATGATCAAGGACAGCCAAAACGAGCATTCCAGGAGGAAAGAAACGCAAGAGCGACACACCCAGCAGTGATATAGAACAAAGGAGTGGTCTCCATCCACCTCATGATGTGGTCAATCAAGGAGAGGATGTACCAGTGACCGTCGACTGGTGTAAGGTTCTGAAAATGAGAATGTCTTTTAAGTATGCAAAGCAGAATTTCAAGTCCTGTAATACCTCACTGATAAACCATTGCCAGGTCTGTGTGGTGTTTTTGAGTCCGAAGGGCATGAAGGAATTTGATGGCATGCACACATGCAATCGACAACCAAGAAAATTTTAGAACCGGCTAAAAATTTGGAAAAATCAGTAACATTTGGAATCGGAAGCGGTCCATACTGGTCTTGGCATTAAGCTTCCGATAGTCGCCACACATGCGCCAGGTGACGTCATGTTTTTTTGTCAAGTGAATGGGTGAAATGATAGAAAGTCAATTCCAAGGATGGGCTCAGGAACACTGGCCACTAGAAAGTCCCACTTGAACACACACGTAGGTGAGAGCTTGAGTTTGAGAGCTGTGGAGTCCAAGCAGTGAAGTTGCGAGGCGTTGACAGCTTGAAGAAGCATGTAAGTCAGTCGTACAGGGTTCGGAGACAGTCCAGGAGGCAGAAGCGAGACATCAGCACCAGTGTCAATGAGAAAGTTGATGCCAGAGTCAAGATCAGTTTCATATAGATAAGCACCTGCTGAGGTTACAGAGCATACGGTGTGGAGAGTAGCAGGCACCTGTAGTCGTCATGGCAGGTGGTGGCACCTAGTCCGACCTGCCTACCCCCCTGTTGGGTAACTGGAAAGGGACCTACACTTCCTTGCAGCACTGCTGAAATGGGCAGATGGAAAAGCAGTATGGGTAATGTGATTGTTGTTGTTGTGGGAAACGGGGGGGGGGGGGGGGGAGGTGGAAGAGGAGGCCTGTTCTCTTCGCCACAACTGACGCCCTCTGATGCTGGCAGCAGATGCAGAGCTGCAGTGATGATATACCTGGTGGGTCCATGAGTTCACTTGAAAAGCTGGAATGATATCGTGCGAAGGTTGGTGGGTGTGGTATGGACCCCGATGCAGCAGTTTGTACAAAATGTGATCGCAGAGATAAGAATTGTGTACTCGATCCACAATACATACACATTCATGGGGGGATTCATACATAAAGGTGTTTGCACTGCCAGAGGTAGTTTACTCACCCAGATCGCCATGAGCGAAAGGTCGTGCATGACCTTCTCCTTCACTAGGAGCCGAAGGTGTCTCCATGGTTCAGAGGTTCGCTTGTCACCAAGGTCCCTTCTTGAATAATATGTTGCACAGTCTCCTCTACAGTATGGGTAACACACTCCAGGATTGTCCTCTTTGCACTGGCATAGTGGTTCCGACTAGGAGGGGAGGTGACAAAGTCACAAATCAGATCAATGTGATCATGCAGTGAAGTTATCAGGTAGAGGTAGCGAGCAGAGTTGTCTAAACTGTAATGTTCAAATATGTACTCAATCAGAACGAACGAGGTAGTTGGTGAGTCAAATGAGGATTGTGGAAGCTTTGTAGTCAGCCTGGTGGTGGAGGAGGAGGCGAGCTAAGAATTGTCAGTTACTCTGCAGTGTTGGTGTCATTGACACACAAGGTGTGCAAGAGTCGCACGACGTGGCAGAAACGCCCGGTGGTGCCAGGGCAATGGGCAAAATTTTAGAAATGTCTGTGAACGGGTGAGGTATGGGACCACTTCGTAGCTCAGAAGTCACACCCAGAGGCACAGCACACATTTGCACATGCTGTGTAGCACACACATTTGTTATAATGGCATGGGGAAGAGAATTATAAACATTGTAGGAAGGTACATTGCTAGAAAAGTTCACTGAATGCACTGGGTGAGGGAGCTGAACCAGTACAGAGGTGGGGAGACGTAATGCCAGTGATGAGCCTGATGAAGAGGTGGACTCGTGAAGGTAGCAAAATGTTCAGCACAAACATGTGTGCAGGAAATCAGTGGGTAAGTTCATATGGCATACTGTGAGATACAGGATACACAGAGGAAAAAGTCTGAGGCCCACTGGGCCATTGGAGGCCAGGCATGTGTCCAGCGGAGGCATACACTGGTGTGCTCAGTGTGACTGTTGGTGGTTGCACATTTGAGTTCTGAACAAAGTACACACTGAAATTTGCACTGTCCGAAGCACAAAAAGCAGTGGAGTGACATGAAAAAGAGCATTCCAAGTATGTGCAGAGTGACAAAACTGGAGTCACATCGCTGAGGCACAGCATTGTTGCATTGTGGCAATGGGAAAATGTCCTGTGAAGATTGTTTGGCCAAGTGTGACAGCATGTGAATAGGCAAACCATTGACACTTGTAAACAAGTTAGACTCCAGAGGTTGCTGAGCAAGTGTGAATCCGGGTGGCGGTTGCATGGGTTTTTACATGATGAATGTGGGCGCGGGATCGTTGGAGTCGCGAGTGCGGGCGTGTTATGGTTGAAATATCATGCTCAAAGCTATGAGACAACATTGTTCCGAATACATAGAACTGTTCAAGTACAGGGTCACCACTATAGTAATTCAATGGGCTGAGGTGCCCAATGACAACACACTTTACTGTATGAAACACTTTATTGTGTGTAGTAGGCACAGCAAGATACAGATCCAGACTAACTATTGAAAACATGGCAGTCACCAAAAAACAAAAAAATCAAAGAACTAAGACAAATATGTTACAAGTTCGAGTACACAATCGATATGGCCAATAAATCATGAAACTCATACATGGGTGGATAGCACCACCACACAGCCCCCCCCCCCCCTCCGTCCTGCAGTATGGAGTATTTTCTGTTGAAAATCAAATACTTAAAGATGACATGAGTGATTCAATATATGGTATTATCAGTGAACATCACCGGAATTCGGTGTCATTTTCCGATGGCAGATTGCTTCCGAATGTTTGCTTATGAACAAAATGTGGAACAGTAATTTCTATTTACAGTTACTCTGCAGTAGCTTGTGCTTTTGCAAGTAATTAGCTGGTTTTATTATTATACTATCTACCATGCATTCTGGAAATATGAATCATGTGAAACTCATGTTTCGATTTTCTTAAATAACATTCTGCTTTGGTGGCTATTCTATAATGGCAGGCAGGCGAGGTGAAAAGCTATTTTAAGAATGAAATAGTATTGAGCCTCAAACAGTAATTGCTCAAGCCACAAACTCAACCTTGTGCTAAACAGTTCTAAACCCCCATTCAATGGAAGAATTTTCAAGTCCTGAAAATTATTGCATAAGTGCAATGCAATTTTATATTTGATTTAACATAATTCATATTATGGCAAAACCCACATTTAGTGTTAGGAAATGTTGAAATTCTCAAATATTTATTTCTATTTGTTATGTTTATGTGACAATAAAGACCTATCATTTTTGATGAATTTGTGGCTTGTGATGATGGTGCCACCACTACATGCATCCGGGCTGTTGAGGAAATCTGAAGATGAATTAAAGTAGAATGATGAAGATATCGAAGAAGAGGGCGATGTTAGGGATGAAAAAAGCAACCACCATCATTCAGTGAAGCTGTTGCTAGCATAGATATTGCCTGGAGATTTAAAGTGGACAACTGTGTTATAGACAGAGTAAATCAATTGGAGATGGATATTTTGTACCTAAAATTCAACAGTGCTAAAAACCAAAAAACTGTTTTTGATTTTTTCAAAAAATGAGACATTGTGAAAGTTGTGTAAATATACGTTGTATATAGGAAAAGTAACTCAATACATTATATTACTGTAATATTGTAAGTATTCTGTGGTTGTTTTAATTTTTAGTGTGCTGGGAAACTACAGTATGATTTTTGACTACAGTATGACTGCTATAGAAAAAGCTTGTAGGGCAAGTATCTCCTTGTTTTATTATTGTTATTGTGTAAATAATGTGTGTTGGTGGTGTAATTCATGTCAATACAGGCAAACAGTATTGAAAAAGGTTTGCTTTCTATCAAAACCTTAATTTAAGGTAAACCCCCATTTAAAGTTAAGAAATTCTCTTCCATAGAAAAACGTTAAATAGTGGTTCTACAGTATTTACAGTTACCAACATATGCGCCCTGGTAAAAACACAGGCAATAGACTGCAGTTTTACCCTAGTTTTCGTGTTTGTTAATAGTTGTATCTGCCATCAGACAGTATAATCTTCCAATCAACAATTTACAATTTATGAAAGCAAAAAAACAACTGGCAAATGGCATTGAATTACACTGTATCATATTTTTACATAGATATACAGTTGCACACCTTCAGTTTTACACACATCCTTTTAACAAAATTATAATATTGTAGAAAATTACATTAATATCATGAATCTTTTAACATGTTTGCTGCAGTCACCAGTGCGGCCCGCTAATGCTCTAGTTGGATGCCTGTAAGCGCATATGTGCTGATAGCTGAAATCATACCCCTGTGAAACCTTTAACATTGAAAGCGAATATAACGTCTGCACAAGAGGTGGTGCTAGATATAGAAATACAAGTGCACTTTAGCTGCATGCCAATTATGTGATATATGTTGCATGTGATATATGATGCTTATAAGTGTCATATGCATTTATTGCAAACAATTCCAACAATGCCTATGATTTATTGATTTTATTGCAAACTGGAAAGAAAATGAAATTCATACAAGTGATAAATCTGCTTCATTGAGAAAGAATTGGAGTCTGAAAACACCAAAAGGTTTATCAAACGGAGAAAAAGAAACAGGTCTCATCTGCAATGTGGTGCAATGGAAACCCAATCCCATATAACAAATAAGTTTGCAAGGTGTGTAGGCAATGTTTTTATAACAAACCACTAAAGATGAAACCACACAACTGCAGACAGGAAAACGTTACATGATATTTTTTGTGGCTTGTACTAACATGAGTGCACAGCCAAACAAACTAAACTGAGTACTCAGCTAGCGAACACTTATAAGCACTGGCATGTTGATCGTGGAAACACTTATAAGTGTCGCCAGCACTGGTGTGTTGATCAGTCGCAGCAAATGTGTTAAAAAAATTGATAAAGTGAGATTCATATTCCTCTGCTATTGCTATATACAACTTTTATTCACACATTTTCCAGAATTGATTCCATATGATCTTATGTTCATTTAATTTTTTAATAAAAATTTTAATACATGATACAATTAATACATTTTATATAATGGCTGTTCATTGTTTTGATCAAATACTGGTGAATTGCTAGACACCTTTAATGTTTATGATAGTATATGCTAATTTTTGTAGATATCGGTGACGCTATGCATTGTGACATGCTGGCAGTTGGATAACTTGTGGTCTTGCAGCATTGCTCCCTCACCTGAAAAAGACAGCGAACCACTGTTAGGTTCCCTTTGGAACCAGCTGCAATGTCCTGGATCTTGATCTTGACATGGGTCCTCTGTTTAGATTAGATTAGATTAATACTTGTTCCATAGATCATATGTACAATATTTCATAATGATGTGGAATGTGTCAGTTTAGTAAATGTGGTCTATATATGACAATCAATATGTTAAAGATTTTTAATTTACATTTATTTATATATTTATTTATGTAATTTTAAGTTTTTTTAAAAAAAAATTCATCTACATTGTAGAAGGAGTTGCCATTCAGAAATTCTTTTCAAATACTAGTTGGCTATCTGTCAGACTTTTGATGCTACTTGGTAAGTGACTGAAGACTGTTGTGGCAGGATACTTCACTCCTTTCTGTGCCAGAGTTAGATTTAACCTTGATTAGTGAATATCACCCTTTCTCCTAGTGTTGTAGCTATGCACACTGCTATTCCTTTTGAATTGCATTGGATTGTTAATAACAAAATTCATGAATATATATATATATATATATATATATATATATATATATATATATATATACGTAAAAAATAGATGAAGTACACTTACCAGGCGAAGGGGCACAGGCAGTAATAGCAACAAATAAACACACAGACACACACACACACACACACAAATGCTAGCTTTCGCAGCCTAGCTGCTTCATCAGGCAGAAGGGAAGGAGAGGGAAAAGGAAATGATGAGGGTTTTAAGGAAGGGGGTAAGGAGCCATTCCAATCCCGGGACAGGAAAGACTTACCTTGGGGGAAAAAATGGAAGGTAAATAAATGCACATACACCCACACATTTACACAGACACAAGTACACTTAGGCAGACATACTGTAGAACTGTAGAAAGCAAAGAAGTTAGAAGTTAGACAGAGATGCCACTTGAGGCAGAGGCTCTGTCCAGAGAACCAAGGCAAAGATGTTAAGATGGTGGGTGGGAATTCGAATTTAGCGGAGGTTGAGACCAGGTGGGCAACGGGAAGAGAGAATATGTTGAAGGGCTAGTTCCCATCTCCAGAGTTCTGAAGGATTGGTGTCAGTGGGAAGTATCCAGATAACCCGGACGGTGTAGCACTGTGCCAAGATGTGCTGGCCATGCACCAAGGCATGTTTAGCCACAGGGTGATCCTCGTTACCAACAAACACTGTCTGCCTGTGTCCATTCATGCAAATGGACAGTTTGTTGCTGGTCATTCCCACATAGAACGCTTCACAGTGCAGGCATGTCAGTTGGTAGATCACGTGGGTACTATCGCAAGTGGCTCTGCCTTTGATCGTGTACACCTTCCGGGTTACGGGACTGGAGTAAGTGGTGGTGGAAGGGTGCATAGGGCAGGTTTTACAATGGGGGCGGTTACAAGGGTAGGAGCCAGACATTTGTCTGCCTAAGTGTGTTTGGATGTGGATATGTGTGAGTGTGTGTGTATTTGTTTACCTTCCTTTTTGTCCCCTAAGGTAAGTCCTTCCACTCCTGGGATTGGAATGGCTCCTTTTCCACTTCCTTAAAACCCGTATCCTTCCCTTTCTCCTCTCCTTCCTCCCTCTTTTTCCCGAAGAAGCCACCACTGGTGGCGAAAGCTCGAATGGTTGTGTGTTTTTGTGTGTGTTTAGTGTTCCTATCGACCAGCCTGTACTTTAGGTAAGTCAAAAATCTTTATTTTATACTATATATATATATATATATATATATATATATATATATATATATATATATATATATATATAGTGAAGCTACAGTGAAGACCTCTAGATCTCTAAATAAATGTCTGCAGGATGATCTTGGGTGGGTTCTAGCAATTATTCTGATTACACGCTTTTGTGCAATGAATACTTTTTTACTCAATGTTGAATTGCCCCAGAATATGATCCCGTATGAAAGCAGTGACTGAAAATAGGCATAGTAAGCTCATTTACAGGGATGTATATCACAAAATTTTGCAATGATCCTGGTAGCATACATAGCTTAACTCAAACATTTCAAGAGATCTTCAATATGTTTCTTCCAATTCAATCCCTTATCAATGCAAACGTCTAAAATTTTTGAATATTCTACCTTAGGTACAGATTTATGTTAAAGTCTAAATGTATTAATGGTGTCATGCCATTTACTGTATGAAACTCTACATACTGGGTTTTATCAAAATTCAATGAGAGTCCATTTGTAGAGGACCACTTAATAACTTTCTGAAAGATATCATTTACAATTTCATCAGTTAATTCCTGTTTGTCAGGTGTGATAGCTATACTTGTATCATCAGCAAAAAGAACTAGCTTAGCATCTTCATGAATGTGGAATGGCAAGTCATTTTTGATAACTCCCCAGTTAGAGGAATTAATTGTTTCATCTATATCATGTGAACTGCTTACTTCAACTTTCTGCATTTGTCCAGTTAAGTATCATTTAAACCATTTGTGCACTGTCCCTCTCATACCACAATACTTAACGTGACTTAACCTTATCTAGAAGAATCCCATGATTTGAATCCCATGATTTACACAATCAAAGGCCTAGAGATCACAAAAAAAGCCAACTGCTGATGTTCAGTTATTCAAAGCATTTAATATTTCATCAGTGAATGTATATATAGCGTTTTCAGTTGAAAAGCTTTTTGGAAAACCAAGCTGACATTTTGTTAGAACTAATATGTGACACAACTTGAGAATACATACTTTTTCAAAAATTTTGGATAAAGCTGTCAGAAGTGAGATGAGGCAGTAGTTGTTAACATCAGATGTATCTCCTTTTTTATGCAAAGGTTTAACGATAGCATATTTCAGTCTATCTGGGAAAATACCCTGCTTTAAAGAGCTATTACAAATATGACCAAGAATCATACTTATCTCTTGGGAACAAGCTTTTAATACCCTGCTGAAAATACCATCACTTCCATGTGACCTTTTACTCTTGAGAGAGTTTATTATTTTCCAAATTTCTGAAGGAGAGGAATTTCAACTGTATCAAATTGTATGGGTATGGCCTCTTCTATTAACTGCCTTGCTCCTTCTAATGAAAATTATATCCTATTTTCTCTACAACATTTAAAAAGTAATCATTAAAAGTGTTTTCAACTTTTGTTATTAAAGTTTTCATTTGTTTTGATGGTAATACTCTCTACCTCTGCTCTTGGTTGCCCTGTCTCCTTTTTAGTAATATTCCAAACTGTTTTAATGTTGCTATCAGAGGAACTAATCTCAGACATGATGCATATGCTTCTTGATTTTTTATAACTTTTCTTAATTTGGCAAAGTAGTTTTTATAACATTTTATCATTTCTGGGTTATTACTCTTTCTTGCAGATAGATATAGTTCCCTTTTTCGGTTACAATATTTTTATTCCTTTAGTAAGCCATGGTTTTTTCATGGTTTCCTACAATTATATTTAACAAATTTCTTGGGGAAACAGTTATCAAATACACTTACAAATGTATCATGAAATAAGTTATATTTTTAAATTAACATAATGTTCCTTATAAACCTCATCCCAGTCTAACTGCTGTAGGCTTTCTTTGAAAGTCATTAATAGAGGGAGCTATGTCATATATTGTTACTAGCTGTGCACCATGATCCAAAAGATCATTCTCAATGCGACAAGCATTTACGTTGTTAAACTTATCTTGGTCTATAAAAAAGTTATCTATCAATGTACTACTGTCCTTTACTACCCGAGTAGGAAAATCAATAACAGATGTCAGATTGAATGAGCCAAGTGAGACTTCCAGGTTTTTCTTCCTATTACACTCTTTCAGTGAATCTGCATTGAAATCACCACAAATAATAATTTGCTTCCCCCTATCTGACAGATAGCACAACAAGGCATCCAAGTTTTCCAGAAATAATTGGAGGTTTCCTGAAGGGGGACTATATACTGTTACAGTCACAAGATAATCGTTATTGAGTTTAAGCTGGCAGGCACATGCTTCGATATGTTGCTCTATACAAAACTTTTTTTTTATCAAATAATACAATTAAAGAATCCCTGAGACGGATTTACGTCTCTAATATGTCAAAGACATTATTGATAGATCTGAAGCATTGAATTAAAATTTGTGGTGCGGCCGGGAATCAAACCCGGACCTCCATGCTTACTAGGCAGACGTCTTAACCGTTAGACTACCACACCACTAACGATTAAGGCGCCTCGGAATAGTCTATGTACGATTTCCCTCCACAACACAAACTTTAATTCAGCTTCTTTGTTCCAAAGATAATTGCCACTACTGCCAAGGCTCTCCATGCAGATACTGTGATAGCTTTTGACATATATGTCAACTCCTCCTCTTACCTTATTATCTCTACTTACATTAGAAGCAAATTTATATCCACTGACATACACATTTTCATACCAGTGACAATATGATGCTCAGACAGGCAAAGTATATCTATTACATTATCAGCTTCTATATGATCTAAACAAACCAAAAGCTCATCTATTTTATTCCCCCAATATTCTGGTGAAAAATGCTAACATTATTTTTTACTTTACTTTTGTGAGAAACATTTGATTTTTCAACAATTTTAGCACATGGCTGCCTGAGCTTGTCACTGGACACTGATCTTAGCTTAAAAAAGAAGTACTTCCATGAATTGCAGTGTCACCCATAAGGATTTTGCTATCGACCCAGTCAGTTTCCACTTCCCTTTCCATTAAGATGCAAGCCATGCCTAGTGAAATCCCACCTATCAATAGCATCAACAGGAACCAAACCTAAGTCTGACAGAGTAGCCGCCCTAAGCAGTTGTTCAATCTCCATATTGACACTCCTAACAGAGCAGTTCAATTGCGGTCGATCATACCGCACGAGAGCAGGCAACAGTCCAACATTTGTCTGGGTCGTTGCAGAAGCTATTTTAACCAGGTCACACTCAATACTGTAGCCCTGATCCCTATCAATGGTGTTTCCCACCCCACTCACTATCACAACATGATCCTGTTTTGTGAAACCCTTACACAAGGAAGCTATCCTGTACCACCTGGCTAAGACCCGCACTAAGCTTGAAAAAGTTTGTCACCTGATACCTGTCCATATGGCAGTTCTGGAGAATCCTTCCCACCTGCAAGATTACCGACGACAGACGTTCCTGTTGGGGTTTCATCAGTATCATCACTGTCCTTAGAGTGCTTGAACATGAAGCCATTTTAGCCTATCTGCTCTTCAGGATTGCAGTAAGGCTTCCTGTGGAGGATGTGAACAATGTCTCTTCATTTTTGTCATTTTGACCACAGCTCATAATCCTTGACTTCGTATGTGACATCTGACAGGCGGCGTATGACATGATACGGATCAAAGTATAGCTTCAGTAACTTTTCTGGTAGCCCAACTTTCTGTACAGGAGTAAACATCCATACCAGATCTCCTGGGCTGTAGACAACAGGTCGGTGCTTGTCATTATACCACTGACAGTCCTCCTGGGTGTCCAGTGTCTGTATGTGAGCCAGCTGTCTTGCTTGCTGAATGTCATCCAACTGGAACGAGAACAGCCTATCCATTGTCATCACAGCTTCATGGCCATGGAGCAGGAAAAACAGCGTGAAGCGTTTGGTGTCTTGTCTTGTGGTTTTATAAGCAAATGTCACGAGTGGCAGTATTGTGTCTCAATCCTTCTGCTCAACATCAACGTACATCGACAGCATATCTGCTTAAGTCTTGTTAAAACATTCTGGAAGACCATTTCTATGAGGATGATATGCAATTGTCATTCTGTGGACAATGTCGCGATGTGACATTACCTCTGATACTAGTTTTGACTGGAGTTCTTTTCCACAGTCAGATATCATCACATGTGGTGCTCCATGCTTTAAAATAATGTCTTTTACAAGGAATTTTGCGATCTCTGGAGCTTCTGCAGTCGGAACAGAATTGGTGACAGCGTAGCATGTGAGGCAGTCAGTTCAGACTATTATCCATTGGTTACCAGTTGTTGACTTCGGGAACCTCCATAAAAGGTCGATTCTTATTCGGTGGAATGGAGCTGCTGCAAGTGCAATTGCTATGAGATGCCCTTGAGGCAAATACGGCATGTGCTTCCATCGCTGGCACTCTTTACGGTGACTCACATAGTGCTTGACAGATCGGTGGAGACCTTTCCTGTAATATCTGCGTCTGATTCTGTCTATGGTCTTCATGAATAGCAGATGACCAGATATTGGAGCATAGTGGAAATACTTGAGAATGGCTGGCTGGAGATGAGCTGGAATGACCAGTAGCCATTTGGGGCCCATTAGATCATAGTTGCTCTTATACAATGTCCAGTGTATATGTTGGAACTGTCCATTGGTTGGTTCTCCTTTCTCCAAGGCTCTATGGTTTATAATAGTGCGGGATCTTTGCTCAGTTCAGCTGTAACGTCACCTAGTTCAGTGAGGGATGAAATTTCATTCATTGTGTATGAGCCCATTCTTGAATACAACTGTGACGTCGTACCCTTGGAGTCTTAGTGCCCACCTTCCTAGTCAACCTGATGGATCTTTCAAGCTAGTCTGCCAACACAAAGAAATCAGCTGGAACTTGTTGACAGCCCAGATAACTGCGAGACATTACCTCTCAGTTGTAGAGTAGTTTATCTCAGACTTTGAGAGTACTCTTGATGCACAGGCTATCACCTATTCAGCACCTTCCTGAATTTGCACAAGCACTGAACCAATCCCATACCTTAGTGTCAATGTGAAACTCGGTTTCTCGTCATATAAGGTTAGAACTGGTGCGCAAGTTAGTGTGTTCTTAAGTGCCCGGAAAGCTCTTTCTTTTGCCTCACTCCAGTAAAACTTGGCGTCTCGTTGCAGAATTTCTTGCAATGGACGTGCCTTGCTACAAAACAGCCCAAGAGAACTTCTCACATCGCGAATGTACTTAGGAGTTGGAAATTCTGTGACTGCCCTTACTTTATTTGGATCAGGGCGGACGCCATCTCTGTTGAATAGGAGCCCCAGGATGTTTCTCTCTATGGCGACAAAGAGGCACTCCTTTGGATTGAGGCGGAGCCCTGCAGTCTGAACACAGATGACAGGCGACTCAGATGTTCTTCAAATGTTTTCGAGAAAATGACAATGTCATCTAAATAGCAAAGACACGTCGTCAACTTAAGGTATCGAATCAAGTTGCCCATCATGCATTCGAATGTGGCCGGAACATTACTTTGAATTCATAGAGGCCATCCGGTGTAATTAAATCTGCCTTTCCCTGTCAGCTTCGTCAACCTCAATTTGCCAATAACCTGTCTGCATGTCCATAGTTGAGAAGTATGTAACTCCTTTCAAGTAGTCGAAGGTGTCGTCAATGCTCAGCAATGGGTAGACATCTTTCTTTGTGATTTTTTTCAGCTGCCGATAGTCGACAAAGAAACGCAATGTGCCATCCTTCTTCTTTACAGAGATGACCAGGGCCTCTCCAACAGTTGAATGTCATAGTGCATCTTCTCCACTTCCTCCCAAATTATCCGTCTTTCAACTGGCAACACACTATACGAACACTGGCTAATTCATGGATGATCCCCAGTATTGATACAATGTCTTATTGTGGGCCGTTTTGTCTGACTCTCCTGCTGGGGTGTGAATGCACCAGAAAATTGGCGTAGTATAGCTAACACCTGCTGGCATTGTTCCTTGGTCAGTATGGGCCTTATTGGCAGTTCCATGGTTGTTTTCTCCAGTGTGTTGCCTATACTAATAGCAGAGCATGGGTCTTCGTTGATGATGTTGAGCTCACTGTCCTGGATTGGTTCAGCTCTCCTGATACACATTCCTTTGGAGGTGAGTTTTGACTGCTGGTGACAATTAGTGATCCAAATCTCTCCTTGACCACCGGTAATGCTTATGAAAGCCGCTGGTATGTAAATTTCTTTTGTGAACCTAATAAACTTTTTACTGTCGACAAGCACTCCACATATTAACCGGTCACCTGCGTTTGTGACTGGCACTTGTCTCATTGTCAACGGCGGGATCATTACATTGTCAGTGGCAAATAACTTCCCAGAAAATTCTATATTACGTGTACCCAATGGAATGACTTCCTCAATTTGCAGCTCAGATCTTCAAAAAAAATGTTCAAATGTTTGTATAGCTTATGGGACTTAACTATGGGATCATCAGTCCCTAAACTTACAAACTACTTATGAACTAACTAATACTAAGGACAGCACAAATATCCATGCCCGAGGGGGGATTCGAACCCCCGACCGTAGTGGCCGTGCAGACCACGACTGGAACGCCTCAGTCCCCTCGGCCACCGCGGCCGGCCCTCAGATCTTCCACAGTCAATGATAGCTTGAGATACCTGTATGTACGACAGTGTCAGCTCACCATGTCGTTGGGCCCGGTTCTTCAGTTTTTGTTCTGCTGGGCGGATTTGTCACTGGCGGTCTCCAAATGTCTTCTTACGTTCTGTCTGGAATGTTACCCAGTCATTCAGCTTGTCTTTGTTGTTTTCAAACCATTGCTGGGCTGTTTGGTCCAGGTAGAAATAAACATTGGCCAAGCACATTGTATGATCCCACCTGTTACACTTGGTGACTCGGTCGAATCCTTTTAGCCATTTGTTGGGGTCCTGTCCAGTGTCTCCAGAGAACGCTAACGGATGTCTGATGTGCAGCTCGCTTACTGCTGGTTTCGTCTCCATGGGTCTTGTACAGACTTTTGGAAGGATGTACTCATTATCTAGAAAATTGTAATTTGATGATTGGAATGTTATACTGTCTGATGGCAGATACAACTATTGACGAACATGGAAACTGATATGTATTATAAGGTCAAAAGTTGTAGAGATTTCTTATTTTAACAGTTCACAAATTGTATTATATCTTATGTTACTTTTATATCCAAGAATGACTCAGAAATGAGTTGAAACTGGTCATCACTGTTAATAAATTTATAGTCACGGCTATAGATATTGTCTCGTTTAAATGCAAGCAAGCTTGATTTCGAAGGGAGGGTTGTCAACTGAACACAACACTTATACTGAAAGCAGGTTTATTGCGAACTGAAACGTACACGCAGATCTGACTGCCTGTCGGGCAGAGTCCTCTGCTATTTATAGACAGACAGAATGTACCAGAAATTAGAAGAATAATTAACATAATAAAATGTAGAAATTACAAGTGAACATAAGAAACATGTAAAACATTCTGAAATTGACAAATACAAAGAAATAAATTTTTGCCGGTGAATGGGATTGAACCATCGACCTTCAGCACTGCAGTCTGTGACGCTATCCATTGCGCCACACCAGCAGGCAGATGGGGTGTGGTCTTGTGGCATATTGTCTACTTAATCAAAAAACTTGAATATTGATTACAGAAATTTATATATAACGATGTATCTGTCTTAGATAAAAGTATCCGTAAGAACCTCAGTTGCCCCAGAATGATCAATTTTTAATGAATATTATATATTAATTGTTGGTAGCCAGTGGCAGTGCTAGACGAAAAGTTTGCGTCGGTGAACTCGTCTTTGCAAGGTCCCATTTATTTTTCAGTAAAAATGTTAAATAAAATGAGCTGAATTATACACCAATAATATTTATAATAACATTTTGTTATTATAATATACATAAATTGAAGGAACATGAAGTTCTGGAGAAATTCAGAGGGAGATTTAGGCATCAATTGACAGAAACAGGGGGAAGTAAAACAGTAGAAGAGGAATGGGTAGCATTGAGAGATGAAATAGTGAAGGCAGCAGAGGACAAAATAGGTAGAAAGGCAAGACCTACAAAAAATCCTTGGATATCACAGGAAATACTAAATTTAATTGATGAAAGGAGAAAATATAAAATTGCAGTAAATGAAACAGGCAAAATGGAGTACAGACGACTGAGAAATGAGATTGACAGGAAGTGCAAAATGGCTAAGCAGGAGTGGCTAGAAGCCAAATGCAAATCTGTAGAAGAATGTATAAGAAGGGGAAAAGTAGATACCACCTAAAGGAAAATAAAAGAGACAATTGGGGACAAGAAAAGCAACTCTACGAATATCGAGAACTCAGACGGGAAACCAGTTCTCAGCAAAGAAGGGAAAGCTGAAAGGTGGAAAGAGTACATAGAGCAGCTCTACAAAGGAAATGAACTTAGAGATGATGTTGTAGGAAGGGAAGAGGAAGGAGATCAAGATGAAATAGGAGATACTATACTGAGAGATGAATTTGACAGAGCCCTGAAAGACCTAGGTCAGAACAAGGCCCCCAGGAGTAGATGACATACCCTCAGAGCTACTAAAGTCTCTGGGAGAGCCAGCCATGACAAAACTATCTGAACTGGTGCGTAGGATGTATGAGACAGGCGAAATACCCTCAGACTTTAAGAAAAATGTAATAATCCCCATTCCAAAGAAAAGACAGGTGTGAAAATTACAGAACCATCAGTTTGATAAGTCATGGTTGCAAAATTTTAACACGAATTATCTTCAGGAGAATGGAAAAGCTGGTAGAAGCTGACCTCGGGGTAGATCAGTTTGGATTCAGGAGGAACGCAGGAACCCGGGAGGCAATACTCACTTTACGTGTTATCTTAGAAGATAGATTAAGTAAAGACAAACCTACATTTTTAGCTTTTGTAGATTTGGAGAAAGCTTTTGACAACGTTGACTGGAATACACTCTTTCAAATTCTGAAGTCAGCAGGGGTAAAATACAGGGAAAGGAGAGTTATTTTCAACTTGTAAAAAAGCCAGACCGCAGTTATTAGACTCGAAGGGCATGAAAGGGAAGCATCAGTTGGGAATGGAGTAAGACAGGGTTGTAGCATTTCTCCAATGCTATTTAATTTGTACATTGAGCAGGCAGTGAAGGAAAGCAAGGAAAAATTTGGAATAGGGATTAAGGTTCAGGGGGAAGAAATAAAAACATTGTGTTTTGCTGATGACATTGTAATTCTGTCAGAGACAGCAAAGGACCTGGAAGAGCAGTTGAATGGAATTGACAGTGTGTTGAAGAGAGCGTATAAAATGAACATTAGCAAGAGCAAAACAAAAATAATGCAATGCGGTCTTAGAAAATCAGGTGATACTGAAGGGATTAGATTAGGTAACGAAACAATGAAGGTGGTAGATGAGTTTTGTTACTTGGGTAGTAAAATAATATGTGATAGTCGCAGTACAGAGGATATAAAATGCAGAATGGCAATGGGAAGAAAAGCATTTTTGAAAAAGAGAAATTTGCTAACATCGAATATTAAGTGTAAGGAAGTCTTTTCTGAAGGCATTTGTGTGGAGTGTTGCCTTGTACGGGAGTGAAACATGGACGATAAGCAGTGTGGACAGGAAGAGGATAGAGAATGTGATGCCACAGAAGAATGCTGAAGATTAGGTGGGTAGATCGCATAACTAATGAAGAGATACTGAACAGACTTGGTGAGAAAAGGAATTTTTGGCATATCCTGACTAAAAGAAGGGATCGCTTGGTAGGACACATTCTTAGACATCGAGGAATCATAAATTTAGCATTGGAGGAAAGTGTGTGGGGTAAAAATCTCAGAGGGAGACCAAGAGACGCATATAGTAAGCAGATTCAAGTGGATGTGGGTTGTCATTCCTATGAGGAGATGAAAAGGCTTGAGCTCAGGATAGAGTAGGGTGGAGAGCTGCAGCAAACCAGTCTCCGGACTGAAGACCATAACAACACAATATACAAGTATTATTGCAATAACGAAAATTACAATAAACAAACATAAATTAAAACAAGGAAACTTTTCGGCTTTTTGCCTCACTGAATTTTTTAAAGATCACATCATAATTAATACTAGCCACTGATTCGGCTTCAATAGATAGCACTGACAATGCAGATACTCTTTATTGGCTCGTTATGTTTCTTAAGTAAGTCTTAATCAATTACAACTTTGAAAAGCTTCTCTCAGCCGATGCCACACTGACTGGAACTGTGAGCATGATTGTGATTGTTATATAAACATTTGTATATACTTCTTCCAAATTCTTCTTCTAAAATGCACTGAAGAAGTTGTTTTGTGTCTTTGATTGAGTCTAGTGGATTGGATTTTAAAAGCTGGAGTTCCTTGTCAAGTTCTAAAGTCTGTATGTTACTATTTTCGCCTTCTGTATCATAACTAAATCATTACAATGCTTGAGAAGGTCCTTGGATAGAAATTTCAAATAACTGATATCATAAATCAAACCAAATCTCAAAATATTCTGCAAGCGCTTTGAATCAACATTCACTGTCGATTATTATATCATTGTGTTAAAAGGTTCGTTCGAAGAGCTGCATGGATGCAGATCCTGCAGCAGCAATGCAGGCACTACTGCATATGCCCTGCGAAGATGACATCATGCGCCTTCCATGCTGCTGGGACTCTTCGAACACTAAAGCTTATTTCACACCAACCCGGCAGCTGACAAGCCGGCACCGTTGCCGGACTGGCACCAGAACTGCGCCCCTTCACACTCACCCGGCAGCCGCCGAGTGGTGCCGACCTTCCGTGCCTGGTGTCTCTTCATTTTCACTACAAATGGAGGGCGACCAGTTATTAGCGTGGCTGGTGTTGTACCACCGTTTGAAGAACAGAAGAAGAAGAAGGCAGCATTGGGCCCATCCACTTGATACGGGGAGACATGAAGAGCGAGCATTCTTACTTCTTTTTGAGGAATTGAGGAGAGATGGAGATAAGTTTTTTTAATTATTTTCGGATGAGTTTACGAACTTTTGACGATCAACACGCACAAATCAAGAGTTCCATTGAAAGCCGAAACACATAATTCCTAGAATGTATGCAGCCTATAGAAAGGCTGGTAATTACAATGAGGTGAATGAAAAAAATTAAAATGTAAAAAAAACATTATTCTAAAAGACTTACAATTTGATAATCATCTTGAAAGTTAAATTATAGGTTAAAATTGAACGACCCATGAATTTTCAGAGTTTTCTGAAGGTGTAAATTGTTCCACAGCTTCTTTATAATGCCGTGTGTTAGTAGTGGCTGGTGGATTATTAACTGCTTCATTCACACTTCGTTGTTCCTGACACAGGGGTAAACATGAAGTAAATGCACGTGCCGTACTGGGATGAGCAACTTTATTAAGGTTTTCCACAGACATTTTACATTTCTTAATTTCTGAAATTAGCTGCATTAGCATTAAGTGGAACTCCACTACCTCATCGTCAAGTGTTTCAAGACACAAGCCGACTGGATTTCCTGTACAGTGCATTACTCAGTTCTACCTCTACAGGGTCAAGTATTGTTTTCTTATTAATCCGTGATTCAGATGTTTTGAAGTCGCGAACTTTCTTGGTTAATGACTCATTGCCACAATTTTCTATATCCGGATTGTCATCAACAATGACCGAAAAAGTGTCTTTAGAATGTGGTGTTTCCACAGTCTCAACACTGTGTGTGAGCGAGAAACTGTCGAAAGTCGGGCGTCCTGTAGTTTTCTTCAAAAACTGTAACTGCCGATTGTATATGTATGTGCTGGTGGCTGCCTCTGACTACGAAAATTTACAGACGATTTATACATCCTATCACTTCTCTGGAAAGACTCTCGAATATTCGCCCACTTCTTGAGAACAAATTTACCTGAAACAAAAATGTTACCTGAAGTGATTGATCACTCTACTATAGTCAGAAAAATAAATTCACTGGTTTTCAACCTGACTCAGATAATAGTTTCATGAAAACGAGCAAAACCCGACTGGCCGGTAGAACGCAATTGCCGGCTAGGTACAAAGCCCTGCACTGGCCCTCATGCCCCGCCAACCCCGTCCGTTGTTCCCGACGACAGGGAAGTCAGGCCGACGCAGTGCGAACGGCCGGCAGCCCGCGGCCCCGGCCCGGCTGTCGGTGAGCCGCCGGTGTGGCCTGCCGGCCAGGTGTGAAGCGTCCCACTAGCGCCTCACCCTCTCAGCCAGGTAACCGGTGTCGGCTGCCGGGTAGATGTGAAATAAGCCTAACCTGCAGCCTGCAGTTTGCGTATCAAGTGTGTGCTCACTTGAGGTTCATTCGAAGAGCTGCATGGATGCAGATTCTGCAGCAGCAGTGCAGGCATGACTGCGCATGTGCTGCGAAGATGACGTCACGCGCCTTGCATGCTGCTGGGACTCTTCGAACACTAACCTGCAGCCTGCAGTTTGTGTATCATGTGTGTGCTCACTTGAGGTTTGTTCGAAGAGCTGCATGGATGCAGATCCTGCAGCAGCAATGTAGGCACTACTGCGCATGCGCTGCGAAGATGACGTCACACACCTTACATGCTGCCGGGACCCTTCGAACACTAACCTGCAGCTTGCAGTTTGCGTATCACGTGTGTGCTCACTTGAGGTTCGTTTGAAGAGCTGCATGGATGCAGATCCTGCAGCAGCAATGCAGGCACTACTGCAATTGCGCTGCGACGATGACGTCACATGCCTTGCATGCTGCCGGGACTCTTCGAACACTAACCTGCAGCTTGCAGTTTGCGTATCACGTGTGTGCTCACTTGAGGTTCATTTGAAGAGCTGCATAGATGCAGATCCTGCAGCAGCACTGCAGGCACTACTGCAATTGCGCTGCGACGATGACGTCACATGCCTTGCATGCTGCCGGGACTCTCCGAACACTAACCTGCAGCCTGCAGTTTGCGTATCACGTGTGTGCTCACTTGAGGTTCGTTTGAATAGCTGCATGGATGCCTTTTACTCTCCAATGCAAAGCATTCGAAGATTAGATGTGATGTAGCTTCAACACCATCATCACAGATCCTACATTTAGGGTCCTCTTCTGTTATTCCCATTGTATGTATGTGTTTTTTGAAATTCCCATGGCCTATCAGCAATCCAGCCATTAGTGTAATCTCTCTCCTGTTCAGGCCCGGGATTGCAGAGCTTCTTTTAAAACATGGCTTTGGCATCATTACCTTGCCATGTTTTTGTCGATAGACTTTGGTCCAATATTCTACGTGCTGTCTTCTGAGCCAGTTACGTAGCTCCAATTTGATCATTGCCTCGGTGGTTGTCAGGACAGGTTCCTGTCCAATAAATGGAGTCTCTGCCCCCATCCTGGCTAATCTGTCGGCATGTTCGTTGCCACTGATCCCCAAGTGGCAGGGACCCACAATAGGTTTACTCTATTGCTTTTCCCTAGCTCCACCAGAACCCTGTGACATTCTGCAACAATTTTAGACCTTGTTGCAGGAGCTGCCAGTAATCTCAGGGCTGCCTGGCTGTCTGAATAGATATAGATGCTACGGTCTTTGTAGAACCTACGCAAATTCTCCTCCACACACGCCCTGATGGCAGTGATTTCGGCCTGGCATACTGAGACCAGTTTCCCTAGAGAGATGACGCCCTTCAGTCTTGGCTGCACCCCGTATACCCCGCCCCCAACGCCTTGGTCTGATTTTGACCCGTCTGTGAACCAGACAATATCCCCTGTACGGTGTCGAACTATTTTCTCCCACTGCTCCCTACTTCCTATTGTTATATTGAAAGGCTTGTTGAAGCAATATGGGGTTATAATATAGTCGGCTGGCATTTCCCCAACCTTTCCTATGTTTACCTCACTCACTATTTTAGTGTGTGATTCTGGATATCCCAAAGAGTTCCAGTTTTTGCCAGTTTTGAGTCTGTATGCACCAGCCACTGCCTCCATCTTGACCCAAAGGTGTAATGGGGGCATATCCAACATGGTTACCATCCCAGCAGTTGGTGTGCTGCTAATTCCGCCTGTTATGGCTAAGCAGGTTAATCTCTGCACCTTCCAAGCTCCTTAGCAGCAACCTGCTGTTCTACCTTCTTCCACACACGTGATATGCAAACTGCAGGCTGCTGGTTAGTGTTCGAAGAGTCCCGGCAGCATGCAAGGCGCGTGACGTCATCTTCGCAGCGCATGCGCAGTAGTGCCTGCATTGCTGCTGCAGGATCTGCATCCATGCAGCTCTTCGAACGCACCTCAAGTGAGCACACATGTGATATGCAAACTGCAGGCTGCAGGTTAGGCTTATTTCACATCTTAGGACTAACCCCCAGATCCTGTTTTCTGCACCAGTCTTGCACAATGTCCAACGCACCTTGTGACATGTACTTGACTGTGTCAGCTACTTTGCGAAGTATTACTATGAAAAGATCATCTGCATATCCTTGGCAAAAGTACTGCCTAGAGTTTAATTCTCCAATGAGATCATTCACCACAGATTCCACAATAAAGGGGAAAGAACTCCTCCTTACGGGCAACCCCTAGTGGTGTTGATTACCATTTTTTCATTCATCATGGTAGCCTCTACCTCTCTTCCACTGAGCATGGCCCTAGTCCACCTACATATAGTGGTCCCTAGGTCATGCACCTCTGCTGCCCTAACCATGGAATCGAATGCCGTGTTGCTAAAAGCCACCTTGATGTCCAGGAAGATACAGAGGGCTATTTCCTGAAAGTATAGTGCTTTCTCCATCTTCCCAACGAGTTGGTGGAGAGCTGTCTCACATGATTCACCTAACTGATATGCATGTTGGTTTGAATGTAGAGGAGCCCTACATAACCTCCTTTCTCCAACATGCACATTACCCAGCTTTTCCAATGTCTTAAGAATGAAGGAGGACAGGCTGATTGGTCTCATATCCTTGGCCTTGGTATGATCAATTCTCCCTGGTTTTTAAATGAAGACAACCTTCACTGCCCTCCAGGCATTGGGAATGATCCCTACTGCTAGGCTAACCCTGAATAACCTGCATGGGAATCTAATAAGATTTTCTCCCGTTTGTTGCAGGAGAGCTGGAAAGATTCCATCGGGGCCAGGTGACTTGAACGGTTGAAATGTTCCCACCGCCCATCGGACCTTACTGAAATTGACACACTCCTTGGCGAAATCCCAGTCCTCTCTGCGAATACCTGAGAACCGTTGTCTCTCAGGAATCGCATTCTGATCTGAGTTATCCACCAGAGTATATTGAGGAAAGTGAGTCTTGAGGAGCAGTTCCAGTGTCTCATGTGCTGTCTTTGTATACTCCCCATCATCCTTCCTCAGTGTTCCTACTGGATTAGTTGGTACCCTAGTGAGGATTTTATGAAGTCTCGCTTGAGCAGCCGTGCCCTCCACTTCCTCACAGAATACCTTCCAGGATGCCTCATTTGCCTGTCCAATGGCAAGGTTGTAATTGACAAGGGCCTCACGATACTTTGCCCATTTTCCTTTGCGCCTCGCAAGATTAAACAGTCTTCGTACCTGTTTCCTTCGCATTTCCAGGTTATTATTCCACCAAGGCACACTCCTATTTGTGTGCTTCCTTGTGATTGAGCAGTTGTCCTGGTATGAGGTCACTATAGCAGAGGTTAGGACCTCTGCCACTTCCTCAAACTCTGCTGGATTCCTTATCGAAGTTTTAATTTCCGATAGGCTGAAGTCAAGGTCTCTCCTATATGTCTCCCAGTCCGTTTTCCTGGGATTCCTATAGGCCATGGTCTGTCTGGTTCCCACTTCAACCTTGAATTTAATATACATGTGTTCTGATGAGGATGGCTCCAGGACCACATGCCACTGTTTGACATAACTGCCCATCATCATGGACCCAAAAGTTATGTCAATTACTTCTTCCCTTCTACTATTCCTGAATGTAGGTTCATCACCCCTATTCAGGATCTGCAAGTTGTTAGGAGAAATTCAAGAAGGTGCTCACCTTTACCGTTGGTGTCCTAGCTGCCCCACGATAGATTGTGGGCATTGGCATCACATCCCACCAACAGTTCATCTCCTTGCCGATGGCAGGCTTCCGTCAGTCTCCTCACTTCCAAAGAAGGAGGAGAGCTGTCTTCGTAAGGAAGGTATGCTGAGGCCAAAACAATTTCCCTCGTGGTACCTTCCTCACGTTGCTGCATCCTGATGGTCACCAGGTCCCTGGAACAAAAATCCATCATTGGTATGAAAGGGATTCCATTTCTAACGTAAATGCATGTTCTGGAGTTTTTTAGATTTCCAGCATAAATCAGCTTACCTCCAGTATCACTGAGGCCCGATACACCCCCTTTGTATACCGTATTTTATCGCGTAATCCCCCCCCTTTTTTTCTCGAAAAATTTTCTTGAAAACACTAGGGAGGGAATTATGCGAGTAGTTATTCAGAAAGGAAGAAAAACTATGTATTAGGCAGTAAAAGATACCGGTATACGGCAAATTGTGAAAAAATGGTACCTACAGTGCGTTTAAAATTTGTTGCGACTTTTCGCATGTCGGTGCCCAGCGAGTGGAGGGTTCGCATAGTTTACAGCGTATGCTGATCGCGCCGGCAACATCTAACGCCACGCTGGCGCTTGGAAATATTCTTTGTCGGTAGGACACAACAATGCAGGATAGAGAACGCAAAGGGCCACTGCGGGCACCACGTGCTACTGTTTACACACGCTTTGGCAACAGCGGTGCCTCACAAGCCGAGCCGGTGGCGGCGGGAGTGGAAAAAGGCGGCTCATTATTGCTGTTACCTGGGCAACGGCGTCTCCTTCACCTCGACAATCCAAACGTCAGAAGTCGCAAGTAATGTTAAATTTACTGTAGCGGTATTTATTTTCTTAACACAAGACCCACAGAAAGATCTGGAGCTTGCCTTTGCAGCCACGAGTTTATCTTTTTGTCTCCGCCAATACCGTATTGAATTAGGATTGACGGAGAAATGCCTTCCTGCAGCTTTTACTCCGTTTCTATCGGCGTAAGATAACACATTTAGCTTAAATTTGGCCGTGTAGTTTGAATATTTCGCCATTATGACAACTTGTAGCAAACTGACCTAGAAATATGTCTGTGGCTTAAGGTTTCAAATTTACAGTATGTTGTGACAATGCAAATATTCGTTCGTGGCAGTACCGCTGCGTCCATTGTCAAGTTATTTGAAGGCCGCTCCTGTTGGAACAAATCGGGGAGGGAATTATGCGCGATATTAATAAAATAATTTTTTAATTATGAAAAATCGTATGGGAGGGGAATATGCGAGGGGGGAGCTTATGTGATAAAATACGGTAAATAGGGTTCTTTTATCAGGGCCACGTCCACCTCCTGTCTCCCCAGGCGACCTTTCAGGGCAGCAGTGGCCCCTTTACTGTGCTGCAGGTTTATCTGAAGCACTTCCAGTCCCCATCTTGCTGCCATTATTGCCTTTAAGGTCTTTGATTACCCTGGCAGCGACCTGCGAGAACCCTAAAAACAGCTTCAGGCCTTGCTTTCGCATTGCCTCCAGGGACTTCTCTCCAACCTCCAACACCAGGGTTCGTCCTTCCAGAACGACCTTTTGGTTATTACCCTCCAATCCTTTGTCGAGGCTTTTGGGTTCTGGACCGTTATTTTCTCGAACAGAGTCTTTGGAGAGACATCCTTAAGGATCTTTGGTACCCATATTGATACCAAAAAATGTTCAAATGTTTGTTAAGCTTATGGGACTTAACTACGGGGTCATCAGTCCCTAAACATACAAACTACTTATGAACTACTTACGAACTAGGACGGCACAAATATCCATGCCCGAGGGGGGATTCGAACCCCTGACCGTAGTGGCCGTGCAGACAGTGACTGGAGCGCCTCAGTCCCCTTGGCCACTGCAGCCGGCCATATTGATAGCTTTGTGGTCTTCAGGAGTTCGGCTGCTGTCTTGACCAGCAGCTTTGCATCCTCCCACGGGGATATCATTGGCACCTTGTCCTTAAGCCATCCTGCTGAGTGCTCCCCCTCACAGTGAAAAATGAGGGCACCGCGATCTAGATAGACCCTCCTGAATTTGGGTCCTGGACCAGCGTCCCCCCCAATCTCTTCAAAGAGGGCCATCTGCACGAGCTCTTCCTGCTGCGAGGTGATGCTCACCAGTGGGTATCCTTCTTGGACAACTGCCATTCTAAAGACCGAGACTGTAGTACCATAGGTCTGTTTCCCTATTTCCTGCCTCAGCCTTTTAGGATCACGCTTGTCCAGAGAGAAGGGAGTCTTAGATTCCTCCCTAACCCTGTCTTTGACGTCAAGGGAGTCTGTGTATCCCCTTCGACATGAGGCAGTTTCTTTTTGGGGGTCTTGGGCTCAAGCCCTTTTGATTCCCTCCACTTATGCTTAGGAGGCCATTATTTTCCTTCATTTTGCTTTTGTTCCTTGAGAAGTTTCCTCCTCTGAGCACCAGACAAGGCCTTATTCCTAATCTAGTCCAACTTCTCTGTTGCAGTTCCCACTTCTTGCTCAGGTCTAGACCCTGATTCAGATGTAGGAGTGCACTCCATCGGTCCTGATCCCGATGTCTGAGTATCTGAGGTCTCAGATTACGCCTCAGGTTCTTTTAAAATACTTTCTTTCTCTGTGTTCATCTTAGTCCCACGAGATTTGGGGATTTATATGGTCCACACCACGATAACCAAGTGCGGTGCAAGGCAACTTACTCAGGGAGGTCGCCCGGTATCCCTGTGGCTCCATTCGAGACACATCCACCCACATGCCATGCACCCCTCGGCACGGATCACATCACACCTTGGGTTGGGAAAGGACTGGGAGAGGATAAGGAAGACGGGATGTTGTGGGACACTCTTAGTCAGATCCATCAGCTGAGGCCTTTCCGGCAGTAGGTTCTCTACCTTCGGTATAGCCCTCAGCTTCCCACGGATGCGCAAGCCTCTCCACCCACACGGACAGTGCTTCGTCAAGGTGGTGTCCCCTGGAGAGATCGTTTAAGACTACTTCACAATCATTAAGTGTTTCAGAATCATCAGTTTTATTTTTCAGGTCATTCAGGCTTTCAATGATATCATGAAATAGAAATAAAATAGTTTTTGGTGCTCCAATTCTGCTTTCCCATCTTGTTTCAGACAGCTGTTTCAATGTCAATTTTAAGATACTTTTTATAAGTTCCTAACCCTTGCTAGACCTTGTAATGAGCACATAAATTTTATTGATGAAGCCGAAAAATGTTATAGCTGTTGTAGATCAATTAGCTGCATCTATGAGAAGCAAATTCCAAGAATGGTATTCACATGGGGTGAAGAATGGTCGTGGATTAATATTGAGTATTCTTGTTCTTAACACTTTTATTAATACCAACCACATTGGCGCCGTTATCATATGCCTGTCCTCGACAGTTTATTATATCTAGATCATTGTTTTCTAGTTCCTTTAAAACTGTTTTTGTTAAATACTCTCCTGTTATTTCTGAAATGACAACAAACCTAACAAAGTCCTCCTCTATCTTTCCAGTTAAGGAGTTGCAAAATCTTAATATTATTTCATTTCCTTGGTACAACTGAGCATGAAGGCATAATATTTTGCTTGTTTGACCCTTTTTAAGTTTCGTTAATGACAGTAATGAAAGTAATTAATTTTGGATCTCATGGCTCAGATAACGTCGAGGAAGTTGCTTTTCATTAATACTTTGCAAGTGCTCTTTTAGTGTTAGATCATATTTGGATAACAGTTTAAATAGGTCTATAAAATTTCAGTTGTTTCCAGATTCTCGATGACCTCTAAATCCCAGATTGTGTGAGGCTAAGTAGTTGATAATATCGATCAATCTTTCAAACAAGTTATACCAATACTTTTTTGATTTAATAATCAGGCTCTAGTTTTCCTTGTCTGTTGTTTTCCCACATTTGATTCCTTTATAGAATTCCATCCATTTAATAATACACTCCATCTTTGTTCATGTACTTGCAATATCCTACAAAAATCTTTCCAGTCACAACAGCCAGCTGCTCGGCCACCATTGGCCAGACGTTTTCATTTGGTGAGAGATCTGGAGAACGTGTTGACCAGGGCAGCAGTCAAGCATTTTCCGTATCCAAAAAAGCCCATACAGGACCTGCAACATGCGGCCATGCACTATCCTGCTGAAATGCAGGGTTCCCAGTGATCGAATTAAGGGTAGAACAACGGGTCGTAGCACATCTGAAATGTAACGGCCACTGTTCAAAGTGCCTTCGATGCGAACAAGAGGTGATCTAGACGTGTAACCAATGTCACCCCATACCATCACGCAGTGTGATACGACAATATGGCGATGACAAATACACGCTTCCAATGTGCATTCACCGCAATGTCGCCAAACATGGATGCGACCATCATGATACTGTAAACAGAACCTGGATTCATCTGGAAAAAATGACGTTTTGCCATTTGTGCATCCAGGTTCATCGTTGTGCACACTATCGCAGGCGCTCCTGTCTGTGATGCCTCATCAAGGCTAACCGCAGCCAAGGTCTCCAAGCTGATAGTCCATGCTGCCTCAAACGTCATCAAACTGTTCGTGCAGATGATTTTGTCTTGCAAACGTCCCCATCTGTTGACTCAGGGATCGAGATGTGGCTGCACGATCCATTACAGCCATGCAGATAAGATGCCTGTCATCTCGACTGCCAGTGATATGAGGCCATTGGGATCCATCACGGCTTTCCGTATTGCCCTCCTGAACCCAGCGATTCCATATCCTGCAAACAGTCATTGGATCGCGACCAACGTGAGCATCAATGCCACAATACGAGAAACTGCAATCCTGATAGGCTACAATCCGACCTATATCAAAGTAGGAAACGTGATGGTAAGCATTTCTCCTCCTTACTCGAGGCATCACAACAACGTTTCCCCAGGCAACACCGGTCAGCTGCTGTTTGTGTATGAGAAATCGGTTGGAAACTTTCCTCATATCAGCACGTTGTAGGTGTCACCACCGGCGCGAAACTTGTGTGAATGCTCTGAAAAGCTAATCATTTGCATATCACAGCATCTTCTTCCTGTCAGTTAAATTTCGCATCTGTAGTATGTCATCTTTGTGGTGTAGCCATTTTAATGGCCAGGAGTGTATAATTTCTCTCCCACGCAGTCACAAAATAATAAACGACTTATTTACATTACTGACAAAAAAGGAGCAAGAAGCAATTAAAAGGAAGGATAACATAAAAAGTCAATTTACGTTATGTTAACTATAGCGATTATGCCTTTTTAAACTCACAGTTACATGTTGCCTGTAAGTAAAAGTTAAATTTTCTTATGCTGAGATTCTCTCTTTCCCTCCCCCCCCTCTCTCTCTCCTCTCTCTGTCCCCCTCTCTCTCTTTCTTTCTCTCTCCCCCCTCTCTCTTTCTCATTTTTGTCATGCTGCCTGGGGGATGGGCACGTGCCCCGTGCCCCCCCCCCTCGCCCCCCTAAATCCGCCATTGCGGATGACAACTGCAGTTGGAACGCTTTTCCACTTGTTGGGACAATAGAAAGTTTCCAATTGAATATATCTGGTGAAATTTCAATCTCGAAACTGTTAATCGGATATTTATCAAAGTTTACATAAGACTCAAAACAAAAGTCGCGAATTATTAGTGTGCGAATGTGAAAGTGAGCTGCAAGTTGTTGCTATGCAGTGCAAAAGAGCAAAAGAGCAACTGTACTAAACTACCCCATTTGACGGTGCTTAAAAGTACTCATTGTTATAGTACAGAAAGAATTGGACGTGGTATCTTTATTCATGACAGCATCGTTTTTGTATTCTACCATGTATGATGCGAGAACAAGAAGTAATTATAAAAGGTAAAACAGTCAACAATCCGAAGATTGGTTTGAACACCACAGTGCTTTACTAGGCATGATCCTGTTTGGAGGTGGTAAGCCGTTGCCTTCCTCAGACCTTCGAACTGACTTACCCAGCCAGTTATGGGGGGACCTACAGTTCAACGTGGGTTCCGAACCACGGTGCTACTCAGTATTTTTCACATGAGCAATACTGCCAGAGGTGAAAGAAGTAGAAAGTGACAGATAAAAATCCTAGGACCTGCCGAGGATCGAACCTGCGACCTTTGGATTTGTAGTCTGGCACTTTACCACTGTTCAGCCGAGGCGCACGAAGTAAAATATATAAGAATTATTTAAGAAATTTATACATACTATAAAACGGATGTGTGTGTGTGTGTCTTCCACATCTCCTCCTACTAAAGGTTTTTTTTTATTATGGAGACTCGAGTTTAGACTTCAATTATTACAAGGAATCCAGTAGATCTATCCGAAAATGAGTTACACCAGTCTTTCAATGTTTCGTGAATTTGCTAAACGACTTAAGTCGCTAGAGGTACATTTTCAGAAACAACAAGTTTCACAAAGAGATACATGAAGCAGTGTAGAATAACTACAGATTCTACATCAAGAATTTGATCAAACGTTTTTTGAAGCCTGTGCTATCTACACGGGTCTACTACAAGTACAATATAAAAATACGCACATAAATGCAATGAAGAGCTTGCCACAGATTTATAAATTTTCAGCTCTAGTATTACATTCTACAATTACTTTCTCAAAATTTACACAAGTAGCTATCTACATTTAATTAATGATTTTAACCAACTGTGGACATCGTGATCACCAATATTTTCCGCTGAACACACTCAGTACACGTGAATCTTTGTGCAGTAATAGCCAGCGACTGTGCTCGCTCTATAGCGCCCTTATCGCAAAACAAAAATGATAAAACCGAACAGCAGAGAAAAAGTAACGAGGGAAGTCAGTTTGAACCATATTGTCATACAACTTTATATATTTTTAAGACACCAAATGAAGATAGTAGCTGATGTGGCATTTACCGCTGGGAGGCCTCAGTTTGTTCTCTACGCTGTCCCAAGCCTCCAATAGGCAGGCCACCAGTGGTTCAACTATCAAGTAATTTTAATCAGACCGCAGCACTTACATAAAATTTACGACAGTAAAATAAATTATGCTTCGCAAACAAATACATATGCTAAGAAATATATCTTAATACTGACTTACCTTAGAAATGTGAAATCCATTCTAACAGTGTGATAAATGTGTCGAAATATACGTAACAGATGAGAATGTAATCTTTCCCGGCGTATACTGCTGATGAAGAATTCTCGGGCTTCCAGCCGGGTGGCGGTTTCTTCAAACTGCGACGTTTCGACGAGTGACATACTCGTCATCTACTGGCGAAGTGGCTTCGCAGTTTGAAGAAACTGCCACCCGGCTGGAAGCCCGAAAATTCTTCATCAGCAATATACCGTACATAATACCTTATTTACAATAAACAACCGCTTTCTCATTCAGTAACGACAAGAAATGTAGACAGAATGGTTCTACGTGGGAATATTTGGACACACTGCGTTTTGTGCGTCATTTCGTAACTGCAGTTTTGTGCGCATGCTCAGATTCACGACAGGTGTTGTATGGGAATTCCATTAACTGATCGGTAATAGTCGCCAGCACTCGTGAGACTTCGAGCCGTGTTGGGGTGACGATGCTCGTTGTTAACTGCACAGCGTGTGCTAACAGCGTGGTGTCACTGCATTGTTATCTACCTTGTTGTCTTATTTGTAACTGAGCAGGGCTGTCGTTATTGTGTTTTGTTGGAATATTTTCATTGTTTAAACGGATGTTGTGTTCGTCCTTGTGTTAAGCTAGTTGTAGGTCGTCGCTACATAAACTAGCAGTTGAGAAGCACCTTTAAACATCAACTCCAAAAATTTAAAAAATTTAACAAAGTTTTGCCAGGTCCGCACAGGCGGGAGCCCGTCGGCGGTCGCCGACGCCTTGCGCCGCCACTGTTGGTAGCCATCTTGCCGCCAAAAATTATGTTCATAAATTACTGTTGACAATTTTACCTTCTAAATTTACTGGTGGCTTTCATTTATTATGCATAAAACTTTCGTGTGGTTGACGAAATATTTTCAGCATTAATTAGCTGAAATAATAGATTTTTTTTACACACACCAGATTTGTGTAGGCTATAACGCCATAAAGTATCGATGTATTTTTTCTCTTAATATTAATAATGATTACCAGGTTATTGTAGTAACAACTATAAAGAACCCACCTGAGATTTCCGTTCTCTATAAAAATTCATTGTGGCATTTTAAAATTTTATCTGTGTGACATTAAAATATAGCCATATCAGTCCCGCATACAAGAAGTTATCTTAAGCACATAAGCGTAGAACCTACCATACATTATGTTTGCTGCATCGCTTCCTCAATCATTGCAAACCTTCTTACTTATCCTCAACTTTCGTACTACTATCTGAACAGCACAGCAGAAACACAGGTTCTCACCAAAATAAAACTCTCTCTGTACCCTCACATAACAAAATGTTCAAATGTTTGTAAAGTCTATGGGACTTAACTACGGGGTCATCAGTTCCTAAACTTACAAATTACTTATGAACTAGCTAATCCTAAGGACGGCACAAATATCCATGCCCGAGGGAGGATTCGAATCCCCGACCGTAGTGGCCGTGCAGACCGTGACTGGAGCGCCTCAATCCCCTCGGCCACCGCGGCCGGCCATCACATAACACTGCAATCTTCTCTAAATCATTTTCTGTATCGGGAACACATCTGTGGAACAATCTACCTCAAACTTTAAGAGAGATTAAATCAATTCCATACTTCGAAAGACAGCTAAGGGTCCACCTTCTGTCACAATAGTCATCTTTCTCTCCACTTACCAGTCTGTAGCTCACAGTTGTCAATTCCTCCTCCCCCTACAAATGTTTCCCTGTCCTTTCGTCAGCAGAGATCTTTATTCATCTCCACTTCCTAACAACCACAGGCACTGTTTCATTTTCCAATCTTCTCCTCTTTCGTTAATATTTTTGTTCTTTCTGTTTATATTAAACTTAGTTCAAATGTGCTAAACCAATCAATCGCCATCGAAATAACTATAGTCATTATTAGTATTGGCATGCTACACAAATTACTATTGATACTGTGTCTTTTGTGTTATTATTATCATTATTATTATTAGTAGTATTAGCTACTTTTTTCATTAATAATAATTAATATTGTGATTTCTGTTTCTTAAATCCTTTGTATACGTTGTTCCTGGCAGATGTAAGAGAGGACCTTAAGTCCCTAATCTGGTCAGGTTAAATAAGCAAATAAATAAATAAATAAAAATAAAAAAGCATCAGACAGGGTTGCAAAATTAAGCTACTTCTCCTAATACTGGAAATTAACGAATGCTGCAGGAATGCGATCCTCGTCTTTTGACCCCAAAACAAAATCCACTCCGAGCAATCCGAGAACGGAGAATGGGAAGGAACCTTGTGTCCGACAAATCTGATTCAGATGCGGCAGAGTCAAAACTTTATGGTTCTTCTTGAACTTCTGAAGATCAAAAAACTGACTGAGAAGATTGTACTTAATTTTTTATAGTTGTATTGTATACGTAAAATACTATATACAGGCTGTGTACTCAATACAAATAAACTGTTCTGTATTACCTGAAAACTAGGAGTCGCCTGGGTACTTATTTATTTCTGTGGTAAATTAGTCCTATCACCGTCCCTGCTCTCTGCCCACTTTCTCTTTCCTTCTCTATCTGTCCCGCTTCTCCTCTTCTACCTCTCCGCCGGCCGCGGTGTTCGAGGAGTGCCGGGCGCCGTGGCTCAGCGCGCCCGGTCAGGGGGCTAAACGCCCTCTGTAATAAAAAAGCTGAGCCAAATATTCAACGAACAATGAAGAACGAACCAAACGAACGACCGCAGAGCACAGATCTACCTGAAGAACAAGGGGAGAAAAAAAAAAAAAAAAAAGGGAGACTGAGACGCTTCAGTCACGGTCTGCACGGCCACTACGGTCGGGGGTTCGAATCCCCCCTCGGGCATGGATATTTGTGCCGTCCTAGTTCGTAAGTAGTTCATAGGTAGTTTGTAAGTTTAGGGACTGATGACCCCGTAGTTGAGTCCCATAGGCCTTACAAACATTTGAACATTTTCTACCTCCCCCTGCTCACTCCTCAGTTTCCATCTCTCTCTCTCTCCACCGTTCCCTTCGCCCACCAATCACCTCCTCATCTCTCAGTCGAGCTCCTCCACCTCTTCCCCACTGTTAACTTTCATGGTGGTGAGGAAAGTGCGGTCGACGTTTATTGAAAGTTATGAAATATTAGGTAGACAGTGACTTTCCACTTGATTTGAAGGTCACATGCCATAACTTTCATCAATTTCGGAACAAAATGTTGAATTTTGTGGAATTTCGTAGGTTAAGTACCCTCTGCCATGCGCCATACAACATTTTACGTAGACAGTGATATTCCTCTGGTTTTGATCAAGTGTGCAATATATGAAAAACCGAGCGATGTGGAACAGTGGTAACACACTGCATTCACATTTGAAAGGATAGTGATTCAAATCCACCTACGGCCATCCAGATTTACGTTTTCCGTGATTTACCTAAATCACTCCAGGCAAATGCTGGGACGGTTCCTTCGAAAGGGCATGGCCGATATCCTTCCTCATCCTTGCTGAAACATTCCGAGCGTAAGCTGCGTCTCTAATGACCACGCTGTCGACGGGACGTTAAACTCCAACCCTGCTTCAAATACGAACAGCCGCGCCAGGATATAGTGCGGTCTGAGGCATCGTGTCACTGACTGCGCGGCCGATCCCGCCAAATGTTCCTCATGCATGTGTGTGTGTGTGTGTGTGTGTGTGTGTGTGTGTGTGTGTTGTCCTTAACATAAGTTAGTTTCAGTAGTTTGTAAGTCCAGGGATCGTTGGCATCACAAACATTGGAGCACTTACAGGATGAATCTCTCACTCCCCAGCGGAGTGTACGCTGATGAAGTTTGGAAAGTAGGAGGCGAGGTACTGGCATAAGTACAGTTGTGAGGACGGACCGTGAGTCGTGTCGGGATAGCTCAGTGGTAGAGCGCTTCCCTACGAAAAGCAAAGGAGACGCGAACAACCATGTTGCGTACAATAAAATAATTTCTGAGCACATTCTTGGCATAAATGGATACTGATTTCAAAATATGTTGCGAATCAATTTAGTACCACGGAAGAAATAAATTTAAAAGTCATTCATAATGCGGCAGTTCGTCACGCTTTTCACCGTTCATGATGGCTTCCAAACTATTGTTAGGTATGAGGTCCGCCTGATATGCAAAACACTATTTTATTATACGCCCAAACTAGTTTCGGCGCCTCTGTGCAATCATCAGTCGGTTTTCCATTTATTTATTGCTGTAAAAACAAAATACATTGATTTTACTATTATAATAAATTTAGGCCTAAAACGTCGTGAGGGTTTATTTTTTATTTTTTTTTTTTATTTTTATTTATTTTTTTTTTTTTTTTTACATTCTTTCTTGATGTGGTACCCTTTCTACATAGTTACGTACTGGTAGCGTTGTCGTCTGCAGCCAAATGATTTATTTGAATCTTGTGAGGATTTTAAAAACGCTACTTCTAATGTGAAAACATAAATTTGGTAAGTTGGGATATTTCGATCGTCCGCCTACTGTCTATTACTTACGGTTTCTTTTGGCGTACAGTTTCCCTTCCGCGTTTTTGTATATAACACACATGCAACACACATATTTTGCGGACATCTTTCTACCACAACCACTTCCCACTTTAGAAAATTCGACTGTGTACACTTTGTTAGTATGCGTGTCTATTAGTCGGCTTTCCATAGTTCTCCAGTGGAATGGCGGTGGATTTGAATTTTTATTTTTCCTCTGTGCCTGTGTGTCACTTGTGTGTGTTTTACCTGTCTGAGACAGCCTTTGTGTACAACATTTCAATAAGGTTTGTGTCCGAGTAGTTCTGCTGAAGCCATCATTCGCCGAATCTAGCACATTAGCTCCGGATTCGAGATTCGATGCATAATGGCCGAATACCACCGAATCCCAAATCCAGAGTGTTATACGGAAACCTTCAGTTACGAATGTTGTAGTTTAGTTTGCATAACAGTGCGCTTTCGTAACCGTTATTTACTTTATTTTCTATATATCCACTCAAAGACGAGACGGCATAAAATAAAACGTTTTCACATTGAATGTATTTAAGTGAAGGCCGGTCGCGGTGACTGAGGTGACTGAGGCGCTCCAGTCACGGTCAGCAAGGCCACTACGGTCGGGGGTTCGAATCCCCCCTCGGGCATGGATATTTGTGCCGTCCTAGTTTGTAAGTAATTCATAAGTAGCTTGTAAGTTTAGGGACTGATGACCCCGTAGTTAAGTCCCATAAGCTTAACAAACATTTGAACATTTGAATTTAAGTGAAACCACTACGAAACTTAGGCAGTTGTGTGACTATTGTGAAAACAATCTACCGTATTTACCAGAACCTAAGCGTCACTTCTTTCGGTTTTTGGGGTTCAAAAAACTGCCTGTGGTTTTCCCGTCTAATATAAACAGGCTACACTGGCGCTAAAAAAAAAAAAAAAAAAAAAAAAAAAAAAAAAAAAAAAAAAAAAAAAACTTTTTATTTTTGACTATTGAATTTTAACACATCATTCAACAAAGGAAATAGGACTTTAGTATTGCTCAACTTCAAATTTAGCAGCCTTTCAAATGTTATCAGCAACATAAATAAATTTCTTCATGTAAATACCAACAATACATAAGGCTTTAGTTTCTTGCGTTAGTTGCCTCATTCTGATTTTAGGTATCGTTTCGTCGAATTTTGCGAAGAGCTAGGGTATGTCAACCGTAATGAAGCACTAGGATTTCAAGAAGGAAGTTATTTATCATGTGAAAAAAAGTTATAATCGTCCTGTCCATCACTTATAGAATGCCTGATGTGTCACTATAAAATTAACATTTACACATCTTATTTTTTAATAATCTATTTTTCCAACTTCCAAAATATCTACTCATCTTTTAAGGTTTTACTTTTGACTATTTCCCTTTGAAAAAAGAAAAAAGGGAATCCTTTCCAGGTGTTCATTATGCAATAATATTTTTATTTCATCAAAATGAAACAGTTTGTAATAGAGTAAAGAAAGTTTCTTATTATCTTTTAGAGTATGTAAACAACATATATCACAAAATGTTTCATAAAAATTTGTTGTAGGGGGAAGGAGTATTAAAAAATCCTTAAGATTTAAAAAAATTTAAATGAAATTTTAATTTCTTAAATTTTACTGTTATATTATCATTTGGGATCTATCCCAGAAGGCTTTATCTTCATCACTAACTCTGATAGAGTAGTAATTCTTTTTAAATACGTGTACTTGAGTTGACAGATTATTTATGTTCGAGATTTGGAAAAATCAATTCGGGTTCGGAATTCGGCACATGTTTTATTTCAAATTCGATTCGGTAAAATTGGGGGTTCGACCCATGCCTATTTTTAATAGTGTTCTGTATATCAGGTGAACCTCATACCTTAAACCTTTACTGCAAACACAGCAATAATAAGAGCTGCGAATAAAAAAAATTCAATACTTCCAAACTGTGCGTTGCTAAGTGATGTAATTGTGCCTTAACCTTTGCGAATTGACAGTCAATATGTAGACAAAGTTTCATAGAAATAGGATAGACGAAACGGCAGCACATGAAATATGAAGAAATATACAAACAAATTAATTGTTGTAAGAAGAGAAGGTATTGTCACATCAGAGAGAGTCCGGTCATGAGATAATTTATTCCTTCCCTAGATAGAAAATGTGTCAGGAGAACGAGCAGTGCCTGGCTTTGTCTGCCTTCTGTCCTTTTGTCTGCGGCCGGAAACGGTCGCCGTTGTTATGCTGCGGCAACTGTACTGTTCTCTGCTGAATATGGAGAACCCGCGCTAACGTCTGCTACTTCGCCAGCGCCCCTCTAAAGGTCGCATCGGCCACGCAGACGCGTCTGATGAATTACTGACACATCTCTCTTGCACCAGAAGGATAGCGCCAGGTTTACAAGGACTCTGCTGCATCCGTCACTCATAGCAACAAATAATCCTTCAGCTAAAAAAGAGCATCAAAACTTAGAGCTCATTGAACTCTGAGTTGGCATATCGTGACTGAATACTGGAATTCCCAAATCCACCAGGATGAAACGAACAATATATTTATTCAAAAACGCTGATCACATTTCGATTAAAGGTTTCCTGATTGAGAATATCAGTATCTGGATCCTAACAATGTGACTGTAAATCAGACGTGGTTTACATTCAAAGAAATAATATCACTGCTATTGAGATATTTATACAAAATAAATTAAGAAATGATTGTCTGACCTGTCGTTGCACACACAAGAGGGCAGATCGCTCTTGCAAAAACAAAGACAAAAGCATGCCAAATTTTTTATAACAGTGTTTTTTAATCTGTCAGTCGCGACCCACAGAGGGGTCGAAAAGTGTTATTCCGGTGGTCGCCGTCACAGAAGGGAGTACCTGTACCACAAAATAACTAGGGGTTTGGTAATTTATTTAATGTGAAAATTACGGAGCTCTCAGTGATAACGATAATCATGAACTGAGTAGATCAGATATTATTTTACAATAGAGTGATCTGAAGAAGGCTATAGTGAAACTAAGAAAATTAAATTTGTTTCGTTTGAGAGAACGTAGTTGTAGGGTTGCCAGATTGAACTCGAGGCAGGCCCGGAGACCAGACGTGCGCCCCTCCCCCTTGGCCAATGACTCACCCCCCCCCCCCCCAACTGCGACCAACTCCCCCCCCCCCCCCAAACCAGGATTACACGTAAAAAAAAAAAAAAAAAAAAAAAAAATATTAAAATAAATAAAAAATAAAAAACTAATCATCTCCTCCCTCCCAGCAAGTATCCCCCCTCCCCCTCCCCCCGGTGGAACATTGCTAGGGGTAGCCTTCACATGCCGCAGTTGACCGGCCAGGCCGCCAGTTGCCGTGGATCAACAATCGGCACACTTCAGTCGGCGTGGCAGCAGAAGTGGCGGCAGCATCAAAGCTGCTCACATCAACAGCTGCGCCTTCCAAGAGTTGCCGCTTGAGGCTCCGCAAACTGGTCACCAAGAAGAGCGCCAAATACCTAATAAACTTTTGTAGCCACTCTTTCTAATTTTCTTCCTGCAACCATTCTTCACGGAACGAACTTAGATATCGTCTCTTCATTTCACTGTTATTACTCACTAATCCGAGTTAATGTAAGCTTGTCTGTTCACACACAATCCCAGTATTCCAAAAATTGCCGGTAAACTGATAACAAACAATGAACGAACGAACACAAATAATAGACGTCGGCAGTTCACACGTTGCCGCAACAGTGTTTGCTTAATAATGCGCTAGCCGATTACGACCGACGCAACAGCGAAAAGTTTTCAGAGGATGAATAGGAAAAGTAGCGTTTTGTTGCAATAAGAAATTGACATTTATATAAGGATATTCATAATTACTAGAGAGGAGCCGGAAATGGCCGAGCGCACTGAAGCGTCGTAAAAAAAAAGTTAAGATGAAGGTTACATTCAAGCCCGGAGATGAGAGACATTGGTCCGTAGACCCGGAGAATTCATTCCAAACGCGGGCACTCCGGGCGGCGCCCGGAGATCTGGCAACCATACGTAGTTGTGTTACGGTTCATGGGAAAGGTCGGCCACAGTTACCGAGCGGTCTGCGGCGCGCCAGTCACAGTCTGCACGGCCGCTACGGTCGGGGGTTCGAATCCCCCCTCGAGCATGGATGTTTGTGTCGTCTTTAGTGTAAGGTAGTTCATAAATAGTTTGTAAGCTTAGAGACTGATGACCCCGCAGTCAGGTCCCTTAAGCTAATCAAACATTTGAACATTTTTTTTTTTTTTTTTTTTTTTTTTTTTTTTTTTTTTTTTCGTGGAAAGGGGGTGGCGAAAAGAAAATTTATGTTTGAAGGGGTCGACAGAATATTTTTACTTGGAAGGGGGTCGCATATTCGAAAAAGTAAAGTTGAAAAACACTTTTCTATAGAAACTCGAAATTTAGCTGAACTTTTAGGGGAGAAGCTTTTAATAGTTTCCGCAACGAAACACTGCCCAGTAGTTAGGAAGAGAATGCGAAGGAATTCAGCTCGTATGTAAATTATCCCAGCGGTAAACCACAGTCATTGACTTCACTATGCAATAGCAGTGGTGATGCTAATGATGACAGCTCTGTTAACACGCAATTGCTTAACACAAACTTCGAATCAAGGACAACTCCTGCATGCGTAATGTAGAAGTAGATATCCCTGGAGTTATAAAATAAGTTACTTAGAAAAAGCAAGTCTCCGGTCCCAAATGTATACCAGTTAAGTTTGTTTTCAGAGAATGCTGATGCAATGGCTCCATACCTAACTATCACATACAATCTCTCGCTCAGTGAAACATCCGTACCCGAAGACTGGGAAGTTGCATCGGTGTCTCCAGTATTCAAGAAAGGCAAAGGAGTGATCCATAATACTACAGGTTTAATTCAATTACATCGGTTTGAAGCAGTCATTTAGAACATATACTTTTCTCAAACATTGTGAACTACCTCGAAAGGAACAACCTATTTACCCATAAGTTCTCATTCACAAAGAATTGTTCATGTAAAATCCAGGTAGCTATTTGTTCACATGAAATAATGAGTACTATTGACAAGGGACCTCTAACCTATTCCGTATTTCTAGATTACCAAAAGGCTTATGACACTGCACCTCGCAAGCGTCTTTGAATCAAATTGCATGATTATGGAATACCACCGCAGTTATGCTACTGGATTCGCTTTTTCCTGTCAGAAAAGATACAGAACGTATAAATAATGGGAAGTAATCGAGTAAAACAGAAGTGATATCAGGCCTTCCCCAGTGTTACGGCACCCTTACTGTTTCTTTGTAATGGATTTAAGAGACAGTGTGAGGAGTTGTCTCAGATTGTTCGCAGATGATCCTGTCAATTATCGGTTATTAAAGTCACCAGGTGACCAAAGCAGCCGCAGAATGATTTAGCTATCTGCATGGTGTAATAATTGGCAACTCTCCCTAAACAATGGAAAGGAAATGCGTTAAAATATATTTACACGATAAATCAGACAAATCTACAGGACGTAAATTCGACTAAATACTTGAGAATAACAACTGCGAACAATTCAAATACGAAAACACAAAATATTGTAGGGGAGGCAAATCAAAGACTACGTTTCATTGGCAAATCACTTAGAAGATGTAACAGTTCTACTGAAGAATTTCCGTACACTAGTGCGTCCTTTATAAAGTATTGCTGCACTTTTGGGATCTCCACCAAGTGGTACTGACAGAGAAGAAAAAGTTTAGTTTATGGTAGCGCGGTTTTTATTATCGCGATATGGGGGGAAAGAGAGTTACGGAAATGATGCAAGGGCTGTGGTGAAAATCACTAAAAGAAAGGTGTTATTCGTTGCGAGTGCCACGCAGGAATGGTCATGCGGTCTAAGGCACCTTGCTGCGTATTGCCCAACCATTCCCCGTCTGAGTGATTTGTGCCATATTTACGTACACGTAGATGTAGAAGCTCATTGGTTGCGTATTAGCATACTATATGTGTCAGATCGAAATTTATTACGTGAAATTTTCTTAACGTTTATCCCATCACAAATGTTTCGTGGTTTATTTTAGGGTAACGGCCGAAAAGTCATCCTATAGTTGAACGAATGTTTCACACGAACGATGTTTCCTAAAACCATGCTGATTCATTGAAAGAAGCTGATCCGTCTAGAGGAAATTTACTATATTCGAGCTGAGAATATGTTCCAAAATTCTATAGGAAATTGATGTCAACGATATTGGCCTCTGTTCATGTGGGTCAGTTCTTTTACCTTTCATATAAACGGTAGTCACCTGAGCTTCTTTCCAGTCACTAAGAACATTGCGCTTAATTAAGGATTCGCGATAAATACAAGCTAAGTAAGTGGCCAATGGCTCATAATACTCTTTGTAAAACCGAATGGTATTCCATTTCGGACCAGGAGACTATTTTATATTCAGATCTTTCAGCTGCGTCTCTTCACCGAAAATACCTGTTACTATGTCCTCCATTTGGTAGTTAGTGCATTGATCAAATGATGGTAAGTTTGTTCGGTCCTCCTGCGTGAAATTTTTCTTAAAGGTTAAATTTAGAATTCATCTTTCCGTTTGGTTTCTTCTGTTACTGCCCCGGAATGATCAACGACTGACTGAATAGTGGCCTTTGAGCCGCTTATTGATTTAACATTGAAGCAGAATTTTTTTTCAGGTGCTCGGAAAGATCTCTTGCTAAGGTATGGTTGTGGTAATTATTGTATGCTTCGCGCATTGATATTTTTATAGACGCACGAATCTCTAATAACTTTTGCCTCCCATTATTCGCGTGTTCTTTTTTGAACCTAGAGTGCAACAGCGTTTGCTTTCTCAGTAACTTTCTAACATTATTATTATACCACGGAGAATCTTTTCCATCCTTAATCGACTTCATAGGCACATATGACTCTAATCCTACACTTACAATGTATTTAAATTTAGTCTACAATTTCCTCTGTATTCATTGTACCAGAACAAAATGATGTCCATTCATTTTCTAAGTGTCATGTTAACAATTGCTTATTGGCTCTTTCTAAAAAAAAATACGCTCTTAGTCTTCTTAATTCATTTATTTGGGTCACTATTGACGCTATTACAATTTCATGATTAGTAACTCCTGTCTCTACACTGACATCGTTAATAAGGGCTGACCTGTTTGTCGCTATAAGGTCTAAAATATTACCATTGCTTGTGGGCTGTTGGTTTAACAGCTCAAGACAGTTTTCGGAAATTATTTGATATTTGATCGTATCTTTTGAAAGCATCAACTTTGAAGCATAAATTGTTTACATTGTAAAGAAACTGTAGACCACCTTTGACTTACGTATACCAGACAGCAAAAAAAGTAGATCACTGCTGAATCCAACCTAACTAACGTAGCTGTGTTGCAAGTACTCCAATCACCAAACCCCTGTGGAGTTCAGTCGTTCGACTACACACAATGGGTACCATAAGAAGCAGTAGAGAACATTGTTCCTTGTGGCTGTCAGTCCACAGGTAATTCAATACCGTCATACAAAGCATATTAGAATACAAGTTATTAGAGACGAGACAGCAACGTAAATTCAGTTTCATTAGAATAAGTGACAAATCTGATATCTTTTCAAACTCATTGAATGACATGATGAGTTTTGGTTCGTACTCTGAATTTGAACACACTGTTAACCAAAAAAGCTTGCGTTTCCCTTCGGGACTCGATTATGCTCAAAGGGAAGTTAAACATTGACGTTTTCGTTTGTATCTGTTTACAATGCCAATGCCTGAACCCAGAAATGTATGGTTAACTTTAGCATTGCACCAGGAATTGCATGAAGTTCAAACTGTTGGTGAGAGGTAGCCACTAAAGATATATAATACACTGCAACTCACAGATGACAAACGTCAAAAAATTGTGTAATAGAACGCAGTATCTATATGAATCGTTAAGTAAGCGCAATCACACATCAGATAAATTTAAAAATACTGCTATATTTGAACATATATATATATATATATATATATATATCAGTTCTAGTATAATGTATTTGTCCAATGAATACCAATTTACCATCTGCATTTCTTCTTGCTGTAGGAATTTTGATGGCCAGTAGTGTAAAACAAAAGCGTGTTCATTGTAGCACACTCTTCCGTGAGCTTTAAACCACCAACCTTCTCCTACGAATGCAAAGAGCTTTTGTACTCACTACCGTACAAAATATGGTGTTGCTGTAAGAATGTCACAGAGTATCTGCGCTGTCAAAGGTGCCATGTCATGGATAGGGTGGCTGCTCCTGTAGGAGTTTCAAGTCCTCCATTGGATGTGTGTGTGTGTGTGTGTGTGTGTGTGTGTGTGTTGTGCTTAGAAACAGTTAGTTTAAGTAGTGTGTAAGCTTTGGGACTGATGACCATATCAGTTAAATTGCATAAGGTTTCACACACATTCAAACATTTGACTTGAATTGTAAGAATAACCTAATCGTAATTAGAACTCGCAGATATGGTTCTTGGCACTTGTTTTTCTCGAGCTTCGTATAAGAGTGGAACAGTTGAGAAACTGAAGCGATTCTTTGAACCCATTACGAAACACTTCACTGTGAATAACACAGTAATCGTATAAATGAACGGCACCAGCAGACAGTAATTTCTATCATGTAGCACTTATTGTTTCAGTGACATTGAGAAGACTTTATAAGTGCACAAAACGTAAATGGTATACTACGTGTATACATTTACATTGTTGCCACCAGAAATGTTTAATTTTATAACACGCTTAGTTTCAAGTTTAAATAGAAATTTTCTTACGTCTACATGTAATGCAGAGTGCTGAAAAGAAAGAGTTGTTTCCTGTGTCACATAATTACTGGCTAGGTGAGACATTATGTGATCGTTACGTTTATCATGATTCTATTCTTTAACTTCATTAGATATTTGAATGAAATGAGATAATGAGGCTGCTTATTTTAGAGCAAAATAGTTCTAGCAGTGGTAGTTTATACTACACATTTTGGTAGGTTGGCAGAAACTTTTGATACTTCAAGGGTTTAGCCTGGCTTTGCGGCCTGGGCATTTCTTAGCCATGGCTCGCAAGCTACGGGCTGGCTGGTCAACCACATCTGGTGCTGAAGTGAGGCATGGTGTAAGCCAGCGAGCTGGATGTCATGGTGGCGGCCAACAGCTCCAAGCAAGATGCAGAGGGGGGCTCCAACGTAAATACTGAATGTTTACTTCCTGGCATCATAGAAGAGCAGAAATACAAATCAGGCTGTCTCACTGCATGCAATCAACTCAAGATAGAGTCGTCACACTTACTGAAGAAAAGCTGGTCCGACGGCATTATAGATTGTATGCTGAGATGCATTGTGGAAGAAACAAATCATCATGGAATCTGAATAAATTATTCCATGTTCAATTGTTTGTGAAGCTTATGGGACTTAACTACGGGGTCATCAGTCCCTAAACTTACAAAGTACTTATGAACTAGCGAACACTAAGGACGGCACAAATATCCATGCCCGAGGGGGGATTCGAACCCCCGACCGTAGTGGCCGTGCTGACCGTGACTGGAGCGCCTCAGTCACCCCGGCCACTGCGGCCGGCAATAAATTATTAGTCTCTCTCTCTCTTTTTTTTTTTTTTTTTTTTTTTTTTTTTTTTTTTTTTTTTTTTTTTTTTAATATTTCTCCGTATTTTGAAATTTTCCCAAGTGAGAGACTATGGAAGATCTCTTAGCAACTGAAGTTTGTTTTTCCTTTGAGCTGCCTTTAAATTGAAGTCGTTCTTAGTATACAGTTTCTTCATTATTCTATTTTTATTATAAATGAATATAGCAAGAAACAGTTTTCTGCCTGGGTTTGTGTAAGACATTGACTGAAAGGAGAAGCAATGAATCAAAGTAAGTATGGAGGTCTGGGTTCTATTCCTCCCTGTGGCACAAATTTTAATTCAGTGCTTCTCCTTTCACTCAATATCCTATTTTTATTTCATTTATACCCTGCTTCCATGCAAACAAAGTAATCAGTTTAGAGGGACACTGTCACTTTGACAGTAACAAAAGTTACTTTGTTATTTCAAATACGTCTCTCTCCTCCCCTCCATCCATTAATACATCCTCTGGCCTTCATAAAACATGAAAATGATTTATCTTGCATTTATTCATTGATAATTTGTTTTCTGTTCTCTCTCTGTCTGTCCCCTCTCTTACATAATAACCACAGTTACCCTTCTGGACGGTCTCCTTTAAACGTTATGATCATATATATTGGTTTCCATTGACAGCATACTTTCTCGTGTAATTTATGCTTTCGTTACTGTCTCTTAGTACTCTCTATGAGACCGTGTTCTTTCATACCTCCTTATCTATAATCCATTCTTCGTTGAGTGAAATACAGGGCACTGGTGCTTCCATTGACTCCTCTGCTTTCATTACAAATGAATTTACTGTTACAAATGGTACACATTTCCCCGTTTTAGAATCCGTTTTCTAATGCGTAAACGGTGCTCTTTGCAACTTTTAAGATGCGTAATATTCCGTTTATTATGGTAAGAGCTGTGGTGAGAACTTGAGCGCTGCGCATAGTAGCTGTGCGGTCTAAGGCATCATGTCGTGGATCGGGCGACAGCTCGCCTTGGTGATTCGACACCTCCCTCAGGCATGGGTGTGTGCGTTTTCCTTAGATTTAGATTGATTTTCTCAGGGAAGCCAAAACAGTCTTGGTCCAACCCGCCAATGCCCGCTCCGAAACTAAGTTTATTGTGCGGTAGATTAAGATAGTTCAAGTTGTGTGTAAGCCTAGGGACTGATGACCTTAGCAGTTAAGTTCCATAAAATTTCACAGACATTTTTTGTACAAACTTCAGCAAAATTAGACCATAGTTAAATAATCATATAGCAACATGCCATACAAAATCACCAAGGATCATGCTGAAACGCAGTATACTCTCATACACAGTGTTACAAAATACATACTGTATGTAATTTTTTGTTGTAGTTGTAATGCACCAAACAGCTAAGGTCTTCAGTCCCTACCTAGCTTAAGGGTGCGTTTATGCTGCCACCTCACTGCTTGCCGACATGGCATTGTAACGGTTCTGCTATGTTGTGCACTCCTAAAAATCAGTTGCCAACATTGAAACACAAAATATCTGATACCTCAAGTAAAACTTCATTACCGGACATGTGATATTTCACATTTTCGCCTTCTGATTAAAATTCTATTAACACTATTAGTAAAACGCTTTTAACAAATAGTACGTTGATTTAAATATAACTTTGGATGACCTTTTACGTAATTTTATGTTCTTAATACTTTCGTAAAAAATAGCTGCAAACACTAAAAATGCATTACACTTAGTTTTGGATATTGCTGAACCTATATAGATACTAATTTGTATGAAAACAACAATGCTACATGTTATAAACTATTGCACAACATGATTTCATATATACCTATTGTTTGAATAAATTAGGGCAGACCATGTTTTATATATCACTAAATCCTAAATTAAATACTGATAATTGTTCATGCACTAAAATTAATAATCCGTTTGGTACTAAGAAACTATCTTCGAAATTAACAAAACTACGACAACCATATACAAATCCGTATTAATAAATAATTTGACCGCAAACTGAAACTCACTAAAATTCCATGTGTCAATAATAGTACGCCTACACAATATTGGCAAAACAAATATATGTGCATTTCGAAAACACACATAATGTAAATAATTTGACGACTGTAAACACTAGTCAAAAGGATGACGTTAAATTTGTGCACTACATTTAAATACAAATTTCGTGAAACAAATACATACATTGACATAAATAGTCAAAGCTTAAATGTAATGTTTTAATTCCTGTATTTTGTCATATTTAATGTAAAAGAATACTGTTTAATTCTGAATTGCAAAACTTTGTCATCAATGTTATTACGCAGTCATGTAGAAAGATGTTGGAGAGAAACCATGTTTTATTCAGTATCCGAGTGGCCAGAAACCTGTAACCAGCTTTGTTGGCTTGCTGCTGCATTTCTTGATTGTGCAATGTTTAAGTGGAAATAAAATCGTTTCCATATCAACTAAGATGCTTTTACTTTACAAAAAGATCCTGTAAAATCAATTTCTTTAGTGAATGCCGAAGACAACTCACAACGCAATGGACTTCAGCCAGCATATAAGATAAGTTCAACTTCACCTACAGTGGAATGATTTCGTTATAGACTGAGAACTAATAAACATTTCCGTGATTCAGGAATATATTAGGGCTCAATTTGAGTCATTCCGAAAAGAGGTGATGAACGTTAGAGCATGACGATGGTAAATCAAACCCACAAAGTCTTACCGGCTCTTTTAGCGTGCTCCATCACAGCTTACCCAGCTCGCTGCTCGCTAAGATCCTCGCCAGGTGATGATATCAAAATGGCTTGTGTTTCGCGCTACGAAGATCGCCGTCTGGCCTGAAATTCTCATTATGATTGGTGGCTTCAAGGTCACTAGCAGAGCGACGTTTGACTGTTGTGTACGTGGAACTCTCGTGCCCATAGCGCACAATATTGTTTGTTAAAGGTAGTTTCAGTACAAGCAACAATTAGTGAAGTTCTGAAGCAGATTATTTCAGCTGTGTTTGAAAGGAGAGCGATCTGGTTCCAGAACCAGATCATCACAAACGTTTCACACTGGATAAACTGTTTAGTTATTTCTGGTTTGATGAATGCGTAGTCATTAGTCCGTAGCTTACAAACTACTTAAACTAAGGTAAATTAACCCTCCACCCCCATGAACCACAGACATTGCCGAGGTGGGGTGGCTTGCGTGCCTCAACGATGCAGATAGCCGTACCGTAGGTGCAACCACAGCGGAGGGGTATCTGTGGAGAGGCCAGACAAACGTGTGGTTCCTGAAGAGGGGCAGCAGCCTTTTCAGTAGTTACAGGGGCAACAGTCTGGATGATTGACTGAGCTGGCCTTGTAACATCAGCTAATGTGGCTTTGCCACACAGCTACTGCGAACGGCTGAAAGCAAGGGGAAACTACAGCCGTTACTTTTCCCGAGGACATGCAGCTCTACTGTATGGAAATATGATGATGGCATCCTCTCGGGTAAAATATTCCGGAGGTAAAATAGTCCCCCATTCGGATCTCCGGGCGGGGACTACTCAGGAGGATGTTGTCATCAGGAAAGACAATACTGGCATTCTACGGATCGGAGTGTGGAATGTTAGATCCCTTAATCGGGTAGGAAAATTAGAAAATTTAAAAAGGGAAATGGATAGGTTGAAGTTAGATATAGTGGGGATTAGTGAAGTTCGGTGGCAGGATGAACAGGATTTCTGGTCAGGTGAGTACAGGGTTATAAATACAAAATCAGTTGGGGGTATCACAGGAGTAGGACTGATAATGAATAAGAAAATAGGAATGCAGGTAAACTACTATGAGCAGCACAGTGATCGCATTATCATTGTCAAGATAGATACGAAGCCAACACTGACAACAGTAGTACAGGTTTATATGCCAACTAGCTCTGCCGATGATGAGGAGATCGAAGAAATATATGAGGAACTAAAGGAAATTATTCAGACAGTTAAGGGAGAGGAAAACTTAATTGTGATGGGAGACTGGAATTCGGTTGCAGGAAAAGGAAGAGAAGGAAAAATAATAGGTGAATATGGACTGGGCAGGAGGAATGAAAGAGGAAGTCGTCTGGTAGAATTTTGCACGGAACATGATTTAATCGTAACAAACACGTGGTTTAAGAATCACAAAAGAAGGCTGTATACATGGAAGAGACCAGGAGACACCGGAAGGTATCAGATAGATTTTATAATGGTAAGACATAGGTACCGGAACCAGGTTATAAACTGCAGAACATACCCAGGGGCAGATATAGACTCTGACCATAACTTGTTAGTCATGAACTGTAGGCTGAAGCTGAAAAAACTGCAGAAAGGTAGGAAAATAAGGAGATGGGACTTAGATAAATTGAAGGAAAGTGAAGTTCTGGAGAATTTCAGAGGGGGATTTAGGCAACAATTGACAGAAACAGGGGGAAATAAAACAGTAGAAAAGGAATGGGTAGCATTGAGAGACGAAATAGTGAAGGCAGCGGAGGACAAAATAGGTAGAAAGGCAAGACCTACAAAAAATCCATGGATATCACAGGAAATACTACAGTTAATTGATGAAAGAAGAAAATATAAAAATGCAGTAAATGAAACAGGCAAAATGGAGTACAGACGACTAAAAAATGAGATTGACAGGATGTGCAAAATGGCTAAGCAGGAGTGGCTAGAAGCCAAATGCAAATCTGTAGAAGAATGTATAGCAAGGGGAAAAGTAGATACCGCCTACAGGAAAATAAAAGAGACATTTGGGGACAAGAAAAGCAACTCTACGAATATCAAGAACTCAGAAGGGAAACCAGTTCTCAGCAAAGAAGGGAAAGCTGAAAGGTGGAAAGAGTACATAGAGCAGCTCTACAAAGGAAACGAACTTAGAGACGATGTTGTAGGAAAGGAAGAGGAAGTAGATCAAGATGAAATAGGAGATACTATACTGAGAGATGAATTTGACAGAGCCTTGAAAGACCTAGGTCGGAACAAGGCCCCAGGAGTAGATGACATATCCTCAGAGCTACTAAAGTCTCTGGGAGAGCCAGCTATGACAAGACTATTTGAACTGGTGTGTAGGATGTATGAGACAGGCGAAATGCCTTCAGACTTTAAGAAAAATGTAATAATCGCCATTCCAAAGAAATCAGGAGCAGACAGGTGTAAAAATTACAGAACCATCAGTTTGATAAGTCATGGTTGCAAAATTTTAACACGAATTATCTACAGGAGAATGGAAAAGCTGGTAGAAGCTGACCTCGGAGAAGATCAGTTTGGATTCAGGAGGAACATAGGAACCCGGGAGGCAATACTCACTTTACGTCTTATCTTAGAAGATAGATTAAGGAAAGGCAAACCTACATTTTTAGCATTTGTAGATTTGGAGAAAGCTTTTGACAATGTTGACTGGAATACACTCTTTCAAATTCTGAAGTCAGCAGGGGTAAAATACAGGGAAAGGAGAGTTATTTACAACTTGTACAAAAGCCAGACCGCAGTTATTAGAATCGAAGGGCATGAAAGGGAAGCATCAGTTGGGAAGGGAGTAAGACAGGGTTGTAGCCTTTCTCCAATGTTATTCAATTTGTACATCGAGCTGGCGGTGAAGGAAAGCAAGGAAAAATTTGGAATAGGGATTAGAGTTCAGGGGGAAGAAATAAAAACATTGCGTTTTGCTGATGACACTGTAATTCTGTCAGAGACAGCAAAGGACCTGGAAGAGCAGTTGAATGGAATGGACAGTGTGTTGAAGAGAGCATATAAAATGAACATTAACAAGAGCAAAACAAAAATAATGGAATGCAGTCTTAGAAAATCAGGCGATGCTGAAGGAATTAGATTAGGTAACGAAACAATGAAGGTGGTAGATGAGTTTTGTTACTTGGGTAGTAAAATAACATGCGATGGTCGCAGTACAGAGGATATAAAATGCAGAATGGCAATGGGAAGAAAAGCATTTTTGAAAAAGAGAAATTTGCTAATATCGAATATTAATTTAAGGGTAAGGAAGTCTTTTCTGAAGGCATTTGTGTGGAGTGTTGCCTTGTACGGGAGTGAAACATGGACGATAAGCAGTGCGGACAGGAAGAGAATAGAGGCTTTTGAAATGTGGTGCTACAGAAGAATGCTGAAGATTAGGTGGGTAGATCGCATAACTAATGAAGAGGTACTGAACAGAATTGGTGAGAAAAGAAATTTTTGGCATACCCTGACTAAAAGAAGGGATCGCTTGGTAGGACACATTCTTAGACAACGGGGAATCGTAAATTTAGCATTGGAGGGAAGTGTGTGGGGTAAAAATCGCAGAGGGAGACCAAGAGATGCGTATAGTAAGCAGATTCAAGTGGATGTGGGTTGCCATTCTTATGAGGGGATGAAAAGGCTTGCTCAGGATAGAGTAGGGTGGAGAGCTGCATCAAACCAGTCTCCGGACTGAAGACCACAACAACAACAAATTAACCCTTATGATAACACAACCACTCATGCTTGTGGGGGAACTCGAATCCCCAATGGCGATTGGCACCGCAGCACGTCTAATCTGCCGTGGCTATTTCGATGAGATTTAGAGTGTATTGGAAAGTTGTTTGCGACATTTGTAAATGTCTGAAAAAAAAACGATCTGGATAGTATTTGAGCTGTTGGTAGAACTAGAGAAAGTATCCGTATTGAGGACGTTCAGCATTCAAAGGATGTACTCAATACCTCATCTTCCTTCCCCTAAAACAACATTTTTGTGACGAACAAATCGCTGTCATTGTCGTCAGATGATGTGCAGAACATGTTTGACGGTTTACACCACTGCAGTAGTGCACTCAGCTGAAATGCAACAGCTGACGGACAATACACACGGCGAGCAGCGAGGTGCCTGCAGCGTGAATGCAACAAGGCTGCCGGCGAACAGCGAGCTGCCAGGTGCCAGCAGCGAGCAGCGAGCTGCCAGCTGCGAGGTGGCAGCACAGACGCACCCTGACATGCTACTTTAAGTAATTTACGCTAAGGACGACACACAAAACACACACACACACACACATGCCCGAGAAAGGAGTCGAACCTCTGGAGAGAGTGGCCGCAACTCCGCGATAAGACGCCTCAGACCGCGCGGCGAAAAAATTACTATTACATAGAGGGATACCGACGAACCATTTTACTTCTCGTGCCATGTGTTCTGCACTCCATTTTGACAAAAACATTATACTACCACATTTGAAAATCGGTAGTTAGTTTGATACCGGCCAAGGTAACAGTTTTTAACAATCGTAAACATTCCCATTTCCACTTGCAGCAGCTCCAAGTAAAGAATTTATGGCTGTGGCGTGTTTCAAATCAACATTAGACATGTGATTCTTCAGTTTCTTCCGGCGTATTTGATAATCAAAATATTTACAGGTGTACTGCCGGTCTATAGTGTCCAACAGGCACAATATTTCGGCGATCATATATGTCGTCAGCATCAGGTGAACTGACGGACTGAGCTCCTGGAAACGCGCTGACACGGAGATCCGCACGCTACGGCTGCAGTTCCCTTCGAGCAGCTGTAGCGTGTGGATCTCCTTGCTGGTGCGTTTCCAGGAGCTCAATCCGTCAGTTCACCTGATGATGGCGACATGTATGATCGCCGAAATATTGTGTCCATTGGACACTATAGACCGGCAGTACACCCGTGGATATTTTGATTAACATTAGACATGTCCATTAGCTACTGACTAGACCAAACTTGGATTAGTTTTTGTTGTTTCCTCAAAATGCCAAACCCCTCCAGGTCTCTACGAACGGTGCGATCCTAATTACTAGAGAACGAGAATGGGTTTTCAGCTTGTCTGAGGTCAACGGTGACGATAGGTGCGGGGTTGGGGACCCAGGGAGCACAAGGTTATTTATTGCGCTACTTCTAGCCGAACACGTGCACATCCAGCTAATGGTGAGAAAACAGTAAATAGTTCATCTCTACGCGTATATATATAATACAATAGTGAATAGTGCCGGGTTTGAGTCCCTGCCAGGAAAGCAGTCAATTATATCGTCATATCAAGATTAAATATACCACTATTTGTGAGTTTATTTAATATTTGAATTGTAATTGTGCATCATTAACGATTCATATAGGTACTGCGTTCTATTCCATAATTACATTGACACCTGTGAGTTGCACTGTATGAAATACCTTTAGTGGTTATCTCTCTGCAACAATTTGAACTTCATGCAATTCCTGGTGCAATGCTAAAGTTAACCATACATTTCTCGGTTCGGACATTGGCCTTGTAAATGAGACTAATGAAAGCGTCAATGTTTTACGTCTTTTTATGCCTAATCCAGTTTCGAACAGAAACGCAAGTTGTTTTTGGCTAATAGTGCGTTCAAATTCAGAGCATGAACAAAACCTCATCGTGTCATTGAATGAGTTTGATAAGGTATCCGATTTGTCACTTATTGTAATGAAATTGAATTTACGTTGCCATCTCGCCTCTAATAAGTTGTATTCTAATATTTGTTGAATGACGGTATTGCGTTACATGTGGACTGACTGCCATAAGGAACAATATTCTCTACTGCTTCTTATGGTACCCATCGTGTGTAGTCGAACGACTGTACTCCACAGGAGTTTGGTGATTGGAGGATCTGGAACACACCTACGTTATGTTGGTTGCATTCAGCAGTGATCCAGTTTTTTTTTTGTTCTGTCAAGTGTACAGCCTATGTTGTCTGGAATTTTTGAGATACAATCAGTAATTTCTAATAGTGCCGCAGATAATGAAATTTAATATTGGCCAAATGTTCAAATGTTTGTAGAGCTTATGGAGCTTGACTACGGGGTCATCAGTCCCTACACTTACAATCTACTTATGAACTGGCTAAGACTAAGGACGACACAAATATCCATGCCCGAGGGGGATTCGAACCCCCGACCGTGGTGGCCGTGCAGACTTACTGACGCGTGGCAGATCGCTCGGCCACTGCGGCCGGCAATATTGGACATCTCTCTTCTTTTCAACATTGAAACTTTTTGTTTTCCATATAAGTTTCGATAGTTCCAGTTTTTAATGTTTCGAGGCGGCTCCGCTCATCTCGTACTATCGAACCTTTGCTGTTGTTTTTCTTATGTGATTATGTTTATTTAGAAGTAGACTTCAGGTATTTATTATTAAATGTAACATGCCTTGCACTTTGTTGGCCTTATGTAAACAAAGTAGTTCTCAGAGGCTTTGATGCAGAGACTGCTGACTATCGAGTTTTGATACTAATGAAGACGTCATCTGTTAGATATAATCCGTCCAAATTTTCAGTCTCTAAAGTGCTTGTAGACTTGGGCGGTTTCGAACACAGGAGAATCCATCAGACCTCAGACAGCACTTTCAGGTGTAATTAGATCCACGTCATTACTGACGACTCACTTCTCACATTGCAGAAAGGTGACGGTTGTGTTAAAATAAGGTTTTCCACTCTCTATACTTATACATAAATTCACAAAATTTTTTCAGCATTGCCAGGAGGGATTCAGGATTCACAATCATAGCACTGGAAGTTCAAAAACATAAAACAATTATTTTACATGTGAAATTTCGTCAGTTTTGTAGAGGGATTCAGGATTCACAATCATAGCACTGGAAGTTCAAAAACATAAAACAATTATTTTACTTGTGAAATTTCATCAGTTTTGCACTTACTATTAGGTGCATTTGCTGCTATAGATATACTTTTATTCACAAGTTAGCGAGATTTTTCGATGGATTTTGTACAGCATACAAACTATACTTGCAGATGTTTGAAACTCTAGAATTTTCCTAACGAGTCTGAATCCTGAATCCGCCCTGGCCATCATCACAAAGTTTTATAAATTCATTTTTAAAGCGTAGACAGTGGAAATTAAAATGCCCTGTGGTGCTTCTCCTACTCCGATTGACACCCTCCCCACCTCAACATCAGATAATTGCATGTGTTGGTTTTGTGGTTATCGAACCAACGATGTCTCTGAAGGGAGTCCACCACTTTACCACAGGACCATTGCCAGCACATCTATTTCACCGCCAAGATAGCAGGTGGATCCTTCTCGCTCCCCCCCCCCCCCCCTCCCCATGTCTCCAGTCCTATCGTTTCGGGCGATGTCTCGTCTACCCAGAACTGCCACAACCCCCCACCTGTCTTCACTGTAAGTTGGCGCATTTCCATAAGTACTATCCGAACCTCGCTTCCCGTCCCACCTGCAACACCTGCGGCTGCTATAGGAATACTTTTCGTTACAAGTAAGTGAGCCATGGCTAAGACAGGCCCAGACCGCAAAGCCAGGCAGATGGGCATCATTTAAAATTCGAATTTCCATGTCATACATCCATGGAGTATTGCAATATTGGACCTCATTCTACACTTTCTTTTCATTTGGTAAGCACATATACTTTATAGATTTTATAAGCACCATAATTTATTTTCAATTTAAATTTCGAAATGAGGCATGGTCAATGATCTAACTCTGTCACAATATTTTTCTTCACATCATTTACAAACGGACCTGGACAATGTGATAATATTATAAATGAACAACATTTAAGTTTCGAATGTCCATGACACGCACGCATGGACTACTGCAACGTTGGACCTGGCACTAAACTTTCTTTTCTGGTACTAAACTTTCTTTTCTGTTGGTAAGCATAAATACTTTATAGATATTATAAGCACAACAACTTTTCATCAGTTTCAATTTTGCATTGAAGCACGATCAGCTAACTCACTCTTTCACCTAGTTCTTCTTTACAATAAGTGCAAGAGGGCGAGGACATCGTGCTAAATATTATGAAATGGTCAACATTTAAATTTCGGGAGTCCTTGTCACACAGCCATAGTCTATGGTAACATTTGAACTGACCCTAGACTTTCTTTTCTTTTGGTAAGCATAAATTCGTTATAGATTTAATAAAAACGATAACTTTTTTTCAATTTGGAAAACGAAATGAAGCACGATCAGCGAAATAACTCTCACCTAATTTTTCTTCACAGCTGGTGTAAGTGCACGTGTGCAAGGTGGTAAATATGACGAGATGGGCAAAATTTAAATTTCGAAATATTTCATCACACACCCATGAACTACGGCAATCTTGGATGTGTTACGAAAGTTTCTTCATTTGGTGGGCATAAATTCTATAAAAATTTTATAAGTACGATAACTTTTTCCAATTTAAATTTCGAAGTGAATACGATCAATGAACTGTTTCACCTACTTTTTCTTCACAGCAGTCGCAAGGGATGTTGACAGGGAGCTAAATGTTATGAAATGGGAAACATTGAAATTTTGAATGTCCACGTCACACACCGATGGGTCTGGTATTGAACTTCTTTTCTTTTGGTAAACATGAGCTTATCTACATACTCTCCATCCGATTATGGCGTTAATCCACTGTTATCGCATCAAAAACACTGAATGCGGTCAATTAAATTACAGCAAGATCGATAAAGAAGCACCGGACATTATTGTCGTGATTAAGAAATTCCATGATTACGTATACTGCCGAATATTCACTCTGAAGACAGATCAGAAGCTTCTCTAGCCTATGTTTAGGGCTTCTGCAGCCATACCTACAAAGACAGCGAGGAAGCCTCAGAGGTGGACGCTATTTGTCTCAAGCTAATCTTATGAGATACACTTGAGATTCACGGCTCAGCAATTTAATGCAGACTTCCGCTCCCGACTACCCACAGGTGAAATTGTGAGATTACCGCCCAATAGAAATACTGGTAAATTAATAGCATTTGATAATGAAACAGTATGAAGTTAACTGCAAACATTGACCATGCCAATGCACTAAATGTTACACAATTTTAATCTTATTAATTATGGTAGCAATGTATGTACACAGTTGGGTGACAACATTTATAGTTAGGCCATAGGTAGAAATTCTCCACGTTGAGATTTGCTGTGTGGTTGTAGCTGACGGGAGGCCAGCGAGCAGGCCGACGTTGGTGGCTTGTTCCAACTTAGGATTTTCCAGTTCGTTTCCGGTGAGGGGAGAGAGGGACAATGGCGAGTGCCAGGCACAGTGCAATGCACAAATATTCTAATACTACTGGCATTTGAAGTAATACGATGCAATTAGGAACCTTTAAGGCCCTCATTACAAAATAGCCTGTTGACAAATAAACAATACATTAGCTGATATAGTCACATCTGACGTAATATGTTTAATTGACAATGAAAATTAATAAATTACCAATAAATGCAAGACAGTTACACAACTAGCATGGCAATGTTTGTTTATAAAAATAATATATTAACTATTTTTCATTTCATTTTCAATTAATCTTTTGTATTTTATCTTGAAGTATTCAATTAAATCACTTATCTGTGGTATAAGAAATTGCACGATTATGATAAACAGTACAAAGGATGTTTATACTAATATAAAAACGTAAGAAAATATTTGTTTAATGTGTAGTGTAATTAATTTGATTTTAAGTAAAGTTTTAGAAATGTATTTGCTGAGCGCTGTACGTTGGCAAATCGGTTAGAACAGTTCACATGGGGAAGTTGATGACGTAGGGGAAAAAACCCCGGCAGTTGAGCTTTTGGCACACGCGCGCGCGAGGGCAGGAAGTGAGGACTCCGGAGCACGTGGAGAACTGGCCGGGCGGCGTCACTCTGCATCAGTCGGCATGTGGATCTCGAGGTGGTGACTTTAGATTTGTGTGTGGCAATCGCCACGTGTGGTTGCTCGTCGTAGACTGCACCAAGTTAAATCGAGTGCTACTGTGTGTTTGTGAATATTTAGCCGGTGGAACAAGGTGTGCATCGCATTGAATTAAAGTGACTGTGATTTGTTAATGTAACACGTGTCGTCGCATAGGCATGAACATAACCGGTGTTTGAGACAGCCACATGGTGATAAAACAATTTGCAACAAATATTCATTTTTTGTCTGGGGGCTCACGAGCTATATTTGATAAATGTGCCGACGTACAGACGTATCAGCCACAGGGTTCTGAGATTGTGAAATAAACAACATAAAGTGAACTTTCACGTGTTTTCAAAAATAGTAGTTAGTACACCCTTTTCTCTCATGAACTTGATTTTACTATGAATTTGTTTTGTTAATCATATGCAGGGAAGGAAAGCTGCGAACGTGTGATATCATCCCCTAGAAAACGAGTCAAACAGTCGCAATCACAGTTCCAGTGTTTTTGCATGTTTAGGAATTTGGTTCGCAGCTGGTGGTTGTGAGTTTAAAAAATTAAACTTTCTCTATTTTAAACTCTGATATGGATCCGGAAGTATGATTCCACCTGGATGGGCACGCCGAGGAAGCTGTCCTACATTTACCTATGGCCGCTGAGCTCATTCGTCAACATACAACCAAAGTTCAGATACTCTACAAGGTGTCTCGTTTCACCCATATGGATGGCTAGGCAACAAGAAGCAACTACAACACACACAACTGCAGGCCTTTTGGAACACACAAGATGAGCTATCCACAATGCAAGGAGTTAAGTCATGCAAGGAGAAAAAAAAACCTAGATTAATAGATCCAGCAACTCTCCAACAACATGGTGGCAGAATGTCCTACATGCTAAAGCAAACAGGCAGCACCAGCAAGACAATATTTTCCATGGCCCACTGTAGATACACCCTGGTCAAGGGTACATATAGACTATGCAAGTCCCTTCCTGGGAACATTTTGGCTAATAGTGTTGAATGCAGGATCCAGATACTGGAAGATTTTAGTGGAGCAAGGCCCTTAGGGCAGATGTTGTTCTGTCCTAACTGCTGATATAGTAGGGCGAACCAGTAATGAAGAAGATTTATGAGACAGGGGAAAAACCAAAAATGTTCAAATGTTTGTTAAGCTTAAGGGACTTAACTATGGGGTCATCAGTCCCTAAACTTACAAACTACTTATGAACTACCTACAACTAAGGACGGCACAAATATCCATGCCCGAGGGGCGATTCGAACCCCCGACCGTAGTGGCCGTGCAGACCGTGACTGAAGCGCCTCAGTTCCCTCGGCCACCGCGGCCGGCGGGGAAATACCCTCCGACTTCAAGAAGAATATAGTAATTCCAGTTCAAAAGAAAGTAAGTGCAGAGAAGTGTGTAAAACAGAACTATCAGTTTGATAAGTTTGCTGCTAAATACTCACACGAATTATTTACTGACAATTGTAAAAACTAGTAGAATCCGACATCGGGAGATCAGTTTGGATTTAAGAGAAATGTAGTAACACGCGAGGCAATACTCACGTTACGAGTTATCTTAAAAGGTAGGTTAAGGAAAGCAAACCTACAGTTTTAGTTTTTGACAATGTTGACTGGATACAGCATGAAACATAATAACAAGCCACAAACAAGCAAACAGCAACACCACAGCTGAAATATAACAAGCTGTGAAAACTTGTCATTCCTTAATTAAGGCAGATGCAAATCCTTGCGAATGACACAATAAAAGGCAAAAACCCACCGATGATGGCAAAATAAGTGCCGAAACATGTTAGGGTGTTGAAAAAAGGTGTCTTGCATCAGGCAGATTTAATCACAAATCAAAGTAGTCGTTGAGTTTTATTATTTGGTAGGAAAGACAGTTATGATGGCCTAAGTAAAGAAGATATAAAATACAGAATGTTTATAGGAAGAAAAGCGTTTTTTAAGAAGATGAATTTGTTGACAACCTATATTAATTTGAATGTTAGAAAGTCGTTTTTGAAAGCTTTAGTCTGGAGTGCAGCACTGTATGGGAATGAAACGTAGACGATAAGGAGTTCAGACAAAAAGATGATAGAAGCTTTTCAAATTGTTGCTATAGACAAATTATAGAGATTAGATGGGTAAATCAGGTAACTAATGAGGAGGTGCTTAAGAGAACGGAGGAGAAAGGAGCTTCTGGCATATCTTAAGAGAAGGAATAGAAGGTGGTACACATACTAAGACATTAAGATATCGTCAACTTAGTATTAAGTAGGAAGTGTGGAGGGTAAAAGTCGTAGAGGGAGACCCGGAGACGAATACTGTAAGCATTTTCAGAAGGATGTAGGATGCCGTTCTTCGGAGAAGAAGAGGCTTGTACACAATATGATATCGTGGACAGCTGCATCAAACCAGTCTGCGGACTGAATACCACAACAAGAACAGGTGTTTGATAATAGTAAACACAACAACATCGGAATAGCTGTTACACTACATGAATTCGGTAATGCGTATTTTAAATGATTACCTGTTCGTTACATTTAGTAACTCTAATGAACAAAATCCGTAATTTACCTTTCGGAATATGTAATGAAATGCAGTCTCAGTGGGATGGCAATGAATTCGGAAAGGCAATGGAAGCAAACAGCTAATCCAGTTAATCCTGAATAAATGTGTCTTTGCAACTGGATGAAGCGAAGGGGAGAGACGTTTCGCAAGCATGTACAAAACTGGCAGTTAAAAAATACGTAGGATACACGGGTGCTTAGGGGTTGTGTAGACGGCGTCCTATGCAAGTCGCAAGTTATATTTTCTAAAGTAAGCAGAGTTTCACTAGACGTACTCAGAGAGATATTTGGGGGTGCATCGGAATGGATAGTTGGGAATAGATTAATATGCGCCGGAAGTCCGAATGATGTGACAGAAGAACGTGGAGTCAGTGTAGGTATCATATATTTGAATAGGAGATGGGTTCCTCCTAACGTATCCGCACAGGATGTGTAGTACCTAGAAAACTGTTCTTTGTCCTACACTTTAAATTGATAGATGCTCCACATACCCTAAGTGTAGCGTCATAGGGCATACTTAATTTATTGCGCTGGGGTATTCATTCCATTGCATTTCTGACCTGGAATAACTCTTTGTTCTATGGCAAATGGGTATAGCTTTAAGCCATATAAATAGAGATGTGATTAACCTAAGTTCATGTAGATGGTACAGTGTTGGATATCAAGGATATAAAGTCGAACTTAGGAGAAGAGAGAGGGAGAGAGAGTACATTACAGTATAGTTCAGTACAATATATGGTAATTTTTACAGAAAAAATTGTGCTATGTCTTACTTGTCTCCTTTGTGTAATAAGTACTATGTATGGAGACAGTAACTGAAATAAACTGATTATGTTGTGTTTGCAGTGATTTATGTATTGGTTACACTGCGGTATTGTAATCGCAAAGTGTAGTGATTTTATTGCAGCTGGACAGATTAATGTATATCTACAAATTATATAAATAGATATATGGAGATAAAGAGAGAGACAGAGAGAGAGAGAGAGAGAGAGAAAGAGTACATTACAGTACACTAGAATATATGGTAATTTTTACAGAAAAAATTGTGCTAAGTGTAACTTATTTCCTTTGTGTAATAAGTTCTACGTATAGAGACAGTAACTGAAATAAACTGATTATGTTGTGTTTACCGTGATTTATGTATTGGTTACACTACAGTATTGTAATTGCAAAGTGTAGTGATTTGTTGGAGCTGGACAGATTAATGTATCTCTACAAATTATAGCAATAATTGCACTACAGTGTATAGCAGTGTTCCACCTTGTTAGTAAATGTTGTTTGATATCTTATTATAAACAGCATAGTAATAGCCTTAGAATTCGTACTGCTTGGTAACTGTAACAATATTGTCGTTGTAGAGACTCAATATTCAGTGAGAATCGAGAATGTACTCCGAAATTGGCGTTGCTTAATGGCGGTAATAATTTGGCGTTTAAGACATACTTGTGTCTCGGCCTCGTCGCCACTTTTGTGTCTCGACCGACACAGGAATAAAGGATGCACGCGTGTGCAGGTACGGAGGTCACCAGCCAGTGGGACAGTAATACTTAACTTTTACATAGTTCTTGACTGCAGAGTGCTGATACATAGTTTATATAGATGCCTGCCTACTGATGATTCGTAGTGCCTATCCGATAGCCAAGTCTTAACTGGTGCCTAACTCAGTCCCAAGTGAACGATGCAGCAGTCGTGGCCACGAGCGGAGTTGCAGCAGAGGGCGCTCGTGGCTGTCGTCGTAAGAACGCCGCGCCGTGCGTGCATGGCGGCGCGCGGCGAAAGTAGGTGGCGCGCACTTTATACTTACACATACAACTAGGCCCAATCACCTATGAGTGGATGCAGCGTTCTGTTCCACTCCCTTAGAATAATTACGTAGTTAATTCTGAAGCTCTTCCAGGATGATTGCGCATTTGCAACATCTTGCAGCACAGCGGTACCTTCTTGAATCAAATGCCAGCGAACATGGTTGGAATATGCGTTTAGTGGGTGTGTGTGAGACATAAAATTGTAATCTCTTATAGTCCAGTCTTAGATGTATTTTACGTAAGTATCTGGGCCGAAAGTCGATGTAGGGGGGGGGGGGGTGGTACGAGGATGAAATGAATGGTGAATTACTAGATTGGGCATTGAAGAGAAAGTAGATGCACAGTGTTAGCATACTGAGATCTGGTCTGATATGGGATCAGTAGCAGTTTCGAGGGTAAAAAGACCGTAGTTGTCTTATATAAAAAATAAGTTTTTCAGGAGGTTTGCGATAGGAACGTAGACGTCCCGCATTTTTTGAATTGGAAGATGTACCGAAAAACCTAAATAGTCCAAGTTAGGTGATGGTTGTGTATTAGTTTTCGTACATTGGTTAGCAAGGTACCGCCTTTGAAAGAGAATGCTATGACAGTATTTGAGTATCATGAGAGGTATGAAAAAGATCACAAGGTGTGTGACTCGTGAACCATTTGGCAGCAGCTGGTACCTGCCGGTCTGGACAGATATTCAAAGTCGATGGGGAAGCTCCTCTTGGGGAACATTACCGACAGAAAAGTAAGCTTTGGTAACAGCGGTCACTTCCCAGTCCAGCATTTCCCTAGCTGATATGCAGAGAGCACAAGAAGCTGGTGCTCGCTGCTGTCCCCACCTGCGATGCCAGTAGCTTCCTGAGGAACCATGCATGGTGTGGTGCGCATCCAGAGACCCATCTCTGAGAGTGTGGCAGATCGGTGCCCAAAGTGGTTGACTTGCTTTAATAGGCAATTGAATCTAGGCCGGCTCGACATTCCATGTGTGCTGTATTGTGTACAGGAAGCATATTCTTGAGACTTTAAGCTAGGACAATGACGTGTCTTGTTTGTGTGTCTGATTTTTCCCAGGTAGTTACTTATCAAAAGGATAACAATTGTTATTTTCAGAGGACTGAAAGAAAAATAGTTTAAATGATGTGTAGAGATGATGACGACGAAAATTTTTTTTAACAGTGTGAGGTAGCCTTGTTTAGACAAGGCACACTTGCACTCACAAGGACACCACATGGGTATCGGATTTAAGAATTCTTGAGAAAATCGACTTTGAAGCTTTGAAAGTAGCAATAATTGAAACAGTCAGTGTAGCTCAGGTGGTAGCGTTCTGGTCTCCCACCTGTAGAGTCAGTGGTTCGAATCCCGCTATGACATATTTTTTTCGTTGTTTCAGAATGTACTTACATAAAAGATTTTGGGATCTCTAATTCCACGTTTTGTGTTATCAGTCGAGCCGAAATATGATGATCCCTGGTGCTTGCGCCAATCTCCTTTGAGCGCCGGCTGCGGTAGCAGACCATTGGAGTAAGTCAATCGCGAACGTAGCTCTGCGCATGCGCGAGTCCGGTTGCGCTGTGCACTTTTGTCAGTTCTGTCACACAACAGCGACCGTTAACAATACTGCTCTACATCGAACTATGTGGCAACATTGTTGCATTCAGTTTCTCCGAGTGGCGCGGTGTCACAACCCAGTAGACGGAGCCAGGGTTAATCGTGTTTCGGCCCGACTATAGTATTTGTTTATGTGTATGTAGACGATTTGAACACTTTGTCGTTATCTAAAATTATGTTTGAGTAGGTTAGCTGCCTGGAAAGCCATTTGTAACTATGGACATGACTCTCCAAATACAGCGTTGTAACTCCTCACAAATGGAGCAATAAAAGACAACCGTCGTCAACTAATAGTGAAGCTAATACTGTAAAAAAGGTAACTTATGTTTTTAATTGAAACCTTCATTATCAACAATCGATTATAAAATAAAGAAAAATTCGAATAAACAAAAATACGTGCATATTTCGTAAGAAGAACCATTAGATATTAAAATTGTGTAAGGATTTGATCACACCGAAAAAGAATAAAAAATTTCAAGTAACAGCAGGATTTGAGCCACTGACACTATGGCTGTAAACCCAGAACGCTACCACCTGCGCTTTTCACCGACAGATGCTTGAAGTTATTTAATTGTTGGTACTTAGGTGAACTTTCAAAACTTCAAAGTCAATTTCTGAGAGTTGCGTCGAATGGCTTTGGCTGATTGTTGTTTGAATTCTGAAGTTCACGTACCATAAATATCAAAGAATTCTAAAATCCGATACCTATGTGGTCTCCTTGCCAGAGAAAAATATAAATAGTAATCTTACCTACCTTCCCTACTACAAACCCAAATTTTGTAAGAGTACACACCGATAGTGGTGTAGGGGCGACATCACATACAACCTGTGAATTAGATATTTTAAACGGCTTAATCTTAAGCCAACTTGCTTTTATGTTTAAAAAACTGGATTAATTTGGTCTTGTAAAGGTTTGATCATTGCGTTGAACTTATTTGTGATCTGCACACCTGCTTAATTTTTAATTTCTCACAGCCATGATGTTGCTTGACATCATTGTGACATGGACAATTTGGTGCATGGGTAGGCGAAGATGGGTGCAGAAATCGGACAACAATGCCAACTGTGTTTGGAATTCCATTGCGGCAGTACTATTCTATTACAAATACAACACGAAGTCACTGGAAAATACATAGCTGCATTCTTTCACATAAAGTTTATTAGACTGATAAATCTGTGACTAGATGACAATGCAGTTAAAAAGAAAATAAAAGTTTTAGATCACACAACCTTACTAAACGATTATTATCCAAAACTGATATCACAATCATACCACAGCTAAACACAACAAAAAACTCTCTATATACATATATAAATAATAGGAGAGGGATAAATAATAGTAAATAAAATATTAAATTTCGCGCCTACTATGTATCTAGGAAATATTTCCAAGAAACGAAATGAAATTATCAAAACTCTGATATCAGTGGCGTCACAAACTATTCACAGCTTCATACAAAATATGGAAAATGGAAAAAGCGGACATCTCATATATATTACAAAGCTGAATCTACAAAATTATGTGTAACACATGATTAAAATTTTGCCTAGGTCAAACTGACAAACTTCAACATTGGAAATAACGAACGTACCAGAAATATCGAAAACAACCTGCCCACATTCTTTCAACATGTACAAATAGAAAAAAGTATGCCCTAAAACTTTTCACATGAAGCAGAAACGATTCAATCATGTTTATCCATAGGGAAATGGAACTATTTTTACATCCCTAAATAAATCCTGTAAATTTTCTTAATGAACATACAGTAGTTAAGCTCAAAAACTGTATCAAATTTTTATTTACAATTTAAACTGTGTTACCAATGTATACATATCATGTCACTGAAGTGCTTTGACTCTACCTGTTAAATCCGCCAATCCAGAAAGTATAAAAAGTCTTATAGAAGCTAAATTTACAGTGAAAAATTGGCAGACTTTATAAACAGGTGATGTCTAAGTTCTAGAACGACAGTGAGAACAACGACATTACCTTTAGGTATAAGACGAATGCATGACAATGTCTCTAATTCTAGTTATAACTTTTTAATTACCTATTATGTACTCAAAGAAAATTTTATGATGGCTATATGCCGAAATGAGCTCATGGTGAGTAGTAACTGGTATGAAATTCTATTGGTTTAATGTCACTAAAAGACATATTCTGCTTTGCAGGCCCCACATAAAGGAAATCATTCTTTTTTATAACTTTTGTCATATTGAGACACTCCTTCTGCTTTTGTTATTGCTATTTTCGACTATTTGCACTATTTGTTAAGGAAGCACAATGTTTGTGCTTCCATTTGATGTGTTATTATGCTGTAGGTAAGAAATTATTTTAATAAATGCATTTAAGTAGAACATGTGGTAGAAAGCCTCTCAAGTTTATCTTAGTAATCACGATAATAAGACGAACTGCTACATTCACAAAATTTAGTACATATAACCATAACATTTGTTTGATTCTACAGTCAACAGTAATGTCAATATATTAAAATGTCTGCAATATTCTTTGCTTTTATTTTCCTTTTTATAAAAGTCATAGTAACACAAACAAAGATTGGGAAAACATTTTTCTCTGTGATTCTCACTTTCCTTTCCTACCTTCTGCTTGGTTTCCTCCTCTTGTGCAGTGTGTATATATTGGAAATATGCTATTGACGATTGTGACTCTCTTCTTTACTGCTGCATCTGGGAAAGGTCTTTGCATCTTTTATAACCCAATTATGCACATGTTGTATCTGAGCTCATATTCCTATTCCTCACTCATATGAACTAGACAGTTTCATTGTAAAGTATAAGTGAGTTAGCTACTTATTTTTATTTCCAGGTTCAACTCTTGCATGGATTAAGAGCACAGCATTTATTATTTTTTTTATTTTTATTTATTTAAGCATCCACTTCATCAAATTATTGGTATAGGATATTGCTTACAACTTTTTTACATACATATACAGATTTCTATATACACATACATATATATGGCATATCACAACAAAAATGAGCCATTACTATATTACAGTTCTTTAGTAGTTATTAGCATGTATAAATAATACTGCAATCAACATCATACAATAGGTGACAACAGTTACAGTAGTTATATGTGAGAAAACATGACATTAAATTTAAGTTGACAGATACTCACTGATAGTGTAATAACATTTATCTTGTAAATAATTTTTTACACAAAATTTGAACTTCTGGTGTTCTTTGATTGTTTTCATATGGTGAGGAAGTTTGTTGTACAATTTTTCCCCCTTTTGAAGAGGTCCATTTTGTTGGAGAGTTGTTCGTAGGTGCTCAGTATGGAGGTCAAGTGTTTGTCTTATGTGTGTGAACTTATTTGTTTGTATGTACTAAATTGTTTTGTGCTACTGAAATCTTCTTAATATAAGTAACTATCTCATAGATGCACACACATGGCAATGGTAGTATTTGTAACGCTTTAAAAAGCGGTTTGCAAGATTTCCTGGGTGTTGCATTTTCAATTGACCATATGATCCTCTTTTGTGCTACAAAACAGTATCTGTTTTCTGGTGAGTTCCCCCAAAAAATTAACCCATATTGCAGCAGTGACTCTGCTTGGGAATAATACACATTTTTTAATGTTTCTATTGTCGTACACCTATTAAGTCTCCTTACAACATAGCGTATTGTGTTTAACTTCTTGCTAATGTATTTTATGTGTGTGTCCCATTTCATATTTTCTTGAATTGATATGTCTAGAAATTTGTTTGAGTTTACTGTTTCTAACTTTTTATTAAAGAGTTTTAAAGTGGGGGTTAGAGGATGTTTATTTTGTATGGTATGAAGGTATGTTGTGACTGTTTTCTCTATATTAATAACAAGATTGTTAGTGTTGAACCATTTTTCAATATGTGAAGTGCAATTCTGTATTTAATGTTGTAGTTCTGCAGCCGTTTTACCTTTTATTAGTATATTTCTATCATCTGCAAATTTTATACATTTCTGGGAGCTGCTGGATGTCTCCTGGTCATTAATAAAGATCAGGAACAGCACTAGTTCCAAGACAGAACCTTGCCGCACACCATATTTAATATATTTTCTTTCAGATTGGTAAATATAAATATTATTTCCTTCCTGATGTGCAATTTCTACTATTTACACTCTGTTTGTAAGGTACGATGTTACCCATTTATGTGCCAAACCCCTGATGCCTACATATTCTAATTTTTTAAGTAGTAAGTTGTGGTCTATCATATCAAAAGCCTTTGTGAGCTAGGTTTATATTTTATGGCTATAATCGGAAAAGTGTTCTGATTTTTAATGTATCAATTGATTTCAAGCAAATAATATGTCAGTAAACCAACAGTAACACAAGATGAAGAAGAACATTATTTAACAAAACAGAAGAATTTGTTTTATGAAATCAATGAAACTGCTTAACGTAGCTGCATACAAAACATTTGAAAGAAAGTAGCAGCTATTATAATAAAAGGGTTGATAACTTAATATTAGTATGGGGATGTAAGTAGTAACAGCAATACAATGATTAATGACAATATACACACTAGAATTACTATAATAGCATGACAAAATTTCTCCTTTAGAATATTAGGGGATTTAAATTACACATTTTACCCTATAATGTAGGTGCTATGTAAAAGTGGTGAGTATGGAGGGGGTCCATATGGACAGCCATTTAAAGTCACAGTCCTATCACAGTGGAAACAATATGCCACAGCATGTATAGCAGCAGAGCACTTACTGTGGTGACCAAGATGTTGTGGAAAATGTGTAACCTGAAACAGTTATGAACACCATGTATTTAAGTTCAGTGCAATCAGGTCAATGTTACATACCAATGTGTGGCTAATTGATACCATCATTACTAAAATATGGAGAGAAAGGAATTTTCTTTTACATTCACACTGCATTGTTACATATGTTTCAACCATGTGCACCCACACTACAGCAGTCTCATCTTGCAATTCCCCTTCATTTTCAACTCCTTTATAATTATGTTTCATTTTTCTATTTTGAAATGGTAAACAGTTATCTAATAACATGCATAACACAGATAAAACTGATATGACACAGGACTTAAAAATATCTAAAAAGAAAATATGTATCTGTAAAAGATTGGAGATTGTCTTATAAATGTTTAGTAGAAATTGCAACCATTTTCTGTGTATCACTTCAAGCATATCTCCTGAACTGATTGAAATGTAAGTGCTTGGCCTAAATACTTTTATTATTCAGATTAATACATTTAATTGAAGTCAAAACGTTTACCTCCTTCATTCAGAGTTATGAGTCATTAGCTACATAAATGTTTTACACCTTCATGAATAGGACCTGATAGCAATGATTGGTATGATGCATGATACACTCATAGGATTTTGTTGTCTGAAAATAAGTTTTTTTACAATTATTACCTGGTAGTTTTAGAGCATTTACAAATATTTTGGTATTGTCTGATGCACATATAGGCTGCATGAGTTTAATGTTAAAATTTTTACCAATCGACATAACTGAAGATTACTAACTGCCAGACAAAAACCAACCCTCGTTCCAGATTTGGCTAAAAATTTAGTATACAATATTAGTCATAACGACATCTTCATATGGTCACAAAAATATAATTCAAAATGAAGACTTTGTGGGCAAATCAATTATGGATACTAAGTATTGTCTGTAGAAATTGTTACTAAATACGAATACTTTGATTTTATGTATTCAACGACAAAGAACAGGACAAGAAAGGAAATTAATTTTTAACCAAAAAATAGGTTAATTTTAACATGGAGTGCTACATAAAAGAATGACAGAAATATTATTTATAAACAAGGTAAGTATTTAAATGTTCGGTTAATCTGTGTTCACAAACCAAGCCTGTGCACTTAAGAAATACAGAAGGCTCCAGATTTCATATTACAATATATAGTAAAAAATAATCTTCCCAAAATTGTATTAAGGTTATAGAAAATAATGAAGACCATGTGTGGCAAAAGTGGAGTGGTTCATGCTACTTATATGTTGGCATGTTATTCTTCATTTCATGATTTGTAATTTTGTGTGTGTATTTTTAAATGTGATATTAAGATTTCAATTGATATAATACAATTAAGTATTATGATCAAGATAGGAACATGTGTAAAGATGGATTCTGAAACAAATACTCAAGTAGACCAATTTGATTGACGTTGGAAATATTTAATACCAATCATCCATAGATCATCATGCAGCAGGCCTAGAACCATTTACGAAATTTATGTTAGTACTAAAAGGAAGATGTAGGAAAAGTAAAACAAACAGAAAGACTCCAGTGAGAGTCGTTTGAAATGCTTTTCCTGGTTTTTGAAATAAGGTAGGAAGACAGTCAAGGGAAAAGATGTATACTACAAACTTCAAACACTTCCAAGTATTATGGAAGATATAGATTATTAGTAGATAAGCAGGTAGAGAAAGATAGGCTTCAGTTAGAGCAGCTTAAAATACTTTATCAAGACTTGAATTAAAGCATGAGGAATAAAGTAATAAAAGGGTATTGGGGACTTTAGACCAATTTGCAAATTCTAAATCAGTGCAGATCTAATTGCTGTTTGAAGGAACAGAGGTAATGTTGTAAGTATTTTGAGATTTTTACCAGAACATTTGACAGTTTTGTATAATGAAATATGTAGAATTTACAGTCTGCACAGAAGGCAATGTAGTTAAGTTTTGTCTGTGCAATTTCAGTATTTTGCAAATGAGTTCCCCATGTCAAGAAAGGCAATAGGAGTGATCCACAAAATCACAGGCCTATATCACTGACGTCAGTTTGCAGTAAGATTTTAGAACATATACTTTCCTCAAACTTTATGTATTACCTCGAATAGATCGAGATTCAAAAAGTATTGTTCTTGTGAAACACAGCTAGGTCTTTTCTAACATGAAGTGATGAGCGTTTTCGGCAAGGGATCTCAAAGCCATTCAATCTTTCTAGATTTCTGTACTTCAAAAGCATCTTATAATCAAATTGGGTGCTTATGGAACGTCATCACAGTTGTGCGATTCGAATCACGATTTCCAGCCAGAGAGGAAAGAGTACATTGTAATTGACAGATGGTCATCAAGTGAAACAGAAGTGATGTCTGGGTTCCCCAGAGAAGTATTATAGGGCGCATTCTGTCTAAGACACAATCCAAGCAGCTCTCTCAGATTGTTTTCGGATGATTCCCTCATTTATCGGTTACTAAATTCACCAGAACACCAAAAGTATCAGCGAAATGATTTAAATAAGGTATCTGCATGGCGTAAAACTTGAAAACTGTCCCTAAATCATGTTGAATGTGACGTCATCCATGTGAGCACTAAAATAAATCTGTTATACTTCATTTAAAAGATAAATCAGTCAAATCTAACTGCCTAGGAATAACAATTACAAGGAACTTAAATTAGAAAGAACACACAGAGAAATATTTTAGGAAAGGTGAACCAAAGGCGACGATTCATTGTATGTTCCTGTTCTGCGACTGGTAGTGCCAATTTTAATCATTTATCTTGGTAAGTTGATGAGAAAGATTTGCAGAAGTAAAAACTCAGGTGTGAATAGCAATGTTCAGCTGTTTTAATGGAGACATCACAAAATTGTCTGCGACTGGCAGAGACTTTGTTGATATTTATTCACTTAGGGTTGGATTATCCGAAAACTCATGGAATTTGAAGGTGTCGGTAACGTTCACCTTTTATCTTATGTAAAAATTGCCATGAATACTTACATGTAACTAGGAGAGTCGAGGATGGGAGTGGGTCCCTCATCACAAAGCGTTTTATTTTTTAATTTTTTAAATTTTTTTTAAAGAAACAATTTACAGTTAGATGTTATGGGCATATCCATCATAAAAATTTTAAGGTATTTCAGTTCAACCTCGATAAAAGCCCATAAAATAAAATAAAACTAGCGTATTATGCATACTTTCGTTCCATAATGTCATACAGGATTATTTTCTGGGGCAACTCATCAGGCCAAGCAAAAGTTTTCAGATCACAAAAACATGCGTTACAGATCATTTGTGGTGTCAACTCAAGAACCTCATATAGAGGGAACTGGGGATACTTACTACTGCTTCCCAATACATTTATTCTCTAATGAAATTTGTCGTTAAAATATATCTTTTTTTCAAACCAATGGCTCAGTCCATGGGATCAATACTAGAAACAAGAATAACATGCATAAAGATTTAAAGTCACTTAGTTTGGCTCAGAATGGTGTCCCATATTCAGCAGAACACGTTATCAATAACATGCCAGCAGCCATAAAAATTTAACTCACAAATATGTACAGTTTGAAAAGAGTCTAAAGGATTTTTTGGTGGCAAACTCCCTCTACTCCATTGATGAATTTCTTACCAGAAGTGACTGATTGTAATTTATTGTATATAATATTCACAAATATGAATTCTGTTTTCAGTTTGACTTCAGTACAAGTTTTGTGCACTAATGTAATCATTGTAAATCAGTGTAAAAATAAAATAAAAAAGAAGAAATAAAAAAGAAAGTAATTGCTAAGAATTGCAGCTAGTAAATTAGTAAGTAGTAATAAGTTTTGTATCCTTTAAAATGTAAATATTTTTTAGATTTTTTTTTCGTGACCAATTCCACATCCACAAGGGCAATTACATTTGGGGTCTGTGTAAGGTACATTAACACATGTGTTCTCTTTTTGTAGGTATATATTGTGTATTTTGTTCTGGCATGTTCTACATCCAAGAGGATTCCCTCAATTCGGATCTACTGGAACGAAAAGTGCATCTAATCTAATCATGAAATGTGTTCACCGTTTTAATTGCACAACATTTCGTTACAGACAGGATGTACAGGTGTATCCGTGAAACATGCAAAACATTAGTCACAGGCGCAGTATACGCCGATCTGTGATGTACACCAATAAACTGAAAAATATTGTAGCAAAAACGAGATTTACGATGATTTGTGACTTTTATAAAAGTTATTAGTGAGTAAATGGTAACCTGAAAGATGGTTCATGACCTCTGGTTCAAGCAGCCTTTCTGTTCGTTCCAGACTATGTTAAGTGAAGCAGAGCGGATAATACGTCCATAATTAGTTGTATATGTACGGTAACTAGGAACCTGCGGATTTCGGTAATGGATAGTTTTATGAAAAAGTTCTTGCCATTCATCATCTAAGAACATCTCGTACAAACTGCGCAGATTTGGCACGAATAGGAAGTGTAGGTCTGTCAGTGCACACAAATGGTACTTTTGAAACAAAAACTTAAGACTTTTCTAGCGTTTCGTGGTAACGAATACAGATCTTCGAAAAATTTGCTACGCCTCAGATACGACTCTTGAAAAATCGCATTGTCGCACATATTGGTATCGTGGTCGGACAGGCATTTCATGAAGCGAATCATTCTGCTCTGAACTTTAAATAAAATTGTATGACCTAATACCAACCATTCTAAGCGTCAATGCAATATGTTTTTACCTACGCAACCTCTTTAAAATATTTTGCAATAGTTCACTAAACTGGATGGTGGGCACTAACTATTATGAGTAACGAAAATAAAATCAGACTTTTGTCAATCGAAAACAAGCATTAAGATGTACAAAAATCAAATATTTTTCGCCCAGTAGGTATGGTTTAATCGGATGGTGCGTTTTGGAGCGGTCTGAACAGTCTTTCAGCATAATACACAATTTTGCCAGGAAAACATCACAGTTTCTGTTGTATATTGATAATGGAGAAATATTTTAGAAAATTGAAAACTGCCACTTATATATAAATGTCTACGGCATATATTGTACATATGTGACCAAATTGTTGTGATTAATTGTCTACATATTTATCATTGTGCTAAAACGGCTAAAACAGGGTTTCACGGTTTTGGGCAAAAGTACCATCAGTTTGAAGCTGTATCGGATGAAGATTGTGAGAATATCATACGGTAGAAATTTTGACGATTTGTAACGAAGAGAAAATGTCGAAGCGTCCATGTCCACAATTCGTGATTTTTAATACTCGAAACTCATTGTTTTTCGTAATTTTCTCAGGAACCGCCTATGAATAAAAGGTGCTTTTGTTCGCCGTTTAACACACCATATACCACACGTAACGTGCAAAAATCAACTGATTTGTTCATTTTGGATGGGCAGCAGGAAGTGTGACATATTTAACATCGTGGCGCTCTACTGTAGAACAGCTACGGTATGCTGTTCTTCTAATACGCACACATACGATCACTAGGCCAACACTTTCCCGTTAACTCTGTGATCAATAGAACTCGAGATATGGGTCCCTGAAGCGCCCGTTTACGAACATATTAATACAAGATACGATCTCCGCTGTTTTCGGAAAAAATCTAGGAAATACGGACTTCATATGATCGTCGGTAGGAGCTATAATTTTCCGTTTTTCCGTCTTTATGCAATTTCTATAGCGTTCATTGCAGCGCTGGATAGTGAGCTAGGGCCGGACTTACTGGAGAAGGGAGTTTTGTTGTGGACGATTTGTTAGAAGCTATTTCAACTTGGGATGGACATCTTGATCTTATAGGAAGTGTAGTGATGAAATTCCAGGAAACAAAGGTAACCGCTGACCGGCAAAAATCCAATATTCTTAGTACCTTTTTGAAAGTTTCAGGCCACATTGTTTCACCTCTAGCGACCTCATGTATCATATATGATACTTTCGTTCAAATAAGGTTCCTTCACATTTAGCGCTTTTTTTTTTTTTTTTTTTTTTTTTTTTTTTTTTTTTTTTTTTTTTTTTTTTTTTTTTTTTTTGTAAAAGTGCCGACTGGATCGTATTCGCTACAATCCACAGAACAATGACGCAGCTTACTCGTATTTCTCAGAATAAACACGAGGTGTCAGGGGCAGTCAGTGACAAGTAGAGAGCCTGTATAGAGAAAGAGTGTTCAACTGGCCGGTGGCCGCCATGTTTTTACCAGACTGCGCACGAGCTGTTCCCTTACATAGTGACTCAGGCAGAAAAGCAGTCACTTAACGATTGAAATAAGGATTCAGTTCCACTCATGAGACCACTGCACATCTTCTAGCTTGTGTACATGGTTAAAGAAATATCATTCATCTATGTTTATACAGGCCTAATAAATGTGTAAGAAAATAAGACTTGTGAAACAGTTTCTATGCCTGTGAATGTTAATACCATATTTTACGATGTTTCGACAGTTCGCAGTTGATTAATAAGAAAGAGAGGTACTTCATATTCTGGATCTCAAAGGAAATGATGCTATTTCAGAATTTTCTGTCTGCATATTCGTAACTGAAACTAGTACATTTTTATGGTATTCCGCCCCGATATAATGCGTTTTAATTATGCTTCTGTCGATCTTATAACTTTTTCTTACACTGGGAAATACCAAAACGCCATTTTATATGTACGTGAAGGAACATAGTGTCACAGAAAATGGGAAAAATAACCGAAACAGCGGAAACATACTCAAAATAGGTAACTGAATATCTACAACGAGTCAATAGTCCCGCCCAACTTCCTTTTTCATGTTTCATCCCGTAACCAATTAGAGGATTGTGAATAGCCAATAATACACAGCCAATTGGGAGATGCCGTAGCCATTTTAAAACATACTTTGTAGCATGACATGTTAAAAACCAAAACCACAAACTAACAAAAAGCTAGAAAATATTTTTTTAATTATTGCTTACCACATACTAATTCGCGACTTTCATATTATGAATTCAGAACGCAACCACAGCAGCACGCAGGAATTTCACACGGAGTAGATCTAGTACTGATTTTCATCAATGCCGTTCTCGCACTGGGCGAGGGGGGGGGGGGGGGGCAGAAAATATTTACTTCACACAGACAGGAATAATTCGTTGGTTTCCATACGTCGCCTTCACGGGTTCCCATAGTCTCTGTTAACTTTCGCTGCCCACTCTTTCCGTATTTCCTAATTCCTTGCGAACACAAGCATCATATAATAATCTTGACTGCAGTTTTTATAGGCCACAGAGGAACAACGAGTAATTTCTCCTGACTGTCCTGAATGATTGTGTAATACACATTATTAATTACACTCGGTAAATTACTTCAAGTCAACTTTTAATCTTTAAACTTGCCGCGAAGTGATCGTCAACGACCGACGAACAACACGTTAATTTCCGTAAATAGAACCGACAGAAGATGTGCAGAAGTGGAGCAGTGCCTACCATAATACAAACTGTCTGTAACTGTACTGTGAAATCGCTGTCAGAACCTTTTAAGACACTCCACAGTACAGAAACGCACACTGTAGCTATACACACTTATACAAAGTCCGCCAGATCTGGTAAAAACATGGCCTCCTGTGCTGCCAGCCAATCACGAATGGTATCACACATGGCCTCTCTCTCTCTATACAGGCTCTCTAGGGACAAGTGTGTTTTGCACGAGTTAGCTTGGCCTATAGAAAGAAAGGTTAGTATTGTCAATACGTGAATTATTTCTTTTAAAGCATTGCTAAAATGTTGCTAACAGATCCCTGATTACAATTCTATAAAAGAAAAAGACGTGAAAAACGGTTTCTCTTCTGAAAAATCGTGTTTTAGTAGATGTGTTATATAACAGACTCCGGGTCTGTCTGACTACATTTCATATGTCTGTGGGCAAATGGCAGATGCCTGCAATTTATGTTTTTAATTCGTCATTTCAACGTTATTTAACTGCTTTTACTGCGTATTTTATGGCTTCCGTAATGTGATAGGCATTACTGATGCATTCAGTACAAATAAAACTTCACAAACGTGAATTAAGAATCTAAATATTGTTGGCAGGTCTATCTGATTCAGAAATTGCTCAACTTCTGGATGAGGCCTTTGGTGCTAATTATTCTGATATCAAATTGATCATGACTGTGACGATGATGATGATGATGATGATGCTCACAATCAGGGAACGCAGTAGACAGCATTGGATGAAGAAGATGAAGTTTCAGACAATGAAACTTCAGCACACCCAACACAAATTCATGAAACTCCATCTCATAGAAATCCAACACAAAGCAGCCACCATAGATCATAGTATATAATATTTTTAGTAGTTTCAATAAGCATGAGTGTTAACTATTACAAAAGAAGAGAAGTGGCAAAGGAAACAAATATTACGTCATCAAGATGGATATTCATGAAAATTTGATGTTCCGCAGCACTGAAAGAAAACAATCCCAGTACATATGAAACGAGAGATGAAGAGAATAATGAAGAAAGAGAATGGAACAATAAAAGGGAGAAAAGATCTGTTCAGCCAATACCACCATAAGCCCAAAGATACAAATGTTTTTTCACATGCTAGAAATGGCTACCAACGAAAGAGCAGATCACTGTGCAGAACAACGGGCTGCTCGAAGTTAACGAATGTGAGATGATCTGAACGTAAGGTCTTTTTGTGCTTCACTTCAGAAAGAAACAGTTTCAAAAAGTTTCATACGTCATAATTTGTAAAAAAAGGAAAGTAATTTTTCATACTTAACAAAATATTTTTTTTATTTTATTCTCAAAATTTTATTTCAACAAGAACATGTAATGAGACAATTTGTAACATTAGCAGTAGTATATGTCATTTAAATAAGAGAAAATAAAGTAATATTAATTTTTCTACCATGTGTCATCTTCTCTCAATAGCAACCCAATGTATCGTAGGGGCATATATGATACATGACGTGCAACAATACGTAAAAATTATTCACGAATATTTTAACATCAGTGACAATCAACACACTAAAGGTTGTTTTGTTGAATTTATTGTATGAATCTGTCTTCAGGTCTCTAGAGGTTCAACAGAAGGCATTATGCATAAGCTGGGAAGCTTAATAAAATTATACTGTCTCTGCCCAAACATTAAATAACAATTAAAGATTTGATGGGAGTGATTTCAGTTTTTCTTTGGTTGGTCTCTGATCAATTATTAAACAGTGAAGCACAAATCAATTTATTACTGAAAAACACTCCATAGATTTAGGCAAAAGAACGTATATGGGGCTTTAACGTTATTAAAGACGCTTTATCACTCTGCCACTTCAAAAGATTTTTGTTTCGGCATATTATTAGGCTGTAGTTTGTTTCAAGTAGAAGAAAAGTGTGATAAAAATGAAGTAGAAGTAATTGGTTTCGTCAGCATAGTTTATCCTGTTCTTAAAGAATTTACTAACATAATTAGAGACACTAGCAATAATTTGGACCGTACAAAAATTCCAGTACTATGTAAAGAAAATATTCTGCAACCATGCGATTTTACGCTGTTTCCAACACTGACTGTATCACAGCTGAGATTAAAGCAAGTGTGACTATATGTTGTGAGAACCTACGTATTGGGCTATGTGCGTTTCTCATTTAGGAGTTTTGTTCGATGTTATCTTATGGTCAAACCGTACATGTCTGCTTTCATGCTCCAGCAACTACCTTTCTGCAGATATTTTCTTTTACCTGTGAACTTGTAGTAAAAAACACTATGCACGAACTGTAGTTTGCAAAACAAATAAGAAATATTGCATAAAATAACTGGTTCATTAATAAAAATTGTTTTATTGTATCATATGCAAACGGTGTAGGTTTAGTCAACCAAATTGGTTCCTTAATGTAAGTGGTCAGATGAAATATTAATCATAAATTGTTTAAACTGTTGCATTGTCTGCAATAAGAAATTGGTAGCACTTTCCCCTACTTAAGTAATCACAACTTCAACAGACAGAGAAACTCTGTATACTTCACGAGCACTCAACATAAAATTGTCAACAGTTCTAAAGTCCCCAGACGCAAACGTTCTCTCTGATTGAATCACTCCTATAATAGAGGAAGGGCCTTCTGCCAAGACTAGACATGTGGTCCACTTTTCCACGCACCCCTTCGCTCACCTCCTCTCTCCAAACACTCTCCCTAACAGTTATGTCCCTAGGTTGCTTCTTCCTTCGCCGATTGACATACCTTTCAAAATCGTATACGTCTTGATATGAGATCTTTCATCTGAAACCACTTCCTTACAAATTTGACATTGTTTAAATACAAAAAAAGCACCGTTAATTATTATTACATAATGTCTGTAATACGTAAATAGACAAACTGGCTTTAATGAGCTTGACCACTCGTGCCACAAAATATTTACGTAAATTAACCGGCAAATTGTACAATAAATCGACACACTAAATTAAATATGCGAGAGATAAGGCAGGCTGCTTGCATTTTCAGTGTTATTGTGGAAAGATGATCTGTTTATATTTCTATAAGAAATTTATCTCTATTGAAATTAGTCATTAATTAGTATTGTTATGTTGGTGCTTCTGAAAAATGGCATATGCTTTCGAGAGATTTAGAATTATTCAGAACCTTGTAAGGAGAGTGTTATGGGTGGTGAAGGCTTAGTGAATGAAGTGCAGGAGTTTTTTCTTTATTTGAACAATACACACCAGGACCCTAAAAGCAGCGAGGAGACAAACCCTGAGTAAAAAAGGTAAGTATAACTTAAAGTATAACCTGAAACTTGAATCATTACTTAGAATTTATGCTGATAGAAAGATCTAACATTAAAAAGACTAGTCACTGATGTCCATAGCAGTTTGTTCCAATAGGTTGGCTAACATTTGCATAGACGGGACTGACTAGGTATGTATGTGTCAGCGTAAACTTGTGTATTTACTCTGCAACTTAAAATTAATCATTCTTATACCTCTTATACGTATTTCCCTTATTACATAAACATTGAAGTTGAGCTCATTCACTGATCAATGATCTGATGCCTTTGAAAAGGAAAATAACCTGTTGGCTATGAAAACAGGCGATTATACTTCAACAGGAATAAATTTTGTTATAAACTGACACTTACATTGACTACAAAGACACGTGGTTATGATAGCTATTAAAAATTTCCATGATATAAGGCAGAATTTAATAGTATAATTGATGAGACCATTAATTACTTCAAATTTGTAATAGATTACTCTAACAAACATTAATTTCCAGTCGTTAGTTTAAAGAATTTTAGTAACGGATATACAAATCAATTAAAACTTAATGTAACAAAATCCCTACTTGAAATATAAATGAACAATGATCAGTATAGAAGAATTTGCGAGAAAAATTTTTTTTGTCTCATTTTATTACACGTTGATGACTTATTCACAGGTTTCGTAAGGAAGCTAATTATCTATTCATCTCTGAGTGTAATGCTTCGACCATTGTCCTCTACTGTCGAAACATTGCTGACGTGTTATTTCAGTACCAAGCAGCACATGGCACAAAAAAGGACCTCGTATTCATTATCACTGTTCCTATGTAACACTACATCGTGATTGGTATTTGAACGTTTAGCTCAAACCTACTGTAAATGTATTTACGTTCCTCGTAAAGTTAACATATCAGGGCATTTCGAAAAGTAAAGGTACAATGGCTCGCATTCCTTAAATAGAACATTTAGAAAACGTATCACATCTTATTAACTGGATTATTTGTTATGTTTCAACATAATCACCCCTGTTGTCCAAACATTTGTTAAGTCTGTACACAAGCTCTAGTGTCCCACAGTCATAGAAGGTTGCCGCCTGTTGTCGGGACCAAATTTCAACTTCATCTTTGATCTCATTATCGTCGTGGAATGTTTTTCCACCAAGAGGTGACATCAGGTAACGGAAGACATGGAAGTCGGTGGGCGCAAGATCCGGGCTGCATGGCGGATGGTCCAATACATCCCATCTGAATTGTTTGAGTAGTGCTTTGGTTACGAGCGCTGTGTGAGGCCAAGCGTTGATTTAAGCAAGCGGACTCAATTTGTCAGCATTCCCTTGCGTTTGTTTTGAATTGCCTTTCGAAGACGTTTCAAAGTCTGGCAATATGCAACAGCATTAATTGTCGTTCCAGGAGGCATAAATTCCAGCAGAAGAATGCCTTGTCTGTCCCAAAACACAGAAGCCATGATTTTGTTCACTGAAATCTACGTTTTGCATTTCTTGGCTTTTGGAGAATTCGAATGGCGCCATTGCATGACTGTTGCTTGGATTCAGGTGTATGGTGATAAACCCACGTCTCGTCACCTATCACAATGTGATCAAGGAACTCATCACCTGCTTCAGCATAGCGTGTGAGGAGGTAGAAGGCAAAGCCCATCCTTTTCTTTTTGTGTTCTTCCGTTAACATTTTTGGAACCCAGCGCGCACAGAATTTCCTGTACCCTAACTTGACAGTCAGAACGTCATAAAGAGATGTCATTGACACGTCTGGTATGAACTGATGCAATTCTTTCAATTTGAGACGTCTATTCGCACGAATTGCTTCCTCCGTTGTCCGAAGAAGGGCATCAGAGATCACAGATGGCTAACCTGTTCCTTGTTTGTCCAGTGGCGTAGCTATGACACCAAGGGCCCCGGGGCAAAAATGACATTGGGGCCCTCATTACACGAATACTGTACAGATGCGAAACTTCTTCAGCATTAGCTCATTACCGACCACTGGAAGACATAATAAGGCAAACCTAAATACTACTAAGTAAATTATTATGTGTCCCGCAGCAGATAATATTTAATCGTACTCTCTAATATAATTGTGAAAGTTTGTTTGTTCGTTATGCTTTCACGGAAAAATTACTAGGTGATTTGGATGAAATTTTGCAAAGGGATAGAGATAGAGTTGGACTTTGGTAGGACATACAGATTAAAATGCCCCATGGGATATTTTTCGTCCGCGGTGACAGCAGGCGGACTTTTGTCAGTGCCGACAACTCACTCTCGCTAAACTACTGTGCTGTTAGCTCATTTCGTTGATAGCCCAGTGTTAGAAGGAAAATGGGGGAAATATTCTTGTAGGATGGTTTCATCAAAAGTAAGTTGCCGGATTTTGTTTGATGAAACACTTTGTTTTGAGCCGTGCCCCTACCAGGCTTCCTAAAGTATATGTTAGTGACTGGCCAGGAAAAAGTAATAAGTAAAATAACTAAGTCGATATCTTCGCTTATCATCGTGACAGTGGGGTAGAGGGCAGCGCCTTGATGCACAATTAATTATTGGGACAAAGTAATTATTACATGAAACTTCTGATCCGCGAATGTAATTAAGCCTTTAAATGGCAGAATAAACAAATAGTGTGCGGGTAGAAACGTACCTTAAAACATTGCGCGAAGTGCTGAATTCTCAGCACAGTGAAGTTGTTTGTTTTTCACATAGAAGAACTGAGCAGAATGCGGCGGAGGGTATAGTGTTAGTATGAACGTAAATTGAAGAGCGAATAGTTCTTATGGTATGGGAAGGCGCCGTTCCCAGAAAAAAGCCACATAATGCCGAATCCATTTCCCGCCTACCATTGCTAGGTAGTGTGCAGAAAGGTATGTAGATTCTGTTCGGTATTCCTTTCAGTGTTCACGCATTTCTGGAAAATAAAGATGCCTGTTTCCTGGCGCAACGCATTTTGTTGTAAATGCGCACTCTCCAGGTCTGTTTGCACAATACGTCATCCGTGATTTATGAGGTGCACTGTGGAAGGCTCGGTATAACGTTGTAAAACACCTTTTAATTTTCTTTTGTGATGCAATGGGGTAGACAGAGTGGGGGCTCGCTTTCTCGCTATTCGTTTTGCAGGCGCACAAAGAACGGCAAAACCTGACCATTCCAGCGGTCTGCCCTTTCCCGCACCTTCTGCCCTCCAACCCCCCCCCACCCCTTCCTGCTGTCACCTGTCACATCCCACAACAAATCATATGCCCAATACTGTTCTACTGTACTTAAATATGCTGTATATATTTAATATTATGTTTTAGTCCATTCTCTTTAAAAATAACTATATTAACATATTGACTGCCAAAGGTATACTTGGGTTACCGACCTCCAGGGACCATTTACTTTTTTTCCATATTCTGCTTTAGTTTGCTTGCAATAAGCTATTTAAGTACAAATAAGTTGAAAATATTGCAATTTAGTATCTTATGTTGTGTGTGTGTGTGTGTGTGTGTGTGTGTGTGTGTGTGTGTGTGTGTGTGTGTTGTGTATGTGTGTGTGTGAGAGAGAGTTACATATTACTCACATGGTGCCAGAGAAAGTTCCAGGTGAGTCATTTGCTAAGTCGCTAATAATTTTAGGTTGGTACTTCTGTTAAGTCTTTCATTCCACAACATTATTTGCGTACAGTTCCATTATTGTTTTTCTGCATTGTTACTACAGTCTTTATTCGGTGTTGTTTGCTCCGTAACACAGTGATATTGTAGCAGGAGAAAGTGTCTCGTAGAAGTTACGTAGATGAACAAAGGCATGTACAGAAGCTTTTAGATGAAGTTATGGACAAAAGTGAAGAAGATGAAGATACTACTGAAATGGAAAAAAATAACAGGAATGTGCTAATGCTGAGTACTGTTCATGGAGAGGAAGAAGCTGAAGTTAAAACCAAGAGGGGCAGAAAGAAAAAACGAGCAATTATAACTGACTATAATCAGTCATTTATAGATCTCTCTCGCCAAATGAAGTCCTATATTGTCTAAGGCGTGGTGTGGAATGGTACAGGAAGCTTGCAGTTGAACTGGTGACAGCGTCAGCACTGGTAAATGCTCTTGTGATTTACCAATACATCAATAACAATATCATCTCAATCACAGAATTCAAAGAGGAAGTGACTTAGAGACAACTCCATACAGAAGATGCCGATGCCCCTGAGAAACCTCTCACCGTAGCCACCGAGCTGCCTGCAGATTGTGCTCTTGTGAACATAGGAGCAGCAAGTCATAGGTGTACGGATGACACGAAAAAATGAAGAATAAATTTGGATGAGAGCAAGCTGTCAAGAAATGTAAACAAACTACATGGAAATGTAAGAAATTGTGATTCATGTTTTTGCGAAGAGTGTTTCTTCATAAAACACAGTGCATGCAGGTTAGAGGTACAAAGCGGAATTACCCAATGTTTTCAGTCTGTTTCATTGTTGTTGCAATTAGAGAATGTAATTAAAACTGTAGGTGATATACAATCTACTGTATAAGTTATATGTAACATCAAATAATAAATTATAAAAACAAGGAAACTCCAATATGACTGGGCCATGTCAGTTATATATAATTCACGATTTCAAGTGTCAATAACTACTCTTGATCTCTTGAAAACTGGAGGCCACGAACATGATTTGTTACTGGGGCCATAACGTACTGTAACACCAAGTCACAGCACGCTACTGTGAGTTACAACTGCACCACCGAGCTTTAAATGGAAAAATGTCCGTGAGTTGTATTTACTTCACGTGGCCCGAAGAAAAGACTTCCTGTGACTTATATTTAACTCACGTTGCAGTCAATGTGTTAAAACATTGTTTTCTGAAAGTTGGGAATTTTTCTATTTCTTGTAACACGAATACTATTAGTCCTTGAAAATAATTCATAATTATTTTTCGCGCCTCACTGTGTATCACGAACTAAATGAGTGGCGTTTTTCAATTCGTGGTGATTTCGTTCGTGTTTCCATGGTAGAATAACTACTGGAGTAATACAAAGCTTCAAACTATTAGATTGCAGATATTGAAAAATGTATGATTTCTGATCGGTAATTATCGGTAAGCGTTTTCGTGACTGCAGTACATTACAGTAATAATATGTGTACACAATTAAAAAGTAGTCAATTTTATTTTAACAATTATTTTACAATCTTTTCCTGGCTTTGGTTTTTGCAAAATCATCAATAAGGTCCGTTAAAGCCAAACTTGATGCAGCCTTGTTTTCGATTGCTATAAGCGCCAAATGTCCGAGTCGAGCTTGACACATACTGTACCTCAGATGCGTTCTGATAATTTTTAATTTGCTGAACGACATTTCGGCTGCTGCAGAAGAATAAAACTGCGGTAAATACTTCCGTAACCTCACATTCTAATCATGCATATTTTTTAAATAATTTTCTTACATAACTTGCGAACTTTCCATGTTGGGGTCAATTTCGGCAGGATAGCGTCACCGACTGTGCCACGCCGGCAGTCGGTGTACGTGGTCTCTCGCGGCAATATTATATACAGTATAACGTCTATTATCCGAAGTAATTTGGGGACATGGATATTCAGAAAACTAGTTTATTTGGATATTCGAGCTGTACACTTCTATTTGCCAATAAGAAGTACTGTACAGTAAATGTATTTGTACTGTATTTGAGGAGCGCGATCCTTCACATTGCACGCCGCAACACTTGGAAGACGCCGCTATTGCTGTGAGCTGCTTTGATGCTGCCGCTACTTCTGCAGACTGAAGTGTGCCGATTGTTGGACACATTGGGGCAGCTTCGCCTGTCAGCAGCGCCACATAGTGGCGTCTTGTGAAGGCCCAATTAGAAGGATTGTTCCGCCAGCCTGTGGCGCAGTGCGGCTACTGTGGGAAACTGGGTTTGAGGGGAAGGAGATGTAATGGACGATAGGGTGGGAGGGTAAGAAAAATTAATAAAAATTTCGACGCTCTACTGTAACTTTTTTCGATCGTCGTTCACGAAGGCCGAGGGGCCCCTGGAGCTCGGGGGCCCCGGGGCACTGCCCCGCCTAGCCCCATGATAGCTACGCCACTGTGTTCGTCATGAACATCGGTCCTACCTTCACAGAAATGACGACACCATATCGTTACATTTTGTCTATGCATGATGTTCCCATAAACAATTTCAATTTCTTTGTGAATATCCGCTGGTCGGTTACCTATTGCATTAAGGAAACGTACGACGGAGCGACTTCGCATTTGGCGGGATTCTGAATCGGCGCAGCCATTTTCAACACGACCTCTCCATCCAGAAGCAACGTTCAACTGGCGAACGACCGCGAGGAGAAAGCTAACGGTTCAACGTTAACATCGGTGTTGCCAACTTTCTCGCCAAAACTCTTCTATTCCTCTGGCGTACGGTGTATCCTTACTTTCCGAAATACCCTCGTATATACACCAGGGCCGGATCTAGGACATTTGCCAAGGGGGGCAAGCTTAAATTTGCCGCCCCTTCTTCTTTCACCCCCCCCCCGTAAGAATTGACTTTTTGACGCTAATTGGGTTACATATTTCTAAATAAATGTCACAATCTCACAACATGAACTTATTTTATTCACTGAATTAAGATCAAAGGAAAACAGAACATTTTTAATACACACAAAAATATTACAAGGTTACTCATCACACAAAAATCAATTCAAAATTTCGCTTTTCGAACTTTTTTTGCCGCAAAACTGTTTTTGATACCATCTTAGTTTAGAGAAGCAGCTCGTTTGTGCTCTATGGATATTATACTCAGATTTGTTAAGCAGTCATGCTCCTCAAGTGTATTTAATTAGTTTCAGGTTCCTGAAACTTCTTTCTCCAGACGAAACAGAAACTAGAATGGTAAGATATATTTTAACGCTGTAGTAAGGTTGGGATACCCCTATACCAATTTATTTTTATAAATTAAACTTAATGGTGATGATGCAGTGGAATTTTTCAAGGCTCTGTTTACTGCCAGCGCATATTGTCTGAAACTTTCAACTTCAAGTTCTTCCTCGCTAAGATATTCTGCCAGTTCCGCTGCTTTGGCCTGCAAGTCCTCCACTTCCATTTCTCCACACAGAAAACAAATTTTTGCACCAACTTTTTCAAGTGCGGTAAACCTGGTACTAAGCTCTGTCAATTATTCCTTATTTTTTTATGTGAATGTTGGATACTTCATCCTCACAAAGCTCATCGGCCATTTTCTTCTTTCTTCGAATCTTTTTTCGGAGAATGCCGTTGATACCTCAATATCTTCTGCTAGCACTTTGGCCTCAGAAATAGCTTCAGAGGTACAAGAATCCCCAGAAGTTTTGAGAAAGCCCAAAAGTCCTTGAATGTTTCGAACAGCTTTATCAATTGTAAAGTATTAACTTCGCAGAAACTGATTAACATGAGCAATTTATTTTAATATTGCATACCAGAAACAAGTTAAAGTAATGAATTCGAGTTTTCTCATATTTTTTAAATTAGATCTTGACTCTGATTTTCTGCCAATTTATAAAATGTTGTAAACAGCTTCAACCGCATCTACTCTGGCGGATCACCTAGTCTTGCTGAATGTCTGCTGACTTTGCTCCTACTAAATTTAAAGAGTGAGCAGCACATGGTACGAAATAGGCCAGTTCATTCTTCTGAAGTATTCTTGACGGGACCCCTTTGTACTTTCCAGCCCTGTTTGCCCCATTGTCATGAGACTGCCCCATGCAGTAATTAGTGTTCAACCCATCTTGTTCCAAAATTTTGCAGTATCTCTTGACTAAGGCCTTCTCCTGTTCTGTCTGTAATTGTAAAAAATTCAGTAAAACTTTCCACAACTTCTGAGTCATTCGACTTGACATATCGAATTACTTGTGTCATCTGCGCATTGTGGCTGATATCTGGAGTGCAGTCAAACATCAGTGAAAAGTATTTAGCAGCTAAAATATATTTAATTAAATCTTGTTTTATTTTGTCAGCAATCAAGTCACGGAACTCATCTGGTATATCTTTGTAATAATAGTTAATCTGGCCTCTCTTTGGCGTTCAATACGCAGACGAAGGGGGACACAATAGTATGATATGAGATCAATTGTATTTAGAAATTTGCCGCTATGTGGATCACCAAAATCACTATCTTCTTTTGTTCCTCTAAAAGGACTTCCTTGCTTAGCTAGAAAAAGGACAGCATCAAGAATACAGTAAGATTCCTCCTGTTTTATCTGGTCTTGCTGTCCAGTGTGGGATACTTATCAGGTGGGTTTGTCGGAGGACATCGAAAGAGGCGAAAGAAGGGCAGCTTGTTTTGTATTGTCGTGATACAGGGGAGACAGCGTCATGGAAATGATGCAGGATCTGGGATGGGGATCATTAGAACAAAGGCGGTTATCGCTGTGCTTACGAAACTACAATCGTCAACATTCTCCTCAGAATGCAAAAATATATTGTTGCCTCCCACTTACATAAGTAGAAAAGAGCTCGAACAGAGTGATTCAGATGTTCTTTCTTCCCGCGTACTATTCGAGAATGGAATGGGAGATAAATAGTATAAAAGTAGTCCGATGACCCTCTGTCAGGCAGTTAAATGTGATTTACAAAGTATCCTGTGTAGATGTCTATCAATGCCACCGCTACCGAGAGAGGACTCTAGATCCTTGATGCTTTTGACTTTCAATAAGACTTGTGCGCATCTGATTTTTTTTTATATATTAGGACTGGGACGTTATTCAAATTCACCTGTTCTACAAATATTACCTTGATATGAAATATGAATATTCATTTATCTGAAAAAGGAAATCTAAGCAAATTAATAAACATTGTGCATTTACTTATGCAATAACGCCAACATCTCCCTCATTTTGTATAATATCCAGTAGATTTTTAAGTTTAATTAGCTGAAGTACCTGTGACAGGGCAACACTGAAGTCAGCAACCAGGAAATTTAGTTTTATTAAATGATTTCGGTATTTCTTGCAGTCATTTTACTTTTAATAATACTGTGTCAGTTAATTTTATTAAATTATACCAGACATACATTCTGTAAAACAAATAAATAAATAAAAATAAGTAAATAAAAAATTAAAAAAAAAGAGTCGGTCAAAATTTGCCGCCCTCTAAATTCTGCCGTCCGGGCAACTGCCCCCTTTGCCCCCTCCCTCCCTAGATCCGGCCCTGATATACACCCTCATCAATATGCAAACTGCGAGTTGCAGACTGCCTCCCACAACACTCGCGGGAACCTGCCTTTAATCATTGCCCACAATCTATTCTTACAGATTCACTTCACAGACGCAGCCTGTAGAGTTCACCAGCAGCAACACACATTCTTCCATGCTCCCACCTCTTCCCTCACAGTATACTTCTGTCAGTTTCAATATAGTGGAACATACATAACGGACATTTTTATATTTTATTTCTTTCTGCGTGAAGACGTAGATACAGAGATGTAACGTACTGATTTTTGTCGATTATTGTAGAGAAAGAACGCAGTACTATTTTCAGTTTTTATAAAGTTCACTTACCTTGAGGCATAGCAGGCTGACATTTGCGTATTACTACCACCTCTTGAACAGAAGAGCAAACAAGGTAGCCTACTTTACATTGAGTATGATGGGTTAAACCACTGGGTGAAAGTAATAAGTTAGCTGTAATTCGATCTCGCTATTCTACTCCCAGTCTCTAGATGTACGGCGATATTTCCAGATACCGATTTGAAGTATTGTTTTTGTGTTTCAGCATCAGGAAGAGTAACGACTTTTATCAATACGGCGAAAACATTCATCCGCTAAACTTCATTTACACCACGAATCAGTCAAATCTACAGGCTGTAAAATCAAATAAATACCTAGGAATTTCAGTTACGGACAACTTAAATTGGAAAGAACACACAGAAACTATCGTAGGTAAGGCGAACCAAAGGCTGCGGTTCATTGGCAGAACACTTAGAAGTTGCAAGAGTTCTACTGAACAAACAGATTTACACTACAATTGTGCGTCCAATTTTGGAATGTTGCTGCGCATTTTGGGATCCATACTTAGGGGAACTAAAGGCCAATTTAGAGAAACTTCAGAGAATAACAGCTCCTTTTGTATTATACTGATATACGAGAGAAAGTATCACGGAAATGATGCACGAGTTACTTGACAAATTTCTTTCATCAACTTTCTCTTCCGAATGCGAACATATTTTGTTAGGGACAACGATCATCGCAATAAAATAAGAGAAATCAGACAGAAAACGGGAAGATTTAGGTGTTCCTTTTTCCGCCCACTATTAGAGAATAGAACGGTAGACAAATATCATAAACCCTCTGCCACGCATTTCAACGGGAGTTGCAGAGCGTTTATGTAAATGTTTATCCTTGCACATGTTCATAATTTTACTAATAATTTGTATAAGGTGTTCTTCTTTTACATCTGTAAAAGCCACTAGAAAATGCTTTACAAAATTTCACTTCTTTACGTAATAAAGTTGTTCCTTTTGAAAAATAAAAATTCAAGTTCCAGCATTCGATACTTCATGTCGATTCCTGCATCATGTAACAAAAATACCTATCCATAGAATTATTTTACTTACAAATATGTTAGAAGTAAAATAACGAAGACAAAATTATTTATTGAAGTTCCCAGTAGCTTCATCATTTATTGGTGCGTACAGTGATAGGAAGCTTTTTTCAGTTTACCTTGCCATTTGTAACGTCACAGCTGCGTCCACCTAATCTTCGATGGGCGAAGTTGCCGTTACATTCTATTTTATGCTTAATCATTTAATAATTGTTCCAATGATTTGACGGTGTGGGATGCGGAGAATTACTAGGTGGATCCATAACAGTAAACTTTGTTAACTTCCTTTTTTTTTTTTTTTTTTGGAACGACAAATGTTAAAAACTCTTCCCTTTAAATACACCGATTAAATAACCGCGTGCCACATCGATGAATGTCTACAAGTCCACACTGAAACATTTCAGTATGCAATTGCAACGCGGATGCGATACGACGGAATGGCAAAAACTTCAGCCACCACTAAACGCAGGTTACGAACTCACTGCCGACACGCTACCGCCTCTCTCTGCGGTCGGCGGGAGACTTAGGGGGGGCGCAGTAAGCGATGCGCAGTAGGAAACGCGTTTTCGACGTTCTGCGCATGACGTCACTGTGGGACACCAGGGAGTGAAGCAATATGCGGTGTTGGTTCCTAACTCGTATGTGTTACCGTTTCTGCTGCATTTGCTTAAACCTTCCATTCCCACATTATGAATTGAGCTTTGGAAAACTTAAAATTCAGTGTTTTCTATATTAATAAAACATCAAATTACGTGCTTCAAAATTTTTGATCGATATGTTGTTTTCTTATGTCATGCGTTAACACAGACGTTTGTATCGAGGTATTTTATTACTTGGGACGTTATTTTGATGATTGTTAACGCTGCCAGATCAATAATGCTAGCATAATCATCGCTTCAGCACCAAAGACAAGACAATTCACTGCTGAAATAAAATAACATGAACCACAATCATGCTCCTAATTACAACCACGTACAGACGGCAACGTAACACCACCCTCAAGACGGACAGATTAATGCCTCAGAAGTGACTGAACACCGTACCAAGCGGCAAAATGTCGCACTAGAAGCAAGTTATTCGTCAACAACAATGCGATTTTAAGGATTGATACAGAAAATACGGTATAAATCAGCTTTTAATACGTTGTTGTCGTCGAGGAACAACACTGGGAATGAAAGGGTTAAATAATATGTTTCGCTTCATAGTTTGGAAGTAAAAAGTTTATAGTGGAAAGTACATATATTGATTTCCCGAGTGCCTGTCGCGCGTGCTATCGTTTCTGCCGTAATTCTTTGAAATACTTCTGTTATTATTTATACAATGCCAGGCTGTGCTATTATGGGTTGTAATTCTCACAGCGGGAACACAAAGGGAACTGAAATAAAGTATCATTTTTTCCTCGAGATGAAACGTTAAAGAAAGTGTAGCTCTCAAAGTGCTACAGGAAGGACAATGTAAATGTTGCACATTCTCGAATAGGCTCCCGGCATTTCAATGAAACCGATTATGTATGGGATTTGCAGTCGGAGTTGCTTAATTTGCCACGGAAAAAAGTATTTGAAACATTCCTGTTCATATTAAAGAAATTGTCGATGTGTTTGTGATTTGATATGTTACTGATATGTGTCGCGTAAATCTACGATAGAATATGACACAGCACTCTTAAATGGAATATTTTACAGCAGAATAGCACTTTGTATTTAAGGGAGAAACAATTTCTTTAGTCAAAAACTTGTGCAGGCTGTTTATGAGCGCGCAGTCCCACAGTGACGTCACAGCGCTAGCCAATGGCAGAGCAGAGCGCTTACTGCCCAACCTTATATTTATTAACCTTGGGGAGACTGCTGCACCCCGGTCAACAAACAAAGAACATTCCAACCTAAGCATTGTTGCCAGCAGCTCTCGCTGCACACCAGCGATAACTATCGTTCGACCAAAACGTACCAAAGAGGTTACTAACCTAAAACACTGTATCCCCACACAGTCAAAAGCTTTACTCCGCCTCCAAACTCGGAGCGTGTGGTTTAGAGGACTTGTAGAATATTTTGCTTGGGCTGTGTGTTTATTTGGGGATGGTGTAGAAATTCAGACGCAGTCGTGTTCATTATGTGTGTTCCTCACGCATTAATAAATTGGCAAACAATGTTATGAAAGAGGGAATACACTTACCGCCGGTATCGTTTCCTGGCCGCCTCCAAGTTGTCGTAACCCTCGTTCAGAAGGTAAAGGCGCAGGCCGCGCCAGGTGCTGGAGACGTGCCACTCCCAGTCCAGGTCTACGATGTCGAAAGGAAACAGCTTGCGGTCGACGGCGCCCAAGCGAGCCAACATTGACGCCATGTTGTCGTCTTTGAATCTCCATTCTCTAGTCATGAATGGCTCCAACGCTTGTTGAGTCGCGTGAATACGCCCGAACAAGTTCCACAGTCTGCAACATTAATGCGCTGTCAGTACTCGAAACAAAACGGGCCGTTGTGATCCATCCAGCAGCGAATGCAATGTAAAAACAAAAGCACACAACTTCTTTAATTTCCAACGCGGATGTGGCTAGGGAAAAGAGAAATTCGTCACTGAGTAAAGAAGTATTCGTCAGACAAAAGCGTGATACCGGAATAGCTCCTGAATTCAACCCAAGATAATCCTGCAGGCAATTAAGGAGACAAAGTCGTTATGGTGGTGAAGATGTTAGGTTACAGACGCACTTCAGGTGTATGGGCACTGTAAAGTTTTTCTTTGCTTAAACAGTGGAATTAATTCAAAAGTCGAATTTTAGGAGTAAAGTAATTTTCAGAATCTATGATATGGCATATCTAATATATAAAAATGAATGGTTGTGTATTCCTATTTTATGCACGGCCGTACCGTTCAACCGATTGCGATGAAAAGTTAACAACATATTGCTTACACTTTCGCGATAGCCATAGGCACCATTAAATGACTGTACGGCAAATAGTTCGGAAAGTACAAGATAATAAACAGTGAAATGCGCGGAAAAGTGCTGCATCATGCGACGTCTGCTTCTAAGCCACTGTACCGGTTTCATCAAAATTTGGTACATAAATTCCTTCCATGAGGTAATAATTGATGTAGGGATGAGAACTGCTTGCGACATATAGTTCAGGAGATATGACGTCATAAACAATTATATGGTTGAAAACCTGTGGTATCATGCGACATGCGAATAAGGACACTTTATTCGTCCTTAAAATCTTGATGACATTTTGGACACTTGACCTTCAAAACAAGAGGGAGGTCACTGTCACATAAAATTTTGGAAGGTGCATGACAGAGGATACTTTCCATATGGACTTCGTGAGATTCTACAGTTATATTACGATCCTGATGAAATTTTCATATTTTAAGGGTGATAATCATCAAAGAAACATTTAAAACATATATATTGTTCTCAGATGTGAATTTTTTATAAGCAATTTAAAGTAAGAAAATGTTTCAAAAATTTGCTTTCAGATTTTTAAATGACGGTTCTTTGGCTATCAGCTTTGATGCATACCAATACTACCGTATCATTGGGGTGGAAACCACCAGCAGAAGGAATTTGTTGTTACCAACGTATGGTTTTAATGCGAATTTCAAAATAAATGTAATGTATAAAAATTAATGTTCTCTTCTTTGTATTTTTGTTCGTATTTTATGTACGGCCATACCGTATATCCGACTGATATAAAACTTTGTCAACTCACTGCGTGCACTCGCGCGAAGGTTAAAGGCATTCTAAAATTAACTTCGTATACTGCCAGGCGGAGGGTGATTCACAATTAGTTAATTCATTTCCAACTAATTCTCGCTGAAATGGCGGGACGGAAATAATTGTTTTCTAAAAATGAAGGGAACAATTGAAAATATTGCTTTCATATTCAGTGACTGTTCACGCAAACACAACAATACCTTATCTAAAATAAAAATTAAAAAAAAAGAAAAAAGAAAAAAATTGTATTGTCTGCAATAAGAAATTGGTAGCACTTTCCTACAACTAAGTAATCTTAACTTTAAGAAACTCTGTCTATTTCGTGAGCATTCAACATGAAATTGTCAACAATTCAAAATAGTTTAAGTTTTCCGAACACCATTTCTACACTCGCAAGTTCTTGCTTAAAAACATGACAACATATCAGCTGCACAGACGTATACTTGTGCTCGCCATATTTAGAGTGCCGAGAAGCGACCGTTCGCAGGGCAAATATTAACACTCTGCCCAAACAAATCACTCCTATCATCTAGAAGGGTCCTTTCTACTGCCCAGACTACACACAGAGTTTGTTTTTAGCACACACTTCGCTTCTCATCTCCCTCTCAAAAACTCACTCCCCACAATTTCTGACCATTGGTCGCTTTCTCACTGGACGAAAGCCATCCCTTACATAACCGTAGGCATCTTAAAAGCAGATATTTCTTTAAGTAACAACTGAACACCTGAAATCCCTTCATTACCAAGATAACATTATTTAAACACATGAAAGGTCTGTTAATTAGTATAGGCGGAATTAGCAGTACACCAACTGCTGGGATGGAAACCATGCTGGATATGCCCCCATTACACCTTTGGGTCAAGATGGAGGCAGCGGCTGGTGCATACAGGCTCAAAACTGGCAACAACTGGAACTCTTTGGGATATCCAGAATCACACACTAAAATAGTGAGTGAGGTAAATGTAGGAAAGGTTGGGGAAATGCCAGCCGAGTATATTATAACCCCATACTGCTTCAACAAGCCTTTCAGTATAACAATTGGAAGCAGGGAGCAGTGGGAGAAAATAGTTCGACACCGTACGGGAGATATTGTCTGGTTCACTGACGGGTCAAAATCAGACCAAGGTGGTGGGGCCGGGGTATATGGGGTGCAGCCAAGACTGGAGGGCGTCATCTCTCTAGGGAAACTGGCCTCAGTATTCCAGGCCGAAATCACTGCCATCAGGGCGTGTGTGGAGGAGAATTTGCGTAGATGCTATAAAGATCGTGGCATCTATATCTATTCAGACAGCCAAGCAGCCCTGAGAACACTGGCAGCTCCTGCAACAAGGTCTAAAATTGTTGCAGAATGTCACAGGGATCTGGTGGAGCTAGGGGAAAGTAATAGAGTAAACCTACTGTAGTTCCCTGCCACTTGGGGATCAGTGGCAACGAACATGCCGACAGATTAACCAGGATGGGAGCAGAGACTCCATTTATTGGACCGGAACCTGTCCTGACAATCACCAAGGCAATGATCAAATTGGAGCTACGTAACTGGCTCAGAAGAATATTGGACCAAAGTCCATCAACAAAAATATGGCAAGGTAATGATGCCAAAGCCATGTTTTAAAAGAAGCTCTGCAATCCTGGGTCTGAACAGGAGAAAGATTAGACTCATGGTTGGATTGCTGACAGGCCATGGGAATTTACATACAATGGGAATAACAGAAGAGGACCCTAAATGTAGGATCTGTGATGACGGTGATGAAACTGCATCACATATAATCTTCGAATGCATTGCATTGGAGAGTAAAAGGCACAGAACATTTGGGATAACCAGACCCGAGGAAATTGCGTCTAATAAAGAACTGGTAAAGGGACTCCTTGCACTGTTCAAGGGCATTGGTTGGCTTTACTAGATATACCGCACAATAAACTTAGTTTCGGTGCGGGCAGTGGCGGGTTGGACCAAGACTGTTTTGGCTTCCCTGAAAAAATCAAATCAAATCAATTATATAAAGTCTGAAATAAAAAATACAGAAACAAACTTTCATGAGCTTGACCGCTCATACCAGAAAATATTTACACAAATAACTGGCAAATTCCACAATAAATCGACACACTGAATTAAATATATGGGAGGTAAATCAAGCTGCTTGCATTGGCAGGGTTACTGTGGAGAATATGACGATCTGTTTTTATTTCCATTATCAAAATATAACTTTGAATCAGTCATTAAATAAATATATACAAGTGTGACGCTTTCAAGATGACAGCTAGAAATAATTAGCTATCATTGAAACTGCTAACGATGATAGGAGCTTATGCAATGGGTTCGCCGGCCGCGGTGGCCGAGGGGACTAAGGCGCTCCAGTTACGGTCTGCACGGCCACTACGGTCGGGTGTTTGAATCCCCCATCGGGCATGGATATTTGTGCCGTCCTAGTTCGTAAGTAGTTCATAAGTAGTTTGTAAGTTTAGCGACTGATGACCCCATAGTTAAGTCCCATAGATTATACAAACATTTGAATTTTTTTTTTTTTGAGCAATAGGTTCACAGATTTCTTACTGGCTGGAAGACTTCCTAAGTAATAGAACGCAGTACGTTGTTCTCGATGGCGAACGTTCATCAGAGACGAGTGTATCGTCAGGCGTGCCCCAGGGGAGTGTGATAGGACCGCTAATATTTTCTATCTATATAAATAATCTGATGGACAATGTAGCATGTAATTTGCGGCTGTTTGCTGATAATGCTGTGCTGAATGGGAGAGTGTAGTCTTTAACTAATTGTAATAGCATACATGATGATTTAGACAAAATTTCTAGTTGGTGCGAAGAATGACAGCTAGCTCTCAATGTAGAAAAATGCAAGGTGACGCGCATGAGTAGGAAAAACAATCCCATAATGTTCGAATACAGCATCAGTAATGAGTTCCTGATGCAGGCGTAACACTGCAGGGCGATATGAATTGGAGCCGGCCGCGGTGGCCGAGGAGACTGAGGCGCTTCAGTCACGGTCTGCACGGCCACTACGGTCGGGGGTTCGAATTCCCCCTCGGGCATGGATATTTGTGCCGTCTTTAGTATAAGGTAGTTCATAAGTAGTTTGTAAGTTTAGGGACTGATGACCCCGTAGTTAAGTCCCATAAGCTTAACAAACATTTGAACATTTGAATACTTGGTTTAATCATCATGAAAGAGACGAGGAGACATGTAAGGACAGTTGTGAGTAAGGCGGACAGCCGACTTCGGTTTATTGGGAGAATTTTTGGATGATGTTCTTCATCTGTAAAGGATACCGCGTATACAACGTTGTATATCCACGTCTACCGTATTGCTCAAGTGTTTGGGACCCGCAGCAGATCAGTTTAAAGGAAGACATAGAAGCAGTTCAGAGGCGAGCAGCTGGGTTGTTACTGGTAGGTTCGACCAATGCGTGAGTGTCACGGAAATGCTCCGGCAACTCAATTGGGGATCGCTGGAGGAAAGACGACGTTCCTTTGTGAATTTCCGTTGAGGAAATTTAGAGGGGCGGAATTTGAAGCTGAGCGTAGTACGATCTTGCTGCCACCTACTTACATTTCGCGTAATGATCACAAAGACAAGATAAGATAAATTAGGGATCGTACCGAGTCATATCGGCATTCTTTTTTTCCTCGTTCTATTTAGGAGTGGAATAGGAAAGGAAATGACTAGTAGTGGTACAGTGTACCCTCCGTCACGCACCTTACGGTGGATTGCGGAGTGTGTATGTAGATGTAGATGTTGACCAGAGTTTGATGAAACTATCTGGGAGTTGATGAAAGTATCTGGGAGTATAGTCATTAGGAGTGATTTAAAATGGAACGACCATATAAAATCAATCGTCGGTAAAGCAGATGCCAGACTTAGATTCATTGGAGGAATACTAAGGATATGCAGTCCGAAAACAAAGGAAGTAGGTTACAGTACACTTGTTCGCCCACAGCTTGAATACTGCTAGCCAGTGTGGGATCCGTACCAGGTGGGATTGATAGAGGAGGTAGAAAAGATCCAACGGAGAGCAGCGCGCTTCGTTACAGGATCATTTGGTAATCGTGAAAGCGTTACGGAGATGATCGATAAACTCCAGTGGAAGACTGCAGGAGAGACGCTCTGTCGCTCGGTACGGGCTTTTGTCGAAGTTTTGAGAACATACCTTTACCGAGGAGTCTAGCAGTATATTGCTCCCTCCTACGTATATCTCGCGAAGAGACCGTGAGGATAAAATCAGAGAGATTAGAGTCCACACAGAGGCATACCAACAATCCTTCTTTCCGCGAACAATACGTGACTGGAATAGGAGGGAAAATCAAGGTACCCTCCAGCACACACCGTCAGGTGGCTTGCGGAGTATGGTTGTAGATGTAGATGTAAACTGCTCAGAACAGTAAGAAGTTGGTCATTGTAAGCTTGATTTTTCTATATTTTGTTATAGTAGTCATAAACATTTATAATTATTGAGATATTGAACTTTTTAGAATTACAAGATGTTGTGGCAGAACACGCCAGACGCACGAAAACGTTCTTGAAGAAGGCAGCGGATGACCGGCAGCCAATCACACGCCGGCGCCGCGCCTCCTGGAGGGAGCAACCGACAAGCGCGCCCTCTACAAGCAGCTTTATCTAGGCCGACATGCGTCTGGAAGGGCACTCCAGACTCGACTCCGAACTAGGCAGTTACTATGAGTCAGCACAGCTAGCATCGTGCAAGAAGACGAGGCTGCGAGAACAGACATAAATCAAAGGAGAGTGTTTTGTGTATCTCAGTAAACAAGTGTACCTTAGTAAACAAGTGCGCCTCGGTTGCACAGTGGTAGAGTGCCAGACTACAAATCCAAAGGTCGCGGGTTCGATCCCCACTAGGTTCTAAGATTTCTATCTGTCACTTCCCACTTCTTTCACCTCTGGCAGTATTGTTCATGTGAAAAATACCGAGTAGAACCGTGGTTCGGAACCCACGTTAAACTGTAGGTCCCCCTATAACTGGCTGGGTAAGTCAGTTCGAAGGTAGGAGGAAGGCAATGGCATACCATCTCCAAACAGGACCATGCCTAGTAAAGCACTGTGGTGTTCAAACCAATCTTCGGATTGTTGACTGCTTTACCTTTTAGTAAACAAAACTTGTATTACTAATCTGTACAGCTGTTTTAGCTGTCCACGCATCCCACGCATCCTGAGCAGATCCTTTCCCGAAAGATAGGCCGACGAGGACAAAACATAAGATGTCCTTTATCGTTCCACCCAGTGGCGCAGCCACGGGCGGGGGAGGGGTGGCTAATTTTTTATTTGTTATTGTTTTCATTTTTTATTTTTTTAAACATGGCGGAACCGGGAATTTGAAATAGTACATATGTAATAAATCACAATGTAACTATAATTTGCAAAGCACAAGTGAATGTGAAAATGGGTCACCAACGTGATGCCGCCACTGAGAACGTGTGCTGCAGTTACTGTGCGTGGTTTTAATGCGGCCGCGACCAGCTTTGATGCTGCTGCTATTGTTACTGCAACGCTAAAGTTATGAGTCGATTGTTCATATGCCGCGACCCGCTGCCTGGCCGGTATTACACTATCAAATTATTGGACAAAGAATTGGACGAAAAAATTGGATGAAATATTGGTCATATTTTTTGACAAAGAAATTGGATGAAACGGAAAAGGGGGTATTACACTATCATCCAATATTTTGTCAAATTTGCTTCTAAATGGCGGCGTAATGCTCAGCTATTGTTTATACTACAGTTGCGTTGTGTCTGCATTTAGAAGAATTTAAAAGAGAAGGAGGGGAAAAAAGAAAAGGAAACGCACTTGGATGAAACCGTGGGTGTCAGATCGAGATAAATAAAATTTGTTACGGGACCGGGAAGATTTTCCTTTTTTATGCCGTCGGCAGAACAGCCAGGCCGTTCACTGCTAATTATTTTGTCGCTCTTCATCCTTCACAGTCTGCAATAGAGTAACAAAAATGCTGACTCAAACAGTGTATACGAATAAGATTGTTAAGTTGATAAAGCAATTTTCATTAAATAACGTTTTAAATGGAAAATATGAGCACTGACAAAGAGGATGATCTAAATTGTTTATGACGTTATTAACAATGTAAGGGGGGAAACATTGCTGATAAAGTAAATGGGCTCTATTTATTTCCTTACAAAAATTGGCTGACGTATTTATATGTACATAGATTCGCTTGCAAACAGATGTCGATGTTTTGAAAGTTGTTTCATTTCCCAGAAGTTAGCACACCACGTTACCAAAATCATACATTCTAAAATCTGCTTTGGCCGTATTAAGATTTAGGGGTATTACTTCTTCAATTCCGATAGTATATAATGACTTTTTTACATCACGGATTGTAACTCAACCTCACTTTTGCCGCAGGGTATTGGGCTACGCGAATTGACGTGACGGACAGTGTGAATTGGCCTTGTCACTTGTTATACAACGCCCCATCTGATTTTTTAAAATTTTGTTGTTGCTAGAAAACACTACACAAACATTACGCTACTAGCCATGTTTACGAATACGAACGTTATGTCCAAGTAATATCAGATATTTAACCTCCAAATAAAACAGCTGTAGTGGCAAGGAAGCTGTATACTACTAGCGCTCCAAGCGGTCACATTTCTCACTGTAGGAAACAGAAGACGACCGATTTCTTTGATCAAATCTAGGCCGAGGCCTTAGATTGGATGAAATATTGGACGATGTTCCCATTACACTACGTCCAATTTTTCTTTGTCCAATTCTTTGACAAATAATTTGATAGTGTAATCCCGGCCTAAAGTAAACAAGTGCGTCTCGGTTGCACAGTGGCAGAGTGCCAGACTACAAATCCAAAGGTCGCGGGTTCGATCCCCACTAGGTTCTAAGATTTCTATCTGTCACTTCCCACTTCTTTCACCTCTGGCAGTATTGTTCATGTGAAAAATACCGAGTAGAACCGTGGTTCGGAACCCACGTTAAACTGTAGGTCCCCCTATAACTGGCTGGGTAAGTCAGTTCGAAGGTAGGAGGAAGGCAATGGCATACCATCTCCAAACAGGACCATGCCTAATAAAGCACTGTGGTGTTCAAACCAATCTTCGGATTGTGGACTGCTTTACCTTTTAGTAAACAAAACTTGTATTACTAATCTGTACAGCTGTTTTATCTGTCCACGCATCCCACGCATCCTGAGCAGATCCTTTCCCGAAAGATAGGCCGACGAGGACAAAACATAAGATGTCCTTTATCTTTCCACCCAGTGGCGCAGCCACGGGCGGGGGAAGGTGGCTAATTTTTTATTTGTTATTGTTTTCATTTTTTATTTTTTTTAAACATGGCGGAACCGGGAATTTGAAATAGTACATATGTAATAAATCACAATGTAACTATAATTTGCAAAGCACAAGTGAATGTGAAAATGGGTCACAAACGTGATGCCGCCACTGAGAACGTGTGCTGCTGTTACTGTGAGCGGTTTTAATGCGGCCGCGACCAGCTTTGATGCTGCTGCTATTGTTACTGCAACGCTAAAGTTATGAGTCGATTGTTCATATGCCGCGACCCGCTGCTTAGCAGGTCAGCGGCGCCACCGAGTGGAATTTTATAAACAACAATAGTGTTATTATAGTACAATTTTACACATAGGGTCTCACGTTAATTAAACTGTAAAGACCTTTCTCTGTGGCTAGTAACATGGAAGCTGCTTGATTATTTTACAAGCTAATTGTATACACTCCATTTCCCCAACATTGCTTCCTCTTCCACTTTCACATTTATGCGAACCTACTCATTTTATTTCTTTTGCAATTGTTTTCGTGGTATAATTGGTTAAATTATAAAAAGTGTAAAAATTTGTCATAGATTAATAAATTCACTACGCCTTATTTGTAAAAAATATTAGATTCCCTCCCCCCCCCCCCCCGGCCACCGGAACCAAATCCTGGCTGTGCCACTGTTCCAAATTATACCATTACTTGTACTAATTACTTTACTTCCGTAAAGTGACATCTTCAAAATAAAGCACTTTCTCAGAATTCAATAATGTTGAAATGTTGGAAATCTATGGCCCTTAACTACTGTGGTTCTCAGTACCTAGGCTTACAAACTTCTTAAACTAACCTACGGACAACACACACACACACACACACACACACACACACACACACACACACACACCCATACCGAGGGAGGACTCGAAGCTCCGATTGGGAGCAACAGTGTACCCTGCAGCAAGGCGCATCGGAGCGTTCAGCCATGGTTCAGCACTCCAACACGGCGGAATTCTCCTGGCTCTAAGTCAACCAGAAACTTCGGGAATGACACGGAGTTCTGTAGTCGGTTCTATGACTGCACAAGAACAAAAAATAGAAGTACTACAAAAGTATGTAACTCGTATAAATTTTTTTCCCTGATCATTCGAAGGTCATCTGTTTTTCTTGTTGAGGAAATCATGATTAGATTTGTTTTTACACAAATACCTATTTTTCAAGTAAATCAATGCCAGTGATGACGTACTTAAAATTTGACTTGCTGTGCAAAGTTTTTTTTTTTCTTTTTTTTTTTTCAAATATGAGGTGTTATGTTTACTTTTTGTTGATAGTTTCTAATAAACATTTATTATTGACAATAGATAAAACACCAACTATTTGAAAATTCAATGGCCTCTGTTTTTATTTCAGAGAATTGCATACATATTTAATCTATGTGACCACTTACGTTCCTTTTTAGACCGCGACCAATGCAGGTTCAAATTAGTTTTTATGGTGTAGGCGGTCACAAGCTACACATTATTTTTTCGCCGATGTTTAACTTAGTACGTAAAATTGGGGAATTAATTCAGTAGTGAAGTCTTTTGGCACAGAGTTATTTATATCAATACATAATGGATAGGGATACTTCTATGACCTTCCCTTTTTCCCGATCGTTCGCCAATCGCTATCTATCCTCAAACGTTGTACAGCTATGGGACCAAACTGTAGCTGTTGTCATACCCTAGGCTTATGAACTACTTAAACCTTCGCACACCCATACCCGATGGAGGACCCGAATCTCCGATGCAGAGCTGCCGCGCACTCCGCAGAAGTTCTCCAACTTCTGTGAAGTTTGGAAAGTAGGAGGCGAGGTTCTGGCAGAATTGAAGTTGGGGGGCGGCAGCGTGAGTTGTGTCGGGATAGCTCATTGGTAGAGCACTTGCCCGCGAAAGGCAGAGATCCCAGGTTCGAGTCCCGGTTCCGACACAAAATTTTAATATGCCAGGAAATTTCATATCAGCTCACACTCCGCTGCTGAGTGAAAGTTTCATTCTACCAACTTTAATGTTGAAGCGCAACTATGCTTGTCATCAATATGGTTTTAGTCTTTTAGATATAACGAAACTTCACTGCAACCAAGTCGCAATACTTCCTGTTGACACAAAAGGAAACAATAGGTACTTTAATTAATTTTCTGTGGCTCTTGTGTGCCTCTTGTCTCAATGTCTAATAACGACATCTGGAATGTGTAAGTTCGGTCCATATAATGAAATACAGTTACATATAATAAAATAGAAGAGTCTACTCGATTTCCGTGAGTCCTCAGTGGGAAACTTTACCAGTGATTCCAGCAATTTACTTTATTCGAAGCGCATTATGATATTACTCTATCAACAGCATGAAGTGCACTAACTTTTGAAGATTCTTCCACGTTGGGGATGGCTATGCCCACTCATTGTTTACTAAATGAGTTCTAACTCTTAGCAGTTTACTGTTCAGAAGCTACTAAATTTTTCCTGTTCATTGTTTCACTAATAAAAGACGCGAACTTCCGTCGAAAGGCAGAATTCAGAAAAGTCTTAACGGCCATGCGTAACAAAGAGGGAGCTCCTCAAAAGACGCGAGCTTATATTCGACAGGAAGATGCAGTTCGTACCGATCAAATCTGGTGGACTGATATTTTTCCTTGTCAGATAGGAGACCGTCTTCCTCGCGGGTTCAGACTTTTCCAAAAACTTCGATGTCTGCAGCTCAACCTGCCACCCCCTTCCTCGGTAAATAAGCGGCAGCCAATCAACGTGTCTGTATCTCCTGGTCCTTCTTCCGATCTCAGCAAACCACAAACTCAAGTTCGGATTCTCTTTTGGATCTTTTTAGAACCCCTTTGTTCTCACAATATGAATTAGACTTCACGAATCAGACGCGTCCCCGCTACAATACGCTGGAGAATATTCTAACCAGTTTGTCAGCGTAATAGAGCTAATGGCAGAAGGTCCGTAGAGCTGTACGTTGTTTACAATCTCTCTTTCGCGCCAATGTGGCGTCAGGTGACGAGCACCCACTTTTGTCTTGCGTCGTCTATTTAATTTCGCTAAGCAGGTCTCGACCTATGCTCTTGCAGTCCTTTCAAGTCCTGCCACTGTAATATCCCCTGTGGCCACGTTTTCGTTCCCTTTTATCCTCAACATTGTATCTCGATTCAACCAACTTCCCTATCTTCGACTAGTATCACACTTGTTAGCTCGAAACAACCAATCACCCAGCATGCAGTTAAAGCTTAATTATTAGTACTAAGGCATGTCAGTTATTCTCCAACTCCATATTAACATGGCTGTAATTCCATCAAAGAATATGTAATCTAATAATTACGTTGTATATATCGCGGGTAGCAAGTAGCGTAAGCTGCAAAATATTGCAAACATAAATACTTACAAAGGTTTCCTTCCAGTAAGACGGAGATAAGTATCTGCGATGATGGCTGGGATTAGATGAAAGAGTACTGCCATCATGACGTAGGTATATTTATTTTTGATCTGGTAACCACCACAGATCCACATATTCCTAATGCTGGGATAACGTATGTCCTGAATTGCATACTGGCAGATGAGACGCCACGTTATGGGATGGCGTGGGGTGGAGACGCAGTTGTAGATGAGCGGTTCAGTTGGTATTTGCTGTTTACACGTTTGCATATTGTGCCTCTGCCTGCAACAGAAGACACCAGCAGTGAGCAGGCACATCCAAAAGTCAGACGAACAGTTTCACATGCAGGCGTACTGCAGTACTCTAACGTACCAGGTGGTGTTTACTCTTATATCTAGTTACTCCAACGTCGATGGTATTAAGGAATTTAGAAGATGAAGAAAAGGCATACCTACACCTACACCTGGTGTAGAGGGAGACGTGATTGAAGACACAGACCAGTCCGTGTAGTCACCTTGTCTGAACAGTGTCTTAAAGTGGTCTAAAGCATCACCCTAGGAAGCAAGAGATCTCAGGGTCGAATCCTGGCCAAAGCACAAGTTTTAATTCAATGCCTCTCCGTATATTTAATACCTTTGGTATAACGTGACAATTTTGTCTCAAGGAATTGTATTATTTGTTGATATTAATTTTTTTTTAGTAAATCAACATATTGAAGCAAGTGTCTGCCCGTTTAAACTCAATTATGACTCTCTTATAATTGTGACAGTATATAGGTCCCCTTCAGCAAACATCCAGTTATTTCTGGAAACGTGAATGTCTTGTTGTGCTGTCTGTCATATAGGTGGAAGCAAATTATTATTTGTGGTGATTTAATATTGATTCACTGAAAGAGTGTAATAGGAATAATGCCCTTGAAGTCTTACTTGGCTCATTCAATCAGACATCCGTTATTGATTTTCCTACACGGTAAAGGAGAGGAGTACATTGACAGATAACTTTTTTGTAGACCAAGATAAGTTTAACAACGTAAATGCTTGTCCTGTTGAGAATCGTCTTTCTGATCGTGGTGCACAGCTAGTAATAGCATATGATATTGCTGTGATCAGTAATTCGAAACAGTCCTCCAGAGTTGCGTTCCCAATTAATGACTGAACAACTACATTTTCAAAGAGAAGGCTACAATAGTTAGACAGTAATGAGGTTTATGAGGCACCTTATGCTAATTAAAAATATAACTTAATTCTTGATACATTTCTAAGGGTATTTGAAAACTGTTTCACCAAGAAATTAGTGAAATATAATTGTAAGAAACCATCACTTACTAAAGGAATAAAAATATCTTGTAACCGAGAAAGGGAATTACATCTACTGGCAAGAAAGAGTAATAACCCAGAAACAATAAGATATAAAAACTACTGTGCGACATTAAGGAATATTAAAAAATCCAGAAGCATGTGCATCAAGTCTGAGATTAGTTCCTAAGATAATAAAATTAAAACAATTCGGAATATTATTAAAAGGAAGACAAGGGCAAACAAGAGCACATGAAGAGGGTATTACCATCAAAACAAATGAAAAGTTTAGTAACAAAAAGTCAGTTATCGAAAACATTTTAATGATTACTTTTTAAATGTTTTGGAGAAAATAGGATCTAAATGTTCGTTAGATGTAGCAAGGCAGTTACTGGAAGAGGCCTTATCTACACCATTTGTTACAATTGAAATTCTTCCCACCTCTCCTTCAGAAAATTAGGAAAATAAACTTTCTCAAGAGTATAAGCTCACATGGAATTGATTTGATTTCCAGCGGGGTATTAAAAGCTTGTTGCCACATATGTAATAGCTCTTTAAAGCAGGGTATTTTCCCTGATAGATTGAAATATGCTATCATTAAATCATTGCATAAAATGGGAGATACGTCTGATATCAACAACTACCGCCCAATCTCACTTCTGACAGTGTTACCCAAAATGTTTGAAAAAGTTATGTATTCGCGAGTAGCTTGACATATTAGTAAAAATGTCAGTTACATTTTCAAAAAACCTTTCCAACAGAAAATGCTATATAAACCTTCACTGATGAAATAGTAAATACTTTGAATAACTGGACATCACCCGTTAGGATTGTTTGTCATCTCTCAAAGGCTTTTGGTTGTGTAAATCATGGGATTCTTCTTGATCAGCTTATTTATTGTCGTATGCGTGGGACAGTGCACAAATGGTTTAAATCATACGTAACTGGGAGAGTGCTGAAAGTTGACGTAAGCAGTTCACCTGACATGGAAGAAACAATTCCTCTAACTGGGGAGCTATCAAAAATGAGGTCCCACAAGATTCGGTCTTGTGTCCTTTGCTGTACTTAATACATATTAATGGCTTACCATTCTATTCACGAAGACACTAAGCTTGTTCTTTTTACTATCGATACAAGTATAGCACTCACGCCTGACAAACAAGAATTAACTGATGAAATTGTAAATGATGTCTTTCAGAAAATTAGTAAGTAGTTCTCTACAAATAGACTCCCATTTAACTTTGATAAAACGCAGTATATACAGTTTCATACAGTAAATGGTATGACGCCATTAATAAACATAGACTTTGAACAGAAATCTGTAACTAAGGTAGAATATGCAAAACATTGAAGTGTTTGGATTGATGAGGGATTGAATTGGAAGAAACACATTTAATATCTGCTGAAACGTTTGAGTTCAGTTACTTATGCTGTCTGGGTCATTGGGAAATTTGGTGTTATACATATCAGAGAATTAGCTTAATATGCCTATTTTCATTCACTACTTTCGTACGGGATCATATTCTGGGGCAATTCAATATTGAATAAAAGAGTATTAATTGGACAATAGCGTGTAATCAGAATAATTGGTAGAGTCCACTAAAGATCATCCAGCAGACATTTATTTAAGGATCTAGGGATCTTCACTGTAGCTGCACAATATATGTGAAACATGAAATTTGTTATTAACAGTTCGTCCCAATTTAAAAGTAATAGCAGTGTGCATAGTTACAACACTAGGAGAAAGGGTTAACTTTAGCACAGAAAGGGGTGAATTATGCTGCCTCAAAATTCTTTGGTCACTTACCAGGTAGCATCAAAAGTCTGACAGACAGCCCACTAATATTTAAAACGAACATCTGAGTGGCAACTCCTTCTACACTTTAAATGAATTTCTAGGTAAACTTAGTAATTTCGCTAAAAATACATTAAAAAAAAAACAGAATAAAATATTGAGTGTCGTGTATAGACATTATTAAAATAACACGTTCCACAACATGGCGAAATGTCGTATTTATGATCTATGGAACAAGTATTAAACTAATCTAATCAAAGAGAAATTTGGAGAAGGGATTAAGTTCAGGGCTAAAAAAGCAAAATATTGCGGTTTGCTAATGACGTTATAATTCTGTCAGAGACTGCAAAGGGCCTGAAAGAACATTTGAATGGAATGGACAGTGCCTTGAAAGGGACGTATAACATGAAAATTAACAAGAGAAAAACAAGATTAATGGAATGTAATCTAAGAAAATCGGTCGATACTGAATGATTTAGATTAGGCAACGAAACAATGAAGGTGGAGTTACTTGAGCAGCGCAGTATAGATGATATTAAATACAGAATGTCAGTGGGTAGAACAGCGTTTCATAAAAAGATAAATTTGATAACATAAATAGTGAACTTAAATAGTGGTAACTATTTTTTTACATCCGATACAAAAGCGTTACATGTTTGCACCTGTTACTGTCCTTCAAAGTAGTCACCAGCATTGTGTAGAACCTGTTACCAGAAGGCGTACTATACCGTTAGCAGAGCCTGTTCTGTTGATGGTGCGAATGGAGTGAACTACTGCCTGTCGAATCTCTGGAACAATTTTGAATCGAATGCCACGAAATCAGAAGGACTTATGTAAGGGGAGTATGTGGATGTTACAGTACATCCCAGTCCCATCGACCGAGCAGAGCAACCACAGGTTGTGCTGTATGCGCCCGCGCATTTTCATGCAAAATGACGGATGGGTTGCGCAGAAAGTATTGCCGTTTCTTTCGCAAAGAGAGTCAGAAGCAATGTCCCAAAAACGAACAGTAATACTGTGCACTGATGGTCTGTTGCGGAGGAACGTAATGCGTTAGGATAACACCGCCACAATCGTACACGAGAATCAGCATAATTTTCACCATACAGGGGCTCTGACGCACTTTCGACTTTCGCAGCGACCCATACTGACGCCACTCATTGCATTGGCGTTTCAGTTTTGGCTCGTACATGTCCCATCCAGTGTTACGATACTGCGTAGGAAAGCATCTCCCCGCCGGCCGTGGTGGCCGAGGGGACTGAGGCACTTCAGTCACGGTCTGCACGGCCACTACGGCCGGGGGTTCGAATCCCCCCTCGGGCATGGATATTTGTGTCGTCCTTAGAATAAGGTAGTTGATAAGTAGTTTGTAAGTTTAGGGACTGATGACCCCGTAGTTAAGTCCCATAAGCTTAACGAACATTTTTTTAAAGCCTCTCCTCCGCGCTCATAGCGCTCCAACTTCGTCGCAACGCACCCATTTCTGTCAGTTTATGCGGAAGCACAGACAAATATATTCAGACGGGAAACCTCCGTAAGGGCCTGGTCCTACGCTCAGGGGTGCGGGGAGGGAGGGTTTTCAGCAGTTCCGTAAGATGTCCCATGATGGCGCTGAGGTCAGAAGCAGCCGCCAGAGCAGGCGGCAGGTAGCGGCTGCCCCCACCACCACCTCCCCTCAAACGCCGGCACGCCGGCACAGAGTAACATATACAGAGACGCAGCCCCCTCTAAACCACTGTCCTACGCTCCCCTCGTAGTTCCGTAAGATGCTAGCAGGTGTCAGGCGGATCGCTGGCTTAGGGTGCCTCTCGCACGTCAGAGGGTAGCGTGGAGGGGAGGGTGAGGGGAGAGCTCGTGCCGCCTGCCACGAGGCCACGGCTGTGTCCGGCTTGCCGGCGTTTGAGGGGAGGTGGTGGTGGGGGCAGCCGCTACCTGCCGCCTGCTCTAGCGGCTGCTTCTGACCTCAGCGCCATCATGGGACATCTTACGGAACTGCTAAAAACCCTCCCTCCCCGCACCCCGGAGCGTAGGACCGGGCCCTTACGGAGGTTTCCCGTCTGTATATATTTGTCTGTGACGCCGGACACAGCCGTGGCCTCGTGGCAGGCGGCACGAGCTCTCCCCTCAGCCTCCCCTCCACGCTACCCTCTGACGTGCGAGAGGCACCCTAAGCCAGCGATCCGCCTGACACCTGCTAGCATCTTACGGAACTACGGGGGAGCGTAGGACAGTGGTTTAGAGGGGGCTGCGTCTCTGTATATGTTACTCTGTGGCGGAAGCCACCGTGATGCAATTTTTCACACGTCCAGTTGTTCCTTCGGTATGCGAAGCACAGCCGTATGCGCTAATCCGGTTTCGTGGGCGAGCTCACGAATCGTCTAGCGTCGATCCCTGTCCATTAACGCGGCAACAGTACGCACTTCTTCTTCAGAGACGCTAGGACGACCTGCCCGATGCATGATTGCCACAGTTTGCAGACCTGTGATGAAGGCTTTTATCCAATGTCCCACTGTTCTATTCGACAAAGCCGATTCCCCGCACGCGTCTTAAAAACCTTGATGACACTGTCGTGTTGTACGACCTCTGGCACATTCAATCTTGATTTAACTCCGTTTTTCCTGTTTCGAAAAAATAGTGACACCGTTAAGTTAGACTGCTCGCTCACAAGTGATGTGTTTCCCTCAATTGTACGCCCGTCGGTGACGTAGGACTGTTTAAAAATGTTCAAATGTTTGTATAGCTTATGGGACTTAACTACGGGGTCATCAGTCCCTAAACTTACAAACTACTTATAAACTACCTAAGACTAAGGACGGCACAAATATCCATGCCCGAGGGGGGATTCGAACCCCCGACCGTAGTGGCCGTGCAGACCGTGACTGGAGAACCTCCGTGACGTAGGACTGGCGAGCCCATTTGCTCGGAGGTAAGGTAGCTATGTCAACAACGTGTGCTATCAGCGACAATAGATACGATTGCATAGTGTCTCCACAGGGTGTCCGGACACTTGCCACACCAGACACTTGCCACGCCGGACTTTTGCCACACTTCTACCTGCTCCGAAGGGTCGGGTGCCGCTGTCTCCTCCTCCTCCTCCTCCTCCGCCCCTAACATCCGGCTCAGGAATTTCCGTGCACGGTGTCCAGGCCTGCACACTGGTCACACTGCACACTGGTCACTAGTACACACATTACATTACGAGTTTCCTAAGTTGTGCTTCTTGTTTCTGTTCTATTGCACATCATAGCAATTATAGCCTTTCCCTTCGAAAAAAAGGTTGCTTGCTCTGCGACTCTGTGGATAGCAAACCTAAACAATCTAGAACAGTGTACTTTACAAACATTGCACTCTATATTACTTCAGTTTCTCATATGAAACATTTTGAAATTGTATGTCGACTTTAAGTGACCTGTAAAAGACAGATGCTCTTACCTTGTATAGTCAACGTATTTGCTGTCACTGATTTGAACATTGTCCCACTACACTTTTTTTAAAAACTAGCTGAAAACCCAGCGTTGCGCGGATATTTATTTATTTATTCATTCCTGCCTTGAGTTATTACTTCTCCTATCCTCTCTCTGTCCATCTCCCTTTTTCTAAAATGATGATATACTTTTTTATGGTTCCGGACCTACGTCAGCAAAAACAGAATCCTTGTTGGATTCCTCTCTCAATTACTCAATTCTCATAGCTAAGATGTCAAATTTAAGTAGAAGCCATTGTCTTAAACGACGAATGTTCATAAAGTGAAATTAATTTAAGTCCGTACTCCAGAACGATGTAAATTCAATGTTAGATTGTGTTTGGCGTAAACTTCTGGAAACACTTCTATGGTTGAGATTAGAAATGGTAATAACACCGCCATGTATTGGTTCCATGATGTAGTACTAAACTGTTTATCTCTCACAGTTAGTGTATGCTGAAGTATTAATATGTTACAGTGTAGCACTGGGGACAATGTAGTTATTCTGTATGCAGTGCTCCTATTATCGAAAACTCGACGAATGCCGAAAGCCTGGTAATTCAGTCAACAGAGCTGTTCATGTCTGTTCAAATAAGACGTCATGGTGGTATTAATGTGCGATAAAGTAAGTCTGAGTAATCGTTGAAGGAATGGCGTCAGGTGATCGTCTCTTCCATTAAATATAGTATTTCCAGTGAATTGTCTTGACTGTGTTAGCAGCATCGGCCACTGTTTCAGCTAATAAATGTCCCCACGTCCTTCAGTGATTATTTCGTAAAGCACGAAGCTACTTTGTGTAGTAGAACTACCTTGTGTAGTAGAACTATATATCAGAAGTCGGATTATAACTAGGTGCAATTGTATCTGCAAAAGAAGACGTCTTTCTCTATCTTAATGTAGTTCGCACCAAAAGTAAGTATTTTCACATTTTAATCACAATATTGTACCGAACAATTATGAAAGCAGAGACGCTTCTGATGAGTTTGTCGCTCGCATGTGTATATTATCCCTAGTGGCAGGCAAAGAGCAGAAATGTCTCTGGAGTGAGCTTCCAGATGCGCAGAACAGATTTTGTATTCTCAACATTAAGGTGCAAATGTCACATGATATTGGGAAAAATCTACTAATCGCTGACTTTATCTTGGTCCCTTTTTGTTCGATTAATGGCCCTTTTAGCGACGCTTCCTCAGCTTTGTTGTTGCTTCTATGACACATTTATTTACATATTATTTCATGTTATGTGGTTGCTCTGCAAAAAGGAGGTGGGGCTTCTTCGCAGACAATGCGGTACAAACTAATCGTAATAGCAAATAAATGTGTGGGAAGAGTGGATTTGTCTCAATATCACATGGTAATTCCAGCTTAATGTTGAGAACATGCACAGAATTCAATGCTCACTCCATAGATATTTCTACTATATATACAATTTAGTGTTTATACCCATCAAAAGATACACTTTTATTTCCATGACATTGCAAAACATATGGGATACAGCTAGGAAGAACAAAATTTTTGTGTTCAACCTGGAATAAATTTTACTTGGAGAGGCAGCGGTTTATTATGTTAACGTTGGCAACGAAATATTCGCTTTAGGGGGATCATTAACCACTTAATGCCTGAATTAATTTCTACTGCAAGAAAAAAATCAAAAATCATATATTGAGCTCAATATTGGGGTCTTAGACCATTTATAACATCAAATATAAGAAATGTTATACATAGTTGGTATAATTAGGTATGTGTCAAATTTGCGACAACAGGCATTTGAGAAATAAAACGCTTATAACTCTTCATTGAGGGAATTTTTTTTATTTATTTATTTTATTTATTTAATAAAAAATGAACATGCGTTTGAATTACAATTATGGTTACTTATAAATATAATGCAGAGGATCAACATTTCTTTACTCTAAAACAGTTGGAATTTTTGTTTAGGCAAAGGTGAAGTTTGCATTTCGCACACACAATGACTGTCTGCCCTTTACAGCTGGGTCTTTTGCATCTTTGCATTCCTATTACACAAGGCCAATGACATACTTCATCGGTACGGGTAGATTTATCAGGGACTGGTTTCATTGGACCCCGACGCTTCTTACGTTGAATTTCCGTTTCCATACTTAGTAAGCGCCTACCACTCTTTTTTCGTGTCATGTCTTTTCCTTGCTTACAAAGAGTATCGGCTATTCTGGATTTGAATTCCAGAAGATCGTTTTGTTTGCGACGGGGAATTTCCAAAGCATCACAATCCCTCCGATACAGCAACCACGAATTCATTATCACAAGATCAACTAGGTGGAAAAACAAAATATGGTAACATTTCCTTGACTTTACGAAAATCCTATAACAGGAAATTGGAGCGTCAAGTAAATCCATCCCTCCCATTGAAAACTAACAGTGCTACGGCATGGTACTTGAGTGCGTGCTTTTTCTTTCGCTCCCATCTTTTTATTATGATCACCGGATGAGCAGATGGAAATGCACTGGTAGCAATTACACCTCTGTTGTCAAACCATCGTCCTTTCTTCGTTTTATTTTATCGCTTGCATTTGCCCATAGAAGTGCCCAAGTGCCTGATGATGCATATTTTACACAAACCGTATTTACGTGTTCACTGAAAGTCTTATCTGCTTTATCACATCTAAATATGATATATAATACTTAAAAGATATTAGAAAAACAAAATATAATTTTCAAAATGAAACTGACCTCTGTATTTAGCTGTATTTCACGGAACAATGTACACAAACTCAGGTCTTGGTTAGCAACACGCACACAATACACAAATGTTGTCATAGAAAGACAGTCAATGCTCCGTAGATGCTAGCACATGTCACTCGCACTGCGCCGGTCCCTGTAGAATCTGATACAACCGGCGCTGGAGTCTGAAAACACTTATTCTTCCATATATATGGATCACAATGGTATGAGGCGAATTTGCGACAACCGGCATTAAGTGGTTAATTTACTGATAGGAATAAAATTATTTATTTCATACACAAAGAATTATTCCCCTCATTGTACGTGACTGATTTTTCAAAAAGTATTCAACATCAATACACTACACCGCTGCCGTAAGGAAAATCGTAGCCCTTGTTTCAGTGTATTACACCTTAGTTATGTGCATATAAAACGTAGCATCGCCAGTTATTAGTTATTTGGTATACTATGTAACAGCGCCTCTATCGGATGTCTGCTGCACTACGCAGCAATTCAAGTGTAACATACACCAGAAACTACAAATTACATCTTTCCTTCCCCTGATCCGATTTTGATGAAATGAAGCTTATATGTTGCCCCAAGGTACTCTCAGTTGACCTACGAAACCCCATGAAAGTTCGTATAGTACTCTTGGAGATTTGCTATACTACACCATACTTACAAGCATAATATACATAAAAACTTCAAATTACAATTTCCTTTCCCATCCTTACCCAAACAATCTGAGCTTAAGCTCCGCCTCTAATGACCACGTTGTCGACGGGGCGTTAAACGCTAATATTTCTTCCTTCCTTCCTGACTAAAATCAATATTTCTTGTGACTTGTCCAGGATATAATATGAATATTTTCTGTGGAGAGCCCATGCCTTAGCAAGCGATAAAAAGCTGTCCGTGTGAGGAACTTAGAGATTTCAAATACACTCCACAGTATTGAGTAGATTGCCCTGTAATATATTAATCATTATAGAAAATGCAAGTCCCACTGGAAACGGCAGGCTCATAGTTAAAAAGCCAGATCTGTCGGAAATAAGGGGTATTCGTCGGATGTACTGTTTCCTTCTCTTCCTTTCCTTGTAGCTCTATAGATGTCTATTGCTTCTTCCTACAGCGCTTTGCGCTTCACAATTAAAAGTTGCTTCAAAGTTTTCAACAGCACTCTCAGCTTTCAGGAATTTCCTTAGGCTCACTGGAATACAGAAGTTTGTTGGCAGTAAATAAGAAATGTAATAAAACGTAATGCCTGATGTGAAAAGTTTTCATCCATCGCAGTATATATTGACGATGTCTGTGTAGAGACAGGAATTAGTGATCATGATATCGTCATAGTGTCGATGGTGACCAAAGTTCATAAACCAATCAAGATGGCTAGGAGCGTGTTTTTGTTGGGAAGAGCCAATAAGCAATTGTTAGGATCGCACTTCGAAAATGGTTGGGCATCGTTTAGTTCCGGTATTATGGATGTTGAGGAACTGTGGTCTAAATTTAAGTGTATTGTACATAAAGGGTCAGAGAAATATGTACCTGTAAAGTCGATTAAGGACGGAAAAGATCCACCTTGGTGTAATAATAATGTGAGAAAGCTACTGAGAAAGCAAAGTCTTTCAGTCTCGGTTCAAAAACGAACACGCAATTGATGACAGGCAAAAGTTAGTACAGATTCGTGCGTCTATAAAAAGATCGATGCGCGAAGCATGCAATAATTACCACACCCATACCTTAGCAAAAGATCTTTCCGAGAACCCGAAAAAATTCTGGTCCTATGTAAAATCGATAAGCGGGTCAAAGCCCACTATCCAGTCACTCGATCATTCCGGGACAGTAATAGAAGAAAGCAAACGGAAAGCTGAAGTTCTAAATTTAACCTTTAAGAAATCTTTCACGCAAGAGGACCGCACAAATGTACCATCATTTGATCAACGAACTAATTCTGAAATGGAGGACATAGTAATAGGCATTTCCGGTGTAGGGAAGCAGCTGATAGAGCTAAATACGAAAAAGTCTGCTGGTCCAGATGGAATACCAGTTCGGTTTTACAAAGACTATTATGCGGCATTGGCCCCTTACTTAGCTTGCATTTATCGCGAATATTTAATTCAGCGCAAAGTTCCTAGTGATTGGAGAAAAAGCGCAGGTGACTCCCGTTTATAAGAAAGGAAATCGAACTGACCCCGATAATTAATGGCCAATATCGTTAACATCAGTTTCCTGTAGAATTTTGGAGCGTATTCTCAGATCGAATATAATAAATTTCCTTGAAACGGAAAAGCTTCTTTCCGTGAATCAGCACGGGTTTAGGAAACATCGTTTATGTTAAACTCAGCTTGTCCTTTTCTCACATGACATCTTGCGAGGTATGGATGAAGGGCAACCGGCGGATTGTGTTTTTCTCGACTTCAAAAAGGCGTTTGACCCGGTGCCACACTGCAGACGTCTAACGAAGATACGAGGTTATGGAATAGGTACACAGATTTGTGACTGGCTGGAAGACTTCCTAAGTAATAGAACGCATTACGTTGCTCTCGACGGCGCGTGTTCATTAGAGACGAGTGTATCGTCAGGTGTGTCCCAGGGGAGTGTGATAGGACCGCTATTATTTTCTATCTATATAAATGTTTTGATGAACAGAGTAATTTGTAATTTGCGGCTGTTTGCTGCTGATGCTGTGGTGTATGGGAGGGTGTCATCTTTAACTGACTGTAATAGCATACAGAATGACTTAGACAAAATTTCTAGTTGGTGCAAAGAATGGCAGCTAGCTCTCAAAGTAAAATAAATAAATAAATAAAATAAAAAAATGTAAGGTGATGCCCATGAGTAGGAAAAACAAAGCCATAATGTTCGAATACAGCATTAGTAGTGAGCTTCTTGATGGAGTCGCATCGTTCAAATATCTAGGTGTAACATTTAAGGGCAGTTGTGAGTAAGGCGGACAGCCGACTTCGGTTTATTGGGAGCACTTTGGGACGATGTACTTCATCTGTAAAGGAGACCGCGTATAAAACGCTTGTACGATCACGTCTTGAGTATTGCTCAAGTGTTTGGGACCCGCAGCAGATCAGTTTAAAGGAAGACATAGAAACAGTTCAGAGACGAGCAGCTAGGTTTGTTACTGGTAGGTTCGACCAATGCGCGAGTGGCACAGAAATGCTCTGGGAACTCAGTTGGGGATAGCTGGAGGAAAGACGACGTTCTTTTCGTGAATTTCTGTTGAGGAAATTTAGAGGGCCGGAATTAGAAGCTGAGTGTAGTACGATCTTGCTGGCACCTACTTACATTTCACGTAGTGATCACAAAGACAAGATAAATTAGGGCTCGTACGGAGGCATATCGGCATTCTTTTTTTCCTTGTTCTATTTGGGAGTGGAATAGGAAAGGAAATGCCTAGTAGTGGTACAGTGTACCCTCCGCCACGCACCTTACAATGGATTGCGGAGTGTTTATGTAGATGTAGATCTCACATTTACTGATTTATATTTTGTACAATTGTATAATTTTTCAGGTATATATTCATTTTTATAAGTCCTGTATGTCTGAAAAAATCTGTTGCGAATGTAAATAATAGTAAAGAAGTAATAGATTAAAACTTGGTGCGTGATGGGGGTGGTTTGCCATGAACGTTACTGTTAATGTGCTCATATATCATGAACTACGTGTCGTACTGTGAAAAAATTTAGAAGCTTCATTAAACTATATGCTTGTATACTGTCTTCAAAATTTCCAGCAGCTACAATTTTTAGTGTAGAAATTATAAATTGTGACGTCATACCGAATGCCGTAATTTTAGTCCACGAACAGCGGAAAAGTAGTAAGCGAGAAACTTTTTTCCTTTCATTATTTTGCTATGGTTGTCAGCGAGAATAAGCTCAATAAAGGTTTGAAAATATGTTTAAATTTGGTTTCAAATTGCTAAGTACTGTCATTCTCATATAGTGTGTGAATAAAGTCTCGTCGCATTATATGGCAGTTTCTTGCAACTATATTGTTTATGACGTATCTCCTGAACCATGTGTCGTATGTTTTTTTTTTTTTTTTTTTTTTTTTTTGTGGTTTTAGGGCGCACAACTTCTATGGTCATTAGCGCCCAGCCAAGAACATAGATTCGCTATGATCTAAAAAATTGTAGACTGTCAGAAAATCAACAAGAGGCTAAAAACGAAAGATAAAAGACAATTAAAAGAGTTAAATGTCCTTGGATAAGTTGGCCAAGTTGATAAAACGCAAAACTCGAGCAGCTGCTCGCGTGTCATCAGCCAAAACTTCCTCCAGAGTAGACGGAAAGTGAAGGGCTACACGGAGATGATTAAAATTAACACAAGTCAGTAAAACATGTCGCACCGTCAGCAGTTCACCGCAGGAGCATAGCGGTGCAGGTTCGGCGGATAGCAAGTGACGGTGGCTGAAACGGCAATGACCGATCCGCAACCGAGCCAGGATGACCTCCTCCCGCCGAGAGGGGCGTGAGGATGTCCTCCAAGCGGTCGGGATCGGTTTGACAGTTCGCAATTTATTGTTGTACAGTGAAAGCCACACACTGTGCCATTGCGACACGATACTCCGGCGAAGAGCCCGTTGAACATCGTCCGATGGGACGCAAAAGGTAGCCATGCGAGGCAAAAGAGCTGCTGCCTTGGCTGCTGTGTCGGCGGCCTCATTCCCGGGCACACCCACATGGCCAGGGACCCACAGGAAAGAAACGTGACAGCTGTCATCCGCCAGCAACTGGAGGGAGCGTTGGATCCGATACACGAGAGGATGGTTCGAGAAGGGGTCCTTAAGACTCTGCAGGGCACTAAGGGAGTCAGAACATATGGCATAGAAAGGGTGGCGGTGGCGGCAGGTATACAAAACGGCCTGGTGGAGGGCGAAAAGCTCAGCCGTGAAGTTTGAGCACCGGTCAGGGAGCTTGTATTGGAAACGGTTGTCCCCGACGACAAAGGCAGATCCGACACCGGCAGTGCTCTTGGAACCATCAGTGTAAATAAATACGGCATTATCGAACCGCGAACGGAGTTCGACAAGCCTCGAGCGGAATACCAAATCCGGAGTGCTCTCCTTGGGGAGCGAACTAAGTTCGAGGTGTGTGTGAACCTGGGCCTGATGCCACGGTGGCAATGGGCTTTCGCTCAACCGAAGGGTGGAAGGAAGGGTAAAATCGAGCCGCTGTAGCAGGCGGCGAAACCGAACTCCCGGTGGAAGCAAGGCAATCGCAGACAACTGATATTGGCGATCGAGTGAGTCGTCAAAAAATAATCTGTAAGATGGATGGTTGGGCATCGACCGTAGGCAGCATGCGTACCGACACAAGAGTATGTCACGTCGATTGGTCAAGGGTAATACAGCAGCCTCGGCATACAGACTTTCAACAGGGCTGGTATAAAATGCACCGGTCGCCAGACGTAATCCACGATGGTGGATAGAGTTGAGACGGCGGAGAATCGACGGCCGTGCTGAAGAGTATACAAGGCTTCCATAGTCGAGCTTCGACTGAACAACGGCCTGGTAAAGGTGAAGCAGGACGGTACGATCCGCTCCCCATGACGTGCCACTGAGGACACGAAGAACGTTAAGGGATCGGGCACAACGGGCAGCCAGGTAGGACACATGTGTGGACCAGCAAAGTTTCCGATCCAACATGAGTCCCAAGAATTTTGTAGTCTCCACGAAAGGGAGAGCAACAGGGCCGAGACGTAGAGAAGGTGGAAGAAATTCCTTGTATCTCCAGAAATTGATACACACAGTTTTCTCAGTGGAGAATCGGAAGCCGTTTGCGATGCTCCAGGAATATAGACTGTCAAGACAGCGTTGGAGAGAACGCTCCAAGAGACACGTCCGCTGGGCGCTACAATAAATTGCGAAATCGTCAACAAAAAGAGATCCGGAGACGTCGGCTGAAAGGCAATCTATGATCGGATTGATTGCAATGGCAAAGAGCGCCACACTCAAGACGGAGCCCTGTGGTACCCCATTCTCCTGGCAAAAGGTATCTGACAAAACAGAGCCCACCCGTACCCGGAACTTGCGATCCGCCAAAAACGCTTGAATAAAAAGAGGAAGGCGGCCCCGAAGGCCCCATGTGTGCAATGTGCGGAGAATGCCCGCTCTCCAACAGGTATCGTACGCCTTCTCCAAGTCGAAGAACACTGCTACTGTTTGACGCTTCTTTAGAAAGTTGTTCATAATGAAGGTCGACAACGTAACGAGGTGGTCAGCAGCAGAGCGGTGTCGACGAAAACCGCATTGGATATTAGTCAGGAGGCGGCGAGATTCGAGGAGCCAGACCAACCGAGCGTTAACCATGCGTTCCATCACCTTACAGACGCAGCTCGTCAGAGAAATGGGACGATAGCTGGAAGGAAGATGTTTGTCCTTCCCTGGTTTGGGGATGGGGACAACAATGGCTTCACGCCAACTTGTGGGAACATGACCTTCAGTCCATATGCGGTTGTAGGTACTAAGAAGAAAGCACTTGCCCGCAGAAGAGAGGTTCTTCAGCATCTCAATATGAACGGAATCGGGCCCGGGAGCAGAAGACCGGGACAGGACGAGAGCACGATCTAGCTCCTGCATGGTGAAGGCGACGTTATAATTTTCACGATTAAAAGAGCGGAAAGAAGGCGGCCGTGCCTCCTCTACCTGTTTGCGAGGGAGAAAGGCAGGGTGGTAATGGGCAGAGCTCGAAACCTCCGCAAAGAAACGACCCAACGCGTTTGAAACATCAGCTGGGTCCACGAGGACTGCGTTCTCCACGGTCAGGCCAGGAATCGGGGAGTGGACCTTGATGCCGGACAAACGGCGTAGGCCACCCCAGACAACCGAGGAGGGAGTAAAACGGTTAAAAGAACTAGTAAAAGCAGTCCAGCAAGCTTTCTTGCTGTCGTTTATGATACGACGGCACTGCGCTCTCATACGTTTGTAATTGATGCAATTCTCCAAAGTTGGGTGGCGGCGGAAGGTGCGTAAAGCACGGCGCCGGGCTCGAAGCGCGTCGCGGCAGGCTGCAGTCCACCAAGGGACCTGGACACGACGTGGAGAAGAGGATGTACGAGGTATGGAACGTTCAGCAGCAGTGAGAATAACCTCTGTGAGGTATTCGACCTGACTGTCACAGTTGGGAAAATTCTGATTGTGAAAAACAGCCATGGAAGAATAAAGCCCCCAGTCGGCTTTAGAAATGTTCCAACTGGTGGGACGTGGAGATGGGGTATGATGTAGGAAGTGGATGATACAAGGGAAATGGTCACTCGAGTACGTGTCAGAAAGTGCATACCACTCAAACCGACCGGCAAGCTGAGGAGTGCATATTGCGAGGTCTATATGGGAATAAGTGTGTGTTGTGTCAGAAAGGAAGGTCGGTGCACCGGTGTTGAGGCAGACAAGATCGAGGTGGTGGAGAATGTCCACCAAAAGGGAGCCTCTCGGACAAGGTGCCGGAGAGCCCCATAGGGGGTGGTGGGCATTAAAGTCGCCTACCAACACGAAAGGTGAAGGGAGCTGGTCAACAAGGTTTAGCACATCTGCCCTAGTAAGGGCAGATGACGACGGCGAATATATATTACAGAGGGAGAAGGTAAATGTGGATAAAGTGATGCGGACGGCAACTGCCTGTAGGTGAGTGTGCAAGGAAATGGGATGGAAATAGACGTCGTCTCGAAGGAGCATCAGAACCCCTCCATGGGCTGGGACACCTTCCATGGGTGGCAGGTCGAACCGCACAGAGGTGTAGTGTGGAAAGTCTGCACGATCACGTGGACGCAACTTAGTTTCCTGGAGGCAGACTAGAAGCGGGCAGTGCAATCGAAGGAGTAGTTTTAACTCCTCCCGATTAGAACGAATGCCACGAATGTTCCATTGAAGGAGCGCCATGATAAAAATGAGAGAATAAATAAGGATAAAAACCAAGTAGCGAGCGGGGTCACCTCGACGGCCGCTGAGGACCGGATTTCGAGGGAGCACTGCTATCGCTGTCTGGGGGCAAAGGGTCATGTTCCATTGGTTCTACCGACGCGCCTGCCACCTCCCTGGGTTGATCAGGAGGGGCAGTTTCCACCGCCGGTAAAGGGCCGGGCGCCCGGCAAACGGAGCGTTCCGGTGAAACAGAAGACGGCCGAGGCCGGCAACTGTTGGACGGCGTGACAGATGGGTCACGCCTCGGCGGGGAAGGAGAGGAACTCTTTTTCTTGTCAGCTCTTCTGGAAGAGTGACGGCGGGAAGAGGCAGTTGACGGTTGGGAAGCCTGAGAACGCAGAAAATCCTCACGGACGGGTTCCTTTTTCAAGGTCCGGGCATCTTGTTTAGGTGCCCGCGGTTTACTAGAGTTTGACGAAGACTGTACCCTAGAAGCAGCAAGAGGGAGCGGGGACGTGGAACGGGCAATCTTCGGGCTGGCGGATCGCACAACTGTGTCAGCGAAAGTGAAGTCACATGTCTGGGTACTGGAATCCTTGGTAGGTCGAGGTGAGGTGAGTACCTTACTGTATGTACCCGCTGGGAGGACAGTGGGCTTTCGACTCGCCAACAACTTACGAGCGGCAGATGTCGATACCTTCTCCGTAACCCGAATTTGCTGGACTACCTTCTCATCCTTGTATACAGGGCAGTCGCGAGAGGAAGCCGCATGGTCACCGTTGCAGTTTAGGCAGTGAGGGGACGGAGGTGGGCAATCCCCCTCATGGGCGTCCCTACCACAAGTCACACACTTTGCTGCATTTGGGCAATGTTCACGGGTATGGTTGTACCTGTGGCACTGAAAACAGCGCGTTGGGTTAGGTACATAAGGGCGGACGGAGATGACTTCATACCCTGCTTTGACCTTCGACGGGAGGTCAACTCTGTCGAACGTCAAAAACACAGTACGAGTCGGTGTCAGATGGTTATCGACCTTTTTCATCACCCTGTGGACGGCTGTCACACCCTGATCGGACATATACGATTGGATGTCTTCATCAGACAACCCGTCAAGGGATCTCGTGAAGACTACCCCCCGTGACGAGTTGAGCGTGCGGTGCGCTTCGACCTTAACTGGAAAAGTGTGCAACAACGTAGTACGTATCAGTTTTTGGGCTTGGAAGGCACTTTCCACTTCCAGCAACAATGTGCCATTGCGCTGACGTGAACAGGTTTTAACAGGGCCAGAAATTGCATCTACACCTTTCTGTATAACGAAAGGATTGACAGAATTGAAATCCTTTCCGTCGGTGCGAGAGACAACCAGAAATTTAGGCACATTAGGCAGAGTCTTTTTAGGCTGAGGCGAGTCTAACTTACGTTTGTGGGTCAACGTCATGAAAGAAGATAAGGAAGTCATCGCGGAAGTGTCCCCCGTGATTACCGGCGTCTCCGATGGCGCGCTCCTTCCTAGTGGGGGCCCTCTCCGAGGGCTTACCCGCCTTAGGTGATTGTTCACACCTCAGGTCACACCTCCCGAGAACTGACGGAGGGACCAATCGGCACGTTCGGAAGGTACCAGCTCGGGTAATCACCCCTCCCTGGGCCTGGCCTTTACCAGGGGGTACGTACGTGTCTTACTTGTCTACCCGGGGCGGGGAATTACGCGTTACCCCGTCACCTGCTACGCACGATAATGCGTGGGTCGGCCTTCAGACACGCACAGGGAGGAAAGAAGAAGATAGGAAAGGAAGAGAAAGAAGGGAAGAAAAGAAGTGTCTCAAACGCCGAGGCGGAGACTAATGAGGAGAAGAAGGCTAGGAGAGTTCAAGGAGAGAAAGACAGAAAACGATGGGTAAGAAAGGAAGGAACGAAGGAAGAAAAACCACAACAAGAACCACCGTATCTCACGAAATATGCCCGTCTCCGGGCGAAGGCATAAACCGGGAGGGAAAGTGAAGCAGCCTGGGGCAGAAGAAAGGCTGCTCCGGCTCGGGGCCCCGTGCGCGCCACACACGTACCCACAAAAGAACTGTGGGCCCCCTGGGGGGGTGTGGTATGTTGTTCTTACTCAGACAGCATTGTTACCTCATGGTAAGGAATATGTGCGCCAAATTTGGTTGATATCGGCCCAGTGTTTTAGATGTGCAACACTGTCGTTTGATGCAGCAGTTTTTCGCGCATCTCGTTGTTTATGAAGTCATATCTCGTGAACTATGTTTTGTACATGATCCTAACACTTAGGTGCGGCGACCGTCCTCATGGATCGAAGCTTACGTGTACAAAATTTCATAATCTTTGAAAGAAAACTGTAGAATTGTATACAATACGTACACATAAACAAACATACGGAGTCTCTGCTTTAAATATAAACAGATATCGGATTTTAGAGAGTAAATTAATGTAGACTGTGTCGTTAGTTATATCAATATTATTTCGCAATAGCGAATTTTTCTTAGCGTCACTGTATGAGGTAGGATGTTATACCAAATTGTAACATATGAAAATTTGTGGCGGGCCGGGACTCGAACCCGGGTTTCGCGCTTTTCGCGAGCGGTCGCCTTAACCACTAGGCTACCCGAACACGACTCCTGGACTGCCCCAAACTTCCATATGCCACACTGACTTCACAAATGAGTCCACTGCATTCCTCCCTTTAGCACTCGCAGCTTAATCTGTATTCCCGCACCAGGGAGAATGAAAACAACGAGGCATTAACCTACGCTGTTATCGTCATTGCCTTGCTTAGGCATCTGTTAAATAACTGTATGGCGTCGAATTACAGTGTTGATATTTTTATCAATATTATTTCGCAATAGCGAAGTTTTCTTAGCGTCACTGTATAAGGTATGGATGTTATACCAAATTGTGACATGTGACATATGTCACAATTTGGTATAACATCCATACCTTATACAGTGACGCTATTGCGAAATAATATTGATAAAAATATCAACACTGTAATTCGTCACCATACAGTTATGTGTCGTTGGTCTTTACTTTCTTTCTTTTCTTTTTTCATTAGCATTGCTTTTACGTCGTTCCTTTCTTGTTCATGCTCATAGCGATGGGCTGTTTCTCTTGCAATCAGTAAGCGTAGCCTTGCTGTCGATCGCGCAGTTACTGCCCGTCGAAGTTTCGAGTCCTACCTCGGGCGTGTGTGTGTGTGTGTGTGTGTGTGTGTGTGTGTGTGTGTGTTTTGTCCTTAGATTACTTTAAGTTATTTCCAGTAATTTTTAAGCCTAGGGCAGTCGTTAACTCCCATAGACTTTATAACATTTGAACATTTTCAGTTTTCAGTAATGGAGTGATGGGTCTATTTTTATGCTTGGGAGAACTAATTACATACTGAAACAGATGGCGATATTGCTTTTGTTTCCCAAAAGTTGTAAATAAATATTTCGATCTCGGGATATTTAAAAGAAGCTCTATATTTCTCCAAGATGTCGAAGAAGGCGCCCTTTTACGTAGTGGCTGTATTAAGTAAGTTGTATAGAACGTGGCTTGAAAGCGGGCAGTAGGAGGCGGACGGGCGGGCGTCCCTTGCCTGGGAGGGGGGGTTTGCCTGAGGGGCCGCTAATCCGACTACCTGTCGAAGGGTCTGGTGTGGCAGAAGTCCGGCGTGGTAAAAGTCCGGCGTGGCAAGTGTCCGGGATCCCTCCACAGCAGTGTTGCTACCATTTCAGCTCCAATCCTCTTATTAAATTAAGCGTTAAGAAATATTTTACTATTACTTTTGTGCGGAGTGTTGCTTTGTACGGTAGTGAAACAGAAAGGCAGAGGATTGATGCTTATGAAATATGGTGCTACTGACGAATTTGCTCTTGCTACTGACGAATGCTGAAAATTAGGTGGTAGATCGCATAACTAATGAGGACATACTGTATAAAATTTTAGAGAATAATCTCTGTTACACTTTAATTAAACGTATGGACCCATTGGTATGAACATTCTTTGACGTCAAGCAATTGTGAATATAGCATTGTAATGAAGTGCGTGGGACAAAAATTTCAGAGGGAGACCAAGAGAAGCAAACAGTAAGCATGTTAGGATAGATGTGTTTACATTCTGATGAGATGGAGAGGCTTGTTCAGGATAGAGTAATGTGGAGTAGGTGCATCAAACGAGTCTCAGGACTAAATATATACTAAATATATCAGCATGTATATCACATTCAGAACAGTGTCAGTGTTAAATTCGGAGCCCTGTAATTGAAGCCACCTTCCTTAATATTAACCACCTGCTGTACATGAGCACTACAGACACAAACTTTGTTTGCGTACATGGCTTTCCGATTACACCTGCAATTAGGTTTCTGTCTGGCAATGACTGGTGGGACAGCTGCTTTGTTTGTTTCCTGGAGAGAGGAAGCTATGCTGGAGGGTTTCATACCAATTTTTGTACGTTCAGACTGTGAAGTGAAGAACCTGCGTATCAAAGTCTTTGGGATGATAGCAGTGATAGTTTTGAGTAGTATCTTGAAACACGTCAATATAGTGTGTTCCATTTATTTTATCCCCAGTAAATAAATGTTGATAGGCTTCAGACATTTTTGAGTATAGCAAGACGCTTCATTCGCATTATGCGAGATACCTGATGTATAAGATATTTTTTGTACAAAATATGGAATAATGTTGTTGTGTGTCATCGTTCTAAATGTCTATTTTTTGTGTATGAGGCCCCATACGTGATGGTGTATGCATTGATATGTTCCCACTGACCCCGCTTGCGCAGAATGAATGGGACTTGGGTACAAAACAGTTGAAACAAGCGTTAGCCACGCTTCGTTTCTCTTGTCGTCTGCTGGTTCAAACAGCATGGCAGCAGTTGCCTATGGTGCTGGTCAAGTTCTGCTAAACCCAGACAGAGGCAAACCTTTAGCAAAGTTGCTTAGCAGAGATTCCCATTCACTCCCCTTGTCCCGTGTGCACGTTAAGTCTGCCTGCCTGAGTCGACTAAGCCCTTTGCAGAGGTTCCCCCTCCACTTTAGGTAGAGGAAGAGTAGCGACCACGAGGGTGGCCAGGAGTCGCTGGCTGGTCTCTGCTGGGATAAGTTTGCTCTTGCTTTTGGCTCTGTTCTGAGCACGTGGCTAAACATTGTTTGGATTCGATAGTCTGTTGAAAATACTCATTAGTGTCTCTAGATCTCGCTATAACATCACCACAATGCTTAGTGGTAAGATTTTATTTAATTTTGTTCTGGATAGCTAATTTCATGATGATTTTAGCCGAAGTTTGATTTCGCCGCCTCACTGGTCTTCATTAACAGAATCCATGCACTCCCTGACTGTAGAGCCCTTCCTTTCTACGTTTAAACATGTTTAAATGATTTTCATTTTCATTTGGTCGGTAAATTTTTTGTTTTTCGGGAACTTTTTGATACTTCCGGTGTCTTCGATTTATCCATAGAACATGTGGACGGTATGAGAGGAAGCCCTCAGCTTACTCCATCACCTTCTGTGCACGTGTTGTTAACTATAACCTTGTTTAGATGTTGTCATTTCTAGTACAAATAACGTGGGAATTTTCCCCGACTTTTGCATACTAGTCGCGGTGGAGTAGCCGAGCGGTCTAAAGTGTTTCACTGCGGAGCGCACGGTTGCTCGCCGTGGAGGTTTGAGTCCTCCCTGGGGCATGGGTGTGTGTGTGTTGTCCTTAGGTTAGTTTATATGGGTTTAAGTAGTTTGTAAGCTACGGACTGATGACCACGTAGTTTGGTCCGATAGATTTACAAACATTTTTTTGCGTACTTCTAAACTTGTGTCTTCCGCCACGTGCATGGCAAATGTGTTCTATATCGTAGTCATTAGACAGCTCTTCTTCTCCTAAGTAAAAACTACTCCCGTAGTTGAGAGGTTCCTGGTACAACCACAAATTGGCGGGAAGACCAATTTCAGGTTGCCCTAGAAGGCTTTCGCCGCTCCGATCCGGTGGAGCACCCTCAGACTGCACCTGTTTTTATATATAAAAGCAAATCAGAGCATTCTGTTCGGTAACATGATAAAAAGAAACCTTAATTAGAGCTCATATTGCATCCAAAATTAGATTTGCATATAGATGAATCATATAGATGATCATCTGTAATGCCATACGTATGTACTCTAGTAATTAAATCGAATTTTCAATTGAAATCGGCTGCCAGACTCCCCCACTGAAAGCAGCAGTTCGAACCACTGACAGCAGATGGCTCTGATCCCACCTCTCCCCCTCCCCCCACCCAGCGCCTAAACAATGAAGCCATGTGTGCAGACGCTGGTCACCTGCATCCTCCGCTGGAGCTGACCGCTGGACCCCCTATTGTGTGTCTCAGTCCGCCGACGGTAGCCGCCGCGACAGATTCAGTCGGCCGACCGCGGAGACGCGACACACAGTCCGACTGCACCTCACCCTGCTTCACCCCCCTGCCAGTCATGTACATACGCGAAGAAACTACCGTAGTGCACTTACGGAGTTCACCGCGGCGTGCGCACAATTTTTCCGGTCGATCCCAGCTCGCTGGTCGGGCCTCGCCCCGCGCACCTCGCGAAAGAATTGCCGCGTAGCCCGCGCCGAAAATTATTATTATTAAACCGCTGCACTAGCCGTCCCGGCGACACCGACACAGCGATCCGACCACCCTGATTATTATTTTATTTTGCATTACAATTTTTTTTCCTACGAAATTTATAGCTCCTTGTACAGCCTCTACACCAACGTCCGCGAAGTTCTAATTTGCAGTGGAACAGTCCGCGCGCAAGAAAACAGTTTGCTGTGTCTCTCCTGGCGAGAAAATAAGAACTCAGACGGACAATAGCGGCAGTCCTCTCCATTCAACCCCTTGCCGATACCTGCTCCGCCTCAGCCTTTCAAAACAATGCACGCGGCCGCATCGCTAGCCGACAGGCGGCGGTGAATCACACACGTTCCCTGGCCGAGCATTACCTGTAAAGGCTAAGCAAATAGTTCCAATTCACACGCGCGAAAAGAAGCGCTCATCACTGCACTCTGCGGAGAAACCTTAAAAATTATCAAACGTATATCACTTCTCAAAAACAGTGACAGCAACGACCGAATCATGCTTTTTTTACGAACCTGTTTCTCTTTCCTATTCCCCACAAGTAAAACAATCTAGCAGAGAATGCGAGAAATATGTTTTTAATGTAACTTATATCAACCCTTCTTGAACTAGTATTATGTAGGCAAAAAGAGCATCAGGCTTATTGCATACATCATATTCCAATACACACACGCGACCACATTTATTTATTATTATTATGCACTGCATCTAGGTTGCATGTGTATCCATAGTAGAAACATTAATTGAAAAAAAGGCTCGGTACTGCCGTGAAAGTCACAGAACTAAAAACGAATCCCTATTGCGTTACATGGCCTCGGATGTTAACACTTTGCAGCGAAATTAGTCTCGAAATACAGCATTTTAAACTGATATAGTCGGATGCGCATGTTTTTCAACGGCTGCCTGAAAACTTAAGTGCACTGCAACCATTCTTGGGAATACAATGCGCTAATTTCAGTTTCCCTAGATGTTTGTGCTTTACTTCGAGTTCCCAGCAGTCTTGTTGCCAATGCGGGATGTAAGTTTTTTCTCTCGAAATCACCATCTTCGACGAGTATTCCAACTATTTTCTAACTACAGTTGTAAGCAGATTTAGCCATACACTGCGTGAATTGTGCTTGCACATAAGACGCTGTATTTTCAAAAAAAAAAAAAAAAAAAAAAAAAAAAAAAAAAAAAAAAAAAAAAAAAAAACCACTCTCACACCTTCTTTCGAGACATGTCGATAACAATTCCAGGCACCAGTTTCAACTTTTAGCTTTACAATATAACATATATTATCCACACTTTGCATCCGCTCTCCAGCGACCATTCCCAGTTACAATATTAGAACGCCTTCAGAAACACATCGCTAGTGCACTTTACAAATGGAATACAGCTCTGTGAAGGGGCTAAGACTTCTTTTTTGGTCACCTACATGTTCTAAGCCTTCCACGCTTTCTATCACCATATGATAAAGTTTTCGATACTCGAGAAAATAAAGTTGATGACATATAGAATGCCAGACTCTCCACGTAAATTACAGGTATAAGCTTTTCTCAACGGATTTTTAGAACCCTCTCAATCAATTTTTTACGCATGTTAACCAGTACAGTGTAAAAATACCAATCGTTTTTTTTAATACCCTTCGAAATCTAATATGATATACAACCCGCATGAGCACTATCTGCTCTTCCCATTCTTGTGGAATTTCTGTAGTTATTTTCTCTGCAAACAGCTTCTTCGATGATAAAAATGTACAACACCCAGTCCGCCATTCTTAAGCTGTATGACGTGGTAAACATGCTCGAATCCACTCGTTTTCGACGATTCCACAATGATATCAGCGCGCCGTCCTGAGATTAAGCTGTGTAATTCTTTCCACACACCAGCTGACAATGCACATTTTTCCCCAAAGTAACTACACGATCTAATATTAACACTATTTTTCGCGATAGATATAAGTTTTCGACTTATTCCATATAACCCACATCTGGGTACAACGCGACATAATTTCCGTTAGTGACCATTCTCCCTGGCTATTTACCGTAAAAACCAATATTTTTCTCCAAGCCTTCTGCTATAACCCAACCGAATTCCATGATATTCTCACCCATATACAAAACGTGTTGTCATACTCTTCGAAAGTAATGATTAGGAAAAAATGTTAATCGCATGCAATCACACATTCGTTACAAACCTTCCACGCTCTCTATCGCCATATGATACAGTTCCCGCTACTCGAGAAAAATAAAGTCGATGACATATAGCTGGCCGCGGTCGCCGAGGAGACAGACGCTTCAGTCGCGGTCTACACGGCCACTATGGTCGGGGGTTCGAATCCCCCCTCGGGCATGGATATTTTTGCCGTCTTTTAGTATAAGGTAGTTCATAAATAGTTTGTAAGTTTAGGGACTGATGACCCCGTAGTTAAGTCCCATAAGTTTTACAAACATTTGAACATTTGATGACATATAGACTCCCCACGTAAATTACATGTATAAGCTTTTCCCAACAGATTTTTCGAACGCTCTCTCTATCAATTTTCACGCATGTAAACCAGTACAGTGTAAAAATGCCAATCGTTTTTAATACCCTTCGAAATCTAATATGACGCTCAACCCATGTCATCTTGCGTGAACACTATCTGCTCTTCCCACTCTTGTGGAATTTCTGTAGTTATTCCAGCATTCCTAAACTCAGAAAAACGGCTTCTCCGACGCTAAAAATGTACAACATCCATCCCGCCATTCTTAAACTGCATGATGTGGCAAAGGATCTTCAGCCAAACGATTTCCTCGAGATGTTCTCCAGAGTCTCCTTGCCGACTTTCGATCCAGTATGCCGCCATGTAACGTCGCATTGTCTCCATGACGAACTAGTCGAATTTACTACGTATGTATAAGTTATAAGATCGGAAATAATTTACCATCGCATAGCACTCGTGAAATTAAACACTACTAACACGCGATCAAACAGGCAATACTTCGTATCATACACAGCGCAAAGTTTTAAGAACATAATTCTAAAGCGATTTCTTTAGAGCTCAGTCGCAACACAACTGTAGCGCATATTTCAAACACTTTTACTTAAATTCTACCCCAACTAGCATACGGCACAACAACCATCTCCAACCCAGCTCTTTTCTACTAAAGTTCTAAACTAACTAGCAAACGACAACTCTAACTCTGCGTCGTTGGTAGATCCTTTCCGAACATCTAACCGATTGATCATGCACCTCTTTTGCATTGCATACTCCACCAGACAGTGTTTCCGGAACGCTTCCTATCAGTCAATAAACTACATACCTCGAGCATTCGAGCACAAACAGTCACCGTATTCCACCTTCTAACAAATCTATACTCTCGATAAACATCTGTAACACACCCAATTATATCGTAATAATGACTGACACACACAGAACAGCTAACAAGGAACGATTCAGATCAGCAACAAGGTCTTTTCTTATTTTTATCTATCTACTAATACAACACCCGAACATTTTTTATCGAACGCCAAGAGCAGTCCTTTAGAGACTAAGCAAACGATTAAACAGGCCTCCAAAAGAAGGTAACTACCCAGCTTTATATCACCTAACCATAGGGTTTATTGAATTCGATGCTTCTCGACCGAAGGACAATAATTTACCACCGCAAACATCGCCACAACGTTAGCAGGAGGCATCCATTCGCATCGTAACCAACACGAACAGATAAGTACAACCATTACACTTTGTTTATATGTGCGCATCTACAACTCAGCTTCCTGTAAGAGGCTGAGACACTATTTTCTTTTTTTCCGGGAAAGAAGAATCACCTCTGTATTGCAATGAATCGTATGAGTAACCGGCCTTTTTTTGTACAGAGGAAACCATCCAACTGTTCGGTTTGAGCTATCGAAATAATCGCATACACAACCGTCAACAAGCAGCGTTCAGGATTTTAACTATGTATCCTAAATAATAATACAAATATTAAGTCTATTCTACTCCAACAGCATTCCATGCTATTTTCCCAGACGAATCACCTCTGTATTGCAACGAATCGATATTTTTTCTGGAGAAGAGGTTGAAAATTACTCAATTTTTAAAGAAATTGCACCCGAAATAGATATTTCACGCTATTTTTCTGTAGAAGAGCTTGAAATTTATATAAGTGCATTCGAAAAAATCCATATTTTTAGCACATTCAAGACAATTTTCCGGAATTTACAACCACACACAAAAGCGTATTACCGACAAATATTGCAACATTTCCATGTATTATACACTCGCAGCTGGCACAAACACGTTTTCTTTTTAGCATACAAAACGAGTACAGCGGTCGTTATACATAAACAGTAGGAAGTACGCAAATTTTACGATATATATATATATATATATATATATATATTTTTACAGAAACGAAATATAGTGTTTTAGAAAATCGATAAGAATAACTCAAACCACAGCAAACATTCGAACGTTTTGCTTAGCTGTAGAATAAAACAACATGGAATCACCGCTATATGACAATCTGTCTTCTGGTATTTTTCCCCCTAATCTCTGTAAGTCTCTACAAGAAATAGCTGTTACAGATTTTTTTACTCGTTTACAGAACATCGGACACATATCTAGCCCTTTTTAGAGCAAAGGAACCAATCCAACTGTTCGGTCTGAACTATCGAAATACATGCATAGAGAGCTTCTCATCCATCAATCAGTGTTCGAAAACGAGACGTCATTCCACTAGACACAAACTACAAATCTTTCTTTATACTTGATTGGTTACAGAAACGAAACATCGTGTTTTAGAAAAAATCGGTAAGAATAAAATATAGTTAGCGATAACCTATTTTAAGCACACAAACAGCATGATGTAAAGTCAAACTCCAATCCATACACGAACATATCACACAGTCTTGATTTAGAAGTACACCACTGATAGCTGACCAGCTGACTGAGACTCTACCGATCGAGGTATTGATCTTCTGGCATGCAGCCTATCGCCCAGTATTTTCCTCTAGATCCATAACCGAAACGCTCTACACGAAAAGCTATTCCAGAGAGCTTCCTACACGGGACTTAATGCTTAGATGAATAAATAATACGACCGGTTTCATAGGCAAAATTTAATTTTATTTTCATTCAACCAACCAACATAGAAAAAATACATGCATTATCTGTTTTACGCAATCAACAACACTTCCTCTTGAGTCGGTGGATGGAGGATCCAGGTGATCTTCTCAACACATCCAACGTAAATGATTCTCCCAAGGTAGTAAACTAGCATTCTAAGTAAAAACCCCTTCTATTTCTTCTTCTTCGCGAGGAATTCAAGGAGTCCATGCTAGCTACAATTCGCACACTTGGAGTTCTTCCAAGCTATAAATTAAATAACTTCCCCGTAAGATTTCAGCGCGCTACGTCCTTCAGGGGCTGCTCAACTACCCATATTTACACACAAAGAAATACAGTCCTCTCTTTACGTTTACTTGGTGTGGCTTTCACACCCCCAAGACTGATTTTTATCTCATTCAACAAATCTACGTCAGAGGCCTCCAACTCCTTCTCAAGCCAGTAATTTGACAGATACAGAGAGAAAATACCTTCAAATCCCAGGAAATACCTATTTCGACCTCTATAACACACCTTTCTTACATATGTAACAATCAGTTCCTGTCCTTCCGACAGCTGTTCCAAGCGGTCCCTAGGAGGCTCCTGAGACTGTTGGGGTTCTAGCTCTCATCCACAGTGTGGAAGGCGTCCGAGGACATTATGTTCATCTGCGCCATGACTACTATTAGACACCAGACACTGTTTATTTCGAGTGTTGACATCCCTACAGAGCTCCAGTTCAGTTCTTTCATGATCAGAGTATTCGTTGAGCTTCGTTCCAGACAGAACTTCCTTATTAAAGGCGTCAATATGAGGTTTCAGGTCATTCGGTTTAACAAACTTGTAATCCGCACTTGATGCATCACCTCTTCTGCGTCGATATGGGGTTTTCACGGAACTTCTAAAAATAAACCCCATCACTACTCGTTTTCTCCTCGACAACACCAAACAAGGATGTGATAAATATCATGAGATCGTTCAGCATACATCAAATGCACACATACAACTGACTAAATTTTAGATCACGATCCAATATATGCCACTTACACCGTCTCATAACAGTAATCTTTTTTTTAGGGAGAGAGATGTGTAAATAAAAATTCAGTCAGATTGGTCGAACGGTCTAAGGCGCTAGTTTTAAGATCTAGGGAGCATGGATTCGAATCCTGCATATGACAAAACATTCGGCCGAAATGCGACGGTGGCGAGTCCCGAAGCGTAACAGCGGGGAGGACCTCCAGGCTATAGCGAAGAAGCACATCCGCGCGCAGCCCAGCGAGGTGCCGCAACTCCTACCAGCTGTTGTGTTGGAATATATAAGTGATGGTCGGAGAAACCTCAGGTCACATCCTCGAAACGCAAAGCATGCTCCTGGATAGCTAAAATGCACTTTCACTTACTGCATAAATTTGCGCAATATCAAACTGCTTCCTGCTGTACTAACTACTGGAAAACTAACTACAGTAAAACACCTATAGCACTTTCATAACAATGTGAGGAGGGATAAACTGGTAATCTGTTTAAGAAACTCGAACTAATAATAAAGAAATGAAATATCTGGTTTATTTTCTAACTGATGTAACTTCTTGAAAATTACTAACAATGTCATGTTTTGGATTTTAAAATCTTTCAGAGAAATATATAACTCAGATATTTAATCTTCCTATAAAATTATTTTTAAACAAAGATAAACATTTCTTCACTGTTAATAAATTTAACTCGATTCTCACAAACAATGTTACAACAACACCATATTTCAAGAACACTACCCATAAAATTCCTATTTCATAAAAACGCACTCTCAAAACTAAACTATTACAATAAATACTTTCCCTAACACAGAAAGGGGTCCCTAGCATGAATTGTGAGACCATAAACTAACAGCAAGCTCTTTCCCGACCGTTACTGTTACCATCAGTTCAACATATCAATCCGGTGCCATAGAAACATGCCAAGTATTTCATGAAAAACTTTACGTTATAAAAACTCCAAAAGATCGTTTGTCTAACGTCATCTATTCATTCCGTCTCCAGATCTTAAACAAACAGATTGGCTCAGCATTCGTCTCAAAATCTCATCTCCTCGACTATCCTGTTAGAACGACAACTGCACACAACCACGATCCCCACATTTCTGCCATCTCATCTGCGCGTCTAGCAAAGTCTGCCCTCTCAATAATCACAACCCTACTTCCCGGCAACAATACTATCACCGTCTCCAATATCGATAGTACGTTGTTGTTGTTATGGTCTTCAGTCCGGAGACTGGTTCAACGCAGCTCTCCACCCTACTCTATCCTGAGCAAGCCTTTTCATCTCCTCATAAGAACGGCAACCCACATCCACTTGAATCTGCTTACTATACGTGTATCTTGGTCTCCCTCTGCGATTTTTACCCCACACACTTCCCTCCAATGCTAAATTTACGATTCCCCGATGTCTAAGAATGTGTCCTACCAAGCGGTCCCTTCTTTTAGCCAGGGTATGCCAAAAATTCATTTTCTCACCAATTCTGTTCAGTACTTCTTCATTGGTTATGCGATCTACCCACCTAATCTTCAGCATTCTTCTGTAACACCACATTTCAAAAGCCTCTATCCTCTTCCTGTCCGCACTGCTTATCGTCCATGTTTCACTCCCGTACAAGGCAACACTCCACACAAATGCCTTCAGAAAAGACTTCCTAACCCTTAAATTAATATTCGATGTTAGCAAATTTCTCTTTTTCAAAAATGCTTTTCTACCCATTGCCAGTCTGCATTTTATATCCTCTGTACTGCGACCATCACATGTTATTTTACTACCCAAGTAACAAAACTCATCTACCACCTTCATTGTTTCGTTACCTAATCTAATTCCTTCAGCGTCGCCTGATTTTCTAAGACTGCATTCAATTATTTTTGTTTTGCTCTTGTTAATGTTCATTTTATACGCTTTCTTCAACACACTGTCCATTCCATTCAACTGCTCTTCCAGGTCCTTTGCTGTCTCTGACAGAATTACAATGTCATCAGAAAACGCAATGTTTTTATTTCTTCCCCATGAACTTTAATCCCTATTCCAAATTTTTCCTTGCTTTCCTTCACCGCCTGCTCGATGTACAAATTGAATAACATCGGAGAAAGGCTACAACCCTGTCTTACTCCCTTCCCAACTGATGCTTCCCTTTCATGCCCTTCGAGTCTAATAACTGCGGTCTGGCTTTTGTACAAGTTATAAATAACTCTCCTTTCCCTATATTTTACCCCTGCTGACTTCAGAATTTGAAACAGTGTATTCCAGTCAACATTGTCAAATGCTTTCTCCAAATCTACAAAAGCTAAAAATGTAGGTTTGCCTTTCCTTAATCTATCTTCTAGGATAAGACGTAAAGTGAGTATTGCCTCCCGGGTTCCTATGTTCCTCCTGAATCCAAACTGATCTTCCCCGAGGTCAGCTTCTACCAGCTTTTCCATTCTCCTGTAGATAATTCGTGTTAAAATTTTGCAACCATGACTTATCAAACTGATGGTTCTGTAATTTTCACACCTGTCTGCGCCTGATTTCTTTGGAATGGGAATTATTACATTTTTCTTAAAGTCTCAGGGTATTTCGCCTGTCTCATAAATCCTACACACCAGTTCAAATAGTTTGTCATGGCTGGCACTCCCAGAGACTTTAGTAGCTCTGAGGGTAAGTCATCTACTCCTGGGGCCTTATTCCGACCTAGGTCTTTCAAGGCTCTGTCAAATTCATCTCTCAGTATAGCATCTCCTATTTCATCTTGATCTACTTCCTCTTCCCTTCCTACAACATCGTCTCTAACTTCATTTCCTTTGTAGAGCTGTTCTATGTATTCTTTCCACCTTTCAGCTTTCCCTTTCAGTTCTCTCTGAGAACTGGTTTCCCATCTCATTTCTTGATATTTGTAGAGTTGCTTTTTTTGTCCCCAAATGTCTCTTTTATTTTCCTGTAGGCGGTATCTACTTTTCCCCTTCTTATACATTCTTCTACAGATTTGCATTTGGCTTCTAGCCACTCCTGCTTAGCCATTTTGCACTTACTGTCAATCTCATTTTTAGTCGTCTGTACTCCATTTTGCCTGTTTCATTTACTGCATTTTTATATTTTCTCCTTTCATCAATTAATTTAGAATGCTACCCATTCCTCTTCTACTGTTTTATTTCCCCCTGTTTCTGTCAATTGTTGCCTAAATCTCCCTCTGAAATTCTCCACAACTTCACTTTCCTTCAATTTATCTAAGTCCCATCTCCTTATTTTCCTACCTTTCTGCATTTTTTTCAGTTTCAGCCTACAGTTCATGACTAACAAATTATGGTCAGAGTCTATATCTGCCCCTGGGTACGTCTTGCAGTTTATAACCTGGTTCCGGAATCTATGTCTTACCATTATAAAATCTATCTGATACCTTCCGGTGTCTCCTGGTCTCTTCCATGTATACAACCTTCTTTTGTGATTCTTAAACCACGTGTTTGTTACGATTAAATCATGTTCCGTGCAAAATTCTACCAGGCGGCTTCCTCTATCATTCCTTTTGCCCAGTCCATATTCACCTACTATTTTTCCTTCTCTTCCTTTTCCTACTACCGAATTCCAATCTCCCATCACAATTAAGTTTTCCTCTCCCTTAACTGTCTGAATAATTTCCTTTAGGTCCTCATATATTTCTTCGATCTCCTCATCATCGGCAGAGCTAGTTGGCATATAAACCTGTACTACTGTTGTCGGTGTTGGCTTCGTATCTATCTTTACAATGATAATGCGATCACTGAGCTGCTCATAGTAGTTTACCCGCATTCCTATTTTCTTATTCATTATCAGTCCTACTCCTGTGATACCCCCAACTGATTTTGTACTTATAATCCTGTACTCACCTGACCAGAAATCCTGTTTATCCTGCCACCGAACTTCACTAATCCCCACTATATCTAACCTCAACCTATCCATTTCCCTTTTTAAATTTTCTAATTTTCCTACTCGATTAAGGGATCTAACATTCCACGCTCCGATCCGTAGAATGCCAGTATTGTCTTTCCTGATGACAACATCCTCCTGAGTAGTCCCCGCCCGGAGATCCGAATGGGGGACTATTTTACCTCCGGAATATTTTACCCAAGAGGATGCCATCATCATATGTTCATACAGTAGAGCTGCATGTCCTTGGGAAAAGTAACGGCTGTAGTTTCCCCTTGCTTTCAGCCGTTCGCAGTAGCTGTTTGGCAAAACCACATTAGCTGATGTTACAAGGCCAGCTCAGTCAATCATCCAGACTGTTGCCCCTGTAACTACTGAAAACCTGCTGCCCCTCTTCAGGAACCACACGTTTGTCTGGCCTCTCCACAGATACCCCTCCACTGTGGTTGCACCTACGGTACGGCTATCTGTATCATTGAGGCACGCAAGCCACCCCACCTCGGCAATGTCTGTGGTTCATAGGGGTAGATCGATAGTACATCCATCGAAAAATAAGCCTGCAACCAAAGATAAACAACCCATGCCTGACTAGCTTGACACTGGTGTCAAATTCACAGTACATTTGAATATGAAATGTATACGTTCCCATAGCATTTAAACAACCTAGATAGAGATAATAACCTTTCAAAGTTATGTAACACCCTTTGTCGATTTGTATATATTTGTACGTCATTCAGGATACCACAGTATTTTGATTGCTTGTTTATTCTGTTATGTAAGTCAACTGCAGAAGTATAATTTGCGTAATCACAAAATTTATTGCTGAGGTTCAAGAAATTTTCTCAATTCATAATTTAATTAGGTTGCTTCTTCTTCTCCTCTCTCTCTCTCTCTCTCTCTCTCTCTCTCTCTCTGTCTGTGTGTGTTATGCTGGATGGTTATGATGCCTTGTGTCATAGCAGTAGCTCGAGTTTAATGAACATGCACCTGTGCATTAAACACGCATTCATGAGAATGCTTCATGTACTGTTACACCAATTTTGTGATTGCTTTATTATTTCCTCAATAGAAATGGTGACGCTTTCTTTACTTTGGCTCATAAAACCCTATAGTGCCCAATTGTATCAAATTTGGTGCACACATTCTTTACTGTGAGGTAACAAAGCTGCTGGTGTAAGAACCACATAGTTCAGGAGATAGAACGTCATAAACAACATAGTTGTAAGAAACTTCCACATAATGCGACGAGACTTTATTTACACACTGTATGAGAATGGCAGTACTTAGCGACTTGCAACAAACTTTAAACATAATTTCAAACTTTTTCTCGCTGCCAACCATAGCAATGATGAAAGGAAAAAGTTTCTCGCTTACTACTTTTCCGCTGCTCATGGAATAAAACTACGGCATTCGGTATGACGTTACAACTTATGATTTCTACACTACAAATAGTAATCGCAGGAAATTTTACAGACAGTATATACACATATAGCTGACTATACCTTCGAAATTGTATCACAGTACAACACGTAGTTCATGAGATACGAGCACATAAACAGTAACGTTCATGGAAAACGGCCCTATCATGCACCAAGTTTTAATCTATTACTTCTTTACTACTAATTTTATTCGCAACATATTTTAGAGACATACAGCACTTATATAAATGAATATATACCTGAAAAATTATACAATTGCACAACATATAACTCAATATATATGAGATTGTACTAACTCGAGGCAGAAATAAATAAATTTTTAGCCAGGCAACGCCGGGTTTTCAGCTAGTCTTTATATATAAATCAGAGTGTTTTTGTGTATGTATTGCATAGAAACTTACATGTTTCTTCCAATCTTTACGAAATTTAGCACACATAATCTTCAATCGATGATGACGGTCGCTGTAAGTGTAAGGATCATATACAACACAGTTTTCACGAGATATGACGTCATAAACAATAAGATGCATGAAAATCTGATGCATCAAACGACAATGTCACACATTTCCCCCACGCTCCTTCTTCTATCTCGAGCTTCCACCCTGATAGTATGTCCTGAGTTTTAGCTACGGCTAATTTCTCTTCACCTGTGGCCATGCTTTTTCTTTCCTTATTTAGATTGCCTTATCGCTATTCCAATGAACACTTACGTCATTAAATGGATAGATACCCTACATCCTGTTATTATTCCACAAATCGCCACGTGCCCACACAACCATCAGCCTTCCTGTTATACATTGTACATCCAACGAATACCCATTATTTCTGTCAGATCTACCTTTTAATTTCAATATACTGTAGTTCTGAATGTGGCTTGCATTTTCTATTACAATTTATAAATCACAGGGCTATCTGTTACATAGTGCAGAATGGTTTTGATACCTCCATATTTCTCACACAGACAACTGTATGTCGCTTGCTGAGGGGTGGGCTCCCCAAAGAATTTATTGATATTAGCTTTTGGACAAGTAATCAGAAATATTGTTTATAATCAAATTTTGAATTAAATGAATGTATAAAGGTTACATATCATTTGATCGTGATCTTTGTTTGAGTACTGCCGTTATTATTTCGTACATTATGCAAGACAGGCTTATTTCTTGAATACTCTACCATAAATATGACATGTTATTAATAATAGGACAGAGAGAGAAGGGATATGTGAAGTACTAACTGAAAGCTTGAATAAATAAATGAATAAATACCTGGCCAACACCAGGTTTTCAGTGGGTAACTAAATATCAGAATATAATTACAAATTTGAAGACTTAGAAACGCAGTGTGTCTGCTGAGTTGGGTAAGTTAGCGAGTTCCATGATAATTTCAGGATGTGACTTTTAGCTTGTGACATAGGATGTTGAAATGTGGTGTTACAGGAAAATGTTGAAGATTAGGTGGCTAGATCGCATAACTAATGAGGAGCTGCTGAACAGAATTGGGGAGAAAAGGTATTTCTAGCATACCTTGAGTAAAAGAAGGGATCGATTGGTAGGACACATACGTAAACATCAAGGAATCGTAAACTGAGCGTTGGAGGGAAAAGAGTGGGGGAAAATTCCCAGAGGGAGATCAAGAGACGAATATGGTAAGCAGATTCAAATGGATGTGGGTAGTCGTTCTTATGAGGAAATGAACAGGCGTGCTCAGGATAGAGTACGGTGGAGAGCTGCATAGAACCAGTCTCTGGACTGAAGAGAAGATCAACAATAACAACACCTGATATTTCTATTACCTTGGCTGGTATCTTGTTGCTTTTTCTTTTCTTTATCTCCAAGGAAACACAGGGCTTTTTGTCTAATTCATTAATGTGATACTCATTCTACGTTTAACTACACTTTCGTTGAGTACTATAGGCGATATGTAATTCCTAAAGGATGCTATATATTTCCTCTTTTACCAATTAATGCTGTAATTATCTAGGTTTGTGTTCCCCTCTCTTATTACATCTTCGTAAGATAAGTTGCTTCTTTTAATTACATTTTATCAGATACGCTATTAGCATTTTCCGTAACCACATCTCTTAGCTTATTATGATTGTTCTTATACTTCCCTTATAAATTTTACTACATATGAAAATATCAATAAAACACAATGCTCAATATTTTTTTACTTACTTCCCCGCTCAAGTACCTTAACGAACTAAGGCAAACCAAGTAACTCCTGAAGTGTTCCACGTGATGCACCAGATTCTGTGCTATCACTCCTGCAAGAGGTTGAGGACCTTGACTGTTGCAGTAATAATAACTTAAAATGTCTGTAACCAAAGAGGCTTTATGCCCCAGTTCTTCCACATCCACACACTGAATACACACTTTCTACCCACATACCACTACTAACATAAGAATTACATTGGAAAAATAAATAGAGCAGCTAATTATGCAACTTGCTACTACTTTGGGCTTTACTAATGCCGTATAACAGCTGATTCAACTGTGATAAATGTTAATTAGCTTTTCAGAACGATGGAGTCTAACGTGTGAGTGAATTTACGCATTAATATTAAAATTTAAAACTTCTTCATTGAAGTACAAAAAATCTGCAACTATTTTAAAACTTAAACTGTGCAAGACTAAAATAATAATAATCATTAGAGACTGATTATGCCTTTTAACGTTCACTCTGGTGCATAGTACCTCTAATAACATTCCTCCATGATCCCCTATTCAATGCTAACATTGATGCCCCGTCTGATGTTATGCCTTTTACTTCGAAATCATTCTTCAAAGAATCTAAGTACTTCCTTCTTGGTCTACCTCGACTCCTCTTACCCTCCGCTGCCGAGCTCATGACTCTCTTAGGTAACCCTACTTCTCCCATGTGTGTAACATGACACTACCATCTCAGTCTGTTCGCTCTAACTACTTCATCTATGGTGTTCATTCCCAGTTTTTCTTTGATTTCCTCATTATGGACACCCTCCTGCCACTGTTCAAAAATGTTCAAATGTTCAAACGTTTGTAAATCTATTGGACCAAACTGCGTGGTCATCAGTCCGTAGCTTACAAACTACTTAAACCTAGGTAAGCTAACCTAAGGACAAACATACACACCCATGCCCCAGGGAGGACTCGAACCTCCACGGCGAGCAACCGCGCGCTCCGCAGCGAGGCGCTTTAGACCGCTTGGCTACTCCACCGCGGCCGCCACTGTTCCAATCTGTTAGTATCTGCAATGATTCTTGCTACTTTCATATTTGTAACCTCTGTCTTATGAATAAGGTAATCTGTATCCTCCCAACTTTCACTCCAATACAACAAATTTGGTCGAAAGATAGAGCGGTGCACTGCTAACTTAGTCTTGGTACTTACTTCCTTCTTGCAGAAGAGAGTAGAACTTAGCTCAGCACTTACTGCATTAGCTTTGCTACACCTCGATTCTAGTTGTTTCACTACGTTGCCATCATGTTAGAAAATACATCCTAGGTACTTGAAACTGTCTACCAGTTCTAACTTTGTTCCTCCTCTTTGGCACTCAATTTCCTTAAATCTCTTTCCCATAGTCATTACTTTCGTTTTGGAGATGCTGATCTTCATACTATAATCCTTACACCTCTGATCGAGCTCTGAAATATTTGTTTGCAACCTTTCAATCGAATCTACCAATACAACTAAGTCCTCCGCGTACGCGAGACTGCTTATTTTGTTTTCATCTAATTTAATCCCGCCCTGCCAGTCTACTGTTTCAACATATGATCCATGAATAATATGAACAACAGTGGTGACAGGTTACAGCCTTGTCTTACCCCTGAAACTACCCTGAACCATGAGCTTAATTAATTAGCCGTCTACTGTAATTGCTGCCTGACAGTCTACGTAAAGCTCTTTAATTGCCTGCAGAAGTTTCCCTCTACCATAATCTTGTAGAACTGATAATAGCTTCCTCCTAGGAAGACGGTCATAAGCCTTTTCTAAATCTATAAAACAGATACAATTCCCCGTTCCACTCATACCGCTTCTCCATTATCTGCCGTAAGCTAAAGATCTCGTCCTGACAGCCTCTGAGAGGCCTAAAGCCACACTGATTTTCATCTAACTTGTCCTCAATTAATACTCGCACTCTCCTTTCAATAATACCTGAGAATATTTTGCCTACATCGCTAATTAAAGAGATACCTCGATAGTTGTTACAATCTCTCCTGTATCCATGTTTGAAAATGGGGTTGATTACCGCTTTCGTCCAGTTAGACGGAACCTGTCCCGATTCCCACGCCTTTTCAGTTATCCTGTGTAACCATTTGAGACCTGATATTCCACTGTATTTGACTAGTTCTGTCATAATTTCATCCACCCCAGCCGCTTTATTGCACTGCAATCTCCTGACTATTTTGATCACTTCCTCAAATGAGATCCTCTTTCCATCGTCATTCCTATCTACCTGAAAATCTAAAAAAATCATTGCTTCACCTACATTGAGCAATTCTTCAAAATATTCCCTTCATCTGCTCAAGGCATCCACAGGACTGAATAGTAGCTTTCCTGACCTGTCCAAAACACTTGTTAATTCCTTCTTACCTCCCTTTCGAAGATTGATAGTTACGCTCCAAAATGGTTTTTCCGCGGCTTGACCCAGGGTTTCTAGCTTATTTCCAAAGACTTCCCATGATTTCTGCTTGGAGTCTGCAATTACCCGTTTGGCTTTGTTTCTTTCTTCAACATAACTTTCTCTGTCTGCCTGATTTCTAGTATGGAGCCATTTTTGAAAACCCTTCTTTTTCTTTTTACAGGTTGCCTTGACTGTGTCATTCCACCAAGCTGTCTGGTTCTTCCTGCCTTTACACACTACTATTCCAAGATATTCTGTAGCTACTTCCAGTAATGGGTCCCTGTACCTTGGACATTCCTCTTCCAGTGACTAAGTCATTACATTCAACTAACTGGTACCTTTCCGTGATCATTGTTACGTATTTGTGCCTAATTTCATTGTCTTGAAAGTTTTACACTCGTATCCTTCTACATATGGACCTATCTTTCTGCTCTTTTGGCCTCACGAAATCAATTACACTACAGATTAAATAATGATCAGTATCATCAAAGAACCCCTTTACAAGACGTATGTCCTTGACTGTCTTCCTGAATTCCTGGTCTGTTATTATATAGTCAATGACAGATCTGGTTCCCCTTCCCTCCCAAATATACCGGTGAATGTCCTTATGCTTAAAGAAGGAGTTTGTGGTAACTAAGCCCATACTGGAACAGGAATTCAAGAGCTGTTTTCCGTTCCTCTTGGCCTCCATATCCTCTACAAACTTACCCATAACCTTCTGTTCGATTTCCTATCCTAGTGTTGAAATCACCCATGAGCAAAACACTATCCTTATCCTTCACTAAGTGCAATGTAAATTCTATCTCATCTTGATCTGTCCCTTCACAGGGTGAATACACTGCCACAATCCTAATTTTCTTGCTGGAGATGGCCAAATCTACCCACATCACTCGTTCATTTACATACCATATTGCAATTATGCTGGGTTCGATTGCTGTCGTGATGTAAAACCCTACACCCCACTGTCTCTTCCTACTTTGACTCCTGACAGATAGAACTTGTATTCTCCGACTTCGTCCTCTTTCTCTCCCCTTACTCTAACGTCACTAACAGCTAAAGAATCTAACCCCAACTTACTTGAAGCCTCCGCCAGCTCTACCTAGTGCAATCCCCATTGATATTAATAGCTCCCCATCTCATTACAGATCGTTTTCCAAGTCGTATCTCAGGAGTGTCTGGTCTGTCAATTACAGGTGGGACTCCATCACCTTCATAGGTCCGTGGCATTTTGCTCTGATTGTTACCAGCATGATATTGAATCAGAATATGTCCGAGATTCCCATACTTGTTCCAAAGTAACTGGTATCCCAACTGTCAGGACCACTTATTTGGCCACCCATACGTTGCCCGTGGTTCATGAACTAGGACATGACTACAGGAACCCACACTATAAACCACCTAAAATAATAATAATAATAATAATAATAATTTTATTTTATTCATTAGAAAATGGGTTTTTTGAAAGCCTGCGACTGTCAGATAAATGGATTTGTTTGTAAATAACAGCACTGTTAACAGTCACGATTTTTTTTTATTTATTTAGCACGATGCGTTTCAAGAAATAATTCGCATCTTCAGGTGCATTTTTTGTGCTGTTTCATATTATTTATGATGTTTTGAGTGCGTTAGTGCCTGCTAAATTCTGCTGTCGTTGAGTTTTCGTCTGGTACATCTTTGGCAGATCTCACACATGTCAAACATCACGCACAATATTTTTGCGCACAAGTACATCAGGTGTCACAAACATACATATAAATAAACAGTTACAGAATGTTCTAAGCTTAAGTTCCAGAACATCTCTGTAACAGTTTATTTATATGTATGTCTGTGACAACTGATGTACTTGTGTGCAAAAAATATTGTGTGTGATGTTTGACATGTGTGATTGCTGCCACAGATCGACCAGACGAAAACTCAACGACAGCAGAATGAAGCAAGAACTCACTCTTAATTATTTTGTCAAGTAGGCTCAACCACATAGATCGTGTATAAAACACTATAATAGGACGCGTTTCAAGGGTCAAGCCCTCATCATCAGATAAAATATACAAGAATCTTTAAAACCCGAGACAAACAAAATCTAAAACGTAATAAAAGAAAACGTGGTTACTTTCCTTGTAACCATGTCTCCGTAGAAAGTTCCTCAGCATACTGTGCTTCGTCAATATTAAAAACAGTCCCCAGTACTGGCGGCGCATAGCACTAGTGAAGCGCACGGAGTCAACAACACGAGTGGGGCGCACGTATGAACATGAAAACAAAGACCTCTAAATGCCAAAGATCATCCACAAGGCAGTGGGTACATTCGGGTGTACAGTAAGACAGAGGTTGAAATTTAAAATAAACGACTTTTGCTATAATAGGTCCACAAAGTTTTTAAAAAAGCTGTATGCATTGCCTTGAACTTGTTCATTTAATGAAACGTCGCTTTTTGCGTTATGTATTGTAATCTCTAGCTGTTCTAGCAGATCTTTAAATGAACAAGTTCAAGGCAATGCATACAGCTTTTTTAAAAACTTTGTGGACCTATTATAACAAAAGTCGTTTATTTTAAATTTCAACCTCTGTCTTACTGTACACCCGAATGTACCCACTGCCTTGTGGATGATCTTTGGCATTTAGAGGTCTTTGTTTTCATGTTCATACGTGCGCCCCACTCGTGTTGTTGACTCCGTGCGCTTCACTAGTGCTATGCGCCGCCAGTACTGGGGACTGTTTTTAATATTGACGAAGCACAGTATGCTGAGGAGCTTTCTACGGAGACACGGTTACAAGGGAAGTAACCACGTTTTCTTTTATTATGTTTTAGATTTTGTCTTGGGTTTTAAAGATTCTTGTATATTTTATCTGATGATGAGGGCTTGACCCTTGACCCTTGACCCTTGAAACGTCTATGTGGTTGAGCCTACTTTACAAAATAATTAAGCATACAACCACGACCTCACATTAATAATGGATATAATTAAGAACTCACTCACTCAAAACATCATAAATAATATGAAACAGCACAAATTCGCACCTGAAGATGGGAATTATTTGTCGAAACGCGTCGTGCTGCTGCATTGGTAGCAGTACTGTTATTTATAAACAAATCCTATAATAAAAATAATATTAAATAAATGAAATTAAGAGTCAAATTATAGAAACAAATGTAAAAGCTACACCTATTACTTGCTACAGCTCAGCTGCATCACCTGTTGTGAGTAATAACTGACAACAGACTCACCAGGTGTCCCAAGCACAGACGATAGTTGCACTGGCCACCATGTCTGCAGGCACTGAATCTGCTAGGGCATTGAGGTCCAGGCGTACAATGTGCAGAATTCCCACACCACAACCGGCTGCAATGGCGCTGGGACCGTACATGTTGCCAGCCCACAGAGCCAAGGGTTCCCGGAATGTGGATGCCACTGTGGCGATGAAGAAATATGTCAGCATACACTCGTTTGACAAATTTTCAGAAATAGATGACAGTAAACGTGGTTCTTATTGACATAAAAATGGAGAATGTCAGAAGGTACAGAAGGTAATTGAATCTCAAATCATAAAAAGCACAAGATCAGATCCAGTTTCAGTTATAAGTATAAATCCATTACTGATCAATAAAAGTTCGAACGGAAATGTGTCTTTTATTCTTCGTCAGATTATAGATAGTCACATTAAGGGCCGATTTGTCAATGTCTCGTTAAGTTCCAGTTAAATTTTAACTTGTCGTTAACGGAGAATTGCGTTTGTCAGTGTTTCGTTATCAGTTAACCTACCGTTAAAAGACCTTAAACTGGCCGTTAGTTAACGAGTTGAATTGTGCTCGTTACACGGCTAACGACCAGTTAAGTGAGAATCTGCATGAAAATGGCAGGATCCCAAAGCGTTAAAATACCGCAATATACTCACTTGATATAGACCTATATATCTAACAAAATAACAAACACTGCATATTTGAAAAACTAGCGTAGAGAGCAGCTCTTGGAAAATTTTATCGTCATATTTCTCGCCCCATCCATGTGAGTAGCATTAGATGAGTTTGATATATTGCAGATACGAAACATGACCTTACAATTATTGTTGCGATATCAAAATACAAAGTTATGTGTAACGACTAGTAAAGTGAGAATCGGTATGACGAAAATGGGTGGAATAAAAGTTTTTGTAAAACTTTTATCCATTATGGATGAGGAACACTGCGACTGTGGTGAAATAAGGTATCTTGAATGACAGAAATCAGTCGCCTTTTATATAAAATGTTTTTATTACATTTCTCCCATTACCGGTTTCGATATCCCTAGCATATCATCAGATAGTGAACGGTTTTTTATATTGCCGATGGTGTGTGGAGGAATTTGTGCATCTGTAATTATAACAGATGCACAAATTCCTCCACACACCATCTGCAATATAAAAAACCATTCACTATCTGATGATATGCTAGGCATATCGAAACCGGTAATGGGAGAAATGTAATAAAAACATTTTATATAAAAGGCGACTGGTTGCTGTCATTCAAGATACCTTAAAGATTTGGTTGACAACGAAGAGGATGTTAATATTGCCCCAATTAGGCGTCTTAGAAATATTTTGATGTTTTTTCCAAATCATTTTGAATGTTGGGATGATGCAAAACTCCACGACCATCGGAAGAGTCCAACAGACATATGTATTTTGCAACAGTTCTGTCGTCATAGAAAACAGAATACAATACTTATGTCTGCGAGCTTATTAATTCAGTATTTAATTATGTTTATTGCGCCTAGTTTAAGGCGTAAAATGTGATTTCTTCCTCCGAGCTATAGCAACAGCACACTTTCGCCTATTTGCAAGTTATTGCCTGCACTAAGGTACTATGCCACAGGGCAAAACGTCTCTTTGGAAAGCTGTTTGAGAGGTGAGATTGCACTGGCCTCCCTCAGTCCAATGTATCCCTATCTTTCTCTATTAATGACACAAGACTCTCGCACTCACTTCTTTAAAATAAGAGCTTCTTTCACGTTAGTTTTCCATAGCGCCAAATAACGACTGTCTGCTAACCTCTTCCCTGCTAGTCAAATATGGCGAACATCTGTTTATTCAGACGGCACTTTCATTTGTTTCTGTTACCAACATAGTCGAAATATATCGTATCTTCTCGTTTTCTCCAGGTTAGCATAAGAGAGGTGTATCTGGCATTGACAAACGCAATGAACTTCACGAACACATTTAACCCGACGTTAAAGGCGTCTTTTCGTTTACGAACGAGAAGATTAACGAGAGGTGGACGAACTGGCGCTAAATAATTGTGGTGTTGTGGAAATCGCCGTCAGCGGAATGATTTCAGCAGAGTGCATTTTAATATTTATTCTTTAGAAAAGCAATCATTACCTTTGTTTTCTTTACTCTTTGTTACTCTCTCTCTAGTATTTATTCGAGCTACGTTTGTGTTTTTTTCTTGTTAATAAAGAGTTACTAGTGATTCTTAACGAAGCTGATTTATTAATTAAAAGAAATAGCTACGCCGATAATATGCTACGAAGTGGTGACCCCGAATATTAAAGGAATTAACGAGAACGCGAGCACGAAAAAACACACGATATCGTCGACCATTGCGCGGCAGTAATGCAACAAACCTTCGCCACGATTTACAAAGACAGCTAGAAGAATTATGGTTCGAAATCGAAAGGCATGAGAGTTCGGCGGAAAATCCAAATTTCCCGGCTAGGAGGAGAGGCACAGCTCCCCGCCGGGGAGATGCCACTTTTACTTTCGCAAGCTCGCTCAAATAATGCAATCACTACGAGAAAGAACCTTGAATTTCTTAGCGGTGTTTAAGTTGCTGCTCAATCTTAAAACCAGCTTCATAATCGACAATGGCCTTCGAATTCCTCTCTAAACGACCAAATTACTTGTAAATACGCATTATAATCTTGCTACGCACTTCTGTGCTCGGCCTTGGCGTTTCATTTACGCAACAGCGGCAATCTGATGCTGGACCAGTGCACTCCGACCAGCATTATTGGTTTGGTATCGACGTAATGGGGGGGATATTGTTAGCAGAGCGTGGTTTCGATCCACGGACCTCTGGGTTATTTTTAAAAATTTTTGTTAACCATTAAGAAACATCAAATCTGTGGTGTCGCACAAGTCCAAAGTGCGCGCCACCTACTTTCGCCGCGCGCCGCCATGCACGCACGGCGCGGCCTTCTTACGACGTCAGCCACGAGCGCCCTCTGCTACAACTCCGCTCGTGGCCACCACTGAACGACAACGTTCACTTGGGACTGAGATAGGAACCAGTTAAGACTTCGGAATCAGATAGGCACCAGTGAAGACTTGGCTATCGGACAGGCACTAGGCAGGCCTCTAGCATTCTGCAGTACTGAGCTATGTAAAAGTTAAGTATTGTATAAATTCTGTGCAATGTATATCTCGTTCTAATTTACTCTGGTGTTTCTAGTTTCTGCTGTCCCACTGGCTGCTCCCCTCCGTACCTGCACAAGCGCGCTTCCTATATTTCTGTGTCGGTACCTTTCTACTCGGTCACCGACACCTACGACTGAAACGAGACACAAAAGCGGCGACGAGGCTGGGACACAAAAAAATCAAAACATTATTCTTTTAAAAAGAACTCAGGCGACTGTAAACACCAGTACAGATACAAAGTGCTGCAGTATAACGGAAATGAAACACTTCTTCTGGACAGGGAGGAAGGCGCTACAAGTCGGGGCGGCTGCTGGCAGCCGATGGCCTGCCGCCAGACTGACTCCTACACACAGTTACTAATGTACATTTTTCCCCTAAGGCAAAATAATTTTTTTTTTTAAAATGCTGCCACATTGAAATAACTAAAATTGTTTCCTCTTGTAGACAAAACAAAAACTGGTTTATCCCTCTTCAGTAGAGAAATAATGAATATTGTCATCTAGAACACTTTTTATAATACTAATCAAACATGTCAAGAATCTCAGCACTTTGGCTTCTCAAAGCTCGTCTTCTCGTAGAAATATTGGCTAATGTTTCCGTCTCGCTTTCGTTATGTTGAGATACGTCGAGTTACTAAGTCCTTAGCCTACAGTATCCTCTCTTAGCCCTAAAAGCACCAGTCGCCGAGATCTCAGCATTGCAGCATTCATTGCCCCATAGCTTAATGATGTGACTGTCGCGCGTTGCAGTTTATCTTCCTACTAGTTGTAGTAGCGAGACTGAATATCGAAATTCCCAAATGCACCAAAAATAAACGAAAAATATATCTATTCAATAAAGCAGATAAAAATTCGCTTCACGCTTTCCTGAGTGATAGTCTCCAGTCCTTCAAAACTAAAAATACGAGTGTAGATCAGTTGTGGCTTACTTTCAAAGACATAATATCAGTAGCAATCGAGAGATTTATACCAAATAAATTAATAAAAGAGGGGGCTGACCCCCCGTGGTACACAAAACAGGTCAGATCACTGTTGCAGAAACAAAGAAAAACGCATGCAAAATTTAAAAAGACACAGAATCCGCAAGACTGGCAATCTTTTACTGAAACTCGCAACCTAGCGCGGACTTCAATGCGAGAATCTTATAGTTGTTTCCACAACGAAATCCTGTCTCGTAATCTTGCAGAAAATCCAAAGAAATTCTGGTCATATGTGAAGTACACTAGCGGCAAAACACAAACAATACCTTCACTACGCGATAGCAATGGTAATACTACCGACGACAGTACTGCTAAGACAGAATTACTAAACACAGCTTTCCAAAATTCTTTCACCAAAGAAGACGAAGTGAACACTCCAGTATTCAATCCAAGAACAGCTGCCAGCATGCGAAACTTAGAAGTAGATGTTCCTGGAGTAGTAAAACAACTTAAGTCACTAAACAAAAATAAATCTTCCGGGCCAGATTGTATACCAACTAGATTCCTCTCAGAGTATGCTGATGCAATAGCTCCGTACTTAGCTATAATTTACAACCGATCACTCAGCGAAAGATCCGTACCCAAAGACTGGAAAGTTGCCCAAATTACTCCAATATTCAAGAAAGGCAATAGGAGTGATCCCCATAATTACCGGCCTATCTCATTGACGTCGATTTGCAGTAGGATTTTAGAACATATACTTTGTTCGAATATTATGTACTACCTGGAAGAGAACGACCTATTAACCAATAGTCAGCACGGATTCAGAAAGTATCGCTCTTGCGAAACACAGCTTGCCCTTTATTCACATGAAGTGTTAAGTGCCATCGACAAGGGATCTCAAATCGATTCCATATTTCTGGATTTCCGGAAGGCTTTTGATACTGTACCCCACAAGCGGCTTCTAATGAAATTGCGTGCTTATGGAATATCTCCCCAATTGTGCGATTGGATTCACGATTTCCTATCAGAAAGGACACAGTTCGTTGTAATTGACGGTAAGTCATCGAGTAAAACAGAAGTGATATCTGGCGTTCCACAGGGAAGCGTTATTGGTCCCCTACTCTTCCTCGTGTTTATAAACAATTTAGGAGATAATCTGAATAGCTCCCTTAGACTGTTCGCGGATGATGCTGTCGTTTATCGGTTAGTGAAGTCAACAGAGGATCAAAAGCAACTGCAAAGCGATTTAGACAAAATTTCTACTTGGTGCGAAAATTGGCAATTGACACTAAATAAAGAAAAGTGTGAAGTAATACACATGACCACTAAAAGAAATCCGCTGAACTTCAACTACGCGATAAATCAGTCAAACCTTAAGGTCGTAAATTCTACCAAATACCTAGGAGTTACAATTACGAACAACTTTGACTGGAGAGAACACATAGAAAATATTGTGGGGAAGGCGAACCAAAGGTTACGTTTCATTGGCAGAACGTTTAGACGATGCACCAGCTCCACCAAAGAGACTGCCTACATCACACTTGTGCGTCCTCTCTTGGAGTACTGTTGCCCCTTGTGGGACCCTCACCAGGTGGGACTGACGGAAGATATTGAGAAGGTTCAGAGAAGGGCAGCTCGTTTTGTTTTATCACGTTACGGGGGGGAAAGCGTCACGGAAATGTTGCACGAATTGGGGTGGAAATCATTAAAAGAAAGACGTTATTCATTGCGGCGTGATCTGTTTGCGAAGTTTCAATCACCGACTTTTAGTTCTGAATGTGAAAATATTTTGCTAGCACCCACCTACTTAGGGAGACATGACCATCCCAATAAAATAAGAGAAATCAGATCGAAAACGGAACGATTTAGGTGTTCTTTCTTCCCGCGCGCTATTAGAGAATGGAACGGTAGAGAAAAGTTATGAAGGTGGTTAATGAACCCTCTGCCAGGCACTTAAATGTGATTTGCAGAGTATCTATGTAGATGTAGATGTAGTTGTGGACGGTAACTACAATGCTATCTTAAAATCCTCTTACAAAGTAAATTAAAACTTTCTTATACATTTAGTAGGGGTATCTATAAAGTAGATATTCATCTGCTTTGTCACCCTCATACAAAATCAAACGAATCATGCCTTTTAGTCCAATCACAGTAACCAGAAATAAATGAGACTTGTATGGACGTGAGCACGGTTTTTTCTTTCCGTTTACCCTAGTTTGGAAGAATATCCATGCTATGGCGCGGGGCACATCTCATAGTTAAACTGAAGGGAAAACCATCGTACTAAATAAATTATGAATTAATAAATAATAAAGTTATAACATTCCGTCATTTAAAGCCACCGTTAGAAAATTCCGAAATTTGTCTTTGTATTGTCGTAAACGTTTAATCGAACGATATTCAGCAGCGAGATACAATTGAAAATCACAAAGCGTCGGTGTTTTATTTGTTAACATGTAATAAAGATACTGTCCTACTAACCAGGTGTAACTATTGTTTTTTGAATTTGGAAATAATTGCCAGTCAGGGTGGAATACATCTCTTAGTCGTATAGAGGAGCATGACGTCCTGTTTACAAGAGCTAGTTTTTTTCGCGTCCAATTCCAGATTTGTGTTTGGTCTCGACATTGAAATACATGTTCTAACGTTTCCACCAGTCCACAGTTTTCACAATTCGCAGTAGGTCGTAGATTAATTTTAAACATTTTATCCCCTGTGTGTATAACCTCATTTACAACATCATACCAGTGACAACTAATCCCGGAGCGAAGAAGAGGATTGCTAATGTTCATCCAGACTGCTCTCCAGTTTAAGCCGGTATATTTCGTTTCTAAAGGATTGTTCTGCTGCCGTTTTATTAATACACTATAAATAGCCGGAGAGTTGAATTGTTGAGGGTGTTGGTAAACGTAGCTCAGCTCCACAAAATACTTATGTACGTGCACCAGCTCGGAATGTATGTGTCCGACATTTATTGGAGCTGTCATATTGGGCGTAACTGATGGAACACACATTTGTGACACCCATCTGAGTGCCTTGTATAATCCGAGATGTCCGTGTCAGAAAAATCGCCAAGCACTGCGACTCAACAACTTTAAGGGCTAGCCCACCTCTAAATCGAGGTAAAGCAGTAGCCTTGAAAGGGACTTTAAAAATGTTACCCCGCCAAACGTACCAGCCAGCTAGTGATAAAAATCTATTGGCTATTTCACGAGATATAGGTAGCACAGCGGCAACATGATAGATCTTGCTGAAAACGTAAGTATTGACAAAAATTGCTCTCTGAATCCTGTCTAAAGAACGCATATTGTGCTCACGAATCATAGCTCGGATGACATTGAGCTTCTGTTCCCAATTCACTTTCACCATTTCTCGCGGGTTTGGGGTAATGATCAAGCCGAGATACTTCATCTGGTCGGTTGTCTCTAACCAAGTATAGTTTGAGTTCCGAGCCTGTGGTCCTAGATGTAGAACTTTACATTTTCGTTCATTAATTTTTGCACCGCAGGCGCTAGCGTACTGTTGCACGAGTTGTTTTACTGTTTCTAGCTCTTCGTTGTTATTTCGCTAATATCGTCAGTATAACCATGACAAACTGTCTTCGTATTCAGTGTTTGAAGACCTGGTAAGGTGACATGAAAGGTCTTTAACAGTGGTTCTATGGCAATGGCGAACAGAGTCGTAGAAAGTGGACACCCCTGTCGCACGCTTCGTTAAATTGACACAGAAGTTGTTAAATGTCCGTTAAACTTCACGCTGCAACACGTATTACCAATACATTTCTTTATTAAGTGTACGACTCTCTGATTAAAACCCATTTTTATCAGTGTCCTGAACAAAAAACTCTATCAAAAGCCTTGTCGAAATCAAAAAATACAATCGCCAATTTAGTCTTGCAAATCCAGGTCAAATATGCAATATCCCTATATTCGGCCAAGGCGTTCACCATTGAACGACCACTAATAAGTCATTTGGTAAGCTCCAAGTATTTTCTTAAGAACTGATTTAAGTCTGGCTTTTAAAATACTAGTAAAGATCTTGAAATCCACATTCAGTGAAGTTACCGGTCGAAAGTCACGGAGCGTATTCAAGTGTGCCGTTTTGGGTACGAGCACAATCATTCCTTCTGTGAACTGCGATGGTATGTCATTAGTTGTTAATAACTAATTATACATTGTGGTCAACTCGTCGCCAAGCACATCCCAGTACCGAACGTAAAATTCGACGGGCAAGCCGTCTAAACCTGCCGCTTTTCTCTTCGCCGCACTCTTAATGATTGATTTGATTTCCAAATTAGTGATATCAGCCAGTACATGTGCGTGGTCCGCCTCATCTACCGTAGGCGTAATATTGGTTAGAAAATCCTCTACGGTCGGGGGTTCGAATCCCCCCCTCGGGCATGGACCTTTGTGCCGTCCTTAGTTGTAAGTAGTTCATAAGTAGTTTGTAAGTTTAGGGACTGATGACCCAGTAGTTAAGTCCCATAGAATCTACAAACATTTGAACATTTTTAGAAAATCCTCTCTGGCAATAAAAGTGACTGAAATAATTTACTATGTAAGTCTTAAGCGCGCGCTGTTCATTACACACATTTCCGCCGTCGTCCATTAGTTGACTGATTATTTTTTGTCTGCCCTGTTTGCGTTCTCTTACTACGTGAAACAACGACACTGTCTCGTTGCAGATATCATCGGAAGCGTGTGCCCTTATTCTCGTTCCGTCCAGTTTTTCACGGACTAAAGCGGTGATCTTGGCTTTGGTACGTTTAAAATGAAGAATATTTTCCGGCAACGCCAAAGGGTCATTATATAGCTGCCGGAGTCCGGTAAGATAAAACTCCAAAGTCTGGTTCTTCCAATAAGCCTTGGCCATGGCATACTGACAAATACATTTTTTTATCTTCTGTTTCACTAGCTCAGTCCACCAATACACACGCTCCCTTTATCTGTATTGTCGCTGTAGGCACCATTGCCATGTAGCAAGCAAATCAATTTTGAGGCTAGCGTCCTCTAACAATGCAACATTCAGCTTCCACACACCGCGACTCAAAAATGTTTTTTGATGGGCAAGTCTGAGCGTTATATGATACGCACAATGGTCGCTAAAATTAACTGGCCATATTTCACAATCCCGTACAGTGTTTAAAACGTCTCTAGCTATATAAAACCTGTCCAGACGACTAACTGAAGTCGCAGTAACGTAAGTGTAGCCGATGACCTGTGGGTGAAGGTAGCACCAGGTGTCGTTTAAGTCCAGACCATCAGTTAAATCTTGCAACTCTCGACAATAATTAAAGTTCGGAAACTGGTCTTCTTTACGCAGAACACAGTTAAAATCAGCTCCCAATATAATCTTCGAAAATCCACTGGCTAGTAAACACACAATTTCATCTCGATAAAATACACCCCTATCTTTTCTGCCTGTAGATCCTGTCGGGGCATAGATGTTGAGCAGAAGCAAATCTTGAAATTGTGCGGCAATCCCTCATCCTGAGTCTAAAATCGCTTGAGGTCGGCAAGCGACGCCTGCTTTGAACAAAATCGCAGTTCCTGCCTTGTCACCTATATTTATGATGGCCTACTTTGTTTGTAACTACTTCTTGTAGGATAGCTATGTCAATATCAGCAGCATATAAATAGTCTTTCAAACGGGTTATTTTGACGTCGGATCCAATCCGATTTAAATTCGCGGTTGCAATTTTGTAATCCTGCATAGGAAAAGAGAAAGGGTGCCGTATCATTCGACGTCCTCAGCCCAGGGAAGCATCCGGGTCGTCGTATGCGTCTGGGTGGTATCCATAAGCTCATCAGTCCCCGAACAGTCGGTATTAATTCCCACGTCCGTCTGCTCCGTATGATTGACTATCGGCCCCGTGTCTTCTGTGCTGCTTTTCTCGCGTTCTGCTGACCGTAACTGCTTAATGGTGCGCTGCAACTTCTGTTCTAGGGTGCGAATCTCCTCTTCAGTCTGTTTACGTGCAGGTTTATTTTGTTTTGCTCTTTTTTGAGCACGCGTGTCTTCGTCAAGACCGTTATCTTCCCAGCCTTTGGAGGCATCTCCCTTTGGAGATTGCTTTTTAGCAGAAGCTACCTTGGCCTGAGAAGAGACAGCGTTTTTCATATCTCCAGAGTCTTTAGTTGGTTGACCCTCCGTGGAAATGATCATATTAGTGTCGAGATTCTGGAACGTTCAACACCGCTACTGCCAGCATCGGAACTATGTTGTTTACCGGGGAGGCTGTTCGCCTCGCTTTCACCGCTACATGCAAACTCGACTGGGTGTGCCGCGGTGTTGTTTATATCGGCAGCGGTCCCTGCTGTAGCAATCTGAGCCACGTGTTGGATGTGCGCGTTCGTCGTAGTCGGCGCGGTAAGTTTTTCAGCATATGTAGGTTTATTGCCATCTTGCCCTACTACTAATGCGTCTGACTGTTGTTGCACTCTACGCACTGTTTGTTACGTGGACACTCAGCCTTTAGATGGTCTGTAGCACCACAAAGTATGCAAGTCCTAGGTTGCCCGTCATACGTAACAAGTGCCCGGAAACCTTGCACGACAATATTCGATGGGATATGCTTAGACAGATCAATTTTCGCGGCCCTTACGCCATTATCGACATTGAAGTGCTTTAACCCACTCCACTGCTCTTTATGGATTTCTAGTACATTGCCATACTGTGACAGAGATTCACGTATTCGGGCTAAGTCAATTTCAAAAGGCAGGTTAAATATACGAACTGTTCGTAAACCGAGTCCAGCATGACTAACAGGAACTTTACAAAGTTCGCCTTTTGAATTTACGAACTCGGCAGTACCTTCCGTTAGAGCCATCACACGCAAACAAGGTTCATCGCTTACAAGCTTGACATAACAGCGTTAGCTAGAAAATCGTAAGAAAATCCTACAACTTCCTCATCTTTCATTTGCAATTTATCGAAAAAGAAATCAACTAGTTCGTGCACTTGTGGTCGGCTAAATTCAACGGAAATTGAAATCGCAACGTGTAGCGTCGTAACTGATCCTCCACCGCAAAAGCCATGCGATAGTCACAAGTCCCCAAACAGCTGCGGCACCGTCAAACACGCGCATAGTGGGAGCTCCGGCACGTGTTCACTCGACCGCTGCCTCGGCGAAACTAAGGATGTAAACAACCCTCTAGCGCTACGGCGCCCGGCGCAGGTCCGCACGCTGTCACGACCGAAGGCCGACTGCCCGGGCCTAGCACGCTTCCACTGCGCCACTCTGCTGGTGTAGCGTGTGGAGTACAAGAAAAGCAATGTCTGCTCTCATGCGAGACTTAGGCACAGCCTGAGGCTGAGAGCTAGTCTTGGCTCGACTGGCACAACGCTAACACTTGCTTTTGGCGATATTTTATTACATTTTGACCTTGGTTCATCTGCGAGATACAGTAGAAATGACAGTGCCCTCCACCAAGACTGCGGCATTTGAAAGTCGTAGTTTACCTACCAAACCAAAATCAATAAAATTACGTCCCTGCCAGGATTCGAACCTGGAATCTTCTGATCCGTAGTCAGACGCGTTATCCGTTGCGCCACAGGGCCACGTCTTCCGTCTCCTTCCCTCAGAACAGTTCACACACTAAAGCAATGGGTTCTCTCTGTTGTTCGTCCATAAGAGTGGTCATTGCGTTCTTCCGCGCGTTTACGGCACCTCTCTAGAAAGGCGCCTTTCTTTCCTCTGTGCGTCCGCGGTGCCCCTGCATAGCTTAGAGCTGGCCACACATCTGCGCTCGTTGTGACACAGGAAGCAGAGGGCAAGGCGCACGTATTTCCGTACGTATGCAGTTTTTGGCAAATAATGGTAGATTTATCAATGAGACAAGTATGAAGCATTGGCAGACGAATGCCATTGACATGCATTTCTGCCCATTAACGTTAACACCACTGATGGCTGGCAGCAGGCTGTTGCCCCCCTGTTGGCCTGCAGCGGCCCTGCAGTGAGGACGTGTTGCGCTGCGCTGCAGGGAGGCTTGTTTACGTGCTGGGTAAGTCGCTCGCGCACAGCGGTGTTTACCAGTTAGTAGTTGTGTGCACGATGGTTTCTGAGAACTCATAATGGCGCAAACCAGACGAAAAGATACCTTGAAATTGACATTCGATAGTGCTTATGCACGACCTACGTCATTTGAATTAGAAGAATTCATAGAACGGGAAATGAAGGTTGGAATTAACGACATCGTGGGTATACATTTGTCGATCGTTGCAAGTGTTGCATATGTAAAGTTAAGAGACGCCGAATTTTGTGAAAAAGTATTTGAATCTGTGGGAGGAAGTCTAAAATTTAAGCACAGTGACGGCAATGTCGGTCAAGTAACTGTTTCACATGCCGGTTTTGGAATTCGGACCATAAGGGTCTTTGAATTACCTTTCGAAGTATCAGCTGAGGACATAAATGTCGCAATCGCGCCATACGGTAGAGTCCTAAGTAACTTCGCTGAACGGTGGTCATCGGCTCACAAGGTTCCCGTGTTAAACGGCGTTCGGCAATTGAAAGTAGATTTACAACGGCACATTCCTTCGTACATAACTATTTGCGGATATCGTGCTATTGTCATTTATGACGGGCAACCCAAGACATGTGGGAGATGTAACTCTACTGGTCATGTACGTGCTGAATGTGTACAGAGACGAGTAGCGCAGCTACCTGCAGGTGAACGCGTAGCGCCTCTCGCGATGACGTCACTGCCGACGTCATTTGCGGCGGTAGCACGCGGCGAGAAGCCACTCCATCCCAGCCGTGACGTACCTACGGAACCGATACAAGAAACAGTTGAGCAGACTATTAATGCCAATGCAGTTGTAATTTCGCGATCTGACCAAGCAGTAGCGAAACCACAATCGGAAACACAGGACGTCTCGGCACCGACGGCTCCCGAAAAATCCGTCACAAGTAACACCAGTGACGTTGTGCCCGCTCAGCGCGCACATACCGTAGGGACAGTCGACACGCAAATGGTTGTTGCAACTGATTCCGACCACACCGATGAGTCTCTGTTAAACGTCAACGTCCCCACAGATGCAAATACATCTCCAAAAAAAAACCAAAAAACGGAGGTTAGCACATCAAGGGGCGGAACATTCAGCGCCGAATTTGCGAGGAAAAGCACAGGCAATAGGTCGGGAATTAAAAGAAGTGGTTAAAGAGGATACAGCTCCCGCTCAAAACCGACGCAATAAAGCCGCACATAAGGCAACACTGCCGGACCCTCCCACTGATGTCGACAACACGTCTAGCCACAGTGGGACGAAATCCAATGCGCTAAGAGATGCCGGCCTCCGGTGTCCTGAGAATGTAGGAAGCACGGTTTCAACAGAGTGGTCGGAAGATGTCGATACCGATGACACAGATGTGGATATGAGGGACACCTCAGAAGGGCCACTTGTTTCCACGCATTCCGCGACTGAAGGCGACAAAGACTCCTCGCACCTGGCCACAGGTACTCACAAAATGGAAACTGACAATGTTCCATCGTACCAGTAGAAAAGAAACACTGACCCTCTCTCCCGCAATGGCGAGTGACACATGAACACCCCGCAGGCGTACAAATTAGTCACTTTAAATCTTAATAAGATCCGCAGTTCCTTGAAGTTAAAAAATTTACAAGATTTTCTGTACGCCGCGGACATAGATGTCGCGATGCTCCAGGAAGTGTCCGACATTAATTTAGAGCAAATAGCCGGATACAATGTTTTTACCAACCCAGGCAGGGGAGAGGAATTAGGGACTGCGATACTCCTTAAAGAGGGAATCATTGTCCAAGATGTCGAAAGACTTGTGTCCAGCAGAGGGATCGCTGTCAGTTTTAATAATACCAGGCTAATAAATGTGTACGCTCCATCCGGATCTAGTAACAGACAACGACGTGCTGAATTTTTCAGACACGAAGTATTGCCTCTCTTCACATCAAATTGCAATGATATCATTTTCGCCGGTGATTTTAACTGTGTGCTCAAGCATATAGATCAAACACCACATTTTAATTTTTGCGCGGAACTCTTACAGATTGTTCAGGATCTCGGGTTAACTGACACTTGGACCTGCTTGCACGGCGAAACGACCGGCTTTACCCACGTTACAAGCCATTCCGCCAGCCGACTTGATAGGATCTATGTGTCCAGAAATTTAACAGGCCAGCTATTGCATTCTGAGATATGGCCCACTTGTTTTTCCGACCATGCAGCCTATATATGTACAATTAACATGGAAAAACAGGGTACATACCGCAGTCGTGGTCTATGGAAATTCAACACAGGCCATCTGCGAGATGATGAATGTCGGCAGGTATTTCTGGAATCATGGCGAGCGTGTGAGCTAAAACATCATAAATTCAACTCGACCCTCGATTGGTGGCTCAGATGTGCCAAACCAACATTGAGGAAAGCCTTAATGTCCTATTCCCGTGAGAAGAACGCATGGTACAGACGGACGTCGGAATTTTATTTCCAGTGTCTCCGGGAACTGTATAAACTTGACGCCACAGTTGTAGATAATTTTGCGAAGATTAAAAAAATTCAGGCAAGACTGCTATCACTGAAGAGAAGGCAGATGGAAGGTGTAAAAGTCCGGGCAAAAGTCCCGGTTTCCCTGAAAGATGAAGAGGTCGCAATGTATCATATGATACGTGAAGCGAAACGAGGCAACGGGAAAATTTTGACACAGATTCAAACCAACACCGGTGTAACCGTAACTACGCAAAGTGGCATACGGGCTGTGATACAACAACATTACACCGAGTTACTGTCAGACAAACCAGTTGATGCGACCAGTTTTGCAGACTTTGCAACAAATTTACCACGACGCCTCAGTGCAGCGGACGCAACTGAAATGATAACGGAGGTGACGGAAGAGGAGTTAGAAGACATTGTTATGCAGAGCCCGAGCAACAAATCGCCTGGAAGCGACGGACTACCGGCAGAAGTGTACAAAACTTTTTGGCCCCAATTGAAAACGAAACTACTTACGATGTACAACGAATTAATGGACCCCAATACCGTCGTTCCACCTGACTTTTGCCAAGGAATTGTTGTACTATTGCCAAAGAAACCGTGCAGCAATACGCTTGCGGCCTTAAGACCTATTACTTTACTTAATGGGGACTACAAAATTTTCGCCAGAGTCCTCAGCCGTCGGCTAAGATCGATCATGCACACGATAACGGGTCCCTACCAAACAAGTGTCGGGAGAGACAGATCAATTTACCAAACTATCTCAGACTATCGAGATATCATAGCAATAGCCGAGACTTGTAGATTAAAATGTGCCATCTTAACGCTAGACTTTGAAAATGCCTTTGATAGAGTGAGCCAACACTTCCTCTTCCATATAATGCAGGAAATGGGCTTTCCGCGCCGATTCGTGAGTATAATACAAAATTTGTTCCACAGTAGCACTTCTAGAATATTAATTAATGGTCAACTCACTGAAGCTATTAAAGTTTCGAGCTCAGTAAGACAGGGATGTCCGATGTCAGCAGCTTTATTTGCCATCGCAATGGAACCACTGCTCGTCAAGCTCACGCACCAGCTGCAAGGATTGGTTATGAACGGGCAGAAGATCGTGTGTCATGCATATGCGGATGACGTGGGATTCTTCGTAGTGAACGACCAAGAAGTAGAGTCCTCGCTCCACATTATCCAGAAATATGAGGCTGCATCTGGAGCCAAACTTAATTGGCAAAAATCCGGTGTCATGCATATTGGTTCCGGAATAAACATGCTACACCACGTGCGTTTGAAGGAAGTGACCATGATGAAATGTTTAGGGATACAATTTAGAAAAAAGATACAGAACACTATTGCAGTCAATTACAGGGACTTACTCAATAAACTTCGAGCATGTATCCACCTTCACAGCCTGAGGCAACTGAATATTGTACAAAAAGTTGCACTGGTGAACACCTACATCCTATCTAAAATAAATTATGTCGCAAAAGTGCTACCCATTCCCTGTGGCATCGCACAAAGTATGTTGTCTGCAATTGGTTATTTCGTGAACAGAGGCAGCATTTTCAAAGTCAAATATGAAACTTTAACCCTTCCAATAAAAAACGGTGGGCTGAATCTCACGAATGTGCACACAAAGGCACAAGCACTGTATACCAGTAGTACTTATAAGCTGTGGAAAACGTCAACGCACAGTTTAATTTCCCACCTACTCAATGAAATAGCACCGCCAGATTTAAATCCACCGATTGACGTTCATCATATACCACCTGCACTACACCATATACAGAACTTTTTATTGGATTTCAGTTATGTCCGGAAAAGGATACCAGAAACAGAGATAATGGTGGCAAGACAAATCTACAATTCGTTAATTGCCACAAAACCTCAAAATAACGTAGAAAAAAAGTACAAGAACAACAATTGGCGCGTGATTTGGGAAAATGTCAACTCACGAAATTTGCCGTCTGCCGTGCGATCTACTTGGTACACCGCTGTGAATAGGAAAATAGCGACCAATTCGAAGTTATACTCAATTAATTTAGTCGACTCCTCTCTTTGTAACACTTGCACGGTGGAAGACAGTGAAGAACACAGATTTGTATGCTTAAAAGTGAGAGAAGTTTGGAACATAGTTAGGCAGCTGTTGGCAAGTATAACGAGAACATCCGCCACGGCGATAACACCAGCAGATTTCCTTACACCCGACACTGTGCCCTACCCACAGACTAAAAGAAATGCTGTAAACTGGATAAAAGCACACACAGTTTATTATATCTTTAACTGTGAAAATCCACGTAAAGAAGACTTCGCCATGTATCTACAGATACAACACAACAAACTACGAGCAACCCCAAATTATACCAAGAACTACGCAAAATTTTTAAACAACACTGTCAACGAACGATTAATGTACTAAGGTATAATAAATGATTCTGATTGGAATATGGATGTTTTAGACATTTTACGAATTGATTTCGTCTCGAGAGGACTACCAGTATATATAGATACATATATATAACTCATTGCTCATGAAGGAAAACTCATGAAAGACTACTATTCTTTTTTATTTATTTTTATTTCTTTATTTTAATTAATTAATTAATTAATTTATTTATTTATTTTTTAAATTATTATAGCCATGAAGCTTATGGCTCGTGGGAAGTTCTGCGGAGATAAGAGAAGATGACTTGATTGTACGACTAGTGGAAAACAAAAACTATAGAACAGAATGGCTCAAGGAGATAGAGAAACGGAAGCTTACCAATACACTTTTGAGAAGACGATCTCCGTCAGGGCAACCGCTGAACCGAAGTGAAATGGAATTAACAGGAAGATGCTTTATTTATTCATCATTCTTAGAAAGTTTTTATTTTGAACACAGAAAACGTCGAATACAATACTTTTTATTTTCTTTCTACAAGCGGAAATCGAAAAGCAAACTGCTATTCAAGACATCAACAAGTAACAGAAGAAGATAGTTTAATTTTCACAAAAGGCCGAGAGAAGCCGAAAAAAAAAAAAAAAAAAAGTGGCGTAATTGGTTAGCGCCCGGTACTTATAAAGCAGTAGCTGTGAGCAATGCCGGGGTTGTGAGTTCGAGTCTCACCTGGAGCATATTTTTCTTCGTAGTTGCCACCTGTGAAAATGGCGCTGACTATAGATTTGAAAGGAATCGCGTACTCAGGTACAATTAAAATTCACTAAATGCGTACAATTTACCGTCCTCGGTAGTATAGCGGTTAGTATCCCCGCGTCTCACGTGGGAGACTGGCGTTCGATTCCCCGCCGGGAAGATGAGTTTCGCTTTTAATAACTGTCATGATATTTGTCAAATGTAGTACACGAATTGTACTAAAAGCAACAGAGTGTGGCGCCAACCCGGGGAAGATCGATCAGCGCAGTTAAAAAAATAAATGAAATTTAAAAAAATAGAAAAATAAAGTAAAGTAAGGAAAAAAAAAATTAAAAAAAGCGTCACCTGGAGTTTAGTTTTCTTTCGTAAATGCTGAACTGTGAAAATGATTCTGACTACACATATCTTCTCAGGTACAATTAAAACGCACTAAAGCGACAGACAGCAGCGTCCTCGGTAGTATATTGCTTAGTATCCCCGCCTCTCACGCGGGAGACCGGGGTTCGATTCCCCGCCGGGGAGATGCCATTTTTACTTTCGCAAGCTCGCTCAAGTAATGCAATCACTGCAAGAAAGAACCTTGAATTTCTCAGCGGTGCTTCAGTTGCTGCTCAATCTTAAAACTTGCTTCATAATCGACACTGGCCTTCATGGCGTACGCCACAATTTCTACTGAATAAGCCAGACATTAGGTTTCCAATACTCGAGTTGGCCTTACGACAAAACGAAATTACATAAGAACACACGAAATTCGCAATAGCCGTTAATGCGCTAGACGCCAGAGCAGCCACTTTCAGCGCCGATATTATATTGACGCCGCCAGCCACGCAACAGTATGCGTCTCTGAAAAAGTTTGTAATCACTATACTGTGTCAACCGATACAACAACGTATGCAACGGGTACTAAAAGGCGAGAAAATAGGAGAGAACTCAATGTGAATATTGGAGGCATCTGAGAAGCATAGTTAGAGAAGAAGAATTTGAAAATGACGTGCCAAGACAGGTATGGCTGGAAGAATTACCAGAGAATATTAAGACGGTGGCAGTTTCATATGAGACACAAGACAATTCAAATTGGTTACAGTGACGGTCAGAGTTTATGCTGTATTGGAGAAGAGACATACAGATATAACTGCAATTACCAATTATTACGACTCACAAGAGAATACAGCTATTCAGAGAAACCAACAAGCAACTGTCAAGGAACAATTACCTGAACTACAAGAACAGGTTGAAACCCTGCAAAACCGGGCAGCGACGCTGCTGCAGAGCGAGAAGAGCTTTCGTAAGCATAACACGAACAGTAACAGGGGAAACAACGGAACCAAATGGAAAGAACAAGTCTGATGGCATCATCGACGGTTTGCAGAGAGCCACGAGATGCACTACGCCTTGTGCGTCCCCAAAACTGCAACAGCGGGCCGGCCGCGGTGGCCGAGGGGACTGAGGCGCTTCAGTCACGGTCTGCACGGCCACTACGGTCGGGGGTTCGAATCCCCCCTCGGGTATGGATATTTGTGCCGTCTTTAGTATTAGGTAGTTCATAAGTAGTTTGTAAGTTTAGGGACTGATGACCCCGTAGTTAAGTCCCATAAGCTTAACAAAAATTTTAACATTTTTGCAACAGCGGACATCAGTAGGCGTGGCTGGCCCCATGACCAATCAACAGCGCCTGCAGGTAAGAGGTGAGGCCGAAGAGCAGCACGTCATGGTGAGTAATCTGTCTCTATTACCCATGCCTTCACGACGGTTATACAGGGTGTTTCACTAAGTGTGTTTGCCTCTGTAACTTATAAAAAATAATAGGTGACGGGAAATTTTAATGCGGTAGGTCAACACAACAAATGTTACACTTTCTGCGGAGCTATGAACATAGTTTATTGTATCATTTTGCAAAGAGCTACACCACAAAGATATAATTTTTAAGTGGACGAATAGTTTTTTCTATCGTGCATTGGATTTGTTGAAACCAGCTGCGTCCAAATCAATTTAAACTACATTCCTATCACTGTTAGTTTGGGAGCTACAACCCTTCAAAGTTTCAGGGGCAGATACCACACGCTGTACATAAGACATGGCTGTGTGGTGGGTGATGGATGTTATGGCGGTGGGAAGTTGATTTACATGAGATGTTCAGATGTGTGTACATGTTCCTCAATGCATAATGCAATCCGCCGTCGAAAGGATCAACTTCCCACCAACTTCCAAGTTTCTTGGAGACAGACTAGAAGCGGGCAGTGCAACCGAAGGAGTAGTTTTAACTCCTCCCGATTGGAACGAATGCCGCGAATATTCCATTGAAGGAGCGCTATGATAAACATGTGATAAGAAATAAGGATAAAAACCAACTAGCAAGCGGGGTCACCTCGACGGCCGCTGAGGACCGGATTTCGAGGGAGCACTGCTATCGCTGTCTAGGGGCAAAGGGTCGTGGTCCATAGGTTCGACCGACGCGCCTGCCACCTCCCTGAGTTGATCAGGAGGGGCAGTTTCCACCGCCGGTAAAGGGCCGGGTGCCCGGCAGACGGAGCGTCCCGGTGAAACAGAAGACGGCTGAGGCCGGCAACTGTTGGATGGCGTGACGGATGGGTCACGCCTCGGCGGGGAAGGAGAGGAACTCTTTTTCTTGTTGGCTCTTCTCGAAGAGTGACGGTGAGAAAAGGCAGTCGACGGTTGGGAAGCCTGAGAACGCAGAAAATCCTCACGGACGGGTTCCTTTTTCAAAGTCTGGGCATCTTGTTTAGGTGCCCGCGGTTTACTAGAGGTTGACGAAGACTGTACTTTAGGAGCAGCAGGAGGAAGCGGGGACGTGGAACGTGCAATCTTCGGGCTGGCGGATCGCACAACTGTGTCAGCGAAAGTGAAATCACAAGTCTGGGTACTGTAATACTTAGTAGGTCGAGTTGAGGTGAGGACCTTACTGTATGTGCCCGCTGGGAGGACAGTGGGCTTTCGACTCGCCAACAACTTTCGAGCGGCAGATGTTGATACCTTCTCCGTAACCCGAATTTGCTGGATGATTTTTTCATCCTTATATACAGGACAGTCTCGAGAGGAAGCCGCATGGTCGCCGTTGCAGTTAAGGCAGTGAGGGGACGGAGGTGGGCAATCCCCTTCATGGGCGTCCCTACCACAAGACACATTTTGCTGCATTTGGGCAAGATTCACAGGTATGGTTGTACCTGTGGCATTGGTAACAGCGCGTTGGGTTTGGAATGTAAGGGCGAACAGAGATAACTTCGTACCCTGCTTTGACCTTCGACGGGAGTTCAACTCTGTCGAATGTCAAAAACACAGTACGAGTCGGTGTCAGCTGGTTATCTACCTTTTTCATCACCCTGTGGACGGCCGTCACACCCTGATCGGACATATAGGATTTGATGTCTTCATCAGACAACCTGTCAAGGGATCTCGTAAAAACTACCCCCCGTGACAAGTTGAGTGTGCGGTGCGCTTCTACCTTGACTGGAAACGTGTGTAATAACGTAGTCCGGATTAGTTTCTGGGCTTGAAAAGCACTGTCCGCTTCCAGCAACAATGTGCCATTGCGCTGACGCGAACAGGTTTTAACAGGGCCAGCAATTGCATCTACGCCTTTCTGTATAACGGAAGGATTGACAGAATTGAAATCTTTTCCGTCGGTGCGAGACACAACAAGAAATTTCGGTAAATTAGGCAGAGTCTTCTTTTGCTGAGGCGAATCTATCTTACGTTTCTGGGTCTACGTCACTGAAGAAGAGAAGGAAGTCATCGCGGAGGTGTTCCCCGTGATTACCGGCGTCTCCGATGGCGCACTCCTTCCTAGTGGGGGCCCTCTCCGAGGGCTTACCCGCCTTAGGTGATTGTTCACACCTCAGGTCACACCTCCCGAGAACTGACGGAGGGACCAATCGGCATGTTCGGAAGGTACCAGCTCGGGTAATCACCCCTCCCTGGGCCTGGCCTTTACCAGGGGGTACTTACGTGCCCTACTTGTTTACCCGGGGCGGGGAATTACGCGTTACCCCGTCACCTGCTACGCATGATAATGCGTGGGTCGGCCTTCAGACACGCACAGGGAGGAAAGAAGAAGAGGATAGGAAATGAAGAGGAAGAAGGAAAGAAGTGACTCAAATGCCGAAGCGGAGACTAATGAGGAGGATAGGAAGGCTAGGATAGTATAAGGAGAGAAAGACAGAAGCAAAGGTTTGGAAAGGAAGAAACCAAGGAATGAGAGAAGCTACTACAAAAAACGACCTGAACTAGCAAAGGACGCCTGTCACCGGGCGAAGGCATAAAGCGGGAGGGAAAGTGAAGCAGCCTGGGGCAGAAGAAAGGCTGCTCCGGCTCGGGGCCCCGTGCGCGCCACACACGTACCCACAAAAGAACTGTGGGCCCCCTGGGGGGTCCACTTCGGGAAAAATTACAGCAATCAAGATGGCCCAGCCAAACAATTACCAACAGCTTTCAAGATTTCTTGGGTCTATTAACTTTTATCGGTAGCCAAAAACCAGACACATTTAACTGCAGTTCTAGCACGCAAGAATGCTTCAAGCTGACATCCATTAAAATAGACCCTAGAAATGCAAATGACATTCGAAAAAATTAAAACTGACTTACAGAATGCAGTGCTATTAGCACACCCAGTTCCTCAGGCGCCATTAGCTATAGTGGTCGATGCCAGTCAGCAAGCTTTAGGAGCAGCCTTACAACAGCAAGTAAATGGGCACTTTAGGATCTTGTCCCATAAACTCACAGCGCACAAGTCAACTGGAATGCATATGATAGAGAACTACTAGCAATGTACGAAGCTGTAAAATACTTCCGTCCGCATGTGCCGGCCGCGGTGGCCGCGGGGCTGAGGCACTCCAGTCACGGTCTGCACGGCCACTACGGTCGGGGGTTCGAATCCCCCATCGGGCATGGATATTTGTGCCGTCCTTACTATAAGGTAGTTCCTAAGTAGTTTGTAAGTTTAGGGACTGATGACCCCGTAGTTAAGTCCCATAAGCTTAACAAACATTCGAACATTTTTTTCATCCGCAAGTGGAAGCCAGACCATTTATTATATATACCGACCACAAACTTATCACTTTTGCTTTCTGCAAAATTGAAGCCACTTGCTCACCACGACAATTCGGACAGCTAGAATTCATAGCCTAGTTTACAACCGACGTGAGGCATTACAGAGGAGCGGAAAACGTGAGCGCAGATTGTTTGTCAAGAGTTGATCCTATTTTGCAGACGATCGACGACGAATAATTGGCAGATGCACAAAAAGTGGACCCACAACTTGAAGCATATCGCAAGGATGGTACCTAGTAGCTATGACTACGACAGGTACAGCCAGCTGGAGAGAATATTTACGTTTGGTGCGATGTATCTCTAGGTAGACCTACACCATTTGTGCGCGAGACACCGAGAAAAAGTTTGTTTTCGATGCCATTCACAGCCTCGTTCACCTTGGAGGAAACACAAGTGTCAAGCTTACGATAGATCGTTTTGTATGGCCAGGAATTAAGAGAGATTGCCGGAGTTGGGCGAAGTCATGCTTGCAGTGCCAAAGATGTAAAAATCGGCCGGCACGTCCACAAATAGATTGGAGATTTTCCACATACGACGTAAAGATTTACACACATACATTTGGACATTGTAGGTCTTTTATTACCTTCAGAATGATACCCCTATCTCGTTACAATGATTGACCGTTACACAAGATGGGCAGAAGCAATGCCGCTAACGGATATTTCAGCAGGAACTGTGGCACAGGTATTCCTGGCAACTTGGATTGCACGTTATGCGTACCCATTACATAAAGTTCGAGTCTGTACTCTTCTTAGAATTTATTCGAGTTACGTTTATGTTTTTATTGTTAGTAAAGAGTTACTAGTGTCTTAACGAAGCTGCTTTATTAATTAAAGGATATAACTACTCCAATAAGATGTTACAGTACACCATATGCAGATTTTCAAGGTATTAAGCATTAATAAAGAGACTATATATAACAATAACAGATAAGGGCATCCTTTCTCTCCTTCTCATTCTATGTAATTATTAATTTTAGAGAAACAATAATGAAGTAGAAAGTAATATAAAAGGAATTAAAGTAATTAAAAGTAAACATATTCAATTCGAATTGCTAAAGAAATATTAGTTCCTGTAGATTCTTGAAATACAAATTGTAATGACGATACATGTTAAGAAATAAAAGTATTTTTATTAAAAAATCTAGATTGATGAAGAAGCAAGAAAGAATGGCCAATTGAAGTTGATGTTGTGAAACTTCAAACATCCTAAACAAACAAAAAGAAGTCAATACATTACTAGTATTAAAAGAGGTAGGTAAATAATGGGCACTGATGAACATGATGCAGAATTAAAAGGAAAACGTCTTAGGTGGAAAAGTACTGGAGAACATTGAGTACCCAGATACAATAACAATAATTAGATTGTCGATCTGGTGAGAGGCACAGAATGATGGATTCATATACAGAGCTCTTTCTTTTCTTTCTCATGTTATACTGAGTAATGCTATCAGTATTTACAGGGCGATTTCTTTGTCCAGCCAAACACCGATTCGTTATATATGTTGCTTACAGTAATGATGTATCACACAAACACCGTAAATAGTCACAATAATATCAATAGCACAAGAATTGCAAATTATTCCCTTCTTTTCTAGTCGAAAGTACATTTATAGTAATTGTTAGGTGTTCTACAATATAACGTTGATAAAATAGTAAATACCAAATTGTTAAAACTGTTATTGGGAAATGAAATATTTCAGGTATCTAAATAGTGCTGCAGAATGGGGAGAGACAGTTCTGAAATATGAAAGATATATGTCATCAAAAACGATATAATGAAATAAAACCTAATTTCCACATTAGCGATGCTGAGTTATTTATGTAGGCCTATCAATAACCTTTTGCCACTTGCATAGACGAGGATACAGTGAGTTTGAGATTAGACTACCTTTGTATTAAATAACAAATAAGTGCAGTTGCAATAAAGGATGATAATTATAGGAATCCAACAGCTCCATTTGGAAGCTTACGATAGCCTTGCAGCTGGTGATTTAGTTCCATATCTGAGGATCGGGTTTAACATGCCCAAAACTGGTAACTTGCAACACAATAAAACTGGTCTGCAACTGAATCGGATTCTTCCTCTACTGTAATAATGATAAATTATTAACAATCAGTTAACTCAACAATGGCTAACTCTACAAAATTGGTGCTCATACAACTAATCCCTTTTTTGTAACATCAGCTAATGTGGCTTTGCCACACAGTTACTGCGAATGGCTGAAAGCAAGGGGATATTACAGCCGTTACTTTTCCCGAGGACATGCAGCTCTACTGTATGAACATATGATGATGGCATCCTCTCGGGTAACATATTCCGGAGGTAAAATAGTCCCCCATTCGGATCTCCGGGCGGGGCTAAACAGGAGGATGTGATCGTTAGGAAAGACAACACTGGCATTCTACGGATCGGAGCGTGGAATGTTAGATCCCTTAATCGAGTAGGGAATCTAGAAAATTTAATAAGAGAAATGGATAGGTTGACGTTAGATATAGTGAGTATTAGTGAAGTTCGGTGGAAAGAGGAACAGGATTTCTGGTCAGGTGATTACAGGATTATAAATAAAAAATCAGTTGGGGGTATTAGAGGAGTAGGTCTGATAATGAATAAGAAAATAGGAATGCGGGTAAACTACTACGAGCAACACAGTGATCGCATTATCGTAGTCAAGATAGATACGAAGCCAACACCGACCATAGCTCTGCTGATGAGGAGATCGAAGAAATATATGAGGAGCTGAAGGAAATTATTCAGACAATTAAGGGAGAGGAAAACTTAATTGTTATGGGAGACTGGAATTCAGTAGTAGGACAAGGAAGGGAATGGAAGATAGTAGGTGAATATGGACTGGGCAAAAGAAATGAAAGAGGAAGCCGCCTGGTGGAGTTTTGCACGGAACATAATATAGTTATAACAAACACCTGGTTTAAGAATCACGAAAGAAGGTTGTATACATGGAAAAGACCAGGTGACACCGGGAGATACCAGATAGATTTTATAATGGTAAGACACAGATTTCGGAACCAGGTATGAAACTGTAAGACATACACAGGGGCAGATATAAACTCTGACCATAACTTATTGGTCATGAATTGTAGGCTGAAACTGAAAAAAAAAAAAAAAATGCAGAAAGGTAGGAAAATAAGGAGATGGGACTTGGATAAACTGAAGGAACCTGAAGTTCTTGAGAATTTCAGAGGGTGCTTTAGGCAACAATTGACAGAAACGGGGGAAATAAAACAGTGAGGGAGGAATGGGTAGCATTGAGAGATGAAATAGTGAAGGCAGCAGAGGACAAAAAAGGTAGGAAGGCAAGACCTACAAAAATCCGTGGATATCACAGGAAATACTAAATTTAATTGATGAAAGGAGAAAATACAAAAATACAGTAAATGAACCAGGCAAAATGGAGTACAGCCGACTAAAAAAAGAAATTGACAGGAAGTGCAAGATGGCTAAGCAGGAGTGGGTAGAAGGCAAATGCAAGGATGTAGAAGAATGTACAAAAAGGGGAAAATAGATACAGCCTACAGGAAAATAAAAGAGATATTTGGAGATAAGAAAAACAGCTCTATGAATATCAAGGACACAGATGGAAAACCAATTCTCCGCAAAGAAGGGAAAGCTGAAAGATGGAAAAAGTACATAGAGAGGCTCTACAAAGGAAATGAACTTAGAGGCAATATTTTAGGAAGGGGAGAGGAAGTAGATGAGGATGAAACAGGAGATTCTATAATGACAGATGAATTTGACAGAGCACTCAAAGACCTAAGTCGAAACAAGACCCCTGGAGTAGATGATATTCCCTCGGAGCTACTGAAGTCTCCGGGAGAACCAGGGACGACGAAACTGTTTCACCTGGTGTGTAAGATGTATGAGACAGGCGAAGTTCGCTCAGACTTTAAGAAAAATATTATAATTCCCATTCCAAAGAAAGCAGGTGCAGACAGTTGTGAAAACTACAGAACCATCAGTTTGATAACATTAATAATATTAACACGAATTATTTACAGAAGGCTGGAAAAGCTGGTAGAATTCGACCTTGGGGAAGATAAGATTGGGTTCAGGACAAATGTAGGAACACGGGAGGCAATACTCACTTTACGGCTTATCCTAGAAGATAGATTAAGAAAAGGCAAACCTACATATCTAGCTTTTGTAGATTTGGAGAAGGGTTTTGACAATGTTGATTGGAATAAACTCTTTTAAGTTCTGAAGCAAGCAGGGGTAAAATATAGGGAGCATAAGGTTCTTTACAATTTGTACAAAAACCAGACAGCGGTTGTCAGAGTTGAAGGGCACGAAAGGGATGCAGTGGTTGGGAAGGAAGTAAGACAGGGTTGTAGCATTTCTCCAAGGTTATTCAATTTGTACATTGAACAGGATATAAAGAAAAGCATGGAGAAATTTGGAGAAGGAATTAAAGTTCAGGGTCAAGAATTAAAAACATTACGTTTTGCCGACGACATAGTAAGCTAACCTTACCGCATTTACTGTAAAGACAACAAATTTGACCTAAAAAATAAAACGAAAATTAACTTATAAAAAATATTATCCCTTAATCGATCGCTGTTGTTACACAGAAGCCATACATGGTTGACTCAAAATCAAAACTTTGTATTCTGTTGTTGAAGATTTCAGCAAGCATCTCCACTTCTCATGAGAATGACAACACACATTCATTTGATCTGCTTAATGTATTCGTCTCATGGTCACCCTAAGCGACTTTTACCCCACACACATCCACAATGCATGATTCCTTGGTGTCAAGAATGTGTTCCACTGTTCGATCCCTTCTTTTAGTGAAGGTATGCCAGAAATTCCTCTTCTCCCGAATTCTGTTCCGTGCCTCTCCTTAGTTATGCGATCTACCCTCCGAATCTTCAGCATTCTTCAGTAGCAACACATTTCAAATGCCTCTATCCTCTCCTGGTCTGAATCCTTGTTTCACTCCAGTACAACGCCACACTCGACAGAAATGCATTTAGCAGAGACATCCTTTACACTTACATTAATATTCATGTTAAATTTGTCTTTTCCGAAAACGCTTTTCTTCCCATTGCTATTTTGCATTTTATATCCTCTGTACATCAACCATGATACATTATTATACTGTCTAAGTAACAAAACTTTATGTTCTGCATGTCTTCTAAATCTAAACTGATCATTCCCGAGGTCAGCTTCTAGCAGACTTTCTCCTCTTCTGTACATAATTCGTTTTAAAATTTTGCTACCATGACCTGTTAAACTTGGTGATTATTACATTTTTCTTAACATCTGACGGTATTTCGCCTGTCTCACTCATCTTATGCACCAAGTAAAATTGTTTTGTGGTATGTGGCCCTGTCAGAAATTCAGGAGCTCTGAGGCTCTTTTTTTTTCAGCATCTTCGTTTCGACTGACGTCTTTCAGTGCTCTGTCAAATTCATTTCTCAGTGTACTATCTCATATTTCACCGTCATCTACTTCCTCTTCCATTCCTACAATATAGTCTCAAAGTTCATTTCCTTTGTGGAGCCGCTCCATACATTCTTTCCACATTTCAATTTTTTTTTTTCTTTGTCGGGAACTGGTTTTCCATCTGAGTTCGCCGCAGTGGAGCAGCTGAGCGCATTGATGTGCTATGCTTTGATGCGCGAGGTCATTCCCCGTCGAGGGTTTGAATACCCCCTCGGGTATGGATGTTTGTGCTGTCTTTAGTATAAGTTAGTTCATTCGTAGTTTGTAAGTTTAGGTACTGATGACTATGCAGTTAAGCCCCATAAGCCCCCCTACTATTTTTCTGCCTCTTCTTTTCCTGCTACTGAATCGTAGTCTCCCATCTCAACAAAGTTTTACTCTGCCTTAATTGTCTGTCCTTTACCTCCTCAGTATATGTAAAATGTAGGTTCTGGCTCACTAGCCGAGTTTCTGGCTAACCATTGCCTCCATCTCAGGTTAGCTAATAGCCTCGATATCAGCCACAACCTACAAAACCCTACTACTATCTTCCAGGCCATAAGCACAAACCTACCAAATGTTCACTGAAAAAAATACAAAGGTGCACCTCGTAAAATGAGTGGTGCTCACAAGAAACAAAATGGTGCATCTAATAAAATAAATGGCACACATAAGGAAACGATTGGTGCACATAACAAAATAAATAAATGAATTATGGTGTATGCAAGAAATATATTCGAGTGACCATTAGATTTTCATAAAGTGTTGTCTGTAAATGTCTTTTGAGATAAGGTTTGTTCACAGATTTGCCACACTCGAAAGTACCTCTATTTTTGCAATATATCAATACACGTTGTTTATATATATAGCCAAATCCACCTGTTTGATACTTACTGAAAACTTTACTGCCTTTGTGCTGTCCATTTAAGCATTATAAAGAATAATACAAAAAAATTTGCATAGTGAATTCCAGTAAATGATTTTCATTACAGTTTCTTCATCCCTAATATCTCAGTTTCATCTTTCTATCTTCAAAAAATTGAACATCCCAGTCAGTAATTAATTTAGCATATCAATCTGGTAAAATTTTTAAAAATAATTATTAAGCTCTATACAAGATTTATCTCCATATCAACTATCTACATATTCACTTCTAATAATTTCTAGATCACTTAGAATTTTAATCTCTTTCAAGGAGGTACATGTTTGAGCTGCTTCATTACAGTCTCTCTCTCTCTCTCATATATATATATATATATATATATATATATATATATATATATATATATATTATATGATCAAAAAGTAGCTATTTTTAAAGTGATGTTTTTTGAACAATGAATAATGACCATATGATAATATATCTATTTTATTTTCCAGCACATATCTTTTGTTGTCTGTGAGCTCAATGCTCTCTTGTTAATTTCAACTGTGTATATTGCATGTTTTTTCTCTTGGAATCACACTAATTCTCTGTTCTGTTCTCTTTTGATAAATAAACATTCTTTAGAATCTTCTAAACTTATTCTATTTTTAAAAACGTGTTTCTTAACTTTATTCTCTATTTTATCACCAACTTTATGAGCATACATTTTCCTCTCAAACCATAAAATTCTCCCATTACTTTTCCATTACATTCATCTTTCCATTTTCCTAAAACTTGCTTGTTTACTTGTGGAATATCATTAATAGTATTTGCCAGATAATCACTTGTATCAAAGTAATCAGTCATCTATTTCATATCTTCATAAAAATCTTCAGTTGGTATTTGTAGTAATAACTATCTGTATATTTGTAAAATAATTCATATTTTCTCTATATTTTGGGTTCGTTATTCTATAACGAAAATCACACTTCAGTTCTTTAGGTAAATCAAGTATACCTATTATGACATAGATAGGCTTATTGAATGTGGTTTTTGTCTTGTTCATATGCATGGTCACAAGATTTTCATTAAAAATAGTACTTCTTTAAAGGTTGGCTTTGCTATATATTTATCACATTTTTCTCCATTTGAAACTAATTTTATGTCTACTCTGCTTCTTATGTTCTTCATTCTCTTCCCAAACACTGAATTATTCATGAGCTTGTAGAAGTCTTTCTCAAACTCATTCTTTGCTTTCTGTATCCATTCTATAGTCACGTTTATATATTACTTCAGGCAGTCAGATTACTTAAGTTTTAAGACTGAGTGTATTTTTGTGAGTTTCATTCCAAGAGGCAGGTACTGTTTTTACTTTCTATAATGAACTAGATAATAACGCTTGTCAAGTAGAGTAGTCATAAACTTGCATTATTTGCTGTTAGGCAAAATTTTAGTTTTAGGTGCAAGTAGTAAATGTTTATGTAAATCATTAAATTCTTTTGGATTTACAAAATCTACTTCAAACTTATATACCAATTTTCAGCACTATCCAACATTTCATTTATTTTTCTACAGTTGAAAGACCTCATCTACACCGAATTGACAAGATGTATTGAGAATATAGGGAATCACAAAGAAATAATTTTACTAGGAGACGTAAATGCAAGAACAGGCTGGAAAGCCAACGACAACATAGTGGGAAGATATGGGGAGGATACCATAAATAATAACGGCGAAAGGTAAACAGAATTCTGCCTGATAATTGACTTGAGAATTTTAAATGGCTGGTTCAAGCATAAGGACATCCATAAATATGCATGGACCAAACCAAGCGTTAATCTCAAATCCTTTATAGACTATGCCATATTTAAGAAAACAACAAGGTTAGCAGTACAAGATGTGAGGGCTATGAGAGGTCCAGAGTGTGGATAGTACCATTTTCTGCTAGTGCCTAAGATCATATTCAAGTTTACCAAGAACACAGAAATACAAGCCGGCCGCGGTGGCCGAGGGGACTGAGGCGCTCCAGTCACGGTCTGCACGTCCACTACGGTCGGGGGTTCGAATCCCCCCTCGGGCATGGATATTTGTTCCGTCCTTAGTCTTAGCTAATTCATAAGTAGTTTGTAAGATTAGGGATTGATGACCCTGTAGTTAAGTCCCATAAGTTCTACAAACATTTGAACAGAAATCCAAGCGGAAAAACAGTCACAGAAAGTCACTATTATTCAATATAAATTACAAAGCCTTGACCACAGTTCCATGCGGTTTTTGCACGAAAAAAGGCTAGCAGAAAAACTGGATTACACTGAAGGAACTTCTGCAGATGAGATGTATGAGACGGTTAAGGAAGCCACCCATACAGCAGCTTATGAATCACTGGAGAAAAAAAGAAATCCAAAATAGAATATGTGATGCGTGGTGTAACGACACAGTACAAGAGAAAGAAGATAAAAAAAAAGCTTATAACAGGTGCCTAAACTCAATATCAGAAAATGAATGCCGGGGATACAGGAAAAAAGAAAGGATACCCGGAGAACAGTAGTTAAGGCAGAAAACGAAGCTTGGCAGAAAACTGGCGAGGAGGTCGAAAAAAGTACATCTACATACATACTCCGCAATTCACCGTAAGGTGCGTGGCGGAGGGTACACTTTACCACTACTAGGTATTTTATTTCCTATTCCACTCCCAAATCGAACGAGGAAAAAAAAGAATGCCTATATGCCTCCGTACGAGCCCTTATTTCTTTTATCTTGTCTTTGTGATCTTTACGCGAAATGTAAGTAGGCGGCAGCAAGATCGTACTACACTCAGCTTCGAATACCGAATGCCGCTGAATAGTCTTTGTAAAACCGAACTGGTATTCCATCCGGATCAGCAGACTTTTTCGTATTTAGCTCTCTCAGCTGCTTCTCTACACCGGAAATATCTATCGATATGTCCCCCATTTCGGAATTAGTACGTTGATCAAATGATGGTACATTTGTGCGGTCCTTCTGCGTGAAACATTTCTTAAAGGTTAAATTTAGAACTTCAGCTTTCCGTTTGCTTTCTTCTATTACTGCCCCGGAAAGTGACTGGACAGTGGGCTTTGACCCGCTTATCGATTTTACATAGGACCAAAATTTTTTCGGGTTCTCGGAAAGATCTTTTGCTAAGATATGGCTGTGATAATTATTGTAAGCTTCGCGCATCGATCTTTTTATAGACGCCCGAATCTCTACTAAATTTTGCCTATCATCATTTGCGTGTTCTTTTTTGAATCGAGAGTGCAACAGCCTTTGCTTTCTCAGTAGCTTTCTAACATTATTATTATACCACGGTGGATCTTTTCCATCATTAATCGTCTTTACTGGCACATATTTCTCTAACCCTTTATTAACAATGCACTTAAATTTAGTCCACAATTCCTCTACATCCATAGTCCCGGAATTAAATGATGCCCATTCATTTTCTAAGTGCGATCGTAACATTTGCTTATCGGCTCTTCCCAACAAAAACACGCTCCTAGCCTTCTTGATTGGTTTATGAACTTTGGTCACCATCGACGCTATGACGATATCATGATCACTAATTCCTGTCTCTACACAGACATCGTTAATAAGGTCAGGCCTGTTTGTGGCTATAAGGTCTAGAATATTTCCATTGCGCGTGGGTTGCCGGTTTAACTGCTCAAGACAGTTTTCGGAGAATGTGTCCAAAAGTAGCTCGCAAGACTGCTTGTCTGTACCGCCTGAAATGTAACTAGCGAGGTCCCAATCTATACTCTTAAGGTTGAAGTCTTCTCCGACTAATATTACATGGCCCGGATACCTATGCACTACCTGGTGTAGACTTTCTTTGATGACTCTAAAACTGCTACAGCAGCACTGGGGGGCCGGTAAAAACACCCAAATATTAACTTTACTTCTTTTAGACCTGTTATACGTGTCCAGATAACTTCACAATTACTTTCGACTTCGATCTCAGTACAAACAATATCTTTGGCCACAGCGATGAACACTCCTCCTCCAGTTGTATCCGATCTATCTTTCCGATATACATTCCACGCTTCGCTAAATATTTCTGAACTTGACACATCATTATTTAGCCAGCTTTCGGCGCCTAAAACTATCTGAGCGCAATAAGTTCCATGCAGTGCGGCAAATTAGGGAACTTTGTTTCTAATACTCTGTAAGTTCGCGGCTAATATTTTTATGTTCGAATTTTTGTTCCGAACGTGGCCTGAATTCGCTGTTTGAATGCTGACAGGCGAGTGCTCGTCAGAGTTAGCGCCTAGCCTAAAAAACACCCATGTGCACTCCACAAGTACTCTGCTACCCGAGTAGCCGCTTCCTTAGTGTAGTGCACCCCTGATCTATCTAGGGGCACCCTACAATTCCCCACCCGATAACGCAGATCCAGAAATCTGCAGCCATCACTGTCACAGAGTCTGCGAAGCCTCTGGTTCAGACCCTCCACTCGGCTCCAAACCAAAGGACCCCGATCAACCCTGGGAACAATGCTACAAATCGACAGCTCTGTTTGCACCCCGCGTGCGAAGGTAGCAGCCTTCACCAATTCCGCCAGCCGCTCGTAGGACCTGAGGATGTCCTCAGAACCCAAGCGACAAGCGTCATTGGTGCCGACGTGAGCTACGACTTGCAGTCGACTGCACCCCGCACCGTCGATAGCCGCCGGCAAGGCCGCCTCCACATCTCGGATGAGGCCCCCCGGCAGGCACACCGAGTGCACGTTGGAATTCCTTCCGGATCTCGACGCTATCTGCCTAAGGAGCTCCATCACGCGCCTAACATTGGAGCTCCCAATAACTAATAATCCCATCCCCCCGTGCACCTGCTCGGACCCTGCTAAAGGAGTGGCCACACGTTCACTCACAGGAGGAACGGGCGCGGACGGACGTCCAGCCTCCACATTGGCCTTCCGCCTCGAGCGACGCGAACGCCGTGCAACCCGCCACTCCCCTTGCGGAGGAGGCGGCTCGAAGACGTCCGGTACATCTGAAGGTACCTTCGTATCAGGGACAGAGAGCGAAGTATGAGACACCTGAGGTGTCCCACTCGACGCACCAGACTCCCCACGATCGCTGCACCCCGAGACAGCAACCTGAAGACGGCTGACCGTAGCCAACAGCACGCTCAGCTGTTCGCGAACCGCGGCCAACTCCTCCTGCGTCCGCACACAGCAGGCACACATCCTATCCATCCTATCGATACAATTAACTGCAGAAAGTAAAAAAAAAAAAAAAAACTAAATAATCAACTTTTAAGTAGCCGAGTACTCTAATAAAGGCGGCTGGCTGCTGACTGAACTGTGGTCAGTGGTAACAATGAGAACACAGAATAAAGATCAAGCAGATATAATTCTGATTAGTATGAAAGAACTGGTACGACACTACCAGGGACTTCTAACGGCCGCTGTGGAGTAGCAGAGCGGTCTAAAGCGTCTCGCTGCAGAGCGCGCTGTTGCTCGCCGTGAAGGTTCGAGTCCTCCCTGGGGCATGTGTGTGTGTGTGTCTCCGTAGGTTAATTTATCTAGGTTTAAGTAGTTTGTAAGCTACGGACTGATGACCACACACTTTGGTCCGATAGATTTACAAACATTTGAACATTTTTTGACTTCTAACGGAGAACAGACCAGCATTCACAGAGAACCCACCGGAAACTGAAATTAGTCATGGTAATATACCGCCTATAACCACTAAGGAAGCCCAATATGTTATCAATGCCATGAAAAACAGAAAGTCACCAAGTCCACTAGTAATTTATATAGAATTGGTTAAAGCAGTACCATTGAAACTCCTTGAGATATTGGCTGTGATTTTTGACAAATGTCTCAGAGGTGACATACCTCCAAAGGAATGGCAGAAGGCCACAATTACATCAATATTTAAGGAGGGTAACAGAAGAAACTACAGAAGCTATCGAGGGATTAGTGTAATGCCGTCCATGGTGAGAGTCTATGGCCGTATCCTAGAAAAGAGGATAGAGGAAGAATTAACTGAATTTGAAGAACAAAATGGATTCAGATCTGGTCGCTCCTGTACTGACGGAGTATTTACACTCCAAAACCTCTTGGAGAGAAGGTCAGCAAGAGGTCTTGTCACTCACTTTGTCTTTGCAGACCTACAGAAGGCTTATGACACAGTTCCACAAAACAAGTTGTCGGCAAGCGTGATCGATAATGGCGTGTCACCGAACTACGTGAAAGCTGTCAGACACTTTTACAAAGGCTGTACGGCAACGGTAATAATGAGATCTCAGCTATCTCAGGAGATTGAGCTGACAAAGGGACTACGCCAGGGATGCATACTCTCACCTACGTTGTTTAAGATCTACCTACAGAAGGCACTTCCTGGAAAAGGAAATATTGAGGAATGGGTATCCCCATAAACGATGAGATCTTGTTCACTTTATTGTTTGCTGACGACCAAGTGTTAGTAGCTGGTGATGAGGAAGATGCTAATAACATGCTCTGCAAATTACAAGAAGAATGGGTCTTCTCATCAACGTAGGTAAAACAGAATATCTGAAGGTGGGAGAGAATATGATTAATGATATACAACTTGGTGCTGATATTGTTAAATGGTGTGTAACTGCAAGTACTTGGGAGTGACACTGTCGTTCAATGGTAGAAGTATGTATGATATAAACAATAAAATTTGCCAGGGCAAGCAAGCCATAAAACAACTAAATGGTATTCTCTGGAATAACAACATAAACAAAACATATCATCTACCATTCAATTATTAACAATATCACCACGTATGGTGCAAATATGTGGGAACTAAGTAAAAGGCAAAAAGAATGGCTACTGGCATTTGAAATAGATTTCTGGAGACGGAGTGGTGTATATACCAGGCTTTTTCATGTCAGATATGACAGGATCAGGATATCATTGGAGTGGAAAGCACGATCCTAGACTGCATAGAGAGAAAGCGCCTGCTCTGGTATGGTCATTTACAACATATGCCAGACACAAGATGGCCAAAACGAATATGGCAATGGACTCCTCATCAAAGAAGAAGGTGTGGCCGACCTGCGAGATGCTGGAAGAATGACGTCAACGAAGCAATGGTGGATAGAGGTCTTGATGAAGAAGACTGGAACGACCGAAATGGATGGAAATTGGGATGCGACCGGCGGCGGCAGCTGAAAAAACCTACCTGATATACATGATGTTCGCTCATCCAACCTCAGCTTGCTGTTTAAGTGAATCAACCACTTATCACAAATAAAATTTGCTTCTTCATGTTCATTGATTTGACTGGAGACAAGTCGAGATAAACATTTTATGGCACAATAATTCAAATTGACCCCATCCTAGAAGTTAAGTAGATTTACGTGTTTCTGTCTTATATTTCGCAATTTTCAATGGGTACACTTAATATTTTACACAAATGAAGAGATTTTGATGGATATGTCAATTCTACTCTCGATTTTAGGACTATGATTAACCAGTACAGGAAATTGAACATTTTCAAGCTTCTGATCGAGATCAGGTTCAACATTTCTATACTTTGTTTGTCTGTCAGAATGTTTGTCTACAGGATGCAGCGCTGATTTTATAGCCCAAAGAAAACACTTATGATCGGTATTTTTTACGTTGATACACGCTTTATTTTCTATTTTATTTGGAAATTCAATGTAAGTTGATCCTATCAGTGGAACATATCTGTTAACTTCTAACTGTAAACCAATATTTTTTCATGACCATCCCTATCCATGTGCATGAACATAACCCATTCTTGATGAAATATATTGTTTATCAAACCTAAATTTTGTAATTAATTCTCTTTCATTTGTGATCGTAATGTTTTGTGTTTGGAAACCATATTCGATAATACATCCGTTAGTTTGCATTTGATATAACAAAGTCTGAAATTTATTTTCAATCTAAGATCCAAGGTGTGTTCATAGGTTTTCTTTGACAGATTTCATAATTTTCGGCTTTACTGTTGTTACAAAATTATTAGGTTCTACTCAGATTACGATATTTTCCTAATCTATTATTTGTAATCTATTTGGAAATGGAGTATCACCTACATAATCTGTAACTGTTTTACTGTTTCTTGGTTTGTCAAATAAATTAGTATAAAAGGGGAATAGTTTTTTTCAATGGTTCTAGTTTTTTGTTTCACAAATGCATTGGTAGACAATGGGAATATTTGTTTCAGTGATTTATCTGCAGTATTATGCTTCACAAACACATAGGTAGAAAATGGAAATATTTTTTCAATGATTGCCCTCAGTTTTCATTTTCGCAAACAAATGGGTAGAAAGTGGAAATATTTATTTCAATGATTCAGCCACTTTCTATTCGAGAATTCCATCATCATTGTCACTCTTATGATAAGATACTTTTTTCCAAAGAACGGTCTCAAGGGTAGAACTCACGTTAGGTGTGAACACCTGACAGCTTCAACTGTCACAGATGTCCAACAATAAATGCAATTAGGTCGGCTTTCCTTAATTTGCTATACCCCCTTAAATTCTTTCTTTTACAATATTCACAAATCTTAGCAACTGTGAATCGCTCCATCTGGGCTTTGCAACGATCAAGACGTTGAACAGCTGTGAGTCGCTCCATCTGACCTTCGTATTTGGAGGTAATGAATTTATTAGATTTGTGAAAATTAATTTTTCAAAATTCGACTAGAAGAATCCTTATTTATTTTATTTTATTATGAAGTACAAGACACTCCTTCTGATTTTTCATGTATTTTATAGTACACTTATTGCATTTATTATAATGTTAATCTTTATGGCAAGGATTTATGTAAACAAAATTCAAATCTTTAATCTCTTGACAACCTTTACATTTCTTTGTAGATGGGCACAGCCCTGTGGCTGCTTCATCAGTCGTGGAGTCCTCGGTTATCGACTTCACCACTGATCACGATACATGTGGAGGTTGGCAAAGATCTCATGTGAACCGCCTCCAATCCGCATTCTCGCTGTGCCTCCTGCCACCTGTCCTGCTGTGCCCCCAGCCAGAAGGCGGCATGGACGGACCAGACAGCCCATGTGCAGTCTGGTGTGGGATCTCAAGAAGCGAACTTGGTCCTCAGATTGTGTTTCACTTTACACAAATGTATAGTCTCGTAGCTCTTGCATGAACTGTGTCTGTCTAGTCTGATGCATCAAAGTTTGAGTATTTTATTTTGATTGTATAGTGTTGGTCTTCTCATCGTTTCCAAATTTTTAATGCCTTCACCTTTGGCTATCCAGAAACTGGAAATGACATAACATCAGTATCCTGTTTTTCATTATTTTTCTTTGACAGTAGTATCTGGGAATTTTCTTCTCTTGGAATACGCCGTAAATGTTCTTTGTAATAATATTTGGTAATATTTTTGCACATACACAAGGAATTCGATTTTCATAGTAATTTTTTACATGATACTTATTTGCCCATGGTCTACACATCGTTTTATAACAAACTTCTGTGTATCTCTAATGTAAAATTATCAATTGTATTCTCTGATTTAAAATATTTGCAAAATTTGGAATTAATCAGCTGTGGTCCCATAAAGCTGGTGGTGACTCCATTTGTATGGAAAAGAGTATTAGATTTGTGAAAAAGTTCTAATGTTTATTACCTTATGAACTGGAAATGCTGTAAAACTTCATGTTAAATTTTGGCAGTTGTGAAATAATGCTACCTAAATATATACAAGAAGAATTGGTTAATAATATGATTACCCTAAGTCCATTTCGAATGTAACCTAATCATCATCAGACTCAAGCACTTAGAGATTACCAAATATCACTTTTACACAATAGAAATTATTTTGTTCCTTTAACCATTCATCAATACATTCTTTATGAAAAATGTGATTACACTTTGTTTTTACAAATTTATAATGTTACTCACTTAAGCACATCGAACATTAAATATTGTCAGCTTGTCCAATCAGTTCATAAATATTTTTTTAAAGAATGAATCTGATATTCCTCGATATTTTAAAATTATTTCCCAAATAAGTTTATCTTGAAATTCTACCACCTTGAGATATTTTTTGTTAATATGGTATTCCTACCCAATCTACCTTACCTTGAAATCCTCGAATAAAATCATCAGTTAATTTTTGATTAAATTATATAACTCTCTGGTCTAATTTATCCTGAAATTCTCTTCTAAAACCTACAGACAACTCTTCTCTATATGATATAATATCCCAAACCAAGTTGAAAGTATCTCATAAAATCTTCAGATAATCCATCATGTGCTGATACGCATTACCATACAATTATGCTGTTTTCTGTTGCTCCAACTTTCAATTAACAATCTTCCAGATTGTTGAGGCTCGCCATTCATAGGAAATAACTATTAGATTTGTAAACAATGAAAATAGATTATGCAGTTCGAAAAACCGTTGATGAAGAACTGGAAATATAAAACATGTTGATTGTATTTCTGATCAACAACAAGCTTATATACAACAATAAGCAAGTGTTCAATATTATAGATGAAAAGAATAATCCATGCTCCAGCTGAAGCAGTCTTAGACTGCATCATGATTTAAAGGCAAACATGTGGCTTATCTTTTAAAACATAAAGATACAAAAATGCAAAATTTACACAGGTCAATTATTTGACCCCCAGAATGCTGGCGTCAAAGGTTTGACATCTGAAAAATTATATCTAAATATGGGATTATTAAATGAATTGAAGTGTAACCAATGGTAAGTGTTTATGATTATTGTTAATGGGAAATATCCATGTGCCAGCTAGAGCAGTCATAGACTGCATCATGGTTTAGAGGCAAAGATGTTGAAATACTGGGTTGTTCTATTCTTAAAAAAGCTTTACAAGTGCATGTTGCTGATAAATATAAGAAAACATTATTAAATTTGTATAAAACAACCTGGTTTTGTATGAATTAATTATTTTGCCTATGCTTTCTATAGCTAAAGCTTTTACATTCTGAGTTTTTGAAAGAGTTCTCCCATTGATTGGAAAAGTACGCTGAATAAAAAAAAAAATATTTTCCTCTATAAATAGATCCAGTGGTAAGCAAATCATCTTCAGCTGTTGCTAGTTCAGAATCGACTAAACTGTATAATTTTGAATTGATTCAAGACAAAAATTATCAACTGAATTAAGGCACATGCTTGAAAGAGATGTGAGTCCAATTGTTCAACCAAAAAGATGTTTCAATCACAGCCGACTTATTGTGCTTTTTCAAGTATGGAATTTCAGAGGATCTGAGCATATCCTCTGCAGATATTAAAGCTATTAAACAGAATTTAGTTAAATGTTTAAAAAATTATAACCTCACATACAAAGAAATAAGATACTATGATGCTTGTGCTCTACAATACAAATACTTCCAAAACAAAGCTAAACAGATAACGCCTAATAATTTCAGTAAAAAATAAATGGATTTTGGTGCCTGTTCGACACTTCAAGAAGCTAATAATAAGTTTATGCAGTAAAGTTGCCTATGAAATCAAAGATTATTATATAACAATCGAAGACACTTGTTGATTATCTCAATTATGGAAGGTACTTTGAACAACAGACACAGAAACTTACCATTGACTACCGAAATGAGCTGAAGATCAAATACTGAAAACTTGAAGAAAAAGGAAAAGAATGCTTTCACTTAAAAGATGGTGTATGTGATGTGGGTAGAAATGAAGAAAGAAGAAATTGTCTACATTGTGACAACCAAATACTATGTAAAGAAAAATTATTTTAAAGTAGATGGTGTGTTCTCTAAGAATCATCTTTCCAGAAGATTTTGTTCTTACAACAGTGATTGTTGCATAATGAAAAATTGTTTTATTTCTTCAAACACAAATGTCACAACTATAAAAGGAATGAGAATATGGTTAAAAATTGTTAGGTTTCCAGAAAGACAACAAAAGAAAAGAAATGTTTCAAATTCACTATGGCGATCTGAAATATTATGTTGGTTTGTTTTCCGCTGACATTAACAAGTATGTTGACTTAATCAACCCTTATCGACGCAAAATTTATGAAAATGCCTTAAAGAAAGAACCTGTAGAGTTCGACCCAATCTCCATCAAACAAGAAACTGTCATACTTTTGTAGATTGGAATCAACATACATAAAACAAAAACTGTTGTATTAGACAATCGGTCTAAAGATAAACTATCTGAAATTGTTTCTGAAATCTTTGAAGTATGCCAAGAGGTAGAGATCAATAAGATGTGGCCTGATGATTGCTTTAGTTGTCATCATGTGGATAAAGAAACATTCGGAGAACTTCTAAAATCAAAGGGTTATATAATTAATGGGAAGTAATGGAAAGAATAGCAGATATTTTAAAAATAAAGTTTACACAGGAAAATTGTAAATAATTTTAAATTTGGATAGGACTGAGGCTTACAGCCTTACACTTACCTTATCTTTACTTACCCAACTGTTGGGTGAATTATCGAAGCCCAACCATAAGACATACATTTCATCGTCTTCTTTTCTCCAAACTTTCTCTACTAGATATACATCTGCATTTTTTTCTGTAGTTCTTGTTCATAAAAATTTCCTTTCACTTCTACGCCAACTAAAGCCTTCAACTTACTTGTGGTTCGGCTGGAATGGACAACAGACACAAATTCGAAAATTTCCGTTAACCAGTTGGCAGTGAATCCTATTTCAAAAGGTCTCTTCTATAGAATTATTCTCACTTTGTGTCCTTTTTTTAAATTTTGACTTTCGATTAGCTACGAGGGTTCCTATATTTAAATTTTTCTCAATAACTTCTATTGACTTCATTCTTATGGTTGAATGTCTTATGCTGTCATATTCGTCAACTAATTTCGAAACAAGTTCAAGCCATATGCAATTTATTTGTAAGTCAAGTTTCTTCCTCATCTTTCCTTTAAGTGTTCTGCTGAATGATTCAACAACAGATGCTTTCATCTCTGTGAAGGTTGAATAGTGGTTGTTGATGCCATATTTCTTCGTCAGCCCCTGAAAATCTTTGTGATTGAATTCTTTCCCATTGTCTGTAAGTAAATTGTTTGGACTTCAGGCACAGTTGTTTCGACAACATCAGTCACATTCTTGGCTGTTTTATCCTTAATTGGGGCTGCCCAAAGTAATTTAGAAGATATATCAATAACGGTCAATAAATACTTGTATTGCTATCAAAAAATTGTGATAAAATTGCGAAGTTGTCAGTAATCCGTTTATTGCTACTCTTGTCACAGTTTGTGGATATAATACGGTTCGAAACGATCCTTCTCTTACGCTATAGATAATTTTTTATTGAAATTAAGGTTTTATGTTTCTTTCATTTCTTAGCTTCACAACGACACTGCTTGTGAAGAAATACTTTTTCATATATGTTCGCTACATATTCTATGTTAGAGGGAATATGATACTGACAGCTAAGTGTTAGATATACTTCTGAACCCTGCTCCTCTTTTTGAAACATCACTGCTTACTGAATGGAATTACCTTACATTTTCGGAACTGCATAAGAACTTACCTATGGAAGGCCTGATAATAGACATTGGTAGTGCAGTGGCAGCATCACGTATAACATCTTCAGCGATCGATTTGGTGAAGGTATATGTATTGGGCCAATCACCCATAAGCCTGAAAACATAAACATTCTTCTGAAAGTGAGACAGATTGCAAGACCCTTCGTGAATTTACCTTGTAAACTACCTATTGTTTTTATTGGAAAACTGGATTTTGGTCTTGTGAGTGCGCCTATGTAACACAATTACATAAACCTAAGGCAAAGTCATTCTTCACTGCAAGTGAACACAACGTTTTGCTGCATGAGATGTGTGAACACTGATGAATCTCATGAGATACCGGGCAGCATCTGGAGTGAAGAATATTAATGAGAAAACGGAAGGGTGTTTAAGATCAGAGCATTTCCTCCCATGGGAAGGCCAAACCTCTTGCCTGAAGTGGAGTTTAACTAGATGGCTCACACGAATCATGGTTCTTAGCACTGCAGAACATTATAAATATTTATAAAAAATGAAGGACATAAGTCATTAAAGGACTGCGATAGTGGAGGGAAATTAAGCTACAACCAGTTCAACATTAGAGCTAAAGTACCAACCAGAGAACCTTTTTATTTATTCAATTTGTAAAAGAATTCTTGGATTGCAATGCAGTCAGTAATAGACATGGCATATAATTTCAGAAATTTTGAATAGTAGGGAAAGGCCAGGTGTACCCCAGACGATTGACAGTAAGATGTCCATCACACACACCCTTCTGGGTGCTTACCTCAAAATTCAACATTGAGTCAGTTTGGGGGCCTTCCCCTTCAACAGATTCAACTTGTCAGTCCCCGTCAGTCATACATACACTTGTCTGGATGCCAGCCCCAATAGTTACAAACGCTGCCCAACCCCCCCCCCCCCCCCCATTTCCTGACAGTCATGTATTGGGGAAACGACTGCCCCAAGACATCCACCACCACTCCCGATTTTATTTTTTCTTAATTTCAATATCAAATTAATTGCATCAACCAATCGTTTGCATTAACGATTTCCGTACGTTATAGCTCTTTGTACTGTCCCAACCCCACTAAACTCCCTATTAGACAACCCCAGCCGCAACCAGACCTGGAAAAAATAGTATATTTGGGAATGGGTTTCAGGGTAATACTATTTTACTGAATGAAATATTGTTTGCAATGGAGCCATACAAACGTCCTCCTAGACCTTCAGAGTTGAACTGATGCTAGTACCTGCTCACACACCAGATCACTCCCCCACTACGAAATTGGCAGGAATCTCAGTCAGTCTGATCCTAGAATCAGCTGTGAGACTTAGTGTATGGCAGCAGAGATCCACACACACACATACAAAGAGATCCTCTCTCTCTCTCTCTCTCTCTCTCTCTCTCTCTCTCTCTCTCTCTCTCTCTCTCTCTCTCGCACACACACACACTATAGCACTGTAGCACCGATTACACACGCACCGCAACGTCTACGTTGCGCTTGGTCGTCCGTAGCTGAGGAAAGTGCCAAGAGTGCTAGTCGACTCCACACATGCAGATGCGTCGACAGTTGAATGAGCACTGCTGGCTATCGGACGCATCTGGTTCCCTGCAGATGCATCCCCACCACATCTCATGGATTCTGGAGAAGCTACAGACCAGACACGTCTACGGGGGAACACCAACAGCAGTCGAGAGCTCCAGAGTAGCACTTCTGTACATCCGCAAGATCTTGGCAGCTACACCATGCCCTGGTGCACGCAGATGAGACACCACATACCTGCAGTCCAAGTCCTCGTATGGCGCCGATTTGGAGAACTTGTCCACCTCCCCACCTCTGAGAGATACTCACGTGTTTGGCTGTATTTATCATTACGCATTCCCCAATAACACCATATAGGTTACATACGTGAATAAACGATCTCCGAGTAGCGCACTGCAGTTACGGGGGACACTATTATTATTTCAAAAATGTTCAAATGTTTGTAGCACTTATGGGACTTAACTACGGGGTCATCAGTCCCTAAGCTTATAAACTACTTATGAACTAGCTAAGAGTAAGGACGGCACAAATATCCATGCCCGAGGGGGGATTCGAACCCCCGACCGTAGTGGCCGTGCAGACCGTGACTGGAGCGCCTCAGTCCCCTCGGCCACCGCGGCCGGCTATGTTTATTTAAATGGACGCACTGCAGGTAAGGTGAACGAGGCTGGAAATAATCATCTATACATTTTTTTTCTTCCTCCACACCAAAGAGGTGGGAAAGACCGGGCCAGCGCAGAGCCCCAGCCTAGTATTGTACAGGTGGTCCGCCGCTCTCACTCAACTCATACCCTGAAGCGCTCTATTTGTGAGAGACACCTCTGCAGGCAATCCGCTCGCCGAGATCTCAGTTTTATAGACAGGCTTGTCACAGCTCTCTCTCTCTCTCTTTCTCTTAGAGGTCAGACTTCCTGCACTTTGTGGCCGCTCTTAAATACACCATAAAAGTTACGAAGTACTGAAATTTAATACTCTCTCTCTCCCTAGAGACCATATACGGCTACGATATTACACAGTGTAAACAGTTCTTTTAAATTCGGTATGTTCCATTTCCTTCCCCAAACCAGTAATTCAATTGGTACAGGGGAGGTAAGTTTTCCATCTCCTATATGCTTCGTCTTATCTTAATATAATCCACTATGGCTTTAATAACCAGTTCTGTGCCATCCAACAATTCATCTAGATGAGAACATTTGGGTAGCTTAATTTTACCTCCTTCTTCCTACGTAACACAACAGCAAACAGCCATTGCCTCGATTTAGTAGAGTAATTCTAAAAATATCTGCATCCATATGACCATACTTCTAAGCAGAGTTCCTTAGAGCCCCAATCGTAACAGAGCAACAGCAACAACTAGACACAAGATTTTGTTTCATGTTACGAATAAGTCTGCTCTTTGTTGGAGAATACTAGCATCCAAACTAAAACTTCTGTAAGTTATGCAATGACAAGTCGAACATCCACAACCCCTCAGTACAATACTTCTAAGCTGTTTCTTTAGAGACCCAAAGTAAAAGACCAATATCCAATATTACTAAAAATTTCCGGCTATTACGTCATGGTCTTATGGATTTATTATTCAAACCAATGTTTCGTCACCAGCCGCGGAGGACATTTTAAAGGGGGATCGTGGCACTTTTGTACGTCCGATGCACACCGTGTATCGCTACTGACTGAAGCCAAACTCCGTTTACAAGTCCTCGCGCGCAGAAGTGTGACGGCAGATGTTTTGGATATGCGCGCGCAATTTGTCTTTGCCGATTGCCGTAGTCCTTGTTAATATTTTCCCATCGTGGAAGACTGTTACATTTGTCCTTCAACTTCGGTATCCAGATTTCATTTAGTTTCACGACCTCCTCCTTCCTATTGAAATTATTGGGGTGTTCTACAATTTCTATAGCCTCTCTGTGCAGTCTTTCGTGGTATTCATTTGTGGCTGCTAAAACATGAATCTTATCAAATTGAATAAGGTGGTACCACTGAAAAACTTGTTCATCAACAGCTGTTCCGTCAATATCTTCTCTTCTACAGTTCCTCTTGTGCTTTTCTAGTCGGTTTTTGACTGTTCTTTCTGTGGGACCTGCGTGTATGTCTCCACAGCTACACGGAATCCTATAAATTCATACTTTTTCCATATCCAAAACATCTGACGTCACACCTTTGCACGCAAGCCCTCGTAAATGTAGTTTGGCTTCAGTCAGTAGCGACCCAGGGTGTGTATCGGATATACAAAAGTGCCACGATCCCCCTTTAAAATGTCCTTCGAAGCTGGGGACCAAAAGTTGGGTTTGAATAATAAATACATAAGATCACGGCATAATAGCCCGGAAAGTTTTGGTAATATTGACCTTTTCTGCCATGAAAGTTTACATTTTACAATAAGACGCCTCTACAGGGAGGAAACGTCAATAAATGTGTGACACATGGAATGTCTCTAGAAGAGGAGAGTGCAGTTTTTGTGTTCCCTCACCACATTTCTGTCTCGTTCCGGATCGGCCAGTGTTATTTCAAAATTTCTGAGGATGAAAGGAATATGTACCACAGCCAAGCGCTGCGGATTAACAAACGGACAGAAGTAAATATATTTATTACAGTTATGCAGACTTATATTTGACTGTTCAGGAAATAATATGAAACCTTCATTATTATCTACATGTTGTTGCTGTTGTTTAGTGATATTACTATTATTACTCTGAGACTATTTCGTGGCAGTCGGTCGAGAGCGTAAAAAAATGAAAACTGTGGGCATTAGAGGGGAGTGGAGAGTTGCAAGGAGACAAGCCTCATCTCCCTGTCGAAGTGCTGGCACACTAAATCAAGATTCTGTGCTTCAAATCAAGTTCTGAAGCAAGGTGTACAACAAAAGCTAAAATGTTAATACATACATTCAACAAAGACATCTGTTGTTTCAAAGGCTGTAACGCCTATCAGAAATTATATTAAATTATAAGAAAACAAAGTTAAATACAGTATCAGTGTAATGACATTGGTAAAACATTTAACACTGTACATAAACTGTTCAAAGATCTATGTTAGTTACTTTCATGATCACTCTAGGTCGTGTCAGAGCCTGAAGATTCACTGAGAGCTGTGTCTAAGTGAAATGGTCTGTCATGCTCCACTGTGTCTGTATTCAGTGACTTGTCAGTGGAGTCATTAGCTCATACTGTAATGTCGTCAGTTACATTTTCCATAACACCATTGCACTAGTTCTAATCATGCTCTATCTTGTGCAGTCCTCTGCAGTATACGTCCCAGTTGTCTGGAAAGACACAATTAAAAGCATTGTCTGTGAGTTTTATTAGATTTGCTGCAGATAACATTAACAAACGTGCGTTAGACAGAGGAAGAAATTTGACAATTTGCGACCGAAATCGATTATCGATCACTTAGATTCTTCCCGCACTGTTATCAATTTATTTTCACATTTGCTATCCGATGATGAAAGATCGGTGCTTGTCAGGGGCTGAAATTTTGCCGTTAGTGTGCCTACAGAGGAAATTAGAGGAAATACGTATAGCAGTATTATCATTCTCCCCGCAGTTAAGGGAAATTGTGCTGTGGTTTAAAATGTTATTGACTACCATTGCGAGATTAAGGAATTGTTAGATCCGCAGACATACAGGTAACTTAGTACAGATCTCACTGACCAAATGCATAGAACTGTTACACAGTTAATAAAAAAGTCTGCCACCGAACAGAGTGTTCAAAAAAGTCTGTTCAGTTCAGTTGCACTACGGCCAAGACTTTATGGGTTGCCGAAAGTCCACAAAGAAAAGGAAAATGTTTACTCCTATGAGACCTATTTTTAGTGCTATTGCTTCGCCCACCTACTTGATTGCCAAGTTATTGACAGCACTGTTACGGTCGCAGGTGGGGCGCTCAGATTCCTATATCAAGAATTCCAGACATTTTATAGGTAAATTAAATGACATTAGTTAGTTTAGACGCGGTATCCCTGTTTACTATGGTTTCAGTCAATGGGGTGCTGCAACAGCTTCCCACCTGACATTGCATATCTGTTCAAATATTGCCTCGCGACTACTTATTTCAAATGGAACGATGATTTCTATGAACAAACAGATGGTGTAGCTGCCCGTTAAGCCTGGTTATAGCATATTTCTATGTGGAAAAATTCGAGGCACTGAAAACAGCAGCCGGCCGCGGTGGCCGAGGAGACTAAGGCGCTCCAGTCACGGTCTGCACGGCCACTACGGTCGGGGGTTCGAATCCCCCCTCGGGCATGGATATTTGTGCCGTCCTAGTTCGTAAGTAGTTCATAAGTAGTTTGTAAGTTTAGGGACTGATGACCCCGTAGTTAAGTCCCATAGACTTTACAAACATTTGATTTTGAAAACAGCAAACAAAAAAACCTGCTATTTGGTTCCGCTATGTAGACGGTTTGTTGTGTGGAGGCATGGTTGAGAGGAACTAGATCGTTTTCTTTAACGCCTCAACGGAATTAATTCTAGAATTCAGTTTACCATGGAGAAGGAGGCAGACGGAAAACTGAATTTTATTGACGTGTCAGTTTTCAAAAAGGGGAATGGCAAATTGGGTCATACAGTTCATCGGAAGCCCACACACCCAGACCGTTATCTGCACTGGGATTCAAACCACCACCCACAGCAAAAGCGCGGCATTATAAAGACATTGGCGGACACAGCTAGGAACATCTGCGAACCAGAATTACTCGACGCGGAATTTAAACACCTAAGTAATGCCTTAGTTAAGAATGGCTATTCGTTCACATAGATAAGGAGAGCATTGAGAACGACGCGTAGAATTGAAAACGATGAAAAGGTTCCTGCGTAGTTTAAAGTCTTCCTGCCTTTTATTAAGGACGTCACTGACCGCATCGGTAAAATTTTTGACGAAACGGAATTTTGCTGTTATTTACAAACCTACTCGGAAGATACAGGATCACCTGAAATCGGCGATGGATGCTCGCAAACCGCTGGAAAAATGCAGGAATTTATAGATTCCGTATAGCTGTGGAGACGTATACTTGGGTACCACAAAAAGAAGAGTCAAAAAAAGTCTATAAGAGCACAAGAGGAAGTGTAGAAAGGGAGAGATTGACAGATCAGCTGTTGCTGAACATGTTTTTCAAACAGGTGACCACCTTATTCAAGTTAATAAGACTCAGGTTTTAGCAGCCACAACGGATTCCACAAATAGAAATTGTAAAACATCTCAATAATTTCAATACGATGGAGGAGGTGTGAGATTACCGCCCAATAGAAATACTGGTAATTAATAGCATTTGATAATTAAACAGTATGAAGTTCACTGCAAACATTGACCATGCCAATGCACTAAATGTTACACGATTTTAATCTTATTAATTATGGTAGCAATATATGTACACAGTTGGGTGACAACATTTATAGTTAGGCCATAGGTAGAAATTCTCCACGTTGAGATTTGCTGTGTGCTTGTAGCTGACGGGAGGCCAGCGAGCAGGCCGAAGTTGGTGGCTTGTTCCAACTTAGGATTTTACAGTTCGTTTCCGGTGAGGGGAGAGAGGGACAATGGCGAGAGCCAGGCACAGTGCAGTGCACAAATATTGTAATACTACTGGCATTTGAAGTAATACGATGCAGTTAGGAACCTTTAAGGCCCTCATTACAAAATAGCCCGTTGATAAATAAACAATACATTAGCTGATATAGTCACATCTAACGTAATATGTTTAATTGACAATGAAAAGTAATAAATTACCAACGAAGACAAGACAGTTACACAACTAGCATGGCAATGTTTGTCTATAAAAATAATATATTAACTATTTTTCATTTTATTTTCAATCAATCTTTTGTATTTTACCTTGAAATATTCAGTTAAATCAGTTATCTGTGGTATAAGAAATTGCACAATTATGATAAACAGTACAAAGGATGTTTATATTAATATAAAAACGTAAGAAAATATTTGTTTAATGTGTAGTGTAATTATTTTGATTTTAAGTAAAGTTTTAGAAATGTATTGGCTGAGCGCTGTACGTTGGCAAATCGGTTACAACAGCTTACATGGGGAAGTTGATGACGTAGGGGAAAAAACCCCGGCAGTTGAGTTTTGGCGCGCGCGTGTGCGAGGGCAGGAAGTGAGGACTCCAGAGAGCACGTGGTGTGGCTGGCCTGGCGGGGTCGCTCTGCCTCAGTCGGCATGTGGATCTCGAGGTGGTGACTTTAGATTTGTGTGTGGCAATCGCCACGTGTGGTTGCTCGTCGTAGACTGCACCAAGTTAAATCGAGTGCTACTGTGTGTTTGTGAATATTTAGCCGGTGGAACAAGGTGTGCATCGCCTTGAATTAAAGTGACTGTGATTTGTTAACGTAACACGTGTCGTCGCATAGGCATGAACATAAATGGTGTTTGAGACAGGCACGTGGTGTGAAAACAATTTGCGACAAATATTCATTTTGTCTGGGGGCTCTCGAGCTATAACTTATTTGATACATGTGCCGACGTACAGACGTATCAGCCACAGGGTTCAAGTATTGTGAAATAAACAACATAAAGTGAACTTTCACGTGTTTTCAAAAATAGTAGTTAGTACACCCTTTTCTCTCATGAACTTGATTTTATTATGAATTTGTTTTGTTAATCATATGCAGGGAAGGAAAGCTGCGAACGTGTGATATCATCCCCTAGAAAACGAGTCAGTCGCAATCACAGTTCCAGTGTTTTTGCATGTTTAGGAAATTGGTTCGCAGCTGGTGGTTGTGAGTTATAAAAGTTAAACTTTCTCTATTTTAAACTCTCACCCCGACCTTCACGCTCGCATTTGGTGGCTCGTCCGGGTTAAGTTCACGTTGGACTTGCTCGGACGGAGAGATTAGGGTGTGTATAGGACAGTGAACAGTTACGAACAGTTGCAAGCAGATACGCAATTGCGTCGCGCGGTTAACGACGGTTAGTGACGCAGAGTTCGGGCGCTGGCATCCGTAACCGGCGATCGACGGCCCATCGGACCGGCAGCAATGAGCGGTGGCGCGTGGGTTCAACGCACTCAAATTTCATCTTCTGCAACGGACGGCAGTGATCGTGGGGACTTCGCAAGTCGCCAACGGAGCGTCGGGGCCCAGCAGCTTCGATTCTACAAAGGATAAGGGATGCAGTGAGGACAAATTCCAGCCACAGCTTCTACAACAGATGGCAGCGAGTGTTGGGGACGTCGCAGCTCGTTGCAGCAACTTCTGGATTAAAAGATAAGTAAAGCAGCTGGCGCTATAAATTCTTGTGTGTTAATCAAGCTTTCTTGTGGTACTAAATCATGGAGCAGGTGTTCAAAAAGTCGCCAAGCGACGTAGATTCAGAAAGTAGCATACCAGAAAGTCCAGAGAGGGTAAATACTGGGGGAATGTTGTTGACACCGGAGATGTTAGCAGCCATGTTAGCGATTTTTAGCTCAAATTTAGAATCAAAAATAGAAAATTCAAACTTACATTTAGAATCAAAAATAGAAAATTCAAACTTACATTTAGAATCAAATTTAAGATCAGAAATAGGAACTGTAAAATCAGAATTGAAAGCAGACTTTAAGGCAGACATTGGGGCACTACAAAATTCAATGTGTGCATTAAAGGCAGAAATAATCACAGACGTTGACAAAAAGATAGGAAGTCTAACAGAACGGTTTGTTAATAGGGAAAAGGAGATACATGCCAGAATTGGTGCTATTGAGACTGAGGTAGGAGGCAAGTTAGATGCTGTGAAACAAATATGTCATCACAGGAATGAGGGCACTATGCAAGCGTTGGCTGAGGTTGACCAGAGGATGGTGGCAGGTATTGAGGAAACAAAAACTTTGTTGTCAGGAAAATTAGAGAATACAGAATGTAACTTTAGGAAAAAGATAGAACAAGTAGTGACAGTAAACAATACTGAGATTGAGAAGGTGAACACTAGAATAAATAATCTAGAATTGGGTACTGCATCAGGAAACACTAATTGGTCCATGGTGCAGACACCTAATGGCAAAAAGTTTTCAGGAGTGGGTAATTATCATCCAGTAGATTTTTTGGCTGCATGCAAGGACCAATTTGTGCCTGGTATGTCAGACCAGTGTAAAGTGAAGTTAGCAAAGAGAATGCTTGACTGTTCTGCTCAATCTTGGGCAAATCAGTGTGCTGATAAATTTGTTAGTTTTGAGGCGTTTGAAAAATTGTTTTTAAATAAGTATTGGGGGGAGGCCAAGCAAGCTAAGATACAAAATGAATTCTTGAACGGGCCAAACTATGTGAAAGGGAAACAGAGCATGAAGGAATTTTGTCAGGAGGAACTTGAGAAACTAGTGCATTTAGATACACCTTTGAGTCTTTTAGCAGTAATTTCCACTTTGTGTAGGAGGTTACCTGCAGATGTACATTGGCAGTTAATTCACCATCCCACAGATTCAGCTGAGAATTTCATTGAATTTGTAGAAAAGATAGACCAGGGTTTAGTTATGGAACGACAGCTCAGGGGGACACAGCATGTGAACCACAATGAAAACAGAGGCAGTAGAAATGGGGGTCACAACCAGGGAAACCACAATAGAGAGAGGAATTTAAATGAAAATTGGAGAGGTAACAATAACAGAGGAGACAACTGGGAGAATAGAAGCCAGAGGGGAACATGGGAAAATGATTGGAGAAATCAAAGGCAGGAAGGTGGAAATAGGAATGGGGATAACAGTAGGAGAGAAAATCAGAGACAGAATCAGGGAAACTAAGATTTGTTCCAAATGAGGTCCGTTTTGGGACAAGGAACTATTCTAATAATAGGACCAGAAGATGGGATAACAGGGGATCTAATGACCATAATTACAGTAGGAATAAAGGTGGGGAGAGAAGGGAGGAAAAATTATGTCACATGGACAGAGATAATGATAGGAAAGAGGAAGTAGGAGTTCACAAGGGCAAGGATAAAGAAAAGAGGGAAGAAAACATAAATAGAGTAAACAAGGAAAGGGAGAAAAGAGAGGAAAGTATGTGTCAAATGGATGCTGTTATAGGTAGTGAGGAAATTTTTGGGGATTGGTTTAGGCAACATGACAAAAGAAAGGCAAACAGGAGGAGGAATGATAGAAACAAGGACAATAAAGGAGAGTATAATGTAAGAAATTTATTTCATAATAACATTAAAGAAGATAAAAACAGTATTGGGTTAGCCTTAGTTTTGGATAGGTCAGAGGCACAAGTGTTGACTGAATGTGAAAGTGAGAATGTAAATATTGATGGTACTGGAGCCAGCATAGATGGTGTTGAGAGTGTGAATGAGAATGAATGGAGTTCTGAATTAAAAAAAATTAAATGTGATCCAGTAAAAACATTAAATGGCACTGGGTCTAGTATGAATAATGAGAGAAGTGTGAATGTTTCTGAAGTAGGTGAAATTGTTAATGCTGATGTACACCCACCTGTAACTGATGATGTGTTGGGACAGGACAGATGTATTATTGAGAAGATAAAGTGGATTAAGAAGTGGGCACCAGATGATTGGCTATTACACAAATATGAGTATTTGGACCGATTTGGGAAGCAATGTAATAGGGATCAAACTTACTATAGCCTGGTAAAAGACTTAGTGAGTGGGGAGAATGAATACAATGAATTAAGGGGACTAGGCATGTGTGCTGTAGGCCAAAATGAAGTAGATGGAGGATTTGGTGTATTACAGGAGGGGATAGATAATAATAATGAGAGTGTACAAACTATTGTAGTATACAACAATGAAAATTGTAAGGAAATGGATTGTGATGGTGTAGGAGCAGGGTGGATTGATACAGAAGTAAGTGAATATGGTCCAGATGATTGGGTCCATTTCCTTGGACATTTAAAATCAGTGGAGCCAGTGACATGGATAGAAGAGAAATATGGGAATGCAAGGAAACTTGGGGAGTTGAGTGCAATAAACCCAGAATTTGGGAAAGCATTCAGTGAAATATTTGAAAATGATGAGGACATACAACCATACTGTTATGTAGGGGAAATAAATACTATGGTTAAGAACTGTATGCAAGAAATTGAGGACGATTTGTTGGCAGAGAATGAACTTGAGGAAGATGTTATTGAAAATGTACAGCCCATTATAAATGTTAAGGTAGAAGAGGTTAGTGAAACTGCATTGATTGATACTGGAAGTACAATTAGTGGTATTTCAGAGGATTTCTACAATCAAATCAAGAGTACAGGGACAGTAGAGTTTCCAGTTACTGGGGTACAGATAAAGAATGCTACTGGCAGTTATAGCAAACCAGTGAATAAGGAAGTACTGTTAGACTTGATGATTGAGGATGAATTATTTAGTCAAGGTTTACTTGTCATAAAGGGACTATGCTTAAATTTAGTGTTGGGAAATGATTTTTTGTGCAAATATGGGGCACAACTAGACTATAAGGACAAGGCTATAAAATTGAATGTAGGGGGTCATATGAAGAAGATTAAATTTAAGAACTCTGTTGATAAAAAGAATCTGATGGCATGCATACAGATAGCACAATGTGTTATGAATGAAGCTGAAGTTGAGGAAGAAATACGGAAGAAGGTAGATGAGACAAAGGGGATAAGTGAAAGTCAAAAGGGGGAATTGTATTATTTATTGTCTAGGTATAAGAATGTGTTTTCTGAAAAGCCAGGAAAAATCTTAGATTTTGAATATGAAATTAGGGTAAAACCACATGAACCAGTTAAAGCTAAGCCTTATGCTATAGCCATATCTGAAAGGGAATCAGTCAGAACTGAATTACAACGGATGCTGGACTGGGGCATAATTGAAAGATGTAGAAGCGAGTACAGCATTCCCATGGTAGTGGTAAAAAAGAAGGACAAATCTGTGCGGTTAGTGTTAGACGCCAGAAAATTAAACAAAATTATAGTTCCTGAAACAGATCATCCAGAGAACATGGATGAACTGATTCAAGGGTTCCATAATGTGAAACTTATGACCAGCATGGATCTGACTGCCGGATTTTGGCAGGTGCCGCTGGCTGTTGAGAGCAGGAAATACACGGCTTTCTTATTTGAAGGCAGAGCCTATCAATATAAGGTTGTTCGTTTTGGTTTGTGTATTTCTGTTGCTGTTTTCATTGTAGCTTTGAGTTATGTGTTGGGAGATGAACTGATGAGAAGGCTTACAATTTATGTGGATGACATATTGGTTGCTACAGCTACTTGGAAGGAGCATTACCGTTTATTGCAGGATGTTTTTACAGCTGTACTTGCTGGGGGTATGACACTCAAGCTTAAGAAGTGTGAATTTGTGAAAGCAGAAATAAACTTTTTAGGTCATGTGTTATCTTCAGAAGAATTTATGCCTAATGGGGATAAGATTAAGGCAATAGCAGAATGTGCAAAACCTAAGAACTGGAAGCAGTTAAAATCGTTTCTCGGCGTGGCTAGTTTCTACAGAAAGTACATAAGTAATCAAAACCCCGAATTCTCCAAATTTGTCACGGTTATTGAAGAAAAATGTGTCCTGGGTGTGGTCTGATGAATGTGATAGGGATTTTGAAAGAATCAAAACCAGTCTGTGCAATAGCAAACTCTTACATTACCCAGACATGTCTCTTCCATTTTACTTAGCCACAGACAGCTCAGACTATGGAATAGGAGTTGCTCTCTTTCAAAGAAAAGAAGTGGATGGTGAGATTGAACACAGAAGCATATCATTTGCAAGCAGGGTCCTATCAAAACATGAGCGGAGATATGGTATTTCGGAGAAGGAACTTTTGGCTATAGTTTGGGGTTTTCTGAAATTCAGAATTTACGTGCAAGGTCATGAGACAATTGTTATGACTAACCATAAGGCATTGAGCTATTTGCAGGATTGTAAGTTACTAAATCAAAGGCTGGCACGTTGGGCACTAATACTCCAACAATTCCAGTATAAGATAGAATACATAAAGGGAACTGAAAACGTAGTTGCTGACAGCCTGTCCCGTTTGCCTATTAAAGGGGATGAATCTATAGAACTTGAGGGTGAAGGCACTGAATTCCACATGATGTACATGAAAGGTGTTGATGGGGAAAAACATATTAGGGACATATGTAAGGACATGAGACGGATACAGAACACTGATCCGATTCTCAAACTGGTCAAAACAAACATGAGTACAAAAGGGCACGAAAAATTAGATGAATATTACAAGATCTATAAGGGGGTATTGTTTAGGAGAAAGAATGTTGACAAAGAAGAATGGCGGGTATGTTGGCCAGAGGAACATGTCCAGTCATTGATAGAATATATACATTTGTCACATGGTCATTATGGACCACAAAAGTGTTTGGAAATATTACAGTATTATGTTATTTTTAACAATATGGATAGAAGTGTTAGGAAACAGTTAGGTGCTTGTGATAAATGCCAGCGTGTGAAGCCTAGCACTGTGGCTAGCCAAGGTGAAATGCAAAGCATTTTACCTAAGGGTGTGGGTGAGTTGTTGGCAATTGACCTTTTTGGACCATTGCCAGCAAGTAGGGGTGGACAAAAATATGTCATACTTACTGTTGATGTGTTTTCAAAATATGTAAGGCTATACGGTATCAAGAAGGCTACCAGCAAAACAATAATCCGCTTACGCTAGAGCTAGATTATTTCAAAAAACATGGAAAACCTAAGGCATTGCTGTCAGACAATGGTTCCCAGTTTACATCTAAGGCATGGGAAGATTTTATGCAACATTCATGTGTAAAACGTATAAAAATTTCAGTTTACCATCCGGCGAGCTATCCTGCCGAGCGATACATGCGCGAGTTGGGACGGTTATGCCGAACATACTGTAGTAATAACCACAAATCATGGGCAGAGTACATTGTTTCCTTTGAGGATGTCATGAACAGTGTTAAAAGTAAAGCAACAGGATGTACACCATATGAGATAATGATGGGCAAAAAGGCACCGAATCTAATAAGTGAGATTGTAGATTTCCCACCAGGGAATCAGGTGACACCACAGGAACGGATAAAGCTGGCGACCGAGCAGATGGCTAAGGCAGCAACTCAGAGGAAAAAGAGACATGACAGTAGGTACAAGCCAACTAAGTACAAAGTCAATGACCTAGTACTAGTGAAAACTAAAGAAAAGTCTAGTGACATTAATGGAGAAATAAAGAAACTTTTTGAGTTATATCATGGGCCATTCCGGGTAGCAGCATGTCCGTACCCAAATGCTTACCGGTTGGAATACCCCAAGTCTGGAAAACCGTTGGGGTTAAGAAATATTACTGAGTTGAGGCTATATAAGCAACTGGATTAAGCCAGTTTGCAGCCTCATGTGAATATTAGGTTTAGGATCTGTATGTATTTTTTTTGTAACTTATGTATGTCTAGATTTAAGAGTTTTTGTGGAGTAACTTGACAATTTGATAATTATTTTGACTTGGTTTATTCTCTATTTTTGCCTTGCTTTATTTTTGTTGTTTATGTATGTGTGTTGGTGAAAGGTGCAATTGTTGCCAGGACTCATTCCTAAAAACAGCAGCTGAGAGGGATATTGTGTTTATTGTGTCATCATAATTTATGTATGAGTAGTGAAACTATTTATTTAGGTAATTCTAAGAATTATAATTAAATTGTTTTTATTTTTGTTGATACATACTAATCTGAAATCAGGACTAGAGGACGTATATATATTGTATTCAATTGATGTTCACAGGCTGCAGGAGTTGTAGTTACTGTGAAGTATAGACGTGCTAGGATTAACTTAGGATAGTATAGGCCAATTAAATCTCACACCAGCAAAAATAATTTTTTTTTGGTGCGAGGGGGTAGGATTTGTATTTATGTTTGTAGGTGTCATTATGATGGAAGAGAAAATTCTCTATGATAACATTCTTTTGGTAGTATTATTTGAGCTTTAAGATATATTTTTGACATGGGGAGGTTGTTTTTTTTTATTTGATGGAGTAATACTCCAAGTAGGCCACATATTCTCTTGTCTGTTTCATCTGAAGCTATGGCTGTTGAGAGTGCAGGCATGGTGGTTTGGGTTAATCTGATAATGACTAACAACAGCCACTTTCAGTTCTTAATTCTGTTGATTTACATGTTACTGTACATGTCTCAATGCTTAGTTTCAATTGCACCAAGTCTGGATGGCAGGGGGGTGGGATACAAATCCAACCGAATCCTGGTGTCCAGACAAACTTTTGTCTATGTTGACTCATGAGTGCCTTCTGCTCTTCCTGTTCCATGTAGGGTGCATATGACGTGTGTGAACAAGAACGCTTGATCCAGTGCCATGAATCTAAGCTGCAACAGCATGTTGGTTGAAATGACGGAGACATAGGACCGTACACCATGGACCAGAGTTGCTGCAACGATGACTCTGGGGTTCTCAGTGTCAAAGTGGTGAGAGATTTACTTCAAACAAGTGGAGTGTACACTGTCAAAAGTTTTTATAGTGACAATTCTAGTTTTTCCATGTAGGACAAGGTTCTCTAAAGACTAAAGTTTAATAATATTATAAATTTGGTGCCAATTCTGTATATAAACAACAGGCACACTTAAAATTCATGGATGTAATTAGTTATAAGGCTCCTTTTCTTAAATAAGTGGTTTTAATGGTACAAATATTGGGAAATTATCTCACTGCCCTGTTTATATTTTTATTTTTTATCTATTTATTTATTTTTTTGCATTAGTTGAGGTCATAATTGGCATAGTGTTTGAGCCAATCCGATTCAATAATTTTGTAATTTAAAAATTTTGTTCATTTGAATGTATTAATTTTGGTGCTACTTGCGCCATCCTGCACATGGTTTGGATGCCGCAAGTGGGGGTATTGTGAGATTACCGCCCAATAGAAATACTGGTAATTAATAGCATTTGATAATTAAACAGTATGAAGTTCACTGCAAACATTGACCATGCCAATGCACTAAATGTTACACGATTTTAATCTTATTAATTATGGTAGCAATATATGTACACAGTTGGGTGACAACATTTATAGTTAGGCCATAGGTAGAAATTCTCCACGTTGAGATTTGCTGTGTGCTTGTAGCTGACGGGAGGCCAGCGAGCAGGCCGAAGTTGGTGGCTTGTTCCAACTTAGGATTTTACAGTTCGTTTCCGGTGAGGGGAGAGAGGGACAATGGCGAGAGCCAGGCACAGTGCAGTGCACAAATATTGTAATACTACTGGCATTTGAAGTAATACGATGCAGTTAGGAACCTTTAAGGCCCTCATTACAAAATAGCCCGTTGATAAATAAACAATACATTAGCTGATATAGTCACATCTAACGTAATATGTTTAATTGACAATGAAAAGTAATAAATTACCAACGAAGACAAGACAGTTACACAACTAGCATGGCAATGTTTGTCTATAAAAATAATATATTAACTATTTTTCATTTTATTTTCAATCAATCTTTTGTATTTTACCTTGAAATATTCAGTTAAATCAGTTATCTGTGGTATAAGAAATTGCACAATTATGATAAACAGTACAAAGGATGTTTATATTAATATAAAAACGTAAGAAAATATTTGTTTAATGTGTAGTGTAATTATTTTGATTTTAAGTAAAGTTTTAGAAATGTATTGGCTGAGCGCTGTACGTTGGCAAATCGGTTACAACAGCTTACATGGGGAAGTTGATGACGTAGGGGAAAAAACCCCGGCAGTTGAGTTTTGGCGCGCGCGTGTGCGAGGGCAGGAAGTGAGGACTCCAGAGAGCACGTGGTGTGGCTGGCCTGGCGGGGTCGCTCTGCCTCAGTCGGCATGTGGATCTCGAGGTGGTGACTTTAGATTTGTGTGTGGCAATCGCCACGTGTGGTTGCTCGTCGTAGACTGCACCAAGTTAAATCGAGTGCTACTGTGTGTTTGTGAATATTTAGCCGGTGGAACAAGGTGTGCATCGCCTTGAATTAAAGTGACTGTGATTTGTTAACGTAACACGTGTCGTCGCATAGGCATGAACATAAATGGTGTTTGAGACAGGCACGTGGTGTGAAAACAATTTGCGACAAATATTCATTTTGTCTGGGGGCTCTCGAGCTATAACTTATTTGATACATGTGCCGACGTACAGACGTATCAGCCACAGGGTTCAAGTATTGTGAAATAAACAACATAAAGTGAACTTTCACGTGTTTTCAAAAATAGTAGTTAGTACACCCTTTTCTCTCATGAACTTGATTTTATTATGAATTTGTTTTGTTAATCATATGCAGGGAAGGAAAGCTGCGAACGTGTGATATCATCCCCTAGAAAACGAGTCAGTCGCAATCACAGTTCCAGTGTTTTTGCATGTTTAGGAAATTGGTTCGCAGCTGGTGGTTGTGAGTTATAAAAGTTAAACTTTCTCTATTTTAAACTCTCACCCCGACCTTCACGCTCGCAGAGGGCGTGAAACTAAATGAAATCTGGATTCCGTTGTTGAAGAAGAAATGTTACAGTCTTCCACCATGGGACGATATTAACAACGGACGACGGCAATTGGCAACGACGAATTACGCGCGTATCCAAAACATCTGCCGTCACACCTCTGCGCGCGTGCTCTCGTAAACGGAATTTGGTTTCAGTCAGTAACGAGCCATGGTGTGCATCGTACATACAAGAGTGGCACGATCCCTCTCGAAAATATCCTCCGCAGCTGGGGATGAAAAGTTGGGTTTGAATAATAAATCCATAAGACCACGGTTTAACAGCCCGTAAATGTTTAGTAATATTGACCTTTCCGGCAGTGAAAGTTTACATTTTATAGATCAAAATGTTCAAATGTTTGTAAAGCTTATGGGACTTAACTACAGGGTCATCAGTCCCTAAACTTACAAACTACTTATGAACTACTTACGAACTAGGACGGCACAAATATCCATGCCCGAGGGGGGATTCGAACCCCCGACCGTAGTGGCCGTGCAGACCGTGACTGAAGCGCCTCAGTCCCCTCGGTCACCGCGGCCGGTATTTTATAGATCAACATCCGTCACAACAAACAAGCAATGCATCGATTTATTAGAATACTTCTAATTTTTTTTCACCCATAAACAAAACGACCGTTAACCATACAGTTTCTATCACCCTCGCAAACAATGCAACTCCAATATGCCGACAGCTTCTCGTCTATCTCCTCCTTCTTCCTACAAGACACGTAAAAAGTATTCATATAGATCCAAGGAGCTCTCCACATGAACTACGAATTTTCAACTATCAGTTACAATGATTTTTTCTACGCCACGTCGTCATATCTTGTAACAGCACAGATTGCTAGGAAAGATCTCTATAAACCAAAAAATAAGTAATTTTTCGACCCGCCGATTTACTTCAGTCCACATAGACAATGAAGAAAGCTACAAAACGCCCAGACCTTCGATCCATTGCGTTCCTCGCACACCATTTTTTTAACTATAAGTAAAAGCTTGAAACTCCATCAAAAACATATTAAAAAAATCAATGACACAAGGAACAGTTTATCAGGAAAGATATATCTGAACCTCAACATCAAGTTCTTTTTCAAGTTATTCAGAACTGCGGTGCAGCATATTCTAACTGAAATCGACCACATACTTTCATCACAAAGCTGATAAACAATTCCATACAACTACCGTCTAAACATGTAACAACAACCAAGCACATCTTCTTTTGACACTAGACGTGTAACGGACATTAAAGTACAAAACGTAAAAGATCATAGTCTACCAACACATCAGACAATGCTTCGATTTATTAGAATAATTTTAACCATTTATATAACCAAATGATCATACTTCTAACTTAATTTCTTTAGAGCCTAGCGTAACAGAGTAACATGAGCCATAGCAAAGGGGACTTGTCTCTAGTATTTTATAGTAATTCTAGCCGTTTTTACTAACGTTCCACCCCAACTAGCCTAGGCCATCCCTCGTAAGAAGTCGTAACAACAGCCAATCTCAACTACGCGATTGTATTGCTCTTACAGTCATCCTTAACGCACAATAAATAGATTTATCCATTACACATGACATAAACAAGTTATTACAAACATCCCTTCTATTAGCTCCCAATAACAGTCATTCCTACTTCGAGAAGGCTTAGAGTAACCCCGATGGGTCGTTTTCCACCCCAAATCAATCTAATACAGCGTCTGAATGCCACGAGCATTACTGTTGAGATTAAACATATGTACAACCTCACCACACACACAGTACAAAGGATGCAACTAGTCCACTTTAAATCACATAACTATAGGGCTTTATTGAACTTGATGCTTCTCAATCGAAGAACAATAGTTTTACATTGCAATCACCACTGGTAAGAGTTCGAGATGTTCCCACCCGTGTTGTAAAAACCACTAACAGATAAGATGCATGCACCACCATCCTACCCCACAACCATACTACTAAGTATCAATATGCGTATATACAAATGCATAAAACCTCTGTGTTGCAACGAATCATATGACTAACCGTTTCAAATTCGGTATTTCACAGTGTAGGATTCTGACTTAGGCATCTTCAGAGCAAAATACCAGAGAGTAAACGTTCCACAACCTACCCAACACACAACACCAAAATCCTCTGGATCACAGACCCATTATCCACCCATATATACGGAGCATTTTTTTTTTTACCAGTCATTTGACTGCAACAATGCACTACTATCCTGCGAAACAGTCAACAAGATCATTTACCCCTATTAATCTTAGGCCCCTACTAGCGTTAGTGACTTCGATCGCGTATTTTTAACAATCATCCCCTCCTGTGAGAGAACAAATGCAGAGCACTACTGTGGGAAATAAAAAACAACATCGCTATGGTAACAGCAATCCCGTACTGAAGTATCCAGTCAGGATACACTGTGCATACCAAATTACGAATAAACGAGAGCTAATTTTACGAAGATAAAAGATCACCAACACTTGGATGGAGCTGCAAATGCAAAGTAACATAGAATTACGTTCGTTCTATCAACTGACATAAGAACAAAAAACGATCGAATTGTCACAACTACACCATGGCACTTATGCACCATCAACCCAATAAAGACCATCTCTAACTAGTCTCTACATGTCTTAAGACAATCACAAACATAGCGATACAGTTGCTCACAACCGTATTACCAACATGCACTGCAACATTTCTGTGTATCATTTGCCTGCGGTCTAGGAGGACGTTTGGATGGCTCCACAGAAAACAAAATTATAAAATTAAATTAAGATTACCCTGAAACCCATTCCAAGAAATACTGTTTTTGACTGTCGGTGGCTGGGGCTGGCTGGTGCGTCAGCTGGAGGGGCCGAAGCAGAAGAAGTAGCTATACTTTTCATAAAAAAGAAAAAAAAAATTAGATAAGTTTTGAAAGAAAAATTGCATACATTCGTTTAGTGCTACGTACGATTTGATATGCAAATCAAATAATGGACGGCGGTGGTGGTGGCGGCAGCTCCAGGAGGCGCATGGATCAGAAGTACAGAGCAGTGGAGATGGACGGGGCCGTTTCTGTTGTGGGTCGCAGCTGGGCAATTCAGCATCTCTCGGAGGCGGACATGATCATAACTCGTCATTGTAAACATAGTTTTTTCTAATTAATTTGATATGCAAATTAGGAATAAAAATTATCGGGAGGGATGGTGGATGGTCTGGGGGGCAGTCAGGGGCAAGCCCCCAAACCGACGCCATCTTAAATTTTGAGGTAGGCCCCCAGAGGGGTTGGGTGGCAGCCATCTTAGACTTCAATCATCGGGGGTACGTCCAGCCTTTCCCTGCCACTATTCTGGCTCTTTGAGAATATATGCTAGCTGTGACTAGACACCCGTGCTCATGTCACCAGCCACAAACTAACTGGGTAACTTGTGTATCATAGGGCATAAGTTCACGCTGCGGCGGAGCGGCCGAGTGCATTGAGGCGCTATGCTGCGATGCATGAGGCCGTTCCCCGTCGGGGGTTCGAATCCCCCCCTCGGGCATGGATGTCTGTGTCGTCTTTAATATAAGATAGTTCATAAGTAGTTTGTCAGTTTAGGGACTGATGACCCCACATTTAAATCCCTTAAGCTTTACAAACATTTGAACATTTTTGAACATGTGTTCACAGGGAAGGAGAAGTACAGCTGTTTGCACATCTTTACTGGCACTGGGCAGTGACTTGATAAAACGAAACCATGTCTGAATTTATGTTATAATGTGTGCTACAAACAGAGATAAAAATAACTACTACCAAATAGTAAGAATGCTAGTAATTGTATTTAGTCGATCAGTACTACAAAATATAAAATAATAATTAAGACAATTCTTATGCCAGCTCCAGGGTAGCCCCTATGGGCCGTAAAATTATTTAAGTAATCTGTAAGTACTCCTGGTAGCCCACTCCAAACATTTATTTCAAGCTGCTCACATCCAAGACGATAGCTAGTTTCGGGATCACTAAGTATGAAAACATGAAGAAAAACATACCTAACTTGCATTAGTTCTACAGGCAAACAGCCCCTCGAGACAGCACTGCAGGCGGTATCAGTACATTCGCATCGGATCGGCTGGAGCAGGTATACATAGGCACGCACCTGGCGTCAGAGCCAGCTCGTCCCTGACAAGGTCACTGATCATTCGGTCCACCACCAACGACAAACGTCTGGTAGCGTGAGCGTGAGCGGAGGCGTCGCTTGCCGTCACCAATGAAGTTTCACCGCTGGCACTGAACACACCACGTCGGCGCCAGCTCCAACGGCCCCTCCAGCTGCCATCCTCTGCTGGTTGTTTCAACAGCCATTCCTATAATGATTGTCAAGACAGGTGGGCATATTGCGAAGTACGTACTCTTCGCGGATCTGTCGTGGCCCTACGACGCTCTCGTCGTACCCCAGTATTCCTTAGAACGTCGTGATTTCCTTTCCATGGATATTAAGCAGTTACATTCCTCGCCATCTGCAATATTGATGATTGACATGCAGATAAATGACCATCCTGTGCCCATGGATGCAGATACAGGGCATCAGTCTCTTCTATCAATTATTCTTAATGCCTACCTTGTCACCCAGGTCATGGTGCCGCCACACCCATAACAAGCTAGCTGTTGCCCTCCTACGCCAATTCACAGCTTCAGTCCTTTATGAATCTGGATGCCATGACATTACCTTCCTTGTTGTAACTAAAGCTACTGTGATCCGTGTTTTTAATTTGCCAGTAATATTCAGCCACGTAGAAGAGCCGCGTGGTATAAGGCATCCTGCTACGCTGTGGGCGACCGTTTCCACCGGAGGTTCGAGGCCTCCCTCTGGACTGGGTGTGTGTATTGTCTTCAGTGTAAGTACGTTTAAGCACTTTGTAAGTCTAGGGACTGATGACCATAGCAGTTTGTTAGATTAGGTTTACAAACATTTGAACATTTGATAATATTCAGATGGTGTCTTCACAGGTTATGCTCCAGCACTCTACAACTTATGTAACGAATTTCAGGACATCTTCTCGTCAGGTGTATGCTGTTCACATGACTTTCTTGTGCCACCCGAAGTTCTTCTGGGCCCGACCAGTGCCATACCTCATCCACCAGAAAGTTCAGGATGAACTGTACCGTCTGGCCACAGACAGTACCCTTACCCCTGTCCATTATAGTTTGTGGATAACGACTTTAGTACTGGTCAAGAAGCTTTCTGGTCTTCTTAGTATATATTTCAAAAAGACACTGAATCCTTACCTCCAGGTCAACAACTATGCGCTGCCGTGTCCTAAGAACTGTTTTCCAATATCAGGTGTGGCTATATTGTCATTATTTTGCCCAAGTCGATATTGCCGTGGCGTACTCAAAGATCCTTCTCAATGAGGCCTCCACGTACTTAGCAGTGATCAACATGCCTCTCGAGCTCTTACAAGTGTCCCGCTTTATACTGTATAATGATATAAGGTGTCAGAGGTGGACATCTTTCAGTGGTTCCTAGAACAGTTATTGGGGGATGTACCACGTTGTATAAACTACCTCAATGATATCTTCATCAATAATCTTCTAAAGTGAAACGCAAAGATCGCAAAATAATTATTTATTTAATGACGACTGGTTCTGGTGGACTATGCCACCATCATTTGGTCATATCTGATTTTACAAGTTGGTCACCCACATTGCCAAGATGGGGTGGCTTGCGTGCCTTAACGATGCAGATAGCCGTACCGTAGGTGCAACCACAGCGGAGGGGTATCCGTGCATAGGCCAGACAAACGTGTGGTTCCTGAAGAGGGGCAGCAGCCTTTTCGGTAGTTACAGGGGCAACAGTCGGGATGATTAACTGAGCTGGCATTTTAACACCAGCTTACACGGCTTTGCCATGCAGTTACTGCGAACGGCTGAAAGCAAGGGGAAACTACAGTCGTTACTTTTCCCGAGATCATGTAGCTATATGTATGAATATATGATAGTGTCCTCTCTAAAATATTCCGATGGTAAAATAGTCCCCCATTCGGATCTCCGGTCGGAGAGTGCTCAGGAGGATGCCGTCATCAAGAAAAACAAAACAGCTTTTTCAGTAGTTACAGGGGAAACAGGCTGGATGATTGCCTCAGCTGGCCTCGTAACATCAACAGAGGACAAGACGTAATAGAAATCCTTGGATATCACTGGATCTACTGCACCTAATTGATGAGAATGTCTTAAACCTTAATTGCATAGGTTAGTTAGAAAATTTGAAAAGAGAAATGGATGGGTTAAAGTTAGATTTGGTGGGGATTAGTGAATTTCGGTGGCAGGATGAACAGAATTTCTGGTCAGGTGAGTATAGGGTTATAAATACAAAATCAATTGGTGGTAATGCAGAAGTAGTCTGATAATGAATAAGAAAATAGGAATGCAGGTAAGTTAATATGAACAGCATAGTGAACGCATTATCGTTACAAAGATAGACACAAAACCAACACCGATCACAGTAGTGCACGTTTATATGCCAACTAGCACGGACGATGATGAGGATATCGAAGAAATGTGTGAGGAGATAAAAGAAAATATTAAGAAAGTTAAGGGAGACGAAAATTTGATTGTGATGGGGGACTGGAACTTGGTAGTAGGAAAAGGAAGAGAAGGAAATATATTACGTTTATATGGACTTGGAAAAAGGAAAGAAAGAGATCGCTTGCTAGGATTTTGTGTAGAGCACAATTTAATGATCACGAATACTTGGCCGCGGTGGCCGAGGGGACTGAGGCGCCCCAGTCACGGTCTGCACGGCCACCACGGTCGGGGGTTCGAATCCCCCCTCGGGCATGGATATTTGTGCCGTCCTAGTTCGTAAGTAGTTCATAAGTAGTTTGTAAGTTTAGGGACTGATGACCCCGTAGTTAAGTCCCATAAGCTTAACAAACATTTGAACATTTGAATACTTGGTTTAATCATCATGAAAGAGACGAGGAGTCGCTGAAAGGTACCAAATTGACTTTATAATGATAAGGCAAAAGTTTAGAAACCAGGTTTTAAACTGTAAGACATATCCAGGGGCAGATATAAACTCTGGCCATAACTTATTGGTTATGAACTGCAGATTAAAACTTAAGAGACTGCAGAAAGGTAGAAAGGTTAGGAGATGGAACCTGGACAAATTGAAGGAACCAAAGGTGGTTGAGGGTTTCAGGGGGAGCATTAGGCAAGGATTGGCTGAAACGGGGGAAAGTAATACATTAGAAGAAGAATGGGTAGCTCTGAGAGATAGAGTGGTGAAGGCTGCAGAGGACCATATAGGCAGAAGGACAAGGCCTAATAGGTTCAGTACATCCAATGTTATCCAGGGATTTCTAACTGATGAGAGGAGAAAATATAAAAATTCAGCAAGTGAAACAGGCCAAAGGGAGTACAAACGTCTGAAAAATGAGATTGGCAGAAAGTGCAGACTGGCTAAACATGAGTGGCTAGAAAACAAATACAGAAAGTCCTGAATGGTGACTGGCGGTCAGGAAAGAAATGTTAACGCCCCGGTATTCTGGTAGTGGAAATAGTATAAAACAGATAATTTTGCTCTCATGGAGTTTTCAAAAAAGGACTGCCAGATTTCAATATATTAAGCACGTTCATTCTTTAATATACAAGCCTCACAATATTTAATAGTTAGGAACAGTGACTCACACGTTTCTAATCGTGTATATACTGTAGTGGCAGCTCACTCAGATGTGCCGGTCATCAGCCACTTTTCTTTTATTCCATCTATATTACGAGTGTACCTCCAGTCAGCTCAGGCAACGATAAACATACGAATTAGATAGAATGAAGTGTGCGGTGATATGAAACTTCCTGGCAGATTAAAATTGTGTGCCGGAACCGGGACTCTAACCTGGGACCTTTGCCTGTCCCAGGTTCGAGTCCCGATTCCGAAACACAATTTTAATCTGCCAGGAAGTTTCATACGAATTACATGACTTCCTAATGTGCCTACCATTCCACGACACACTATATATATATATATATATATATATATATATATATATATATATTGCTCATAATTGCATGAAAAAGAGGTGTGTGTTTCAGTCCGAATCTGTCAGGATACTTTTGTGTCTCGTTTCCCCCGTTGTCCTGGGTGTCGGTGGTCGAGTTAAAAGAGACCGGCACAGGGAATAGGATGCACGCGTGTGCGGGTACAGAGTCTGAGGTGACCAGCCAGTGGGACAGCAGAAACTAGAAACACTAAGCTAGATTGGAACAAGAAATTTTACAATACATAACTTTGTTAACTGAAGACTAGTGGAATGCAGATACACGGTTTAACTAGGTAGAAGCCTGCCTACTGAGGAGAGTCTATTCCGGTGCCTGTCCAAATTCCTAGTATTAACTGGTGCCTATCTGATACCCAAGTGACCGATGCAGTTCAGTGGTGGCCATGAGCGGGTTCCAGCAGAGGGCGCTCGTGGCCGACGTCGTAAGAACGCCGCGCCGTGCGTGCATGGCGGCGCGCGGAAAAAGTACGTGGCGCGCACTTCAGACTTGTGCGACACCACAGATACTTCCTCTTTTCCGATATTAAATCAATTCACATCTTACGGCTCAGGCGGTTTCAATCCGACAATGCAGGTAGACAACTTCTAAAATCTAAATTATCCATGTGGTGCCAGCTGTGTCGAACGATTGTAAGAAGATTGCCCCCTACCAGTTCAAGGCAGACTGTAAATATTCACAAGGAAATATATGCGAACCAACACTATATGAATGTGGTTTGATTGACGCCCTTTATGCTACCCGTGAGGACCTTTAATGTCCTTTCTGAGTGCTCGGAAACGTTTTCTTGTTAATTTTGACAACATTGTCATAGGAGAAAAACAGCGATCTATTTGGTATGATCAATATACAAAAAAACAGTCTTGATCGCAGAAATTAACAGTTTCAATTAACCAGTTTCAACCTGATGTAGGTCATCTTCGGAATTACAAAAATCCTGCAAGGATTAATGGAAATAATTACAAAAACGCCTAAGTATGACTTTAGATGTAACATAAAATATACAAGTAATGTTTATGGTGTTTACCCATGTGGCCAGTGCTGCACTCGGCTGGGCTGGGCTGCCCTGGGCTGTTCTGCTGCCAGTAGGTAATTGTTGACTAGTAGCCATAAGGCCTCTGGTTAAATAGTGTATGATTTTGGCGCCAAGACAGCAGCAGCCAATGGGAATAGGCTTACAAAGAGTACTTTCTGAGTAATGTATAAATTAATACATAGTTTAATAATAAAAATATATAAATAGAATTAAGATATATAATAAAAACAGAGGGATAATATAAAAACTGTATTGAAAAATGCCTAACGAATATAATCATCAAGTGAGATTTAATCAATGGTCTTAGTCTGCAAACGAAAGGATATTGTAATCAATATATATGTAAATGTGGCTAAAACATATGCAGACCTAATCTTATTATATTAAAATATTGCATAATTATAAATGAAGTTATATTTTTCATGGTGCAATGCCATCTAGTGGGTCATTAGATATGACGCCGTTACCAAGGTAAAGGGAAGGTCAAGGATGTTAGCAATTGGTGACGCCGTTGTCATGCCAACACAGAAGTTAAAACGGTTGGTTGGTAGTCAAAGATGTTTGTAGAAGGTTTCCAACTGTCGTCATGGTTATGCAAATACATCAATGTGCAGAGTGAAGGTCGTTAAGACGTAATTTTCTAGTGCATGGCATTCGAAAAACGTTAAAATTATGAAAATGACAGTGATGTATACTCTTGACTACCAACCCACCGTTTTAACTCCTGTGTTGCCATGACAAAGGTGTCACCAATTGATAACATCCTTGACCTTCCCTTTACCATGGTAACGGCGTCATATATAATGACCCACTAGATGGCATTGCACCATGAAAAATATAACTTAATTTATAATTATCCAGTATTTTAATATAAAAAATTAGTTACCTACTGGCAGCAGAACAGCCCAGGAGAGCCCAGCCCAGCAGAGTGCAGCACTGGCCACATGGGTAAACGCCATAAACATTACTCTGTATATTTTATGTTACATCGAAAGTCATACTTAGGCATTTTTGTAATTATTTCCATTAATCCTTGCAGGCTTTTTGTAATTCCGAAGATGACCTACATCAGGTTGAAACAGGTTAACTGAAACTGTTAATTTCTGCGATCAAGACTGTTTTTTGTATATTGAACGTTTTCTTGATCATCCCACAACTTCTACGCAGGGCTTCGGAGTTCTCATTGTAATATATGTTTGAATCGAAGGAAATAATATTAGGAATTAATATCCCGTGGATAACTAGGTCATTGGAGACGGAGCACAACCTCGCTGTAATTTTCTCATGCTCCGAATAGGGAAACGGCCATACTCATTGACAGGTTGTTGTTGTTCTTGTTGTAGTCTTCAGTCCGCAGACTGGTTTGCTGCAGCTCTCCACGCTACCCTGTCCTGTGCAAGTCTCTTCAGCTGAAAAGAGGTTCGGTAACCTACAACCTTTTGAATCTGTTTACTGTTATTCGTCCCTCGGTCCCCCTCTATGATTTTTACCGCACACACTTCTCTCTAATTGTAAGTTGATTATTCCTTGATGTTTCAGAACTTGTCCCACCAATCTATCCCTTCTCCTACTCAGGATATGCCAAAAAATTCCTTTTCTCGCCAATTACGTGAAACACCTCCTCATTAGTTACGTGATCTACCCGTCTAATTTTCATCATTCGTCTGTAACACCACATTTCAAAAGCTTCTATCATCTTTTTACCTGAACTGCTAATCATCCATGTTTCACTCCCACGCAATGCTACACTCAAGACAAATGCTTTCAGAAAGGACTTCCTAACATTTAAATTAATATTGGATGTTAACAATTTTCGCTTCTTTAGAAATGCTTTTCTTCCCATAGATATTCTGCATTTTATATCTTCGTTACTTCGGCCATCAGAAGTTATCTTGCTACCCAAATGACAAAATTCATCTACTACTTTTATTGTCTCATTACCTAATCTAATTCCTTCAGCACCGCCTGATTTTCTGACATTGCATTCCATTACCTTAGTTTTACTCTTCCTTTCAAGACACTGTCCATCCCATTCAATTGCTCTTACAGATCTTTTGCGATCTCTGACAGAATTACTATGTCATTGGCAAACCGCAATGTTTTTATTTCTTCTCCCTGCACTTTAATGCCCTCTCCAAATTTCTCCTTCCATTCCTTCACTGCATGCTCAATGTACAGATTGAACAACATTGGGGAAAGGCTACAACCCTGTCTTACTCTCTTTCCAACCTCTGCGTCCCTTTCTTGCCCTTCGACTCTAATAATCGCTGTCTGGTTTTTGTATAGGTTGAATATAACTCTTCGCTCCCTATATTTTACCCCTGATACCTTCACAATTTGGAAGAGTGTATTCCAGTCATCATTGTCAAAAGCTTTCTCCAAATCGACAAACGCTAAAAACGTAGGTTTGCCTTTCCTTAGCCTATCTTCTAAGATAAGTCGTAAAGTGAGTATTGCCTCTCGTGTTTCTAAATTTCTCCTAAATCCAAAGTGATCTTCTCCGAGGTCGGATTCCACAAGTTTTTCGAATCGTCCGTTAATAATTCGTGTTAGACTTTTGCAACTATGACTTATTAAACTGATAGTTCTGTAATTTTCACATTCGTCTGCTCTTGCTTTCTTTGGAATTGGAATTATGATACTCTTCTTGAAGTTGGAGAATATTTTCCCTGTCTCATACATTTTACATACCAAGTCAAACAATTTCTTCATGGCTGGCGCTCCTAAAGATGTCAGCAGTTCAGACGGAATATCATCTATTCCACGGGCTTTGTTTCGACTCAAATCTTTCAGCGCTCTGTCATATACTTCTCGTAGTATCGTATCTCCTATCTCCTCTTCCTCCACTTCGTCTTCCATTTCTAGGATACTATATTGAATTTTGTTTCCTTTGTACTGGCTCTCTATATATTCCTTCCACATTTCGGATTTCCCCTCTTTGCTTAGTACTGGTTTTCCGTCTGGGTTTTTGATATTCATACAGCTTCTTTTCTTGTCTCCAAAAATATTTTCTGTTTTTCTTCAAGCTGTATCTGGTTATACGCTCTTCTATGGTTCTGCATTTGTCCTCTAGGCACTCCTGCTTAGCGAGACTGCACTTCCTGTCAATTTCAGTTTTCAGACGTTTTTTGTCCCTTTTCTCTGTTTTGCTTGACGCATTTTCATATTTTCTCCTCTCATCCAGTATATCCTGTGTTATCCAGGAATTTCTATTAGGCCTTGTCCTTTTGCCTATACGATCCTCTGCAGCCTTCACTACCCTATCTCTCAGAGCTACCCAATCTTCTTCTACTGTATTACTTTCCACGCTTTCAGCCAATCCCTGCCTGATGCTCCCTCTGAAAACCTCAACCACCTCTGGTTCCTTCAATTTGTCCAGGTTCCATCTCCAAACTTTTCTACCTTTCTTTGGTCTGTTAAGTTTTAATCTGTAGGCCGGCCGCGGTGGCCGAGGAGACTGAGGCGCTCCAGTCACGGTCTGCACGGCCACTACGGTCGGGGGTTCGAATCCCCCCTCGGGCATGGATATTTGTGTCGTCCTTAGTTGTAAGTAGTTCATAAGTAGTTTGTAAATTTACGGACTGATGACCCCGTAGTTAAGTCCCATAGACTCTACAAACATTTGAACATTTTTTTAATCTGCAGTTCGTGACCAATAAGTTATGGTCGGAGTCTTATATCTGCCCATGGGTGTGTCTTACAGTTTAAAACCCGGGTCCTAAATCTATTCCTTACCATTATAAAGTCAATCTGTTACCGTTCAGTGTCTCCTGGTCTCTTCCACAAATACAGCCTTCTTCCTTGATGTTTAAACCAAGTGTTGGTGATCATTAAATTGTGCTCTGCACAAAATTCTACCAAGCGATCTCCTCTTTCATTTCTTTTCCCCAGTCCGTACTCACCTACAATATTTCCTTCTCTTCCTTTTCCCTTTGACTGGAACAATCCCAAAAGTTTCCTAGGGGGAGATAGGTAAATCATGAGAAAATGAAGTGTGGGTTGATCGAGCTTGAACAGCCGTCCTTTAGAAAGCGAGGCCAATGTGCTAACTCCTGCGGCAGCTCCCTCGTTGTGTGAAGTTTGTGTAAGAGGCGTGCTACGGCTTTCCTAGTGTGTGACTTTACAGAAGCGAAATTGTACAAAATGATTCGGAAGTTTGGAGCCAATGTGGCATTATTAACTTTACATGAAACTCTAAACACAATTTCTTCCTTTTTATCTGTGTTAAGTTGCAAGGCACCAAAAATTTATAGCAAAACGAGCAATGTTTTAGACATCTGTGTGCCAAATTTTCAATTTCTGCGCCACAGTGGATGGCAATGAACGTTTTTGACTAAGTAACTCTGCATCTTTGTTTTTCAGTGTGGATATTCTACACAAAGATACAACGGACTTGTCGTTTCCATGTTGCGTTGCGTAGGTGAACTGTTACGTTCTCATAGAAGGATCGAGTCGCTGTTCAGCAAGTTTTCATAACGTTTCGATTGATGCATATTGTTCCTCAGTATGATGTGGGGCTTGCAGCGTGGTAGTATGCACATCAATTAGCCATAAGAAGTAGATAGAGTGGATTCTTTCCATTTTTTACTGCAAAACTACAGTTAACAAGAATGTTTGAACGAGAAAGCACTCTTGACAGCTCTCTGTATGATAGAAAACAGGAAACTTTATCACTCACAGAGGAAGTACTTGCGCCAGTTGTTCATCGTCCATGACAGAGATGAGTCTCAAAAGCTCCTCAGCTTTCACTGCAGGAGGGTAGAACTTCTCCTCAATAAGAGACTGTGGTGCATTAGAAAACGCTGTTGACATGTGGACGAAAGCCTGCAAGCAAGAAATAAGTACTTGTTCAGTACGCCGCTGATATTTTTTCCGTATGAAGATGGCACAGGGACATACAATTAGTAATTTCGCTTTTATTTAGTGCATAGCCTCCACATTTTTACTCGAAAATTTTATACTACATTGCGGTACTTGGGAAATATTAAATGAAAAATTACAATACGTCAGTTTTATTATAGAGTGTCCTAATATAAAATCTACCAGACACCTTTACCAAAACAAGGCTGACACTGCCTTGTTCCTTGTTGCTTGATGTTGTGTAGTACTCCTGAGCCTGTAGTTTCATCTGCGAACCTCCTTCACACCATTCCTCTTATAACATTCATTGCACACATGCTATCAAGTCTGCTTGTGTTCATGGCTGTAAATGGTACCAATATGTAAAAACCTGTTAGGTGTATGCTAATAATACATGTAATGTGTTAAATAAACTAAACCACACATATTACCTTGTTTCACAAAACATTTATTTTAAACGACCTAGGTTTCAGATTACGAGACCAGTTTTTAGTACTCCAAGATCTAAATCGTTCAAAATAAATGAATATTCTGAAACACGGCTGTAAGTCTGGTTTATTTATAATGCCCTCCTAATCAGTGGGAATGTTGCTGAAGAAGTAATGTTTGTTTATGATTATTGTTTTATATACAGTTACTATCATTTTTTGCGTAGTAAAGTATCAAGAAACGTACCTAATAGGAATTTTACTGATTCAGTGGTATAAAGGACCACTTCATCATTAACAAATACGAATACGTGTATATTTGCAGCTTATTCCGCTGAAAGTAAGTAGAATATAAACATAAGAAAACATGAATTTGTATTATAGTCTCATCTTTCTATGACAGGTGTTTTATTTACTTATATCAATTCATTATGGAGTAATGATTCACAAATTTTTACACTTCACTCGTCTTTCTCATATACTTTTGAGTGTAATTACATTAACTAAGAAAGCAAATTTTTTAAAGATTCTTCCCGTTTGTTGTTTGTGGAGTTTCTTTTGTGTTGGAAAACAGTTTGATTGCTTTTTCCGTTTTATGTCAAGTCTGTAACGTTATTTCTTCAGCTAATTTGATACATTAAATTCTATAGTTATTACATCTATATGCCTTTCCTACGCCACTATCACCGATTTTTATAGAATTGTAGCGAAGAAACTCTAGCGTTTCTGAGTAGAAAGGCGACGTCTCTCTGTCAAATTGTAGGTCTTCTGATGTTTCCTAGCCGTTTTTTAAATTTTTAATAGAAAAAGAAATTCTTCGTTAAATACCTGTAGCTACAAGATAATTGGAAATAAACTGCACTGTAAAGTACCGTTTCACATTTTGACAGGAATCTAAGGAAACCTAAGAAAGACATCTGTGGAGCTATTTCTAAGTTATTACCGATTTTTTTGGCACTACAGACGTTCCTTAATGTAATGAATATGTCAAAATCAACATAAACGATACTATTCGCACTCATCCGCTGTCGTATTCTGAAATGTAGTGTCGCAGTGTATAACAAAAATCTGTGGGAGCGTGAAACTATAGATGTCAGACTGTACTTTAAATTTCAAAACTACAGTACATAGGTATGAAATATTATATCCATACTTGATTTCACTATGTTTTCCAGGAATTCTTAAACCAAAAGAGAAGCCGTCTCTGGCAGTAACGTTGTTGAGACCTTCAGTTCGAAGACTGGTTTGACGAAGTTTTACATAACCATAATCAATTTGTTGGGACTACAGCTGATAAATTTGAAGGTGGAAGAAAGTACCAGCAGCTATATAAATATTATTGAATAAATAATATTTGTACGGCTGCTGGTATTTTCTTGCACCTTCAAGTTTTACATACTACTCCATTCCACATTCTGTGCAGGTCTCTACATCTTAGAATAGCTACTGCAACCTGTCCAATTGGATCAGCTGGTCTCCCTTTGCAGTAATTACACACACTTCCCTCTAATACGAACCGACCTATATTTTATATTTAATTATTCAAAAACAGTCTTTTCCCTACTACTCTGTTTATTTCATTTTCATCGCGTACACGGTATACCCACCCCTTCTTCTGCAATTAGAAGGGTCTGTTTCCTTCTTGACTTAACTGCGTGTCGCTCAGGTTTCACTGTTATATAAGGCTACATTCCATTTCAAAATCTACTGAACATAAAGTACTTTCATTACACTCCAATATCTTCTGAAAAGAAACAACTTTCACTACTGCAATAGCACATGGGAATCATTCCATCATTTCTATGGCAGCTGTCTTTTCTGGCACCAAATCTTTTACTTCTACAATTACTTTTGTCAATACATGTTTTAACTCTTAATTCCTATACTTTACATTCGTCCATTGAGTGCAAACGTATAAAGTAACTCAATAATCATACTTTTGTTCAAAGTTGTTCCCAATGAATGACATTTTGTCATATCGTGATGAGTGTTGCTTGTAATATCTAAGATTATTCATACATCCACACCCATCACAAATCCATTTTATATTATATGGCTCACCTTCATCAAAAATTGTATTCTATTCCCATTATAGCAGCGCTGTCTGCTTCATTCTATTGATCAACTCTTCTTTTTTAACACTTTCCCTCCTGTGCAGGGTCAAGTTCGCAACTATTCATTTAACACCATTATTTAAATGTATAGATGGATTTCCTTCCTGTTGCCATCGCTCGTCAGCTTATCTCCCTCGGATGGAGGCATTTTTACTCCATGTGTCTGTGTGTGTGTAGAGTTACTAGGTGGAAAAGAGTGGACGTTTTTCTGAACGTTTGTGGATCAGATAACTAGGATGGAACTTGGGTACCACCACAGTTAACCGAGTGGGTGGTCTGAATACTTTCCCATTTGGATATTCTGTCTCTTGCTACCTTTAATGTTTTATTTGTTTCTTTTTCATTATAAGAGTTAAAAGTGAGTTGTCAAATACGATACTCGGCTAACACCTGATTCAGGATCGTAGTTATACATTTACTCATCGCCTATCCTTACTCCAGGTTTTGTTCAGAACTGGGTAATTATGTATCTGTTACCTTCAGCTTATGCATTTGCGTCATCCAATAATACACTGCGTGCATTTTTCCTTCCCAGAACTCAAATTGTGATGTTTATTTCATTGTTGTCCTCGTTGTCTTCGAATGAAGATGTCGCACAATTTTTTTGTTATGTGAACTGTTTAATTAACATTATCCTGTGGGTTTTCGAGTTAGGCGTTTCTTTCTCCATGAAAGGTGTGGAATAGTTTAATCTCTGTCTTCAGAAAAAGTAAACACGGCATGTATTCCAGTTTTTCAGTTTAACCCAGATAGCGCTGACGTCCTTCCAGAAGGACGAGAACGACAGCTTACTTTTTTATTCTGGCATGTGAGAATTCGTGTATAGTGTCATATTTTATTGCTTTGAATCGCCTGCTACCGTTGCAGATAAATTTTAGCTTGTATTGTCGATTGCAAAGTGGTTGGGTACAGCTGCAAAGTTGAGGTTCATACAGAAGATTCTGAAGACTTCCTGGTAGTTGGGTTTATATTTCTTAAACTTTCTTCAATTTTGAGACATTTATATGCATATATTTCATCTTAAATGTTGTTTTAGTAGTAATGATTCAGCAGATTAAAATTATGAAACATTCATTCTGACGTCATCCCAAAAAGAAGGGAAGTATTGCAGAACTAATGGCGTGATTGTGAAAAAAAAAAATCACTTAGAACGATCTTGTGAAGTCATGTGAAGGTAATTAATAACTTCTGAGAAAAAAATTAAACCAAAAATATTTCCGCGCTATCTGGGTTAAACACTGGTTCAATGCCAAGGCATTTATTGCTATCGTTCTTGTAACATCACAGCCATATTATTACGTGATTCTGAGATCATTATGTCCTACTCCACTTGAGATACCAATATCTTTGCCTGGTAGTGCGTGTACTCACCTTCTAATTCACACCGACATCTTAGTTTCTTTTGTATTCCTTAGGGCCCTTTACTTTTCCTTAGCATTTGCTAAGTTCGCATATATGCTTCCATCAAGTTACAATTTGTATCGGTATTTACTGTAAGGGACATAAGCGTTATCTTAGTGGTTAATATATTTGAATCATTGCCCTCTGCTCTTTGTTATTCTCTTCAGTGATTTATACTCAACAATTTTTCGATTACATTTTACGCCTACCGTCTGAAAGTTGTCGTCCGAATCCCTCCAGAGAAGATATTAACTCTTTTATTTCTGTTTTAGTATGTGTTTCACTCCCCAAATATACAATATACAATAAATACAAGAACAACGCTACGTGCGATAGGTCTCTAATCTGTGTAAAAAAATAAACTGAGACGCCACTCACCTTGAGGTTGGACATACGCTTGCAGAGTGCGACGATCTCGCAGGTGGAGCGCACGTTGGTGACTGTGGCTGTCCGGAGGTCTGCGTCGAACCGCACAGTGGCGGCCACGTGGAAGACGACGGACACCTTGCTGCAGAGCTCCGAGGCGTCAGCGGCGCTCATCCCCAGCCCAGGCTGAGTGCAGTCGCCTGCTATAGGCACCACCTTACGCAGGTAGTCCGGACACGCCTGCCGAGCCTTGGCGAAGATCTGAAAACAGCGGAAGTGAACCATTTCACACATGAGATCCCACATAATCTGGTCACAGTGGGCAACATTAATGTATTTACTACTTGTACAAACCCTCCGGTTAATAAGTGAAATTATGTAAAACCACCCACCATATATATATATATATATATATATATATATATATATATATATATATATATATATATATATATATATAATTCTGCGGCCAGGTTCTGCCACACTCTGAATTGATCTTTAGGCCCTTGTATCAAATTGGGATCCATATCAGTTTATAAGGAGCCTATTCAACTGCTGGCTTGAATTCCGTATTATGCCTTTCCACTTCCCCCCTACCTGCCGTCAACAACGATTGTGATGGTGTCTTTATTACATAATCCATCTATCTAATCACTAAAGATGTGCTGGCCGCGGTGGCCGAGGGGACTGAGGCGCTCCAGTCACGGTCTGCACGGTCACTACGGTCGGGGGTTTGAATCCCACTCGGGCATGGATATTTGTGCCGTCCTTAGGATAAGCTAGTTAATAAGTAGTTTGTAAGTTTAGGGACTGATGACCCCATAGTTAAGTCCCATAAGCTTAACAAACATTTGAACATTTGAACTAAAGATGTAAATAATAGGTATGGCTGCCTGAAGATGGTTTCAATTTGAAGCTGAGAATAGTTGTAGAGTAAATTATTAAAAAAAATCCTTTACAGCTTTAGGTTACATTGAAAGTAAAATATCTTCACCCACTGCAGTCTACGCTCCATATTTATGATGGGGCAAATAAAACGCCTAAGACTAGCTCAGATATAACCAGAATATTTGAGTTTTACATTCCTACGACTTTATTTCCAACTCTCTGAGTAAATGATAGAAACATAAAACCTTATTATACTAACTGCTTCTTTGACAAAAAGTATTATTCTAATACTAATTGAAAGACAATATTTCTTGTTGTTTTGTACCACTGTTTGAAATTGGAAGGACAGAGTGTGTTACCAAAAGTATAGAAAAAATTGGCTACTTTTCTATTTATTTAGTATAGAATAATCAGTAGTTGAAGCCCATTTTAAAAATTTATATTTGACAACCAATCATTGTCTAAGGCTCAATTGAAAAAAAAATTAAATTTGATAAGCAGCGGGCGAGGCCAGTACATTAATTTGTTAATGGATCTTACAAAGGTCTCAAAAGGCAAAGTGATAACTTTAAGGAATTTCTTAAATAATAATTACCATTAGAAATTGATCATTGGGTGAAGATCACTTAAAATTTCACAACCAGCGAGTGAAACTCATACATCAGTTTGTTAATTAAGCTTAAGAGGGTATTAAATGCAAAACGTCAATTTTAAGTAAATTCTTAAACAAAAATTACCGAATGAAATAATGATAGGGAGAAGTCCAATTTAAAATATGAGAACTAGCTGGTGAAGCCCGTACCTAAACTTGTTAATTGATCTTAGAAAGATTTCAAAAGACAAAGCGCCAACTTCAAATCAATTCTGAAACAAATTATAAAATAAAATTGATCATTATAAAATCTGACAAACAAATTTTCACACTACTGTCTCCACTTACATCCTTCACAATTGTAATTATTACATTCTACTTGAAGTCTGAGAGTATTTATTTTGTCTTACACACTTTGCACACAAGGTGGGACAGTTGTTTCATGACTGGCTCTTCGACGATTTCAGCAGTTCACAGGGAATATAATTTCATCTCAGGGCATTGTTTCAACTCAGATCTCTCAGTGATCAAATACTTCTCGCAGTATTGTGTCTACCTCATCTTCGTCAACCTCGTATTCCATTTATACAACATGTCCAATTCCCTTCGTTAGGCCTGCAATATGTTCATTCCACATTTCAGCTTACCCTTCTTTGCTTCGTATTACTTTCTCATCTGAGTTCTTGACAATCATGCAGCTTCTATTCTTGTCTACAAACGTCGCTGTTATTTTCCTTAGGTATCTACATTTCCCTCTGACGTTCTCTTCGTGATGGTATGCTTGATTAACTCAGAGACCAGTGTAACGGGGTTAGTGCAGAGACCAAGGTAAAAGTTTACTTCGTTGTCTACGAGGTTCTCGCTGTTATGTTGCCAACACACATCCCTAACTGTCCGTTATGCATTATTATATAAACAAATTTTAGAAGCGTAACGTAATGTGTTATAATTTATTCAGATGAGGAGCATGATCGTCTTAGTTTCAAAATCTCTGGGTCTTTTGTCGTGTATTACAAAGGAGGTGTCTGTTGCAAGCTCTGAACTGGTTTTAGGAAGACTAATATTTTAAAATATGCGCTATGTTGCTTGTTTATAATGCCTGCTAGTAAAAATAAAGTCACTCTTCAATCAAATTTCTGTATTCATTTCAGTAAAAGAATGTTCATAAAACTTTATGTTTAAGATTATGATGACAGTGTAACAGTCGATCGGATTCCACTATCGAACTCGACACTATGTGATGATGCGATTTTAATGTTCTTACTGCACAAGCTAATGAAATTTAACTTCGTTTTTGTAAATTAAAATCTTCAACTAATATTTCAAAGTCTAAATTGGTAAATATCCTGCTATTTCCAAGAAACGTTGTAAGCACTGTTTGTATGAATTAACGGGTATCCAAACTTAAGTTGCTCAGGGAATTTTACACTCACTGATGTATGCGAATAGCAAGTTTGTCAATTGTAGACCACAGTAAATATTTCCTTTCAGACATATTACTTTTATGAGCTTCCTTGAATAAACATTTAAACTTTTAAACAGGTAAGTACTTTTGGTCACTGAACTAGTTCTGCACTTGTATCACAATTGGAAATTATTGACTTTGTGGATATTAAAGTAAATCACACATATTATTTTTTCAAAGAGCGCTAGGTAAATCTCAACTACTTGAAGTAAGAATTTGTAAGTTTTGTAAGTAATCTTCAGTTATATTTTCAGTCATTATAGACATACACAAGAGAATTAATTAGTTTAACAGCTTGAACAGTGCAAGTATCATGAGCTCTACAGAACTGCTATTGTACACAGAGTACTTTAACACTGTTTGACAATGACCATGTAGGTTACATTAAATGAAAGACATTGTTCTGGAAACCATTCCATTCTGAAACAAAAAAAAAATCACTGTACAGCATTTCAAATTTTCACATCATTTTATACAAATTAATTTTATATGATTATCTCATTAAATAATTTTAAAAGTGCTGACAGACTGCTGTACTTATTATGCATGATGGAGATATGTTACATGGCCCCCTTGAATCATGAATGGTAATAAATATTACATTCAGGATTCGAGGCAACACATAACCACCACACATGACAACCATACAGTTGGCTACATTTTGATTTATCACAGTATGACTTTGCATGAACATCTGACTGAATAAGTTATATTTAATACTAATAGTTTCACACTATTTACAAATTTTCTGAAAATAATACAAATACACATTTTAAATATTCTTATGCTGAAAAAGAAAACACACAGAACAAATCTTAATCATATGATGACTCTGGATCAAAAACATAGTGTGTGTGTGCGTTTGGTAGACTATTGTTCTTTATTCTTATGTTGCGTGTGATACAAGCCACAGTGCTCTTTCATGTAAGGTGTGATCAGTGTCTGTGTCAAAAAAATTATTTTTCAAATTTTGTTGTCTTCAGTCTTGCGGTAAAGAGTGCGCACTTTTGGCAGTCCATCGATCTTCTGTCCTCTATATTGTCATTTGGTCGCTCTGGATCAAGAGGTCTCAACACAAGTAGTTGTATCATGAAACAAAGTAAACACAAATTATAAGTCTTTCATCAAAATTATGACTTCCTAAAAAGTTCAATTATCCCATAATATCCAGAGTTTTGCAAAGTTCTGAACGTTGTGTGATTCTGATATAGTCTAACTTTCGAGTCAGTATCGACTGTGGAAGTTAACAGTTTGACATACGACATTGAAGCTTTGTTGTGACTAACACACAAATGATATAGAGTACGTTATTACTAAAATTCACTGCTGTCACAGATAGTCTAGCTTAATGTATTGTTTACTAGTTTGTGACTGATGATAGCTCCATATATCACAATATTATCAATGCACACTATTTTTTTCGAATTTGGTGAAATAACTTTGTCAGATTGTTGCATTAATTTTTGACACAGTCCGCTCTGCAACTCATATCTGAGGAAATTTAATTTTAACAGATGGCTACATTAATTGACAGTATAACCTGTGGTCACATGTACGAGCCATCACAAACACTTTTTTAAACGTTATATTGGATGGCTGTACTCCATAATAGATCGATCCGATATTTCTCTGTACCACATACTTAAAGTCGTTTCATAAATACATTGAATATCTCATTTACATATTTAAAAAATAGCATTTTGAAACGGTCCAATTAATGAAACAGCCTTTGTGAAAATTGAAATCACTGTATTTCAAAATAATTGTTGGTAATGGGCATAGCAAAAGAAATGAAAATGCACATTATGTACAGAACAGTATTTGAACTTAGCATAAAAAATGTAATAGTATTGATCTTTTGAATGTCGTTTCTTATTAGCTATTGACCTGAAAAGTAATTAATTTATTAAACCTATGTTACTTCCTTTTATTTAAGACATAAGAAATTACTAAAATATGAACCAATTAATTCTCTATGGTCTATGTCTAATTCTCCCACTCATGTTGTGAAGATAAAAAAATAATGTAAAATTTCCTTTTCAATAATGAACATGTTGCTTAAGACTATGATTCCACCGAATAAACGGACTTATATCTAGCACAGAAAAATAACTTACTAACAGCTAAGGAAAATCACTCAAATACTATTATTTAAGAACTGTGATTGCTCTTCGTGGTTCTGATAAAATATATCTTTATAAGTGATTATAATGATTATTATAATGATACAAACCTTTGGACATTTGTTGCAAGGGTTTACAGGCCAGTAGACATTTTCTGGGGTACTCAGTATCTTAAAAGGTCCATTATAATACATTTTCCATTTCTTATTCGTCTTATATATCGTAAATGACTTAGGGTGATTCCTCATTAATACTAAGATCTGTTCTTACAATCTCCAGTAAACTGTTTACGGGGCCTTTTATGGGAACTTTACTAACTGTTTCATTTTACAATGTCCAGTTAAGAGGCATCTGGCTGTAAACTATTCGTTAATGCAGTTATCTTTACCAAAACATTATCTTTCAGTGGAATCTTAAGGGAACCGTATTTTAAGGTTAAAGTGACAAATGGCAAAAAAAAAAAAAAAAAAAAAATACATTCAGTTCCTTGAGAGTGACTTTTAAAATAGGATTGATGGTCAAATTACGGTACACAGATGGAGACGTAAAGTAATGAGAAGAAGAACAAACTATTTTGAAATGATGGTAATTCAACAACTTTTCTAGCGATTTCTCCTGACAAAATCAACAGTTTATCTATTCCATGGTCTGATGTGTGATCAAATTCGACATGAAACACAAAGGAAAATTCTTGTTCTTTATAATTATTCTTTACAGCTGTCCTAATTTATTCCTTAAAATATTGAAGAATACTCAATAAAACTTAAGACAAATTCCATTTCCATTTCAGGAGTCATGCTGTGTCTCCTATGAATCAACTACATCTTACCATACGATTTTACGATCTAGGAACCATGCTAATTGCACTTGGTGATTTCATAAGTGTTAGAACAGCCACTGCTTTTTAAAACTGTGAACACTCAGATTGCTATTAACAATAAGTTTAAACGAAATAAATAAATATTTTTCATTTATAAAATCATTGTCCTTTTTCCAAATTTATTTTCATGTTCTATTCCATTTTTAACCATCCCCACTCATGACTTTCTCTTTCCCACCCATGTCTCTCTTAATTTCGCTTTTCTTTCTCTGTATAAAGCATATCTAGTGTGTGAAGCGTCCTTATTACTATTTTTTTATTGCCTACTCTCAACCGACAGTGAGGACTTGTAAGAGATTTGAGGTGTACAAGTGATCTGGACGATCAAATTTGTTCTCCATTCTGGTCCTGTCACTACAATGAGAATATTTTCAGAGACTCGTTACTGACCGCAGTGAGGCTGCATATGTTTGTAGCCTCACCAGATGTTTCTTTCTCAGAATCTGAAAGTGAAATACAAACTTAGCTAACTCTTTCATTACCACATTTCGAAGTGGAGGTGAAGTAAAAGGGATGGTGTTTTGATGTATTTTACAGAAAAAAAGGGTATTTCAGGCTGCTTTTATAATCAGTTCATCATAACGAAAGTTTCGGCAAATCACGCCACTACAACTGGATAAAATTTTACATCCCATTCAGACGGCCTTGCGTGTTATGTTGACAATATCAATAATATGGGAGATAAGCTTTGCTTTGACTGGTTCTTGTCTGCTCCGTAAAAGTGATTGTGCTTGTAAAACGAACATTTCATAACAAAACATTTGCAATGTCACGAGATTGGTTAATGACAACGTCACATTATTGACGGTATTCAGCAACTGTTGCCAACATTATCACATGAGGCCACCGGCCCGTGAAGTAAAATTTAAGCTTTTGCCAAGTTCTGCGGGTGAGCTGCTGCCATCTGTTGACACGAACAGTTACTGCTGATATGACACTTAAAATAAAGTAATTGAAAAGAGAGATAAAACTACATCTGATATGAAATTACCTACAGGAAGTTCTTGTTTTCTATAAGCAATGCTGGTAAAAAACTGACATATGGAAACTACAATATGCAATAACTGACTGCAATAAGTTAAATTGTGAAAATAAACTAATCTACGACATCTGTATCATAGGGGTTACCCAGTCCAAAAGCGGCAGTACTTATTAAGCTCAGTACCACTTATGTATTCTTGCCATGCTTTGTGGCTGGTGTACTACCCCCTCCTGTTAAGAAAAATTCTTTATTTTCATCAGCTTTTTCTTCGTGTTTTCATAATTGTCCCTTAAATTTTTACAAGACTTTTGCTCCCACTCAAAGCTTCAAACAATTCACCTGCTTTGGCACATTATTTTGCTTTTCTTCTCCCATGTTACAGAATCGGTTTTCTTATTTTCAATGATATGACGCTTCTCTATATTTTTTTCGTATAATCTCTTCTTAGCCTGCCGTTTCCTCTGTTTACTATTCGCCATCGTTCAAACAGCGTATGAGATAGATTTCCTTCCCCAAAACTTTCAAAGCATTGAAAACGACCGATAAACGATATTATTGATACATTTACCACAATTTACCAACTGCTTCAAATGCTGTATTGATTTGTTAACTATCAGTAAAACTAAACCTTTAGTTGGTAAAAACGAAATCGAATTTACTAGAAGTTTACTCTGACCGTAAAATTTACTGGTGGTTTAATTCTTACTCTGACTTTACCAGACACTAATAACGGGCCTAGGTCTCAGACTGCAGTACATAACGTATTTTCAACTCTCTACTGGAAGCAGGACTACTAATTGTTGATAATACATCCAGCCATTCATTTAGTTCTTTCTTATCAAACATTACCTCTGAAGGGCTACGTTTAGTAGAAATATTAGGTAAATTATTGTGTATCTCTTCAAATATCTTAACATATTCAATCCATTTAGTATGTTACGATGTACAATATGTATGTATAAACCAAATCGCTAAAAATCCTCTCCACTAATGAGCTTTGAGGGTTAAATCTAGAAACTAACAATCTCATTTAAAAAATAATGCCACTAATGGCTTATAAAGTAACTAACATTATCAGAAATAACTGTACGTGATTTTCCCACTTCTACGAAGTGTTCTTTAAAACGCCTCATAATGGCTACAGAAGTAACTAATTTTAAGGGATACAATTTTAAACTTTTTGAATAAATATAAACAGCCAAAATATACTTGAATCTGGCTTTGGCAGTAGGAAGTGATCCACATATACCACAGGATACTAATTCAAGAAAGTTAGTCGGAACTATGAGGTGTAGGTGGGTCCCTAAACTATTTGCTACCAGTTTCGTTCGTTGAAATACAACACAAGATTGAAGAAGTCGGTGCACTATTGACTGTAAGGTTTGCACATAACGGTGCTGCAGCAATTTCTCTGGACTGTAATAACTCCAGGCAAAATGTGTACATGAAATAATTTGGTCAAGGTGTTCTCTTGACAAACAAACTAGCCAATTACCGAATTGTCTTCTATTCTTATAGTATAGGATATTTTATTTGAGTAAGTAATCAGAAATGTTTGTGATTGTACTAGAAGAAATCGACTTTTTTATTTTTTGCCAGTGTAAAACCTTGTCCTTTTTTTAGCTATATAATTGAAAATATGAATAAAATCTCTTCTTAATGGAGAATCCTTAATTAACCAAATCTGAAATTGTTTTCATTGTTCTACTAATGTAGAAGATATGGATAATCCTTCAGTGGGACGAGATAAAGTGACAGCTACTACATCATCTACCTTTAATATCAATTAGCTCTAGATTATGCATCTGAAGTATCATAGCCCAATGGGATAATCTAGGATGAAAAAGTTATGGCAAAGCAAGAAAGTAACTGCCTGATGATCTCAGTATACTTTAATTTTCTTACTGTAAGTAAAGAAATTGAATTTCTCTAAAGCTCATTTGACAGCCAAAGTTCTAATTCAGTAGTGTTATATTTATGTTAACAGGATGACAAAATATGGCTTGAAAAACTAATGATTTTGATTCCTTTGTTGCCATCTACATCTTTTCGCTGAAACCGATATGATCCTAAACCTATATTTGAACTGTCTGTTGATATACAAAAGTCTTTACTCATATGGGGATGGTATAAAATGTTTGCATTCACTAGTGCATCTTTACTTTGAACGTAAATCTAACAACATTCATCTGTCCACTTCCATGGTACATTCTTCCACAACAATCTTATTGAAACATCATTGTTTAGGAAAGTAGTAGGCAAATATTTGCGAAAGAAAGACGTCAGGCCCAGGAAAGACTTTAACTAACCTTTTGTGCTAGGATTTGGAAAATTATGTATGGCATTTAATTTAGTTTCATCAGGGCAAATGTTTACAGGTGATATTATGTGACAAAGAAATTTAATTTCCACACATACAGATTTTGACTTCTTTAGATTGACCGTTACTCCAGGTTCGTGGAAACGGTGCAAGGCTGATTCTAAATTATTCAAATGTTCAGGCCAAGACTTTGTTGCGATTAGCAAGTGATCGACATATACTCTGCTTACGTTTAAGCCGAAAGGCATTACTTGAAACTGATAAAACCTTCCTGCGACCATGAAAGCGACTGCTCACTCAACAAGACTTGCCAGTACGTGCTTTTGAGATCTAAAAAGAAAAATACTTTACACCACAGAAATGCTGTAATAATTTATCTAAATTTTCATGATGTGTTATAAAATAAACTATTATTTTGTTTATTTCTCTACCAACTAAAACTAGTCAAACACTCCCATCAGCCTTTAAAACTGCAAACAAGGTTCTGGAGACTTCAGAATGTGATGGTTCAATTCTGGACGCCAGAGGTAACCTATCGTAAGTAACATTTTGCTGACTTTACAGGAGAGCAAAAAGAAGCTGCTGCGACTCGGATTTTGCTACCTGTCGAATAAGTCAAACACCCAGTCATGAAGAGCTTTAATTTTTACGTCTTTTCTAGTTAGTCTCTATATGTACTTCGTCTTTAGAAATATTTTATGAAACGTTACGGGAAAAACAGCACTTAAGATATTATACCTCACATAAATATATTTGTGAAGCTGTCTTTATTTACACATATGATATTGTCAAGGTGCTTATTACATTAGGTTTGCTGTTCATTTGCATGCCTTTTAATGTTTATAAATTCCCCTTCTATGTTTATAAATGTTTATATTATAAAGGATTGTTCTACGAAATACGAATAGGAATATGAGAATTATTAGTACTGAAATTAAGAAATAAAGGCATTCATACTTATTGAATACCAGTAGATTTATTAAGAGTTACAATTTTATCCTTTCACAAAGCCAGTCACAAATACTAGTCACTCAGCAAATTTTAAGTAAATTGAACAAAATACATTCCAACCATAGTAGCTTACTGTAGAAAGTAACAAAGGTTAAACCACTTTAAAAACTGAGACAATGACAAACATTTCTGTCGAAATTCAGCATATATTTATTAACAAATTGAGGACAGAATTCGAAATGTAGAAAAAGAATTCCCTTGTACAATTAATTGATAACATCATCATGTTCATATCCTTCTGAGTCGTTTTCAGTTTCTGTTGACATAATCTGTGGTATTTTTTGGTAGAAATAGTGAGAAGATTTTAGGCACCCACCTAAGCAGCTTTTGTAAACCTTTATACTTCTCTGTAGCAATAGGTCTGAGAGTATTTCGTATAGCAGGAAGCTCTTCCGGCCATACTGACCCTCTTGTTCGCCATTGCACATCAATCTCAATTCACCAACAAATGCTGTTTTATAGAACACAGAACCTGAATTCTCTGCTCGTACTTGTAGATGCACAACTTGGCTAACCAAAAATTTCCAGACGATAAACTTTTGGTTCTCCGTTTAACTAAAGGTGATGATGATCATTTGAAAAGATTTTCAAAGTCTTTGAAATCTGCCATTTGCATGTCATATACTTCAATGAGTTCTTTGAATCTGCACTGGCGAAGAAACTGTTGCCAATTCCAAGGAGTAACAATTATGTCATTTGGGCTCAGTTTGCTTTTGGCACGTTCAATAATAGCATGTACACCATCTACCTCCATATGAGTGTGTCCCTGCAATAAGAATTTATGGTTTATCACTTTAAGATTAGGAAGACACCTAAGAATCCAAAAATATGACATAATCATGGAGAAGTTACGATCCATATCGTAAGTTCCTCAGTTTAGATTTTTGGCAGGTTAGCTAGGACCCACTTTCGCAAACAAGATGACACTTCTTTAGGTCCACGACCTGCAACTGTTTCATCCCACATGCAAGAATAGGATTTCTGCTCTGAAGCATCAAGGATTGTCAGATTATACGTCCAGAGCTTTGTTCGATAAAACACGCTGGAATTAGTTGGGTGAGGTGTCGGCAAACATTTCTGAAGATCGAACATGACAACCTTTTGCTTTTGCTCCAGGTTGTTTTGACAGATTTTTGTCGAAGGTCTTGTTTTTATATCTGCTTCTGACAAGTGGGCATCGTAATCTGATTTAATTTGGACTGCTTCGTCAGTTGTTATATCATTTTTTAGTTTCACCTGAAACTCACAGTCATCACACGTATCAGTTGCAGGTTCCTTGAATCATAAATTAATCTCAATGTTAAATATGTCACGGTAAAGCCACTGCTTTGCAATTAACTCTTGCTTCATTTCGTTTTCCTTGCAGTGCTCTACACACAAAGAATACATTTTTGATATATTGATATAGCTGCCAAGATACAATCTACCTGTTTTCTCTCTGCTGTAGTGACTCTCGATTGTGGGGAACATCCTGATGTGGTTTCTGATACCGTCTCTTATTTCTTCATCCAACTTGTTTGGTGGAACTTTTATTTCCTCTCTCATCAGCAGTTGGAATTTTTTGTGGTCTCTCAAAGGCTTTTGATTGTGGAAATCATGGGATTCTTCTAGATAAGTATTGTGGTATGAGTAGGATAGTGCAGAAGTGGTTTAAATCATACTTAACTGGAAGAGTGCAGAAAGTTGAAATAAGCAGTTCACATTATATAGATGAAACAATTATTTCCTCTAACTGGGGAGGTATGAAAAATGGGGTCCCACAAATTTCGGTCTTGGGTCCTTTGCCATTCTTAATATATATTAATGACTTGTCATTCTTCATTCACGAAGATGCTAAGCTAGATCTTTTTGCTGATGATACAAGTATAGCTATCACACCTGACAAACAGGAATTAACTGATGAAATTGTAAATTATATCTTTCAGAAAGAAAATGGACTCTCAATACACTTTGATAAAACCCAGTATATACAGTTTCGTATAGTAAATGGCATGGAACTATTATGAAATTTATACTTGGAACATAAATCTGTAGCTAATGTAGAATATTCAAAATTTTTAAGTGTTTGCATTAACGAGGGATTGAACTGGAAGAAACATATTGAAGATCTCCTGAAACTTTTGAGTTCAGCTACTTATGCTATCAGCGTCATTGCAAAATCTGGTAATATACATCTCAGTAAATTAGCTTGCTATGTTTATTTTATTCACTCCTTTCATATGGGATCATATTTTAGGACAATTCAACATTGAGTAAAAGAGTATTCATTGCACCAAAGCGAGTAATCAGAATAATTGCTGGAACCAATCCAAGCTCATCCTGCGGACAGTTATTTAGGGATCTAGGGATCTTCACTGTCGCTTCACAATATATATATTTACTTATAAAAAATTATTATTAATAATCCGACCCAATTCAAAAGTAATAGCAGTGTGCATAGCTACAACACTAGCAGAAAGGGTGGTAACCACTATTCAATGTTAAATCTAACTTTGGCACAGAAAGGAGTGAATTATACTGCCACAAAAGTCTTCAGTCACTTACCAAGTAGCGTCAAAAGTCTGACAGATGGCTAAATAGTGTTTAAAAAGAAATTAAAGGAATTTCTCAATGGCAACTCCTTCTACAATGCAGATGAATTTTTTAGATAAAACTTTAAAAAATAATTAAAAATAAATAAATATGGAAAAAATGTAAACAAAAAATCCTTAAAATATTGATTGTCATGCATAGACAACATTTAGTAAGCTAACACATCCCATATCATTACGAAGTGCCGTATATATGATCTATGGAACAATTATTAATCTAATCTAATCTTCCTCAGCAACCTCCTCTCTTTCAGCCCACGGAATTGAATAAAAAGCACGACAATAAGTGTTGTGAGAGTACACCACCATATTATACGCACAACCTTTAATTATGCCAAACACAGATATATTTTCTAACAATACCTCTGTAAATTGCTGTTGTTGGTGTTCATTTAGGCTCCCTGATTCAGCAACTTTTTCACTAATTAAATATGTCTACTTTAGTACCATCACTTAAACTAATCTCTGATTTATTACTACTTGACTCCTGCACAGGTTCTAAATAATTAATATATGAAGAATGACGTTTGCACAGCTGTTCATTCGCAACACCTACCAGTGATAACTCTATTTGGCCTGAGGAACCGTCTAAAAATAATTTTCCTGTAGAGAGTTCTGTGACAGCATTCCTCCTACAAAGCAAATTTAAACCATAGATAACTGGCACTGTCAGTTTAGGTATAATCAGGTAAGCGTCATCTAGATCGTCTTCCTGTGTAACCATTTTCAGCCAGCACTTGCCCCTAACTTCTGCGTAGCAGAACCAATAGCCCCAGAAATCTTACAACATTGTACAGGGAGGGTGTGATTTACTTTTAGACTGTATCAAATGCTTATTAAATGATTCAGAAACAACTGAGATCGATGATCTAGTGTTAATCAGTAATAACAAAATCCAGCCTGTAAAGTCGCCTGCATAACAGTCAATACATTACTATCTTTACAAGATGGTTCCTGATTTAATTAATATTCCAATTTCAACCCATCATTATATCTTAGCATAGCACATCGCTGTACAAGGCCTTGCTTCTAGATCCCGGTAACCCTCGGAAGGCTCAAAAAACCTACCGGATCTAGTTTGTTGAGTTGTTGAAGGTTTCATTATCCACTTCAATCAACCTAACAGGTTGTGCCATGGATTAGTAGCTACTGGCCAATTTCCCTAATGAATTGGTTGGTTTTGATTAAACTGTCTAAAATTATCATCAAAATTAAGCTTTCTACTATTATTTTAGTTGTTCCCATTGAAATTTGAAGACTTGTTATTATTGTTATAGAAACGCTACTTTAAGTTTACAAAATTACCATTATTGTTATTATTGGTATTACTATCATTTGAATTTGTAAAACCATTCTGATGGCTGTTGTTGTTGTTGCCTTGACTTTTCCCTGACCATTTTTGTGATTACCATTTTCCATTTTGAAAACCATTAGCATTACCATTATACTGGTTACTATGATTATTACTTTTGTTACGCTTCTTCTCCTCTTCCAACTTGTCAATACAGTCTACATAAGATAAAAGTAATTTTAAGTCATGGTCAGGAAGAAACATCACATTTTTCTTTGAAGCATATAGGTAAACTAGCTTTCAGTAGTCTTAACACTTCCCTCATTGACACGGAGTCTTCCCAACACCTAATCTTCTGCACATACTCCCCAAGTATTTTTGTAAAGTATATTTTTAGGGTTATAAGGCTCAGGACTGTATATATTGTTCCTTAACTTTTCATTTGTATTATAGGAAAAATATTTATTAAGTAATAGTTTTTCAAACTCATCAGTATCCTTACAGTGCTCTATTGTCACATTAGCTCAAAGGATAGCTTCCCCTGTTATACCTGTTATATGGGAAACAATAAATTGCAACCTGTGGTATTAAAATCAGTTGTTAGGAAAAAATTGCTAAAGCAACAGATAAAAATCACAGGGTTGACATCATCCTTCTCTGACAAAAATGTCTGAAGCCGTTTATGCTTAATGATGCCCTCTTGTAATTTATAGTCAGAAGGAATAGCTATTGTATCTGATCGAAAAATATTATTGGCTACTGGTGAACAGTGCCAAGTAGGCCTAGTCTCAGAGTCACATCTTTCAGAAACAAATGTACTGGTTTTGTTTACTAGAGGATATTGACAGTCTCCTTCACCCACTTCTCGATCCGCTACGATTATCAGACTCGATTTGCTGGATATGATTACTCACTTCTTGTGGGGTAATTTTTCATTTAATTGTTTCTAATCCAAATAAATCAGTTTTTATAAATCCATCAGCAGGACTACCATTATTAGGACTATAATTCAAATCATTCCTGGAAACAGCAAAAGCTACTTCAGTTTCCATTTTCTGGTTAACTATAGAAGGCTGTTACTGCAACCACTGAATCATTTCTGTCACCACTTTACGTAAAGTCTCTGTCAGATATTATTTACAGTATCATTATTACTTACTTCTAGTTGCTGAACACGAGAAGTCAGGTCATCAATACTTGGTGGTACTTCAGCCTGAAATTTTTTCAAAGCCTTGACTTCAGACTGAAGTGTGTCTACAGTTTGAGGAATATGTTCAAAAGTAGATATTATAGCATCTAACTGAGATCTTAAATCAGAAACTAGCGTGTCAACTTTTTGTTAAAAATTCTGATACTGTTTTGCTAATGCTTCATGTAAGTGTGATGTTTTAAAACACTGCTTGCTTTTCAAATTGTAATTTAATTTGCTGTTCTAAAATTTTCGACTTCTCTGCTAGTACTTCAATTAAGTTTCTCTGTAATTTTTTTAAGCTGTTGTGCTAGCACTTGTGTAAAATTAACAAGGAAAGCCATCACTGGATCTAAAGCAATATCACTATTAACTGCAGTCGGTATAAGACCAATAGAGTTATCTGCCTGTGCAGGTTCAGAACTCACATTTATCCGTAAATGAAGATCAGTAAGTACTCCTGATTCCCTACTATTCTTTAATTCAGTTTCAGAAAAAACTGTACTTCTTGTTCATTTATAGGAAGGACAGAATTAGGGGCAGTAGCATTATCTGCATTAGCTAATTCCATGGCTGTTCTAGTATATCTATCTATTCCAGTAAAACAACTAATATTACAATCACAAGGCAATATCTAAAGTACACACAATATTTGCACACTGTAGTGTGATTTGTTTCACAAAAGTTCTACTTTGGTTAACAAACAGATGTACAATAATAAATATAAAACCAGAAACAAACTTTCTTGCTTTACAAGAAGCGATTTACTTCGTATTTCGTTAGTATGACAGATTAACACACTTTAGTTCATTTAAATAAGAGAAGCACAATATTATCAAACACAGTACCGTAACACATTTCAAAAGCAAGCACTACATAATTGAAACAATGTCCTTACCTTGGTACATCAGTTGCTGAACATACATCCACCAATGGACTGACATGGTAATATTACATCCAGTAATACTGTTTTTACAGTCGTTTAGAAGATTACTTTGACATACAGTTGCCACATAGCCTATACTCAAAACTAGGTACAGTATTCATGAAACAAAGAAAACACAAAGATTTGTATAAAGTACAATAACACAATAGAACAAAAAATATGTAATTAATTTCACTCTCCTCACCGTATTTCAATAATCACCTTGGATATTGTTAATTCTGCAAACTTGTAAAGATGGGAAAATCAGCCAGTCATCCAATATTTGGACAAAATCTTTATTTAGAAGTCCTCCTCCTCCTTTCGTGCCCCATGTTGCATAGGAGCCACTTTATATGACATTCTCATCATGATAGTATGCTTGATTCACTCAAAGACCAGCGTAACGGGAGTTAGTGCAGAGACCAAGGTAAAATTTTACTTTGTTGTTATGTTGCCAACACACATCTGTGACTGTCCATCACGCATTATTATATAAACAGATTCTAGAAGGGAGCGTAATGTATTATAATTTAGCAATGAAGAGCAAGATCTTCTTAATTTCACATTCTCACAATCTTTCGTTGTGTATTACGAAGGAGGCGTCCGTTGCTAACTCTAAACTGGTTTTAGGACTACAAATATTTCAAAATATGCACTACGTACCTTGTTTATAATGCCTGCTAGTGAAAATAAAATCACTCTTCAGTAAAATTTCTATTTTTAACTTCTGTAAAAGAATTTTCATGAAACTTTATATTTAAGATTATGATAACAGTGTAACAGTCGATCAGATTCCACGATCGCACTCCACACTATGTGATGATCCGATTTTAATGTTCTTACTGCAGAAGCTAATGAAATTTAATTTCGTAAATTAATGTATTCAACTAATATTTCAAAGTCTGAATCGGTAAATATCCTGTTATTTCCAAGAAATGTTGTAACAACTGATAAAATATTGTTAACAGAGCATTGTTTTATGCAATGCAAACATTTAGTTTTTAATGAATTTATTGCAGGTAACACAATTGCAGCCTTACAATAAAAGAAAAGGTACATCATCAAAGACAAATAATAACAAACATCAAAGAAATTAATTTTTACATATATACACTTGGACTTAACATAGAATTGCTATTTCATCACTCCGCCTCAATTCTATGTAACACTAGTTTACAATTTTACACATTCCCAACCCTTTGGACATTTTTTCAAACATTTCTTTGCACAGTGGTTTTGTAAAAATGTCAGCTAACTGATTTTCTGTAGCAATGTATTTAACATCTATTATCTTTTTCAGACACAAGTCTCTAACAAAAGCATACTTAACATCTATGTGTTTCAGTCTTTTATATTCCCATTTACAAAGAGAAGAAATGCAAGACTGGTTGTTTTCATAAATTACAAGTTTTTCATTTTTAAAAATTTTTAAATCTTGAGACAACTTCTCAAACCATAAATATTCTGCAGCACAAGTTGCAAGTGATACAAATTCGGCTTCTGTAGATGATAATGCTACAGTAGTTTGCTTTTTAGACCCCCAACTTATGGTGTTACCAAAGAGCTTGATGACATAACCGGTTGTTGATTTCCTATCTGAAGTATTTGCCCAATCAGAATCAGCATAAGCAATTACAGTTCCATTGTCTCCCTCATTTTTGTAATGCATCCCATAGTTTGCTGTGCCTTGTATGTAACGCAGTATTCTATTTAAACCTTTCCAATGTGATTCTCTGGATCACTTTGATAACGACTGAAATAATTAACAGCATAGCTTAAATCAGGTCGTGTTGTTTGTGTTACATACAGCAAACACCCTATTAATTCTCTGTAAGGTACTTTCTCATGCAGTCTTTTATCATTTTCAACTTCCATGTAATTTAATTCCATGGGTGTGTTAATTGGTCTGCATTCATTCATACCAAACCTCTTCAGTAAATTTTCCAGGTAAGTTTTCTGACTCATGATTATTCCATCCTCCCTCTTATCTATCTTAATTCCCAAGAACATTTTTAAATCTCCCAAATCTTTCATCTTAAAGTTACCTTTTAAAGCTAATTTGAATTCTTCAATTTTTTTAATATCAATTCCTAATATGAGTATGTCATCAACATACAATAAAACATAAATCTTATTGTTGGAGTTCCTAAAAGTATATAGACATCCATCAGCATTGCTTTGAACAAAACCTAAATTTTTAACAAATTTGTCAAACATTAAATTCCAAGACCTTGAAGCTTGCTTCAAACCATAAATTGCTTTGTTTAGCTTACCTACAGCACCTGGTTTCTGCTGGTATGTTTACAAAAATTTCTTCATTTAAATTTCCATGAAGAAAAGCACTTTTTACATCCATTTGATTTGCAATCAATTTTTCATGATTCATAACAGCAAGTAATGTTCTTAAAGTAGTCAGCCTCGACACAGGAGCATATGTCTCATTATAATCAAACCCTCTTTTTTTTAGTACAACCACGAGCAACTAGTCTAGCTTTATAACTACTAATCTTGCCTGCATCATCACGTTTCACTTTAAAAACCCACTTAGTGTCAATAACCTTCTTGTCTTCAGGTAATTCACATACTGTCCAGGTCTTGTTTTCATTTATTACTCGCATCTCTTCTGCTACAGCATGAAGCCATTCTTCTTTACCTGATCTCCTGTAAATGTCACTGAAAGTCTCTGGAACATCCTCAACATACATTTCTGCATAAGCATAATCTTCCATCCATGCTGGCCGCTTTCTTTCTCTTACACTTCTGCAGATTTCAGGGGCTTTCACTTCAGTTTCATTTTCATTTGATACGGAGTCATTTTCAGGAGATGTCACATCTTCAGTTTCATTTTCTTCATCACTGATAATCACATTTCTTGTGTCATCTTTGTACGAGAACCAATCTTCATTATCAAAAACAAAATGACTTTCATCAAACTTAACATCTCTTCCAAGAATGATGCGTCTCTCTTCTGGACACCACAGCCGATATCCATTCAAACAATACCCAACATGAAACATTTCTTTACTCTGGGATCAAACTTTCCAGCAATTAATTCTGCAGGAAGTCGCAAATATGCTACACAACCAAAAACTTTCAGTTTTTGCAACTTTGGCATTTCTCCATACCACAAAGTAGCACGAACTGTCATTTTTAATGCACTTGTAGGTGTTCTGTTTATCAAGTATACAGCGGTCTTCACTGCTTCTGACCAAAAAGATTTACTAAGTTTACTGTTTAATAACATACAGCGAGCTTTGTTTAAAATGTTCCTGTTCATACGTTCACTCACTCCATTCTGTTGTGGTGTGTACCTCATTGTCAATTCATACTGGATACCTTTTTCTTTAAAAAAAATTTAATTTCATTTGACAAATACTCACCTCCATTATCACAGCGAAATCTACCAATCCTGGAATTGAAATGAGCTGTTGCCATAGCTTCATATTCTTTAACATATTCCAGTACTTCAGATTTATTCTGCATCACATAAACAGCTGTAAAATGGGTATAATCATCTATAAACGTAATTATATACCTCTTTCCATCATAAGACGTTGGAGTTATAGGACCCATAACATCACTATGAATTAGCTCAAGTGGACATTTTGCTCTTGTCCTCTTCTGATTTTGTGGAAGTCTTGTTTGTTTGCCTTCAGTGCAGATGGTGCATGATGGTGGTGTCTTCAAATCTTCAATGTTCATTCCTTCCACATAGTTTGGAAGTACTTTTAGATCAGTATAATTCAAATGACCTAATCTTTGATGCCAAATTTCCAGTGATCCAGTAAGAAGCGCTGAGCAGGGCATCCTGGTGAATTTCAGAGCATACATATTCGTTTCATTTTTATTTGCGATTGCAACAACATCCTTTCCTTTTTGAATAATTGCTCTTCCATTTTCAAATGTAGCCTGGAAACCATTTGTCTCCAATTTATGCACTGACAGTAAGTTGTGAGCTAGTCCAGGAACAAATAAAATATTTTTTATCAAAATTGGCACTGCCTTCCCATTGATGTAGCTAATAACATTCATTTCACCAAACTGTGTAGCTTTCAAAACAGATCCGGACTTTGCTACGTTAATCACAACTTCTCTTTCAAGAATGTGCACTTTATCAACATATTTCAAGTCATTCACAAAGTGTTCACTCGCACCAGATTCCAGATACCACGAAACTGATTCACTGAATGCACCAGTCGAAAAACAATATGCATCCGAATTCACAGAAGAATCTTGAGCGTCACAATTTACTGAATTTGCAGAACCTTTGTTGTCTTTGAGTCTTTTATTGCAGTCAGCTCTTTTGTGTCCAAATTCACCACAATTATGACATCTGAAATTATACTGTTTTTCTCCGCCTGAACTGTGCTTATCACTTACACCAACATTACCAGATTTGTTTTTCCAGTTATTTTTTCTATTACTGAAATTCTTGTGATACGTATTAAACACTGTGTTCTGTCCACTGTCTACTGCAGGTTTCTTCTTAGAACTTGCATACTTACTTTCATGGTCCATGAGCCTATTTTTTACGAAACTTAACTTCAGATTTTCCGTAGATAACGTCTAGGGTGCAGTTACAACGCTGTCATATTCTTGTGGCATTGTTAATAGAAGATGACACACAGCATCAGTTTCTTCAACAATCGCACCTGACGATCGAAGATTGCGTACCAACTTGTCAAATTCTAAAAAATGCTCACTCATTGTACCTTTTACTGGATTAAACTTCAACTTCAATAACTGTTTACACAGAAGTAACTAACTGGCGATGCTTTTTCTTTCAAATGTGTCACACACGTTTTTCCACATCCGAAATGCACTGTTGAAGTCTTTTAAGTATTCCAAGTGGCTGTCCGCAATTCGTTCTATTATCCTTGAACGATACTTTTTATCACGTTTTGCAAGAATTTTTAGTAGTTTGTCTTCTTCAGCTCGTTCCTTTTCCCCGTCACTACTCTGAAACTTCACCTTTTCTGTATATTCTCCCACAATCAAATCCAACAAATCTAATTCGTCCAACATACCTTGCATTCGAAATTTCCAGTTTCCAAAATTGTTTCCATCGAAAAGTGGAACTCGATATTTGCTTTCGTAATACTCTTCCGACATACTGTTAATCCAAGTTAACGATCCAACAATACAAAATGCTTGCACAATAGTTACGTTTTAAAAATTCCGACTATTTGTTTTCCGTCTCTGGGCCCATAACATGATAAAATATTGTTACCAGAGCGTTGTTTTATGCAATGCAAACATTTAGTTTATAATGAATTTATTGCAGGTAACACAATTGCAGCCACACAATAAAAGAAAAGGTACATCATCAAAGACAAAGAATAACAAACATCAAAGAAATTAATTTTTACATATATACACTTAGACTTAACATAGAATTGCTGTTTCATCAACAACAATGAATTTACTGTAAGCACTGTTTGTATGAAGGAACTGGTATCAAAACTTAAGTTGCTCTGGGAATTTTACACTCACTGACTTACACGAATATCAAGTTTGTCAATTGTAGACCACAGTAAATATTTCCTTCCAGACATATTACTTTTATGAGCTTTCTTTAATAAACTTTTAAACTTTTAAACAGGTACTTTTGGTTACTGAAATCCTCTGCACTCGTATCACAGTTGGAAATTATTGACTTTGTAGATATTAAAGTAAATGAAAGATACTATTTTTTCAAAGAGCACTAGGTAAATCTCAACTACTTTAAGTAAGAATGTGTAACTTTTGTAAGTAACCTTCAGTTATATTTTCGGTAATTGTAGACATTTACATGAGAAGTAATCAGTTTAAGACTTGAACAGAAGAACTGTCATGATCTCTACAGAACTGCTATGGTACATGGAATAGTTTAACAGTGCTTGAAAATGATCATGGAAGTTACATTACATGAAAAACATTGCTTTGGAAACTATTCCATTTTGATCAAAAAAATCACAGTACAACATTTCAAATTTCAACATTGTTTTATACAAACAAATCTCGTATGATTATGTCATTAAATAATATTTAAAGTGCTGACAAAGTGCTGTACCTGCCATGTGTGATGGAAATATGTTACATCCCATAGTTATACATTCATCTACGGTCTTGCAGGCACGCCTGCTTAGCCCCTCTGTACTTCCCGGCAATGTAATTTTGTAGTTGTCTTTATTCCCTTCTCCTGCTTCACTTGCTGGAGTTTTATATTTTATCCTTTCATTAATCAGTTTCAGTATCTTTTATGTCATGCAATGATTTCTATTAGGCCTTGTCCTTCTACATATGTGATCCTCTGAAACCTTCACTGTTGTGTCTCTCATAGCTACCAATTCTTCTTGTAATGAATTCTTCTAAACCTGACGTAGCAGTTACCAAATAGTCACGTGAAAAATATTTGTTTTTATTAAATGAATTGGAAAGACAATAAACATTCTTATGTAAACAGTAAGGCAACTAATCACAAAATGCTTCTATATGAAGTCCTGTGCAGGAGTTGCGAACCCAGCAGTAACTAATTCGACGATAGTTAAGTAAAGTCAAATGTCAGGAGTGCAACTTTCTCACCAGCATCAGGATGCTAGAATCTATACTAAAAATATAATATTATTATGTCTGATCTAGAATCAAACCACAAATCTACTGACGATCTTTCTGTTCACGACTAGATTAAATTAAAAAAATAAAAATAAAAATAACAGAAATATGGATGCGGCCATGCCTGAATACATATAGGAACAGTTCGAATTCTGATTAATTCCTGGGTATACATGTTTAAGTCCTGCTCTATAGCCAGTTTCCACGTATCATTACGCTTGTTTATTATGCTGATTTGTTACTAAGAATCTTGTAAGATTATAGTGGAAATTGTGAGGCTAAAGAAGGATGGTAATAAGAAGACAACTATTATGGCTTTGGTGCCAATATTTATTGAAGATTTTCGAAGTTTTTTATTGATTTAATTTGTTTTGATAAATGCTTGGTAGTGTAACGTTTCCAGTCAGTGTGGCCCCAGCTGTCCTTCCTCCCCCCCCCCCCCCAACTCAAAGCTCTGGAGAGATCGTCCGCCTAGTCCTCAGAATGCCGCCTTAGACCACGCGTCCACAACTGTGCGCCTGACCAAGATCGATTGAAGTCGAGTTCTTCTTCATGGAGCAGGCCAAGATCCCGGATGCAGCCTCTTCTTGATCCTAAGTAACATGGTGCTTGTAAAAAGTAACAACGACGAAACGTTTCCCGACGGGAATGTCTTAAGTTGATCACACTGGACTTTGACTGTAAACAAAAACAAATAATCGAAGGACAATTCGAATTACCAGAGGCAGATGGCATGATAGCCTTCAGCCTCCACTGCATGGTACACGAACTCATGACAGAAAAGTGGATCCAATTCCAGACCTATCTATTCCTAAGCAAAATGCTTCAAGTGCATACCATCTTACCCAATGATAGGAGGGTGCCGATCCATAGGCCTTCATGATGTTTCGGATGCGGCTATGAAGGTCCCCTACATTTTGAATGTCTACAGCGTAAGATCACACAGCTTCTACCGAAAGTCGTAGACCCACACTGATACCGACGATCCTTCCAGTGTCTTATGCAGTGGCACTTAAAGTGTCTTCGCCTGTCTAGATACAATTGATGAAATGCATGGGATCACTAGTCAAGTGGATCAGCCAGCCTTGCAAGCGAGAGAAATCCCCACGACATCATAGATGCCAGCTGCCAACAGCATAATGACCGTGAATTTCCTTATCGTACCTACGAAGCCTTTGCATTGGCGAGACATGAGTCGTTGCCATCTTCCAATATACGGCATGTTAGAAAACAGCGTTCACCAAAACGCCGAAAGCGCTGCTCTAGGAACGTATCGGATCAAGACCCACTCAGTGGATGGACATGAACTGCTATTGCAGGACACGACCGACGAGGCTGACGCTATTACTACTGGCCCCACCAGCATGAGGAGCAGACTGTGAGACAAGCGGCCACCGATCAACAGTGCTCCAAAATGAACACTGATCATCAGGAAGGTTCCAGTGCAGACTGTAAGACCACTAGATCCCTTCCTATTGCACGACCTTATGGAACTTGAACAGACTTCTGTGTCCATGTTGTGGGGACAAGAAGTCACAACTGAGCACGATCTGGAACTAAGGTCCTTCGAGGTCCCAACAGACTTTCAGTTTGATCAGCACGAAGGACATTGTGGTCACTTACGACGACATTTCTATCCTGAATCACCACAGATTACCCTGCCTAATCACCACATAGCGAGGCCCATCGCTTGGCTACGTTCAACATTACCATCATTAACTTGGAAATAATTTATTCCTTGAAACATTACTAAAGCCTTATGCTTTTCGACATTTCATTATTATCAAAATCAAAGCTGTGTTACAGATATCCTCTTAATACAATTAGTTTCACAGACGTATATCATATAAAAAAAAAAAAAAGATGTTTAAAATTCATCCCCAGATCAACTCTGTAGAAAGGTCAAGTGCACATGAGATTTCAGTGCAGTCTAATACCGACAGCCGGGTACAACCATTAAATCCCCAGCCAAGACACAACTCCTGAAAGAAACAATAAGAGCTGCGGACATGGACCTCGCATTCCTGCAAGAAGTAAGAACGAATACACTCCTGGATTATTATGGTGACTCTTGATGGCCCCACAGATACGAAGGTCACTCCAAAATAAATGCACAGTTAAAAAAATACAACAATTTTCATTATGAATGTTTGAAAGTTTTTACAGCGTATAGATACATCCTTCCGGCTTGTTTTCAAAATGTTCCCGTGAGTGGCGCCATCACAGCATGTCTTTAAGATGGCTGCTACATTTGACGTTCGTCAGAAGGAAAGTGCTGTCATTGAATTCCTGTGCTCTGAAAACGACACAGTGGAAAAAAACATCCACAAGAGGTTGAAAAAGGAGATGCTGCTGTCGATAGCAGTACAGTTAGTCGGTGGGCAAGCAGGTTACATGATGAAAGCGGACACGGCAATATTGAGGATCGTCCTCTCAGCGGCAAGTCTCGTACTGCTCACACTCCAGACAATGTGCAAAGAGTTAACGAATTGACGACAGCTGGTTATGTGGAGAAATGAAAATATTGTTCCTAAAGGATGTATCTACACACTATAAAATTTTCAAACATGTAGAATAAAAACTATATTAAAAAAAAAAATAGTGTGGATTTCTTTTGGAGTGACGTTCGTAGTTGTTTATCGTTTCTAGTGGTTAATTCTATTCACGTTACGAACGTAACGTACCTATCCTCCTTTCGAGGAATATCAATGACGGCACCTGTCACCCGTTTCATCAATGTTCATACACAGTCTGTCATTACCCGAAGGCGCAACAGGACCAGATTCCACTCTACTGAGGTCGGCCCGCTTTTCATAAGATGCTACGAACAAGCTGCAATTTTAATTTCGTCCATAATCAAAAATGTTCAAATGTTTGTACAATCTATGGGACTTAACTGCGGGGTTATCAGTCCCTAAATCGACCGTAGTGGCCGTGCAGACCGTGACTGGAGCGCCTTAGTCTCCTCGGTCACGTCCATAATCCTAAAGAGCAAATCACGCACTATATTCCCATACCAGAATAGGGTGCATCTATTTCTATCAACATATACATAGATACTCTGCAAGTCACACTGAAGTGCATGACGGAGGATTCATCGAACCATTTTGTAATATTTCTCAGTAGTTCCATTCTCTAATAGCTCGCGGAAAAAAGGAACAGCCGGTCGCGGTGGCCGAGGGGACTGCGGCGCGTCAGTCACGGTCTGCACGGCCACTACAGTCGGGGATTCGAATCCCCCCTCGGGCATGGATATCTGTACCGTCATTAGTATTAGCTAGTTCATAAGTAGTTTGTAAGTATAGGGACTAATGATCCCGTAGTTAAGTCCCGTAAGCTCTACAAACATTTGAAATTTTTTTTTGAAAAAGGAACATCTTGATTTCACTTATTTAATTATAATGATCATGTCTCTCTGTGTAGCTGCGTGCTAAACAAATAGGTTCGTATTCGGAAGAGAAAGTTGGTGAAAGAAATTTCGCAAATAGATCTCTCCGCGTCGAATAACGCCTTTCTTTTAATGACTTCCACACCAATTTGTGTATCACTTCCGTGACATTCTCTCTCCTATATCGCGATAATACAAAATGAGCTGCTCTTCTCCGAAGTTTCTCTAAATCGACTGTCAGTCCCACCTGGTGCGCCTCCCTCAATGCGCAGCAGTACTCCAAAATAGGACGCACGAGTGAGTGTAGTGTAGACAGTTTCTGTCGTATTTCCCAAGTGTTCTGCCAATGGAACGTACTCTTTGGTTTGCCTTCCCTACAATACTTTCTATGTGTTATTTCTAATTTATCTTGCTTGTAATCGTTATTCCTAGGTATTTAGTTGAATTGAAGCCTTTAGATTTGACTGAGTTATCGTTTAAATAAAGTTTAACGGATTTATGTTAGTGGTCGTATGATACCTGCACACTTCTCGTTATTAAGGGTCAATTGCCAATTTTTGCATCAGGCTGATATCGAAATCATTTTGCAGTTGCTTTTGATCTCTTGCGACTTTACTTACCGGTAAATGTGGGGTATAGTGTCAAAAGTCGTACTTAAATGTAGAAACACGGACTCCATTTGATATCCCTTGTCGACAGCACTCATCACATTAAGGGAGTAAAGAGGTTGCTGAGTTTCACAAAATCGATACTTTCTGAATCCGTGTTGACTATGAGTCAATAGGTCGTTCTCTTCGAGGTAGTTCATAATATTTGAGGAAAGTATATGTTCCAAAATCCTGCTGTAAACCATCGTTAATGATGTATATATTTAATTTTGCGACCGGTTGTATACCATAGCTAGGTATGGGTCTATTGCATCAACATACTCTGAAATTAACGTAATTGGTATACCTTGGGATGTGAAGATTTATTTTGCCAAGTGATTTATGTTGCTTTAATACTCAAGGGGTATGTACACCTAATTTACGCATGCTGACAACTGTTTATGATACGAATTCTGGAGTATTTACATCGTCTTCCGTAGTGAGGGAATTTCGGAAAGCTGTGTTAAGCAATTGTGCTTTAGCAGAACTGTCATCAGTTGTAACACCATTTCTGTCGTGTAATGAAGCTATTGATTGTGTTTTGCCGATTGTGTACTTTACATACGACCAGAATTTCTTACTATTCTCTACCAAATACGTCACACGGTTTCGTTGTGGAAACTATTGTAAGATTCTCGCATTGAATTTCGAGATAATTTTCTATTCTCTGTAAAAGATTACTAGTGTTGTGGATTCGCGTACATTTAAATTTGGCATGCTTTTTTCTTTGCTTTTTAAAGAGTAATCAAACCTGTTTTGTGTACCACGGCGTACAGCCTCCTTTTTTGTTAATTTGTTTTGTATAAATCTGTCAATCGATGATATTATTTCTTTGTATATAAACCACATCTCATCTGCACTCAAATTGGTAGTTTCGAGAGCCTGTAGCCGCGGTGGAGTAGCCGAGCAGTCTAAGGTTACCTCGCTGCGTAGCACGCGGTTGTTCGCCGTCGGAGGTTCGAGCCTTCCCTGGGGCATGGGTGTGTGTGTGTGTTGTCCTTAGGTTAGTTTACCTTAGTTTAAGTAGTTTGTAAGCTACGGACTGATGACCACGCAGTTTGGTCTGATAGATTTACAAACATTTGATCATGTTGGAAAGACTGGAAACTGCCACGCAGGAAAGTATTAATCGAAATTTTATCTGCTTTTTTGAATAAATATACTCTTCTATTACTTCGGTGGATTTGAAAAATCCGACACGACAACTCTGTGTTTAGTAATCCGTATGTCTGTTTTGATACTCTTTATTTGCTCCAGATTATTTGTTTCAAGCAGGCCAAGTATGTTCTCACAACCATTTAATATTCTAGAGGGTTCATGCACTAATTCTCGAGATGATTTTCTGAGAATGTGTACAGTACAATTTCGGACGCTATTTTTATGCTTGTCTCCGGTTTTGAACATGTATTTTTGCCAACATGTGGAGGGTATCTTAAAGCTGCCACCAATTACAGTTGTATGCTTTGGGCACGTTTTTGAAATTTCATCCAATTTTTCTTTGAACATTTCTGCTATTGAATTGTTTGAGCCAGAGAGTCGATAAAGACAACTAATTATTAATTTATTATCGTTGTCAGGTATAACAATCTGCTTCAATTTCGCCACAGGACAAACTGCCTGTGACAGCAATAAATACACCATCATCTATTTTATTCAATCTATATTTTCTGAGCACCATTTGACCCTTTGTAAAAATTTCAGGTGAACTTATCTCCAGCTTTAGCCACCTTTCCGTAGTTATATTGATTTGAGATTCGGTACTTTCTATTAGCGCTTGAAACTATGGTACTTTTCCCACACAGCTACCACAACTTACAGCTATTAGACTCACAGTTTTTAGATCTGTGTTCGTCCTATCTTTGACGTTTATCCTTTCAGATTTTCAGATTGAAACCCTTTATGTGTGTTCCAATAGCTCTATACCCTAAAAAACCGCCCAAAACCTCTGATTTAGACCTTCACCTGGCTCTGTATCAGTGGTCCAATCTCTTCTTCTATTTTTCAAAAGTTCTGCGGTAGCGTATTCATACACAGAGGGGAGGTGCATCTGGCGCGTGGACTCAGTCCCGTTGGGGGCAAATTTTGTACTTGTTTTGTAACAAGGGCAAAGTATTCAGATTGAAAATAAATAGGGAATTCTTAAGAAAACTACTGCATCGAAAATTATTTAGTTATTTCGAGGAGAGCCTTCCTCGTATTATCTGAAAGTGACTGACTGACAATGCTCAGGTGGTATACCGATTCAGTACCTGTAGAAACCAACTTAATTCACTTAAAGCTGACGCCAAACCATGATGAACTGCGTTTAAGCCCAAAAATTAATTTTCTTGAGGCTGGAAAACTATTTCTAAGAAATAGTGAACAGCCATAAATGCTCTAAAACATACCTGCATCACCTGGTATACATACTTATAGTAATACTAACAATAATAGTCGATTATTCTTTCAAACCAAGAAAGTTTTTGAAACAGTGGAAATTTCAAAATGTACTCACATCGGAATATGACAGAGCAGTCCTTATATCTTGCTACTATGACTAGTATAATGGTACAGCATCATCAGAAAACTGTTATAACTCTCTTTAGTTGTCTGCTGAATTGATTCCACTCTTCTGGTGTATGTCTTTATCAGATACGAATGTATCTACGTCAAGTTACACCATAGTTGGAACCTGTATTTAACGAATACTGCAGAAAGCCGATAAAATAGTTAGCAGTAACAGGCATAGTAAACGCATATCAATAATCTGTACGCAGAATTCCTTCCTTACATTACAAATCTTTATTTCATGTCATATACGAATGATCGTTTAAGGTCACGGGCCCTTATTAGATTTAATCTTGAGACGTTTAAAATTATGGTGCTGGATTGGGATTCTGATTATGAACTCGTCTTTTGCTGTTTTCAACCCGTTCAGAACGATATAGTTCGATCGTTTTGTTCATTTCTCTGGGACCGCAGACTCCTGTAGGTCTCCACGAAAGTCGTGTATGTGGATTCGAATCCTTGTACAGCGTTAAAAATATCATTACTCCATTTGAAGCACTAGTTAGGACACTCTGAACTAATACTGAAATATAATTTTTATGTCTCGTCATGTACTATCAATAACAACGATATGTGCTGTTGTTACTAATCGTGAATAGAAAGAACGTCGGTTGATTCGTTGTTCAGTTCCTTGTCAGCCATCATTATATCCTTATTAATGATTCAAACATGTCTCTGCTGGTGAAAATGATGGACTACTGACATCTGACTTCATCAGCCATGTCGGAATGGCCGACCGCTCTAAGGCGTCTTACTGTGGAACGCCTCATTACTCCCCTCATTACTCCCCTCATTACTCCCCGTCGGTCGCATATATATATATATATATATATATATATATATATATATATATATATATATATATGTGTGTGTGTGTGTGTGTGTGTGTGTTGTCCTTCTTTATGCCTGTCTGCTGCGACAATCTTAGTCATGGGCAAGTGTTGACAAAACCCGAATTCTTTGCTTGTTCAGTAATATCTGCAGGTGATGAGTTTGCTAAATGATGGTTGGGTTGTGCAGAAAGTTTTGCTGCTTCTTCTGCAAAGCTGGCAGCCGGTGATTTTCAAAACACGAGCAGTATTAATATGCATTGACCGTGTACCGTGCAAAAGGGCAATGCGTTAAGATAACAGCATCAAGGTCGTACATGTGCCATTGTTCTGTATATCAATGATGATTCCCCACACGCCTTTTGAAGACATTGATGACACTGTCGTGCTGTACGACCTCAGGCGCATTCAATCTTGATCCAACTCCGTTGTTCTTGTTTCGCAAACATAGTAAAACCGTTACGTTAGACCGCTCGCTCATAAGTGATTGTGCTTCCACGCTGATGACGTGGAACGGGCGAGTTCATTTTCTCGGGGGTAAAGTACATATGTTAACGACGTATGCTATCAATTTATACAGGGCCTTTCACTACGTTTGCCTCTGTAACTTATAAAATAATAGGTGACGGGAAATTTTAATGCAGTAGGTCAACACAAGAAATGTTACACTTTCTGCGGAGCTATGAACATAGTTTATTGTATCATTTTCCAAAGAGTTACAGCACAAATATATAATTATTTTAATGGAACAATAGTTTTTCTATCGTGATTCGTTGAAACCAGCTGCGTCCAAATCATTTTGAACTACATTCCTATCACTGTTAGTTTGGGAGCTACAACCCTTCAAAGCTTAGGGGGCGGAGGCTACGACAGCGTAGCTGACTGGCTGGTGGTCATGAGACAGTGGGCCGTGCCCCAGGGGATAGTCACTCGGCCAGTCAGCTATGCTTTCGCAGCCTCCGCCCCCGGAACTTTGAAGGGTTGTAGCTCCCAAACTAACAGTGATAGCAATGTAGTTTAAATTGATTTGGACACAGCTGGTTTAAACGAATCCAAAAAAATGTTCAAATGTCTGTAAATCTATCGGACCAAACTGCGTGGTCATCAGTCCGTAGCTTACAAACTACTTAAACCTAGGTAAACTAACCTAAGGACAACACACACACCCATGCCCCAGGGAGGACTCGAACCTCCACGACGAGCAACCGCGAGCCCCGCAGCGAGTCGCTTTAGACCGCTCAGCTAATCCACCACAGCACGAATCCAATACACAATAGAAAAAACTATTGTTCCATTTAAAAATTATATCTTTGTGGTGTAGCTCTTTCGAAAATAATACAATAAACTACGTTCATAGCTCCGCAGAAAGTGTAACATTTCTTGTGTTGACCTACCGCATTAAAATTTCGCATCACCTATTATTTTATACGTTTCAGAGGCAAACACACTTAGTGTAACACCCTATATATAAAGGATGCTTCAAAAACATCGTCAGCGCTTAATTTGTTACGCGGGAAGGCAAACTGATCGGTTTTCAAGAAGGAACCCATATCTGGAAACTCTCAGTTTGGGCACTGGAGAGTATTCAAGTCTGAGAACAAACTATTGTGACCCGACTCGTTTTGGTGCTTGCATACTGAAGATATGCAACCCTTCAGACATTTGTCTATTGAGGATGGACGTCCTTGCTCTGAATGACATATCTTCGCACGTTGTCTGAGATATGTGTGCGTTCCTTATTACGTCAATGCATCCAACAGGAGAAGCACAACGCGATATTATATTAAAAAATGGCTCCCAACTGCGTACATCGTATGTTATCAAATAGCATATATCGATGGTGCTGAGACGCTCATACATGAGCAAATACGTGCGGTGGTATTTGAACTGTTTCAATCGCTCCTCTGTAGATTTTACAGAAGTGTCACACACCATGCTCTTTCTGCGACCCCACAGAAAATAGTAAAGACGTGTCAAATCTGGCGACTGTGCTGGCCATGGAATTGGTCCACCTCTACCAATCCATCAATTAGGATATGCAACGTTGAGGTGGTTACACACAACGACATCAATGTGTGCTTGAGATCCGTCGTGTTGCGGCCACATTCCGTGCACATTTTGTGCTACTGCGTCCAACATGGTGGACAAAACATCTCGAGGAATTGTGAGGTAGATCGGTCCTGTCAGTCTATTTGGCAGTGGGTAATACCCAGGGATATGGTCACAAATTATCCCAGCCCAGATGTTAATACCAAACCTCAAAAAAAAAAAAAAAAAAAATGTACAAATGTTTGTTAATCTTATGGGACTTAACTACGGGGTCATCAGTCCCTAAACTTACGAACTACTTATGAACTACCTTATACTAAAGACGGCACAAATATCCATGCCCGAGGGGGGATTCGAACCCCCGACCGTAGTGTCCGTGCAGACCGTGACTGAAGCGCCTCAGTCTCCTCGGCCAGCGCGGCCGGCTACCAAACCTCTGTTGGTGATTGTGGACCACCTTGGCTTGAGGAATTTCGTCTGCCCAAAACTGTATGTTGTCCACGTTTACCATTCCATCTCTAGTAAACGTGCATTTACCCATGAATAGCACTAAGCTCGGGAATTGTGGCTGAAGTGTGCATTGTTGTAAATACCATTGTGCAAACTGTACCCTTAGTGGTTATCCTCCTCCTGTAATGTCTGGATTTTCTGCAGATGGTATGGATGGAGCTGGTAATCATGGACAACACGGCACTAGCGCCTGCCAGGTGCTGGTGGCCGGGTCCTCTACAAATAGTCTGTCTCCTACAACAGATGCGTTCCAGTCGAGCGCTGACGACCCGCTACATTTTTCGATACCTATCAGAGTACAAATAGTGGACAGGGTATAGTATTTGCCGGTACCAAGCACAAGGTGTTCCTGCTTTACAGTACAATGGACGAACCTCAGGCAGAAACTACCTATGTAAAACTTAACGTCATCTCGTAGGCGTCTTTCGATGGCCGCGAATGCGGAATGATGTTGGATAACTGTTTGGAATTTTTTTTTTTTTTTTTTTTTTTTTTTTTTTTTTTTTTTTTTTTTTTTTGTATACAATAGTGCAGGAGCTCTGGCATTGTAATCCGCTTTGCCGTTTGCAAGCACCATGTCCGTCATTCGAGCAGTTGTGAATTGATAAACATCGCACTGGCCGAACACACAAGGTCCACACCAGGACCGGCACAAGGGCAGTGTGGAGGAACACTGTAGAGCATGCGCAGAAATGTTATCAGGGTCAGGACGTCATTCCGGAATACACAGATGTCTGTAGGATTGCATACCTTCAGTATGCAGTCACCAAAACGGATCGGATCAAAACAGTTCGTTCCCACAAGGAGACCACATGGGTATCGGGTTTTTGGAATTTTTTCATATTTATGGTACGTGAAGTTCAGAACACAGATAATAATCAGCCAAATCCATTCAACCCAACTCTCAAAAATTCTCGAGAAAATCGACTTTAAAGTTTTCCAAGTACACATAAGTACCAATAATTGTAATAGCTGCACCGTCTGTTCGTGTAACTCAGGTGCAAGCGTTCTAGCTAGCCCTCCAAACGTAGGGTCGGTGGTTCGAATTCTAGCAAGACTTCGCCACTTCGCAGTGCACTCCTCTACGCCTCCATAGGTCTGCTACAACTTGATGTTTCTAATTAAAGACCTTCAGTTTTATTTTTACAATGGCCACCTTCACTCTATTGGCAATCTACGGGTTTTATCGACAATACGGTGGTCAAAATCACACGACTACATGTCCCACATTTTAACGTCCATGTTTTTAATCCTGAAAGACAACCATTTGATTTTGGACTTGGACCCATGTCTTTGGCCCTATTGAATTTTTAACCAATTGACGGATGAAAGCAACTATAATGTTGGGACTCAGTAGCGAATTATGACGAGAGAATAAAAAATTTAACACCTGAAGATGCGTCTCTATTGACGCGAAACCGGTAGTGGACCTGTACATAAAAGGATCTCAATAAAAACAGCTGAAGCGGCTCCAGAATTTATTGATTGTTTCATAAGAGGACATTTCTATTTCAATTTTCAAAATAGTTTCTTTTATTATATAAAGTCATACAATCAATTTTGTTAAAAGAATTGATAAATTCATAAAATAAAATAAATTTTTACAGTACGAGCTTCACTATTACTTGACAACGCTAGTCGTTGGAAAAAAAACCTGACACAACACATTTAATTAGAGATTGAAGAAAGTTTTGTATAGCTAGATCCGATAAAACCAAAAACCAAATTGTCACCTCGGAAGAATTCGAACCACAGACGCTATGGTTGTGAGGCCAGAACATTTACACTGAGCTACACCAACAGATGGTGCAAGTATTTTCTCGAGAATTTTTGGGATTCGTGTCGAATGGCTATGGCTGATTGTTATTGGCCGTTCTGAACTTCATGTATCATAAATGTGAAGAAATTCTAATATCCGATACCCATGCTGCCCAGCGGCAAGCCTAGAGCCCTGCATCCGCGTGGCGGAAGCGCGTGAGTTCCATCGCAGCCCACCACGCGGTTCACACGTGGAAGTTGGCGAGCGCGAGACCGCCCCAACTACACGCGGTTACCGCACCGCGTGGCCGGTACGCGGTTGACAGGCACTGCCGATTTGGCAGCCGCTGCCCCATCACACTAGGTTCGTTCGCGTGGCCCAAACGCTGATAGTTCCTGATATTACTGACGATTTGCAAGGCCTCCACTGCGCATGCGCGCTTTTTGACAGTTTCTAATTCTGGAGCCAACTCGAACGCTTATTTCATCTGTTTCGCAGTTTGGCCACCCATAGCGCTAGTTGGCATCTTTGCTCTCTACCGATGTTGAAAGTGAGCTTATGACTGGCGATATGTTATGTATTTCTCAATTGAGAAAACTATTTAAGTCGTCATGAAACATTTACAATTTTCCGTTAAACCAAAGTATAATAATAAAGATTAACAAGACACATTTGCCTGTAAGCCGTGTATCTGTCGAGTAAAAAATGAAAATCGCGTGACGAAACTAGGTTAACTTGCGAGTCGCGATGTTACAAAACGACCGTTCCATCAAAACATTCTTCTTGAGAAAGCTCACGTTGGCGTGAGGTGACGGACAGTGTGAATTCCGCCATTAGAAATACATTGTGCAATACATTCTGATCATAAACTTCGACAAAACGCAAAATATACGTAAAGATGTCCCCCCATTTATAAATAACGTAGTCAATTTAACCTGACAAAACCTCACACAAAAATGAGGTAAATTAGGATAGTTGTGTGTGAAAGGAATATTTGGTAACGTACAACTTCATATGCATTTTGTCCCATTATTATGAGTTACAATAAAATTTAAAAAATGAAACATACAAATTAATATACAACAATTTGCAGGTATTGCGCAAGAATTATCATCGTACATGATTTTCCCAGAAGTTACACATTTACTGTAGAAACTCCCACATTGGCACTAATAGATTTCTATAATATATAACCACAAGGAGAAACACGGAACAGTAATTGTGAGACGCTATAGTGCACAAAGCTAGATGTCGGTTATAAAAATCAATCACTGCTAATGCCTGTTGTGAACTATATTATTCTTATGTGTCAATCACTTCATTTACAGATGGCACAGAAAATCTCAGCAGGACTATTTTGACAATCCAAACTGTAAAAACATACGAATTCATCTTTAAATTCGTATGTTATGAAAATTTCCACACCTTTCATTTATAGTATGTATGGGTGTAATAAAAAGGGGACGTACTGTATTAGAAGGCCACATAAGTTGAAAGAATGCCTGACTAATATGCAAACCTCAGCCTCAATCAAGAGAAAATAAAAGACTTAGAACACAAACCTCTTCGTAAATATGCGGACTTGTCTTTTGCAGGAGGCTTGTTAAACGCTTTGGAGTCAGTCAGAAAACAGTTTGACGAAAGTCTGCTGACATAAACAAACGGTCGCAAACTATCAGCTCCGCCACTCAAACACCTGATTGGTCAGTCAGATATCGTCAGAAAGAGTCAAAAGTGCCACTCGAACGCCTCAAACCGTTCCAGACCGTCAGCAGCGCCACTCGAAAGAAGCTACTGCCTGTCACAGATAGTAGGAGAGGTTAGCGCATCGAGCATGCGCAGCTGCCAATTCGCAACCAATGTGTGACGAGTTTAAGCGCGTGGCGTCCGCATGGCCTGTGCACCTGTGCACGCGCTCGTCGTATCCTGCGGGAAAGCATCCGTCATCTTCGGTATAATTCGCCAGTACTCCCGAAGTGTATTCACGTTCCATCTTGAAGACCGATCACTTTGCCATACTACGCGTTGTTGGTGTCTTTTTCAGGAACCCTATATATAAATATAAGTTCTAATCCGAACTTAAAATAAAATAATATGCGCATGTACATGCCACAATATTTTGAGTTGTTTAACAGAAAGCAATAAAAAAAAGCCTCCTGATGATCCTGCACCTACAGTGAAACGTTTAGGATAAATAGAAAATGTACAGTGCTTTGCTCAAGGCAGACTCAACAAAGTTATAAATGTATGCTACGCAAACGCAGTGACGAGTACGAGACGAAATGTCATTACCTCTTTCTCCAGGTGAGACCGCAGTCGCTCCCTCAGAGGCACGCCCCTTTTGTCCCTGACGAGCACGTAGACGGTGCAGACGCCTGGGCAGGACCGCAGCAGCTTCTCCAGGACGAGGGTGCCGATGTAGCCGGTGGCTCCGGTGAGGAAGACGGAGGCGCCCTCGTAGAAGGCGGCCACCTGGCTGCGCCCCTCCAGCGCGCCTGCGGGCATCCACTCCAGGGCGTCCGTCTCCAGCTCCCGCTCCTCCTCCTCTGGAGTCATCACGCGGGGGTGGATCTCGCAGCACGGCATTCTGACACCCCACTGCTCAGCACCTGACCAGTGACAGACAACAGTAGTAACACATGTAAAATGTAAACTTTCACGGCCGGAATGGTCAAAATTACTAAAAATTTCCGGGCTGTTATGCCGTGGTCTAGTGGATGTATTATTAAAACCCAACGTTTCGTCCCCGACTGCGGAGGACATTCTCAAGGGGGATCGTGGCACTTTTGGATGTCCGATTCACACCCTGGCTCGCTACTGACTGAAGCCAAATTCCGTTTACAAGGGCTCGCGCACAGAGGTGTGGCGTCAGATGTTTTTGACATGCGTGCGCAATTAGTCGTTGTCTATTGCCTCCGTCCGTTAATGTCGTCCCATGGTGGAAGACTGTTACATTTCTTCTTCTTCAAAACCGGAATCCAGATATCATTTAGTTTCACTCCGTCCTCCATCCGATTGAAATTATTGGGGTGTTTTACAATTTCTATAGCCTCTCTATACAGTCTTTCGTGGTATCCATTTGTGGCTGCTAAAACCTGAGTCTTATAAAAAAGAATAAGGTGGTCCCCTGGTTGAAACGCATGTTCAGCTACAGCTGATCTGTCAGGCTCTCCCCTTTTACAGTTCCCCTTGTGCTCATCTAATCGTTTTTTGACTGTTCTTTTTGTGGTACCCTATAAGTCCCCACAGCTACACGGAATCCTATAAATTCCTGCTGTTTCCAGCGGTTTGCGAGCATCCTTTTCCGATTTCAGGTGATCCTGTATCTTCCGAGTAGGTTTGTAAATGAATGGCAGCTGGGCCATACAGTTCATCGGAAGCCCACACACACACAGACCGTTATCTGCACCGGGATTCAAACCACCACCCACAGCAAAAGCGGGGCATTATAAAGACGTTGGCGGACAGAGTAAGGAACATCTGCGAACCGGAATTACTCGACGCGGAATTGAAACGCCTGAGTAATGCTTTACTTAAGAATGGCTATTCGTCTACAGAGATAAGGAGAGCTTTGAGACCGACACGTATAGTTGAAAACGATGAAAGGGTTCCTGTGAAATCTAAAGTCTTCCTACCTTTTATTAAGGACGTCACCGACCGCATCGGTAAAATTTGGACGAAACGGAATGTTGCCGTCATTTACAAACCTACTCGGAAGATACAGGATCACCTGAAATCGGCAAAGGATGCTCGCAAATCGCTGGGAAAAGCAGGAATTTATAGGATTCCGTGTAGCTGTGGAGACGTATACGTGGGTACCACAAAAAGAACAGTCAAAAAACGACTAGATGAGCACAAGGGGAACTGTAGAAGGGGAGAGCCCGACAGATCAGCTGTAGCTGAACATGCGTTTCAACCAGGGGACCACCTTATTCAATTTGACAAGACTCAGGTTTTAGCAGCCACAAATGGATACCACGATTATAGGATTCCGTGTAGCTGTGGGGACGTATACGTGGTACCACAAAAAGAACAGTCAAAAAATGATTAGATGAACACAAGGGGAACTGTAGAAGGGGAGAGCCCGACAGCTCAGCTGTAGCTGAACATGCGTTTCAACCAGGGGACCACCTTATTCAATTTGATAAGACTCAGGTTTTAGCAGCCACAAATGGATACCACGAAAGACTGTATAGAGAGGCTATAGAAATTGTAAAACACCCCAATAATTTCAATAGGATGGAGAAGGGCGTGAAACTAAATGATATCTGGATTCCGGTTTTGAACAAGAAATGTAACAGTCTTCCACCACGGGACGACATTAACGGACGGAGGCAATCGGCAACGACGAATTGCGCGCGCATGTCAAAAACATCTGACGTCACACCACTGCGCGCGAGCCCTTGTAAACGGAGTTTGGCTTCAGTCAGTAGCGAGCCAGGGTGTGAATCGGACATCCAAAAGCGCCACGATCCCCCTTGAGAATGTCCTCCGCAGTCGGGGACGAAACGTTGGGTTTTAATAATAAATCCACTAGACCACGGCATAACAATCCGGAAATTTTTAGTAATTTTGAATAATAACACATGCCTGAGAATAAGCTGCAGACGCAAATATAGAAAACATCAACGTACACTATTAAGCTACCGCTGAGTTTAGTACGAGTCCAGCCGGCCGCGGTGGCCGAGGTGACTGAGGCGCTCCAGTCACGGTCAGCACGGCCCCTGCGGTCGGGGGTTCGAATCCCCCCTCGGGCATGGATATTTGTGCCATCCTAGTTCATAAGTAGTTTGTAAGTTTAGGGACTGATGACCCCGTAGTTAAGTCCCATAAGCTTAATAAAAAATAAATAAATAAATAAATAAATAAATAAAAATAAAAAAATGAAAATAGTACGAGTCCCACACACAGACGGTGTGAAGCGAAGGAAAATTGTGTTACAGAACTATCAGTTTAACAAATTACGGTTGCAAAATAACAGAAATTATTTACAGACGAATGGAAAAACCAGTGCAATCCGACCTTCGGGAAGATCAGTTTGGGTTTACGAGAAATGTAGGAACACGTGAGGCAATACTTACATTACAACTTATCTTAGAAGATAGTTTAAGGAAAGGGAAACCTATGTATTTAGCATTTGTGGATCTAGAGAAAGCTTTTGACAATGTTGACTGGAATACACTCTTTCGAATTGTGAAGGTAGGAGGGGTAAAATATAGGAAGCGAAGAGTTATATTCAACTTGTACAAAAACCTGACAGCAGTTATTAGAGTCGAAGGTCATGAAAGGGTTGGGAAGGGAGTAAGAAAGGGTTGTAGCCTTTATCCAATGCGGTTCGATCTGTACATTGAGCAAGCTGTGAGGGAGTGCAAGTAAAAGTTTGGAGAGGAAATGGAAGTCCGGCTGGACGTGGGGTCTCAGCCCATCCACCATACTCTACACATACCACTCCCTAATGCATCCCATCCTCTGCACCTTCCACCCAGCCTGAATATTCGCTCCTCCTCCCTATCATAAATCCCTCCAAATCCTAAAACCCTGCTCCACACTTAGCACTTCCGCCTCCCTACCATCATGCGGATCTTCTATGATCTTATTTCTTTCCCACACCTTCTGAAGTTCTTGCAACATATTAGAATCCCATCAACCCCTGGTTTCTCCCCAACTCTTAAACCCCGGGCCTCTGCCGTCCCTTTACCAATGCATCCCTCCTGCCCTACACCTGCACACCCTCCACATCCTCTCTGAGGGTAACTTTTGGTACCTGTCGCCACATCTACCCTTATTATGAGCCCTAGTCCCATCCCCATCCCATATATGATATCCCCTCTTCAACCCTCCCACTCTTGGTCTCCCTCCCACCTTTCCCCTAGAAGTTCTTCCGCCATTCCTCCCCCCACCCCCCTTCCTCTTACTCTCCTTTTCCCACCCGTCTGTGCATCCTCTCTTTTCCTGTCCCCTTTGGGGTTGCTGTGCTCGTCATTATAACCTACGCCGATTTTAGGAGCGTACAGTGATGTAGTGCTAGAATCTTCAATGTTTTCCAAGTTCTGCAACCACCGTTACACGGCAGAACTAGTGTTGCTTCTGATATTTTACTCAGCGTCTACGTTTTCATCACCGTTTCCGAATTGGTTTTAACTTCAGTGTTGTTAGCCACTGTGGCACCGTCTTAACTGATTATGTATGTACTTCGCATCATTTTAAATCAATTGTTAGCCCATGTCTCCTTTATATGTCAAAATCTCAGTTTTTACTCGCCTTCATATATTTACGTTATTCTCCTCGGTAATTGTCAATGCACTTGGTTGTAGATCGGCGCCGAGGCCGTGTATAGCGGAAAAGTAGTAAGCGAGAAAATTATTATATTAAGTTAGATTATTTAAATTATTTTTTCGTTAATCAGCACACAAATACGCAACATTCGAACCCTATTACAACTCGATACTCAAAAATTCACTTTTTTCGGTCCACCCTAATTCACATGGTGTTGGGAGGGGGTGTTCAGGAACAGGCGTTTGTTGGGAGGGATGGGGCAAACGTTATGATATATGAGTGTGCAACGTGGGTGTACCATAGGAAGCTGTGGTGGCGTGGGGGAAGGGGGGTGACGACAAAGAAAGAATACAGGTGTACTTTATACTCGGGTAACTTGCTGGGAGAAGGTGAAGTGTGGGGATCGATGGGGTGGACAGGAACAGTAGCTCTGGAATGACAAGAGTGGGACAAGCTTGATGTTTATAGGAGTATGTAGGGTAGGGGCCACCATAGGTGTTACAGGTGGGAGGGGAGGTGAGATTGGGACAGTTCTTCAGGAAACATGCCAACTTACAGTGAGGACAGGTGGGCGGATTGAGGCAATTCTACTAAGGTTGAAACACATCCACTGATTGTGTGGTCATGTTCCATTTTGATTTATTCTTTAACCTAAAGTGTCTCTGCACCATCAATGTTATCTTTCTGTGTGTTAATTATTTTATTATTTTATCGGTGATCAATGCCCCATGTTTATGTATGTTTCCCCCATATTTATATATGTTTCCACCCATGTGATTGAACTTGTATGTTTATGTGAATGTGGAAAGTTACTTTTAATATTGCTGACTGCCGCGCAGTGGCTTACAGTCGCAGCCTCATTTTGCTGTAGTTAAGAATGCATGGCTTCGTTTCTTGTCTGCGCTGGTGTCTGCTGGTTGGCCAGAGACAAGCTTACTTGGTAAGGTAGCGAGGTGGCAGTGTCCTTAGTGTCGCAACAACCTAATCTTGGACGAACTAGGTGAGAGGAGACCTCTCTGGAAGAGGTTGTAGAGGGAATTGTCTTCGCCAGGTTGTATGCACGGTCACTACGGTCGGGGGTTCGAATCCCCCCTCGGGCATGGATATTTGTGCCGTCCTAGTTCGTAAGTAGTTCATAAGTAGTTTGTAAGTTTAGGGACTGATGACCTCGTAGTTAAGTCCCTTAAGTTTAACAAACATTTGAACATTTGATTTCTTCGCCAGGTAGCAAGGGTTGGCAGACAGGAGGCTTCAGCGCGCTCTATAACCGGTATATGGGGGTGGAAAGTTTTTCCATGGCCTTAGGGGTTCACTCTTCACTCTTCATTCTGGTTCCGATGACTGTGCAAGTAAGTACTCCGCTGAATCGCGCTGAGGGGAAGGCATGCTGTTAGGACTTTGCTTTCTTTGTTATCAGGCAGTGTAGGTTTTTCAATGATTGTTTTCTTGAGTAATTCTTTCGCTTTGCGAGGTGAAGTGTTTCTGAATTTACAGAACTTGAGTAAATTCAGTGTAAATTTATTATTTGCATTTTCATTCCAGTGATGATTGTGTGTCCGGTTTTGCTCAAGTTAGAATGCACATGTGTGGCTTTCAGCCTTTGTTTAAACCTAGTATGTTTGAATTTCCTTTGTGTGTGTGTGTGGTTTTTTTTATTTTTTCTAACTTTTCACGTCGCGTCTGTACCCGCGAGTATGTTAAATATTTCTCAGATTTTCTAGCTTGAGTTCATCTTTCCTGTATTGTATGACCGATTGCGCCACTTGCTTTCATAATGGTTGCTACTTTGGCCATTAGCCATGTTTTTGTTAATACTAGCTTTCTTCTATACGAAGTCTCGTGTTTGCTTTTATCGCTTATTCTAAATTAATTTCTGTTTGTAAATGCTATGAAATTCGGCGTGGTCGCAAACCATGTGCTACTAACCTAAGGACAACACATACACCCATGCCCCAGGGAGGACTCGAACCTCCGGCGGCGAGCAACCGCGCGCTCCGCAGCGAGACGCCTTAGACCGCTCAGCTACTCCACCATGGCATTAGAAATAGTCATATAAATTTGGTATGTACGTAATATACAGTTAGTTGGTCACATATTACTGTCATTACTTTTTATTTTTCTATTTCTTAGTTGTGATAAGTTACCTTTGTTCGCCATGTTGTCAGACCGGGGTAATGCCGCCATCCTGGAAAGGGTAATGCCGCCATCTTGGAAAGGTGGCGGCATTACTCCAGGTCACAGTGGAATGATTCTTATGCGATTTTCATCCGATTTCAGATGCCGCGTGTCCGAAAAAGGAATACCATGAAAGGAAGACGGATTGAAAAAGAGTTACAGGCGGCTATAAATCTAGTTGCTGAAGGAAAGTCAGTTAAAAGTGTCGCCCTAGCATTTAAAGTACCTCGATTTACACTTCGAGACAGATTAAGAAACAACGAAACCTTTAGCCCCAGGAAGGATAGACACTCATGTTTTAGCCAGGAACAGGAAGCAGAACTCGCTAAAAGAGTCATTGAACTATCTAATCTCTTTTATGGAATCACCATTACAGATTTAAGAAGGTCAGCATTTGATTTGGCCGAGAAACTACAAATTAAACACACGTTCAACCGAGAAAGAAAAATGACGGGAGAAGACTGGATATTAGGATTTCGGCGAAGAAATCCAGAAGTTTCATTGCGTAATCCATCTCCAACAAGCATCAGCAGAGTGACAGGGTTCAATAAAGGGGAAGTTGACCTATTTTTCAAAAACCTAAACTCAATTATGGATAAATATCACTTTGAACCATCCAGATCTACAATATGGACGAGACTGGTATCTCTTCAGTTCAAAAACCAGGCCATTTTTTAGGCCTGGAGGAGCGACAAGCTGGGAGAGAGGACGTAATATTACAGCTGTATGTGCTATGAGTGCATCTAGGCAGTATGTACCCCCAATGTTTATTTTCCCAGAAAGAGGATGATGCCCTTAGTTGAGAGAGATGGACCGACAAGTGCACTGTATAAATGCTCTCACAACGGATGGTCAAATGAAGAACTTTTTCTTGACTGGCTTAAACATATTAATAAGTTTACTAAGCCATCAGAACAGGAGCCCGTTCTCCTGGTACTAGATAATCACGGTAGCCACATATCCCTGGATTCGTCGTGCAAACCACATTCATATGATCTCAATCACTCCACACACATCTCATCTGATGCAACCTCTTGATGTTACAGCTTCTGGCCCCCTGAAAAGTTCATTCAACAGAGAATGTGACAAATTCATGCGATCACTGCGATCACATGTGTACAGGAAGATAACACCATACGACATTGCTGTGATTTTCAATGCTGCGTATATGAATGTGGCAACTATTGGAAAAGGTGTTACTGGGTTTGCAAGCACTGGAATCTTCCCAACAAAGGCTGACAAATTTAAAGATGAGGACTTTGCACCAGCTCAATTTATACAGACTTTGGTGATTGTGTTAGAACGACTGACTTCTTCATCTTCTTGTTCATCAGACAGCATATCTGAAGATGGTCGTCACAACTCAAATAGCCCTCAATTGAGAACATGCCCACAGAAGACAAACAACACAGTATTAGATTGTGGAGAGCTTAGCAATTATGTAGATGGATTGCCTGGGGTTGCTGGTTGCTCTGGAAAGTCTTCAGGAACTAGGTCTAAAGATGTAAATGTATTTTTTCAAGTTTCAGATAAGTTATCGCCAATTTCCAAAGGAGCAGTTAACCAGGTCAAAGAAAACTCAGCTGTTCTCACTTCCAGTCCGATAAAAGCTGCTCTTGAACAAAGGGAAGCCGAAAGAATTGAACAAAATTGTAAGAAAAAGTTAGCTGCCAAAAAAGCAGCCATCACACTTTTAGAAAGTGTGTCAAAAATACAACATGAAAAGAAAGATACTAGGGTAAAAAAAGACCCAAGAAAGCAAAAAAAAAAAAAAAAAAAAAAAAAAAAAAAAAAAAAAAAAAAAAAAAAAAAAAAAATTGTCTTTAACCCGAAGAATAAAATTTGAAGAATCTTCAAGTGAAGATAAATGCATTTAGACGAGAAATCGTTGTGCGATGATGATGAGGTTGACGATGCCTTTGATATCCGTTCAAAAGACGTTGAGCTGTGCCTCGTTTGTGGAGAGTACGGTTTTAATGAACTTTGGTATAGGTGCAAAATGTATAGGAAATAGGCCCACTCGGAATGTAGTGGTGCAGACTCCGAAAATAATTATGTATGCGATTTTTGCCAGTTTTAAGATCAACTATATAAAACATTATTTTTGGCAGGATTATAATTAATTTAGTTTCTAAATTACATTATTAATTTCTAAATAAGTAGTTTAGCATAGGTTAAATTCATTAAGAAACTAAGTAGATTTTTGGGGACTACCTGCCATGTTTATAAATGTAATTGAAACATGTATTGTTTGGTTTAATAAACTTACATTTCACTTAAACTATCTTTTATTACATTTCCAATGATTTTTTAGTTTTAAACCATATGGCGTCATTACCCCAAGAGGGTGGCGGAATTACCCCAGTATATGGGGTATTGTCGCCACTGTGTAGACTTTTTAAAATTATTTTTTATGGTTTTAGAGTGACGAGAAAGCATAAAAAAATACAACGAGTGGATAACTAATCATAGAATGCAATTCCATTTTAATTTGTAAAATATACAGGTCTCTGAGTGAAATAAAAATAGTTTATGCTTAAGGTGGCGCCATTCCGCCGGTCTCCCCTACGCCTAGATATTTGAACGACGCGACTGCATCAAGAAGCTCACTACCAATGCTGTATTCGAAACATTATGCGATTGTTTTTTCTACTCATGCCCATCACCTTACACTTTTCTACATTTGTAGCTAGCTGCCATTCTTCACACCACCTCGAAATTTTTTAATATACATGAAATATTTTGTATGCCATCCTGTATGCTATTACAGTCAATTCAAGAAGCCACCCTCCACATACACCACAGCATCGTCAGCAAACAGCCGCAAATTACAAGTTACTCTGTCCATCAGATCATTTATTTAGATAGAAAATAGCAGTGGTGTTATGGCACTCCTCTGGGGCACGCCTGACGATTCACTCGTCTCTGATGAACACTCGCCGTCGAGAAACACTTACTGCATTCTATTACTTAGGAAGTCTTCCAGCTAGTCACAAATCCGCGAACCAATTAGCAGTCTGAAGTGTGGCATCGCGTCAAATGCTTTTTTGAAATCGAGAAAAACACAATCTGCCTGTTGCTCTTCACCCATGGCTCACAAGATGTCATGTGAGAAAACGGCAGGCTGAGTTTCACACGAACGATCTTTCGTAAACACGCTTCTAGCCTTCTTGATTGGTTTATTATCTTTGGTCATCACTGGCGAAATGACGATATCATGATCACTAACTCTGTCTCTACACTGACATCAGTAATAAGGTCGGGCCTGTTTGTACGTACATAAGGGTGAAAATATTTCCGTTGCGTGTGGTATGTCGGTATAAATGACCGAGACAGTTTTCATAAAACGTGTCTAATAGCAGTTCGCAAGACTGCTTGTCTGTACCGTCTGAAATGAAACTAGAGAGGTCCCAAACTACACTCTTAAGGTTGAAGTCTCGTCCGACTAATACTGCATGACCCGGATACCTACACACTACCTGTCGTAGACTTCCTTTTAACGACTTTATAACTGCTACAATAGTATTAGGGACGCGGTAAAACACATAACTATTAGCTTTACTACTCTTAGACCTGTTATACGCACCCAGTTAACTTCACAATTACTCCCAATTTCGACTTCAGTAGAAACATTATCTTCGTCCACGGCGATGAAAACTCCCCCTCCAGTTGTGTACGTTCAGTCTTTCCGATATACATTCCATGCCTCGCTAAATATTTCAGAACTTTCCACATCATGATTTCGGTGCCTAGAACTAACTGAGCACAATAATTTCCATGCAGCGCGGTAAATTCGGGAACTTTGTTTTTAATGCTTTGAAAGTTCGCGGCTACTATTTTGATACTCAAATTATTGATCTGAATGCGGCTTGAATTAGCTGTCTGAATGAAACTTTCATTCTGCAGCGGAGTGTGCGCTGATATGAAACTTCCTGGCAGATTAAAATTGTGTGCCGGAACCGGGACTCGTACCTTGGACCTTTGCCTTTCGCGGGCAAGCGCACTACCGACTGTGCTATCCCGACACGACTCACGATGCCGCCTCACAACTTTACTTCCGCCAGTACCTCGCCTACTACTTTCCAAACTTCACAGAAGCTCTCCTGCGAACCATGCAAGACTAGCACTCCTAGGAAGAAAGGATATGGTGGAGACATGGCTTAGCCACAGGCTAAGGGATGTTTCCAGAATGAATCTTTCATTCTGCAGCGGAGTGTGCGCTGATATGAAACTTCCTGGCAGATTAAAATTGTGTGCCGGAACCGGGACTCGTACCTGGGACCTTTGCCTTTCGCGGGCAAGCGCACTACCGACTGTGCTATCCCGACACGACTCACGATGCCGCCTCACAACTTTACGTCCGCCAGTACCTCGCCTCCTACTTTCCAAACTTCACAGAAGCTCTCCTGCGAACCATGCAAGACTAGCACTCCTAGGAAGAAAGGATATGGTGGAGACATGGCTTAGCCACAGGCTAAGGGATGTTTCCAGAATGAATCTTTCACTCTGCAGCGGAGTGTGCGCTGATATGAAACTTCCTGGCAGATTAAAATTGTGTGCCGGAACCGGGACTCGAGCCTGGGACCTTTGCCTTTCACGGGCAAGCGCACTACCGACTGTGCTATCCTGACACGATTCACCATTCGCTGTCTAGCTGCCGTCGAGTGAAGACCTGCCTGCTAGTGCTGCGCGTAACTTAGCTTCTCGTGTGTGTTTGTTTACGTTCAGTTAATTGTTCTTTCTGTGAGTGTTTACATCTGAAATTTGTGGAATTGCGTCTCTAAGCTTGCCGTACGTCCACGTTTCGCCTATTGGCGGGATCTCGGTTTTCACCGAAATCTACACGCTACTGAAACGTCATGGCTGATTCCCTGAGGAAGAACACACTGATCTTCTCGTTCCAGAAAGAAACCCGGCATGTTCAACCAACTGCACTCGAAATCCTGGATTGGCTGTATGAGGTAATGGGCATTGATAATGATCTTGCACATACCACTCAGTTAGATTCTGATGAATACTGTCTTTTTATTAAGTTTTTTAGTTCTGTGACAATTGATAAAATTTTGGGAAAGTGGGGTAGCTCTGTTGAGTTTGAACATAGAGATGGGTCCAAAAGCAAGGTTTCAATTAGGAAAGCTGATACCAAGTATATAAAAGTGAGAGTCTTAAATTTACCGATAGAGATGGATAATATTTTAATTAAGGAGGCACTTTCCAAATATGGTGACGTGCTCTCGATAGAAAATGAAAGGTGGTCAAAACACTACAAATTACAGTGTTACAATGGTATACGTGCTGTAGAAATGGATGTAAAGACGAATATTCCGTCATATATGACAGTGCATGGATACAAAGCACACATTGTGTATTCAGGACAAGAACCAACTTGTCAGATATGCAATGAATCTGGGCATTTTAGGTTAGACTGTCCACGACGATACACGGTACTGAAAAGTAATTATGTAAAGCGGCAACGGCTCACCCTTGGTGAAGTGATGCCTCCTACTGCGATACCCTCCTCTGTTAATGACGCCACGGAAAGTATCACGGATATGACCAATGTTGATAAAGAATTTCCACCTTCAACGACACCTGCAAGTTATAGTCTATCTGTCCGAGAAAATGATCAGCAACCCAAGAAAAGACCGCTAGAAACAACTGAAGATCGTTCTGATGATGATTCCTCTTGCACTCTTCCCGTTCGTAAACAAAAGCAGTGCGAAGGGGGAGACGAAGAGCCCACAGTAAACACTGCTATGGAAGTGGAAACTGCAGTGAAGGAATCAAAGGCATTGGATGAGGAAGAAAAAGGTGCAGTAGTAGACGAACCTGTCACGATTCTGTCTGGCGCGGAGGAGAAGGAAGTAAACTCCGACGAGCCGGTAGAATCAGGGGAAACAGAGGAATCAGGAAAACAGCAACAAGACGCCGCGGCCGCAGTGATACCCGCCGCGCATGAGCGCGAACAGCAGGGCGGCAGTTTCCGCCAGTCCCCGCCTGAGCGTCCCTCGCAACCGACGGACGTAAACAAGGAAACTGTGAAGGAGGTGCCGGCGACTCAGGATGGCCGCCGCCGCCGAATAAAGCCGCAACCAAATCTGAAAGTTGCTCGTAATCAAGGAAACCAACAACCTGCCATGGGCGCTCCGAAGTCACGTAATATAAAATACGAAATAGTCACTGCAGATGCCTCGAAAGAAAACACAAAAAATGATTCCTTACCAGTTACTCCACACAAGGATCAAAGAGATAAATCCCAAGCACCGGAGTCTAGAGAAAATACTTAAGTGTAGATCAAATAGTGTGCCAATGATCATGAACTGTTATTTCTTTTTTCGTTCTTCTGTAAATCTTCAGGTTTTCTATATCAGTCAAGTTTTCGTTATAAATTCTATGATTTCAATTACTGTCAGCACAGTAGTGTCTTAAAACAGTTTATTATTTGTTACCATTATTCCTTGAGGGTAACTTAAAGCTTTAGTTAATTATTTTCCCTCTCGCTTACCTAATGATGCAAGCGTATACTGTAGCTACTATGAATATCAATAAGATTCACTCATAGTGACTAAAATTTAAATGTTAGAATGGCTACAAGTAGTATTACAATGGCGCAATCTTATACGATTACTACAGTAAACATAAATAAAATAACATCAGAATTGAAACTGGCGGCGCTTAAAGAATTTCTATACGACTCTGGAACCGATATTGCCTTGCTACAGGAAGTTTTAATGCCCGATCTTAGTATACCAGGATTTATTTCTTACATTAACGTCTCACTTGAAACAAGTGTAGGAACGGCTGTATTAATACGACATGGCATTCCAGTAACAGATGTGGAACGATTGGAATCCGGAAGAGGGATAGGGTTAAAGATCTACGATGTGACAATAATCAACTTGTACGCTCCTTCCGGGTCTTCACATCGATCTGACAGATCAAAGTTTTTTAAAGAAGACATCATATACCTATTACGAAGAAATCCAAGCCAACTCATAATTGGTGGTGATTTTAATAGTGTTTTAAATCGTAAAGATCAGATCCCCAATTTTAATTTTTGTAATGAATTAAATCATCTAGTTACGAACCTGAATTTAAAAGATGCGTGGGAAATCAAGTATCCTACTGCTGTCGAATTTACTTTCGTCACATCAAATTCATGTAGCAGAATTGACAGGGTATATGTTGCTCAAGATCTTACATCCTCCGTAACAAAAGTAGAAACTATTCCTACGTACTTTTCGGACCATTCCAGTTTGTTGATCTGCATAAATTTGCGACCACAGCCTATACGTCAGTTCAGGAGTCACTGGAATTTAAACGTCTCGTTGTTGCGAGACAGTGATTTAGAAGACACACTAAAGGAAGCCTGGACAGTGTGCCTGCGTGCGCTTAACAGATATGCAACCACTATCGATTGGTGGACAAAAAGAGCGAAGCCGAAGCTGAGGAAGGTTTTAATGCAATATAGTAGTCAGACGGCAAGATGTATTAAGAATAATATAGAGTTTTATTATTCAATCTTAAGAGAGTTATATAGCCAGACATCTGCATCGACCCTTCCCCTGGAAGACATTAAAAAAGTCAAAGCGAAATTGCTCACTATTAAAAGGAAGCAATTAGAAGGATTAAAAATAAAATCAAAAGCGAAATCAGTTACAGAGGATGAAATGACTTCTCTCTATCATTTACTAAAACATGCTAAGAACAGGAAGAGATCGTTTATTGATGAAATCAGAACAAAACATGGCATTACTCTAAAAACCCAGAAGGATATTGTTAATGAAGTGCATCGTTATTATAATGAATTCTATTCTGGAAATGCAGGAGGGGTTGAAAATTCTGATAATTTCTTTAACATTATAGTCCCACAGCTGACGGAAAGTGATAATCAGGAATTCCTTTCTGAGGTTAATGAAGAGGACGTTTATGAGTCTCTCTGCAGTTCACCATTAAAAAAATCCCCAGGACCCGATGGTTTGCCAGTGGAATTTTACGTTCGTTACTGGCCAATTGTCGGTGAGAAAATTACTGAGATGGTGAATGAGGTTATTAAGGCAAAAATGATACCACCTGAATTTAAAGAGAGCAAAATTGTACTCGTCCCTAAAAGTAAAGGGAACAAAGACCTAAATAACTTTCGCCCAGTTTCGTTGCTGAATTCAGACTACAAAATTGTTGCTAGAGTTTTAAATAAAAAGTTTTCATCATTAACACACAAAATCATTAGTCAACATCAAAATTGTGCCGCGGGGAGAAATATATTTCATACTTTAGTTGATTTTAGAGATGTCATTGCAATCACCTCTGTAACGAACATAAAATGTGCGTTGACTTTTTTGGACTTCCATAAAGCCTTCGATGTGGTAAACCATGAATACCTGCTGCAGACTTTACAGCGTCTGGGATTCAATCAACAGGCCTTGTCTCTGATCCGAAACATTGCCACAGGAATAAATGCAAGAATAGCTGTCAACGGCCAAACAACAAAACTGCTACAAGTCAGACGAGGTGTTCCTCAAGGAAGTCCCCTTTCCATGACCCTATTCGCCATCTCACTGGACCCGTTTCTCAGACATGTTCATGACAAATTAACAGGCATCACACTAGGAGGACATAAAACTATTACAAGAGCTTATGCTGACGATGTAGGAATTGTCATAAGAAATATGGAAGATATAGACACATTAGAAACAGTAACGAGAACTTACTGTAGTTTGTCTGGAGCAAACGCAAATGAAAAGAAAAGCAAAATCTTAAATCTTAGAGGTTTTGACAAAATAAACATGGAATGGGCAAAAGTGGTGAAGCAGCATAAAAGCCTAGGAATAACACTAACAACAAACGCCATGAAAATGGCTGCAATAAACTGGAAAGACACCTCCGAAACACTTCGAGGTGCTATAATGGAGAACTTATCACGTTCCTTAAATCAGTTTCAGAGGGTTAAGTACATGAACTTATGTATCCTGTCCAAAGCATACTATACAGCCCAAGTATTTCCAATACCAAGGATGATAGCCCGGAAAATTATGTCCAGAATTACAAACTTCCTGTGGAAAGGAGAAATATTTCGAACAGCAGTCAAGGTAGCCACCTTAGATCCGAGACATGGCGGTTTAGGTCTAACTGACATCACAAGCAAAGCTTCGGCACTTTTCGTCAAGAGGCAAATGAATGTAATAAGAGAATCTCAAGACAGTATTACCAGTCAGCTCTTTGAAATCGTTAAACCAGAAAATCTACAACCCCCTATTGATGTGCGAAAAATAAATAGTCGTCTACAGCATGTGAGAACATTTTATATTGAACTAAGTTATTTGAGTACTGGACTTCGACAAGCTCAACAGATAACATCAGGAGCAATCATGAGGGAAAGGTGGAAAAGTGAAGGCAGAAATAAAATAGAAAGACAGTATCCAAATTTAGACTGGAATGCTATCTGGGAAAACATCAACTTAAAAGTCCTGACCTCCGATATAAGAACAACGTGGTACAAATCAGTGAACAACATCATTAGTACTCACGAAAGACTCTACGAAATTGGTCTCAGTGATACCATTCTGTGTCAACGATGCCATCTAACAGATACAATAACACATAGATATACATGCGGTGGGAATATAAATAATTGGAACTGGATTAAAGAGCAAATTGCATTTATTACAAGGACATCACCCAACAATATAACATCAACTGTTCTTCATAGACCTCAAGAACGGTACTTTCCAGACGCAAAAAATAACGCCGTGTACTGGCTGATAGGAAATTATGTAAATTATGCCATCAACAACCTGGGACCAGACAACATCATAGACTTCCAGATGTATATACGGAACGAATACTACAAAATTAATAGGTATATGGATCACAAGAAAAAGTTCGGTAACATGTTGAAAATTGTATTTGAAAGAATGGGGATCGGATAAAATACTAAATACATGACTCAATAACAACACGCTATTTCCCTTACCCTGTTTTCTGGATGGACTTAATTTAGGAAAAAAGTGGCGTTTTTTTTTTAGGCGAGGCAATTAGATTGGGTATGGTTAGTTAGGTGCCAACGCCTGAAGTGGAGAAGCACAGGAAAAAAAAGGTTGGATACAAAAAATAAATAAAACAAAAAAGAAAAAAGGTTCTTGTTTGATAATAATAAAAAAAAGTCGCAAAAAAAATTACAAAAAATTGTCCTGATGCAAGTCTTTCAGAAGGACGAGAAAAAAAATAGGCAACGATAAAAAAAAAAGAGGCAGTCAGTGCTGCGTAAAAAAAAAAAAAAAAAAAAAAAGAAAAAAAAAAAAACCTGTGCTATCCCGACACGACTCACGATGCCGCCTCACAACTTTATTTCCGCCAGTACCTCGCCTCCTACTTTCCAAACTTCACAGAAGCTCTCCTGCGAACCATGCAAGACTAGCACTGCTGGAAGAAAGGATATGGTGGAGACATGGCTTAGCCACAGCCTAAGGGATGTTTCCAGAATGAAACTTTCACTCTGCAGCGAAGTGTGCGCTGATATGAAACTTCCTGGGAGATTAAAATTGTGTGCCGGAAACGGGACTCGAACCTTGGACCTTTGCCTTCCACGGGGAAGCGCTCTACCGCAGAGCGCTCGGCCACCGCGGTCGACTTCTGTTGGAGGCATTTTGTTGTTACCTACGTAGTCGCCGGCCGCGGTGGCCGAGGTGACTGAGGCGCTCCAGTCACGGTCAGCACGGCCACTACGGTCGGGGGTTCGAATCCTCCCTCGGGCATGGATATTTGTGCCGTCTTAGTTCGTAAGTAGTTCATAAGTAGTTTGTAACTTTAGGGACTAATGACCCCGTAGTTAAGTCCCATAAGCTTAATAAACATTTGAACATTTTTTTCCTACGTAGTCCTATATCACAGAACACACGCAACATATGCACAAGCACGGAAATAAGCCATTTATTAGAGGTAAAGCAGGAATTCCACTCTTTTGATTTCGTAAAGAGTGTGACTCCAGAAACTGATGTCGCTGACAACTGTCGCTGGAGCGTGCTGCGGTCGCGTGTAGCTCGTTGAGGCACACGTGTCGTATGCAGAAATGTGTTCAGCCGCACGTTGGACTCGGCACGTTGACCATACGCGTTCAGACACATGCTCCGTGTGCCGACGGCTTTAGAGTATGTGACCATTCCCGCCATGACTGAGTCGCCTCTTCCTCGTTGTGATAGAAAATTTGAAAATTGACACGTACCAAAGAAGAGCTAGTAGATGAGTTGCGTTTCTTGGCCGAGACAGAACCGGCGTAAAGCGGGAATCCTTCGAAGAACGGTGGACTCAGTTGCACGTCGATGTGTTGCAGAGGTCAGAGCGCGTCTAGAACTAATTCGCGGACGTTTTTGTCAAGTGAGAAACTGTGATAGTTATGCAACGCAATACCGGCGCCATTGTTCGGAAAGCAGGCCCTCATTATTCGAGGTTGGTGGGACACAATAGTGGCCAAGGCCGCGGAGGTCGGCCTCGCAGACGGAAGTCCCTACCGCCGCACGGGCTTCCGTTGTCGCCACGCATATATCCAGCGCTGAGTTTTCGTCTTACAAGGAGACCACGTGGGTATCGGATTTTCGAATTTCTTCATGTTTATGGTACGTGAAGTTCAGAACTTAAATAACAATCAGCCAAAGCCATTCTACACATGACCACTAAAAGAAATCCGCTGAACTATAATTATGCGATAAATCAGTCAGACCTTAAGGTCGTAGATTCTGCCAAATACCTAGGAGTTACAATTACGAACAACTTTGACTGGAGAGAACACATAGAAAATATTGTGGGGAAGGCGAACCAAAGGTTACGTTTCATCGGCAGAACGCTTCGAAGATGCACCAGCTCCATCAAAGAGACTGCCTACATCACACTTGTGCGTCCTCTCCTGGAGTACTGTTGCCCCTTGTGGGACCCTCACCAGGTGGGACTGACGGAAGACATTGAGAGGTTCAGAGAAGGGCAGCTCGTTTTGTTTTATCACGTTACGGGGGGGGGGGGGGGCGTCAAGGAAATGTTGCACGAATTGGGGTGGAAATCATTAAAAGAAAGACGTTATTCATTGCGGCGTGATCTGTTTGCGAAGTTTCAATCACCGACTTTTAGTTCTGAATATGAAAATATTTTGCTAGCACCCACCTACTTAGGGAGACATGACCATCCCAATAAAATAAGAGAAATCAGATCGAAAACGGAACGATTTAGGTGTTCTTTCTTCCCGCGCGCTATTAGAGAATGGAACGGTAGAGAAAAGTTATGAAAGTGGTTAATGAACCCTCTGCCAGGCACTTTAATGTGATTTGCAGAGTATCTATGTAGATGTAGATGAACTTTCGAAATATCTCGAGAAAATCGACTTTGAAGTTCTGCAAAGTACACTAAGTACCAATGACTTCGGAAGTTCAATATCTGACGGTGTAGCTCAGATGCTAACGTTTTGGACTTAGTCGTAGGTTCTTTGGTTCGATTCCCATTGTGACAACTATTGTTTTTCGTTTTCGAATAAAACATTTTTGGATCTCTAATTCCACGCTTTGTGTCCATTTTTTGTTTATGTGTATGTAGACGAGCTAAAAACCGTGTCTTCACGTAAAAATATGGTTGAATAGCTGCTTGGGAAGCCATTAGTACAGTCCTGGCCATTAAAATTACCGCATCACGAAGATGACGTGCTACAGACGCGAAATTTAACCGACAGGAAGAAGATGCTGCCAGCTGCGGTGGCCGAGGGTACTGCGGCGCGCCAGTCACAGTCTGCACGGCCGCTACGGTTGTGGGTTCGAATCCTCCCCCTTGGGCATGGATGTTTGTGTCGTCTTTTAGTATAAGATAGTTCATAAGTAGTTTGTAAGTTTAGGGACTGATGACCCGCAGTTAAGTCCCTTAAGCTTAACAAACATTTGAACATTTGAAGAAGATGCTGTGATATCCAAATGATTAGCTTTTCAGTACATTCACACAAGGTTGGCGCCGGTGGCGATACCTACAACGTGCTGACATGAGCAAAGTTTCCAACCTATACACAAACAGCAGTTCACTGGCGTTGCCTGGTGAAACGTTTTTGTGATGCCTTGTGTAAGGAGGAGAAATGCGTTTTCGACTTTGGTAAAGGTCGCCTATCGCGATTGCGGTTTATCGCATCGCGACATTGCTGCTCCCGTTGGTCACGATCCAGTGACTGTTATCAGAATATGGAATCGTCGGGCTCAGGAGGACAATACGGAACGCCGTGCTAGATCCCAATGACCTCGTATCACTAGCAGTCGAGATGACAGGCATCTTATCCGCATGGCTGTAACGGATCGTGCAGCCACGTCTCGAACCCTGAGTCAACAGATGGGGACGTTTGCAAGACAACAACCATCTGCACGAACAGTTCGACGACGTTTGCAGCAGCATGGACTGTCACCTCGGAGACCATGGCTGCGGTTTCAAAAAAATGTTCAAATGTTTGTACAGCTTATGGGACTTAACTACGGGGTCATAAGTCCCTAAACTTACAAACTACTTACGAACTAGGACGGCACAAATTTCCATGCCCGAGGGGGGATTCGAACCCCCGCCCGTACTGGCCGTGCAGACCGTGACTGAAGCGCCTCAGTCCCCTCGCCCACCGCGGCCGGCGCTGCGGTTTCGCTTGACGCTGTATCACAGACAGGAGTGCCTGCGCTGGTGTACGCAACGACGAACCTGGGTGCGCGAATGGCAAACAACATTTTTTTTCCGGATGAATCCAGGTTCTGTATACAGCATCATGATGGTCGCATCCGTGTTTGCCGAAATCCCTGTGAACGCACATTGGAAACATGTATTCGTCATCTCCTATACTGGCGTATCACCCAGTGTGATGGTACGGGGTGCCATTGGTTACACATCTCGGTCACCTCTTGTTCGCATCGACGGCACTTTGAACAGTGGCCGTTACATTTCAGACGTGTTACGATCCGTGGCTCTCCCCTCCTTCGATCCCTGCGAAACCCTACATTTCAGCAGGAATATACTCCACCACATGTTGCAGGTCCTGTGCGGGCCTTACTGGATCTCGAATCAATTAAAAACGTCTGGTCAATGGTGGCAGAGCAACTGGCTCGTCACATTACGCCTGTCACTACTCCTGATGAAATGTGGTATCGTGTTGAAGCTGCATGGGCATCTGTACCTGTACACGCCATCCAAGCTCTGTTTGTCGCAATGCCCAGGCGTATCATGGCCGTTATTACGGCCAGAGGTGGTTGTTCTGGGTACAGATTTCTCATGATCTAAGCTCACAAATTGCGTGAAAATATAATCACATGTCAGTTCTAGTATAATATAGCATGGACTTGAAACTGAATCCATCAAAAACGCAGGCAATCTTAGTGGCCCATAAAAGACTCGTCACTCCACAGTTCAGATAAACTCTTCCACCTTTAATACTTTACGACACACAAATACGCTTTTCTCATTCAGCAAAGAACTTAGGAGTAATATTTGATCAGCACTTAGACTGGACAGAGCACACAACGACAGTCTGTAAGAAGGTATATGCGTCACTTCATTCACTGCAGAAATACAAAATAGCACTTCCTTTACAGCTGAAAAAGAAGCTCGTTGAGATACTAATACTTCCCAATCCAGATTATGGTGATGCTATTCTGCAAGGACTGTCACACGAAAATTCACGTAGGCTGGAGCTGGCGATGAATTATTGTATCCGATACATTTGTAACTTACGTTTCTGCGACCATATCAGTCCCGCATACCAGCAGTTATCTTGACTACGTTTAGATAAGCGTCGAAGTTATCATACACTATGTTTGCTGCATCGCTTTCTCAATCATTGCAAACCTTCTTACTTATCCTCAACGATTATATTACTATCTGAAAAGCACAGCAGAAACACACGCTCTCACCAAAATAAAACTCTCTCTCTAACATCGCATAACACTGCAATCTTCTCTAAATCATTTTCTGTATCGGGAACACGTTAGTGGAACAATCTTCCTCAAAAGTTAAGAGAGATAAAATCAATTCAAAACTTTAAAAGACAGCTAAGGGTTCACCCTCTGTTACAATAGCCATCTTTTTCTCCACTTATCAGTCTGTAGCCCACTGTTGACAATTCCTCCTCCCCCCATAAATGTTTCCCTTTCCTTTCGCCAGCAGAGATCTCCATTCATATATGTCTCCACTTCCTCACATCCATTAGCATTGTCATTTTTCAATCTTCTACTCTTTCACTAATCATTTTCTCCCTTCTGTTTATAATAAACTTAATTTAGATGTGTTAAACATCTATCTCCATGTAAATATCTCTCGTTATTATTAGTATTACTTTGATTTTTGTGTTATTATTATCATTATTATTTTTAGTATTATCATATATTGTTATTATTTAATATTATTAATACAGTGTTTTTTGTAATTAAATGCTTTGTTTATGTTGTTCCTGATCAGATGTAAGGGAGGGCCCTATGGCCCCTGGTCAGGTTAAATAACCAAATAAATAAATAAATATTTGTTCAATGAATACACGTTTATCATCTACATTTCTTTTTGGTGTAGCAATTTTAATGACCAGTAGTGTAGTTATGGAGATGACTTTCCAAAATCAGTGTCGTAGTTCTTCACAAACAGATTAGAGACTACCGTCGTGCCACGGGGGAGGTTACGGATCGTGCGGCCTCCCGCGTCGGAGGTTCGAATCTTCCCTCGGACATGGTTGCGTCAGTTGTCCTTAGGTTAGTTTAACTTAGTTTAAGTAGTTTGTAAGTGTAGGGACTGATCACCAACGTAGTTTGATTCCATAGGAATCACAAACATTTGAAAACTACCGTCGTAAACCAATACTGAAGCCAATACCATAAAAATGTAACTTAACTTTTTTGAGCGAAACAATCGTTATTAACAACTTTCTATAAAATATAGAAAATTGCGAATAAACAAAAAAAATGTACTTTTAGAAAAAATTACCATTGGATATTAAAATTGTCTAAGTATTCGAATACAACGAATATATATATATATATATATATATATATATATATATATATATATATTCGAATCATTCCGTCACAGTTATATATATATATATATTCGTTGTATTCGAATACTTAGACAATTTTAATATCCAATGGTAATTTTTTCGAAAAGTACATTTTTTTTTGTTTATTCGCAATTTTCTATATTTTATAGAAGGTTGTTAATAACGATTGTTTCGCTCAAAAAATTTATATATATATAAAACTGTGACATGATTCGAACCACCCACCCTAGCGTTGTTGTGCAAGAATGCTACACCTTAGCTACATCGACAGCTGTTGCAGTAAATACGACTCGTACTTACGCTTACTTGCAAAAATGTTTGAGAATTGCGTTGAATGACTTCGGCTGATTGTTATTTGAATTCTGAGATTCTCGTACTATAAATATAAAAAAAATCTGAAATCCGACACCCATGTGTTCTCCTTGTTAGACTGGAGGTAATAACAGACGGCGCGTTTGTCAGTAGAATGAAACAAACTTTTAAATCACATTAGCCCGGACAGGAAACCGTTTTGGTCATACGGGTAATGTGGACCTGATAGTTGTAACATATCTCATTTACAGCGGAAATCAAGAACTTTATTGATCTGACAATAAAACTGATTATCGTATTATTGTCAGACATTTCGTAGTACAGTTAACGTTTTTATTTTATTCTCAGATATTATTGGCATAAATACAATGGTTATAATTCTCCCATGTTGCCACATGAAAGTTATTTACAGATCATTTCACAAGCAGAGGGGTTTCAATTCTCAGAATGAAAATTTCACTCTGCAGTGTCGAGTGCGCTGATACGAAACTTCTTGTGAGACTGAAACTGTTGGCCAGGCCGGGATTCGAAATGATTATCTTTCTGTTTCCCTGTCACGCAGGAGACAGGGCACTAGCGTAACTAGAGCTGTGGGGACTTGGCGTGTTGCATGCACAGGTAGCTCTCTCGATACAAATTTTTCCAACAAAAGTCAAAGGCCGTGGGGTCGAATCCCGGCCCGGCGCACAGTGGGAACCTGCAAGAAAGTTTGTTGCACTATTAGTCTTCACTTTGGTTTTGTTTTCAGCTTCCACAGCAGTTGAAGACGAAGTATCAGTTTGACAAGTATCATCACTTTTCATGCCATTTCTCAACAATAGGAGACAAATGATTTTTAATGCTGTTACAGGAATTGAAATCAGTTTGTATTCACAGTGTCCTATTTTTACACGATAAACGCGTTTATATTTCACAGAATTTTACCAGATGTCGTGTTTGCTATAGGAAAACCAAGCAAAATACGTGATATTCATATCCAAATAACGTGACGGGGAGAGATTAGCGATGCACTCGATAAATGGAACTGGATACCTGGCTATAGTCTACAATCATCTTTATTTGTGTGTAACGCTCTTAAGCCGGCCGCAGTGGCCGAGCGGTCTGCAGCGTGCCAGTCACGGTCTGCACGGCCGCTGCAGTCGGGGGTTCTACCCCCCCCCCCCCCTCGGGCATGGATGTTTGTGCCGTCTTTAGTATACGCTAGTTCATAAGTAGTTTGTAAGTGTAGGGACTGATGACCCCGTAGCTAAGTCTCATAAGCTCTACAAACATTTGAACATTTGTAACGCTAATAAAAGCAAGGTATATACCAGAAATGATGATTTAAGAGTTGTTGGGATTGTTCCGCCGTACTTTACTTCATTCATCCGATTAAGAAACTGCAACACGGACACGAACGTGGATCCGCGTTTTTCAAAACAATTATGACGATTAGCAGTACATATGACCTGATACCCCACAGAAACAGTGGGCTTAATCATCGCATTAATATTAGTAATTCTGGAGAAATTCCATTACCTGTACTACTACACGTAGTGTTATTATTAATCATCATCATCATCATTAGAAACTGATTATGCCTGTCAGCGTTCAGTCTGGAGCATAGTACCTCTAATAAAATTCCTCCATGATCCCTTATTCAATGCTAACATTGATGCCTCGTCTGATGTTAAGCCTTTTACTTCAAAATCATTCTGCACCGAATCTAAGTACTTTTTCTTGGTCTACCTCGACTTCTCTTACCCTCCGCTGCTGAGCTTATGAGTCTCTTAGGTAACCTTGCTTCTTCCATGCGTGTAACATGATCCCACCATCTCAGTCTGTTCACTCTAATTGCTTCATCTATGGTGTTCATTCCCAGTTTTTCTTTGATTCCCCCATTATGGACAACCTCCTGCCATTGTTCCCATCTATTAGTACCTGCAATCATTCTTGCTACTTTCATATCTGTAACCTCTATCTTATGAATAAGGTAACCTGTATCCATCCAACTTTGACTCCCATACAACAAAGTTGGTCGAAAGATAGAGCGGTGCACTGCTAACTTAGTCTTGGTACTTACTTCCTTCTTCCTCCTATCTGGAACTCAATCTGTTTGAATCTCTTTCCCACAGACATTACTTTTGTTTTGGAGATGCTGATCTTCATATCATAATCATTGCACCTGTAATCGAGCTCTGAAATATTAGCTTGCAATCTTTCATTCGAATCTGCCATTATAACTAAGTCATCCGCATATGCGAGACTGCTTACTTTGTTTTGACCTATTTTAATCCCGCCCTGCCAGAATACTGTTTTCAACATATGATCCATGAATGGTATGAACAACAGTGGTGACAGGTTACAGCCTTGTCTTACCCCTGAAACTACCCTGAACCATGAGCTTAATTTTCCATCTACTCTAACTGCTGCCTGACAGTCTACGTAAAGCCCTTTAATTGCCTGCAAAAGTTTGCCTCCTATACCATAATCTTGTAGAACTGACAGTAGCTTCCTCCTAGGAACACGGTCGTAAGCCTTTTCCAGATCTATGAAACAGAGATACATTTCCCTGTTCCACTCATAGCACTTTTACATTACCTGCCGTAGGCTAAAGATCTGGTCCTGACAGCCTCTAAGAGGCCTAAACCCACACTGCTTTTCATCTAACTTGTCCTCAATTAATACTCTCACTCTCCTTTCAACAATACCTGAGAATATTTTGCCTACAACGCTAATTAAGGAGATACCTCGATAGTTGTTGAAATCTTATCTGTTTCCAGTTATTATTAATATATTTATTAATTTTTATTAGTATCTTCGTTTCACGTATGAATGAGAATGTAGTTGCACGCTATAAGAAAAACTCACGTGACTGGAGCGTAACACTTGATGTTGGTTCTAAACCACAACAGGACAGAGATAGTAGAAGTCTTTGTTTGCGGTCTGCCGCCTGGGTGCTTCCGTGTCAACAAGCGAAAGTCATAGCAAGGAATGACGTAGCCAAGAAATTGTTACCGGCGGAACTAGCGTGTCGCATCGCTACGACAGGGGGCTAACGGTCCCAGTGGTCGAGAGGGCTGGATAATTCAATAAAAAATTCAAAGATCAACATCGTCCAAGAAGAAGAACGTCCGCAGGGAATCAATATACACGAAGAACATGAAAGATATCTGTTCCCATGTCTAAAGCGGATTTAAGATCAGAATTAGACACAATAAAATTTATTGCCACAAACAATGGCTACAATCCAGCCCTCATTGATGGAATTTTGCACAAAAAACAAAAGAAGAAAATTATACCCCTCGTCTGACTTCCACTCCAATTAATGCAGGGAATGGTGTACAATACCATACTTAGGACAAATTTCACAAAGAGCATCTAAAGCACTGAAATCCTGCAACTACAGTGTTTCCTACCACATTAAAAACACCACAGCTCAGTGTATCTTTAATAGCAAAGACAAGATTCCTTTACTAAACAACAGTGGAGTATATAAAATTACTTGTCAAGATTGAGATAAGTTTTATATTGGTCAGTCAGACAGAAGCATAGCAACTAAACTAGCTGAACATGAACGCTGCTGGAGACTACAGAATCAGGAGTCCACATTTGCTGAGCATGTACTGAGTGAGGGCCATAGCTACGAGCCACTGTTTCAAGTCCTTCACTTAGCAAACAAGGACAAAAAACGTATATTAATGGAAGCTCTTGAAATCAATAGACACCTAGCCCATAGCCCTGATTTAGTATTAAATGATCAAACACAACTAAACAGTTCACCCCTACTGGATTTCACATAATTAATCCCTGAGTCACATTACCCTGTCAGTTCCAGTCTCTTCATACATTTCCTCATAGTACAATCACTTACCTACGTTTTCCATCAACTCCCACACTGGCCGTTCCATTCCTCCATTACAAAAAACCTAAAAATCTTAAATGTAGACCTAGCATTTTATTTATTTGTACAACTAATAGATCAAAGTCAGACAATCACAGTTTCAATATTAATTCTAAAATCTGGATTCCTTGTTTACCCCCATAGTCCCAAACTCCTGTGTATTTATTTATTATGATTAAAATTCTTTTCCCATGTAGCTTACAACATAATATTCATTTTCATCTACCTGAATTTTTAGAATATTAATTTCATTAGACAGATTTGTTTTAGTTTAATCTAATGCTGTAACTATTTATTCTAAGTTCTTGATGCCACGCCAAACCTGGCCTTACAACTGTCATATGTATCACCATCTATAATTATTAACAAAGCACAGATACATATTTATTTATCAGCATTATCAGTTTGTTTGTAATAGTAGGTAGTTTCAGTTCCCAGGTTATATTCAAGTTTATTCCTTGTTTTATCCTTCACACATTGTATATTCATGTATTACTGTTTAGTTTGTAAGTTGATAACTGTAATAACACAATGTCAAGGAAGTATGTATGTCGATCTAAGTGGAGACATTTGTCATCTCTTCCCATACTATATCTAAACATTGTAACCTCTTTGGCACAGCAGTAAATGCTCTGAAGATGGCCTAATAAGCCGAAAACCGGTTAAGTAAACAAAAATAAACTTGTAGAACACACACAAAATTGAGTTTTTAATTTATTTGAATATGTTCTACCAAGAAGCTAAGGAAGAATCACTCAAAAAATATGTACCCAAAGGTGTTGGTTCGAGCCCCACTCAGTATTAACGATTTCGTCTGTTACAAATGACCTCATGTATTTGTAAAAAATATGTATTTAAAGATCACTGGGTTGCTTTCGGCCCACGTTAGATTTGTTGGTTGTTTTATGATATTTTGCAAACATTTCGGACGCAAATAATAAAAATTGATCGATGGTACGATTACTACTCTACTATTGTGACAATATATATGTAACCAACAGGTAATATTCTTTCTGACCGTATTTTATCAAACAGTCAAAATTATTTGAAATCTGAGTTTAACATTGAAGAAATACTCTTCTTTGAACTTTTACCTCTTTAAACTATTATGTATCTCCCACATTTTCGTTATCACTTAATTTACTCATCTTAGGGAGTGATCTTATTGTATAAATAGGATAGATGCCAAGATCGCAATTTTTATTTTATTTATTAAGTCGACCGGTGTCGACACTCTATGGTGTCATCATCTGGTCTCATTGACATTAAACTGCTTATTACAGTGCTCCACATAAAATCTGGTAGGTGCACTGGATGATAGTTATATAGAAAATCATGTGATGGTGGAGAGTCACATATAAAATGGATGACTGGTCAAAATTAAAACAGTAAAATATACTTAAAATATTCACCACCATAGTGCACATGTCTGGTTGGTTTCACGAAGGTTCTCAACATTTGGCGTTCGGAAATCAGTTACGTGACATTACTCGCCCGAAACCTTGTCCAAAACTCTCTTTCGTATACGCCATGTTGCTTTCCGTATTTCACGAGTTTCTTATTATAACTGAAGCATTCTCATTTCAAAGCAATGATATGCTGAAAATTGTCAAAAACACGTCGTTGTTAGGACAATGAATTACAATCCAATGTCTAAATGTCCAATGTTAGCAGATAACACCTGCCATCGATGGTACGAGAATTACGGATTACTCTCGCAGCTGTTCGGCGTAGCGTAATGGGCAGCAAATTAGTTTGTGATGCAGGAACATCTTAGACTGTGGTTCGCGGTGGCTCAGAGCGCTTGCTAAGTGGGTTGCCGGCGTGGTTGCTCAGCGTGCTGAGTCACAGTGATCGACGATCTCTGTAACGAGAAAACTGAGTGAACGGCGAAACGATCGAGATAAACCAACGTTCATAAAGGACAGGTGAAAAAAAGAGAAAAAGAAAGTGCGCTTGACGCCATTAAAAAAAAAACCACACAGTTGTGCGAAGATCTCAACGAACAACACAGAACAAACATAAACAAACGACTGCAAAGCATTGATATACATGAAGAACAAAAAATATAAATAATTCATCTTTTTTTCCTAAAAGATTTTCGCACTCTCTTGTTAATTGAACACAACTACATCTCGCAAGATTCTGAGTTGTTGGAAGGTAACAGCACTTTCTCTGAAAAGTGCATTTGTTCTATTTTGTGAACATATCATGATATACATACCAACAAATTGCGAACATAGACTTCTTTATGACATGTACACAATATGGGGTCATACTTTCACAATGATTGTTGTAAATGTCGTAATGATAATAGTAACTTTGTATATACATTAAGCACTAGAGCTTTGTGGAATTCGGTACTACCATACTTATTCCGTTTGTTTATTTAGCTATAAAAGATAACGTAGTCATGGTTTGAAATAGAATATTTATTTTAAGCGCAGAACAAAGTAACTTGAACAAAGTCCATTTCATTAAGGAACGACAGATGCCACAGAAATCTAGGACTCCATTTATATATGAAACTACCAGTATCTGCACGTTGTTTAGGATACTTATTATCACAGTATCCTCCCCGTTCTTGTGCAAATGCTTCAATTCATTGTTACGTATTTCACGGCATGTTCACGAAATAGAACAAATCCACATTTTAGAGGGAGCACTCTTACATATGTACAACTCTAAACAGTGCAGAAGATAGCTGTATTTAATTGATAAGAGTGTCGGAAAGCCTTTTAGGAGCCGACGCGAAAAAAATTGGTATCGGAGGGTATCGCACTACCGACCAAATGCATGACAACGTAACGCACTATCGACTACACCAAGGCGAACAACTACAGAATTGTCCATTAATCCTCGTACTATTGCTGGCAGTTGCTAACAGCTAAAATATCATTTTTAGACACTAGATTATAATTTATCGTACTATAAAAGACGTGATTTTGTTAATTCTTCAGTGCGCCACAGCTTTAAAATGAGAACGCGTAAGTTATAAAAATAAAATACAGGAAGCAAGTTGGCGTATGCTAGAGAGAGGAATGTCACGTGACATGTACTAACGCCTGTCTTACGTCAAATCGCCGTTATATTTGAAAACTAGCTTATATTCCCGTGCTTCGCAACGGTTGTGTATATATTTTTTTTTTAGGTCAGCAAAAACAGAAACCTTGTTGGATCGCTCTGTCAATGAACTCGTTCTCTTAACCAAGATGTCAACTTTAAGTAGGAGTCATTGTCGAAAGCGATGAATGTTCATAAAGGTTTTCGTACAAAAATTGACATTAATTTCAGTCTATACTCCGGAACGATGTAAATTCAATGTTAGGTTGTGTTCATAAAGTTAAGACTGTGGTGTGTAATTGTTTGGCGTAAACTTCTGAAAACACTTCTATCGTTGAGATGAGAAATAGTAGTAATAATTACAGCGCCATGTATCCTTTGCTTTTAGTAACCATGAAAGCTTGTGTAGTACTTTCGGAGATTGGCCTTTACACATAGATAGTGATTGCTTTTAGACAAATGTTTGAATTATGATATCCTTATTTTCTCTGATCCGATTTTGATGAAATGAAACTTGTATCAAACCGCACTATTTGCTCAAGCTACGGCTGAAAATCCTACGAAAATTCGTCAAGTACTTTTGGAGATTAACGTGTTCTAAGAGACAGACATAACGGTCGTAGATACAAAACTTAAATTACGATATCTTTCTTTTTCCGTGATCCCCCTTTTATGAAACGAAGTTGCCCCATGTAAATCCTTGAAGTACTTTAGAAGATTAAAGATTTGTAATAGATAGGTGTACACCCGTGCTTCATAACGAATTTTAAAGAAAGGATTCAATCACTTGTAGAGAACTTCACCATAGCTATGAGCATAAAAAAGCATTAGCTTCTATTAGTTATTTGGTGTACTACGTAACGAACAGGGCCTCTACTTGTTCTTTACTGTACAAAACCATTTTCTAGGCATTTCTAAAGAGAACGGACTCTAGATCTAATAAGCAAGCACGGAAATCAGAAAGGCAACAAATTCTATTTTCCTTGCAAAGTATTGTTATTAAATAAAAACATCAATAAACGCGAAGGAACATCGTTACTTCTTAAATTCAAATTAAACCCGCCGAAAGATGCACATCTTTTATTTCCATGACATTGCAAAGCATGTGGGATGCAGCTGGGTTGAATTTTACTTACAGTGGCAGCATAAAAGCTGTACGCTTGTTTTGTAATGTTGAACCTTTCGTTAAATCAGACAATAAATTGTTCATTAACACAGCTATTTGGTTTAATTATGGCCCTGGTATTAATGTATAAGAAACAGTGCATTAAACTGATTATGTGCGCAACGGATATTTTTAACAAAACAACTGTGTCATGTAACCTTTTGAAACAGACACTGACTATACTCAAGAATTTTGACTGCGAGAAAGATATAAGAAAAACCACAAATCACTTTCTTAATGCTTGACTGTGAGAATTAATGTCGATCAGTTATTATTGAAATCCAAATCAACTATTATCTTACTATCGCACCAATAATGAAATATGTTCAATAATGTTATTCAAATCAACACTCCACTAAATCAAGTAATTATCAAATGAAGGAAGTGGGTTAATTTTCTAACTACGTAAATGAAATATGAAACAGGGTTAAGTTACTTATTATTGATAAACAGCATTACATTACCTACATAATACAACTTCTGACTTGCTGGCAAAGCAGCCTCTGCTCTACATCGGAGCCATACACACAACCCAACCGCTCTCTAAGCGAGCTGAACCACTAGAGCTACTCTCTCTCTCAGTGCGAGCTACAATGCTATGCAATACATGATCTTTGCCAGAGATGAAACTTTACACATATCGATACATACAGTAGAAGCGATATTATACATTTTCTTGCAAGCAAGTTACTCGATACAAAACAGGAGGCACAATATTAGAAATTTTCTTATAAAAATAATTTTTTTATGGACACGTTTCATCACCCCCCTCCTACCTATTAAAATTTTGTAGGGTGGGTGATGCCAATGGCATTGCCTAGCCAGCAAAATTACTGAATTTCAAGTCCAAAAATCCATTAATGACATCCAAAATTTAACAAGATCAAAACAACAGATGGAGTACATAGAAAATTTAAAAAAAAATGTGACAGTCATAAATACATGCCATTTTACAGAACAGTACCATCAAAAGTCACGCATGGAGAGGTACAGGGTGTGACAGGCATAAGCAAATGTCAAAATTTACAGAACATCAGCAATAAGTGGAATATATGACAATTATACATAATGGGAAACATAAGTATATATATATAGAATTTCAGAAAACATAGTTTGACAAATGATATAGTGGAGAAAATGAGATAGCTAGAAGTAATACACAAATGGAAAAAAAAAAATATACAATAATAAACATGAACATATACAAAGTTTTACAAAAGATATTTTAACTAATGTCATCATTCTTTAAAGAAAATGTGGTAATTACAAGTAATACACACAGTAGTGTAAGTTCCATGGGTTTACATTTTGTACAAGAGATCAGTATTTTGGGAACATAAAATGAACATTTGTATCTTGTGCACAATGTAGTCTATGTAAATTTTTTAGTGCACTTAGTATAAGATAAAGTGTCAGTTTTGTATTCTGTGATGCATTTAAAATGCTATACTTTCATGGATGCTAGAACATACATGTAAAATTTTTGACTACATAGGCTTCTGATCATGTACAAAATAATGTTACTGCTTCAGCACAATAGGATTTCAATATAACGTTTGTCAATCGAATAGGCACAATGACATTTCAGACTAAGTATATGTATCTATCAAGAGCACAATTTTATTTTGGTCACTGACTGTGAAAGAACCATGAAATATACCTAAACACTGGTAATGAACCTGTGGACAACGTTTGCAATGGGAGGCACTGAATAGTATATGCACACGAATAGCACATTAGCTCCTAACATTCATTTTAGGTCTGCACACGAACACAAAACACTGTAAGATTACACCACACTGTAGGCGGGCTGACTGGTTGCATTGAAGTGGAAGTCATGGGGAAAAGGTTCTGATGTATTCCTCCATGCGATTCGACAACCAAGTGTGCTCCAACCAACGGAGCTATTAGCAGACTGCATCCGCAGCAAACTGGTGGTGGGTGGCCAAGGCTGCAATGGACAGTACTGTGTGGCCAAACATCATCCCACAAACATCTTCATTAAAAGGCCCAAAATCAGTGGTGTATAGTAACTCGTCCATTGTTCTGTGTGCATTCTGGAATCTCGTGTGCGAAATCGCCACTTCCCATGCGTGTCCAAAGTACATGAAATAAAGCATTTTACACACAAATTAGTAACATAGTCATAATATTTCAGTTTAGACTGAAAGAAAAGTCATTGATTAGAACATATCTACAGAAATATTTTCCCACAAATTCAAGTGGTACAGATGGGGTCATGGTATTAAACCATATTTTTACATTACAAGTAGTGTCCTGAAGACGGATACATTTGAATACTAATGAGTAAGTTAATTCTTATATTAGAGTATCTACAACATTAGTGTCATTTCATATAAGCACAAGGCTTTACATACTATGTACATATTGCTTTACAAACACATAATCGTATGAAATACATTGAGGGTGCTTGTCATCAATTTGGCATGATATAACTTAAATTGACATTCCAATTACCATTTGTTCATATCTCTTTAAATTAATATATATCACTATGATGGTGATTACATTACCACAAAGTATAACACTTAAATTACATAAGTTGCCATGGCCAGGCTTTTGTCTCAACTGAGCTACATATTTCATTGCCTTAAGGTATAACACATCAGGGTAGTTTCGTGAGAATATCAAAAGAGGTTCAAGTCATCAGGTCATGTCTGTGTCTGTCTGAGTCAACAGTAGGGTCAAACAAAACAGTTAGTGCAAATTTTGGCACAGTAATAGATGTACATCACAGTAAATCATCCAATAACATAAACACAGACGTAATATTCGTTAGGCATAGCTGCAGATTTTCGTCAACAAGATGATCAATAAAATTTGGAAGATAGCAGTAAGCAAAAGCAAAATATTTCTGTGCATTATCTTTCTAGACTTAACTAGGCGCAATTTATGGCATAGCTGCAAGTTTGCAAGATAGATGGCTGTGTGCAACGTATAAGCATAACCATACATTGTCATTGAGCTTCATTATAAAATTAATTAGCATAGTGGTAGGGCTTAGGTATATAATTAGTGAGCATAGCGGTAAGCTTTGATTGCAAGAGCAATACGCATAGCTGCAAGCATAATTAGAAATATTCATTACACATAATTACAAATAATTACAGAGCATCAGAAGGATATGAATCTCACCAATCACACATGCCATTGAAGGCACAATGCATCAACATACAAAGTGGTGCACATAAGCACAAAGAGAAAACACAAAAGGGCAGTGCGAGTAAGCACATAAGAAAAGAACAAAACATAGCATCATTAGCAACATAGCGATTCTCCTCATAATTACTTCATAATCATTGTATAATCTCGTCATCATTAGCAACATAGCGATTCTCCTCATAATTACTTAATCTCGTCCACGTAATTACATTTATCAAACATCTTTAACTGTTACCAATACCTTCCTTACCATCATTTATCCATAAACAATAATGCATTTTAAAGACCACCATGACATATTGTGTATTGCCTTACTCATCATCCTCCATAATGTTCTTGGCTTACCAAAAATGCTCGTGTCAACTCAAAATCTTCTTCGCTCGCTCAGAACTTCGTAAGTTATGCAATTAGTAATACAGAAGAATATTTTCTGAAACATAGGAACTTGATTAGATTACACAATCAAAAATTTCCATTAATTTTATTTGTCTTGCACAACCACAGAGTTCGTTATATGCAAATTGCAAGATAATCAAAGTTTCGTATGACAATATCCCAGCGTAGCACAGAGTATAAGTATTCAGAGTTAGAGAAAAGTAACAGTGAGAAAAAGAGGTGGATAGAGCGCACTAAGGAAAGGCGGAAGAATAGTGACACTCAGCTCGAGAACGGGGCACCAATCGCCACTTGGTGTGTCCAAAACAGATTAATGGACTCTCTACCCCAGCAAAATTACTGAATTTCAATGCTTTGCTCTTGTCTTTCTGGGGTATGCGATCTGCTTTGGGCCCGATTTGTGTCTTCGTGTCGTGGAAGGCGATCACGAGAATTATCGCGTGTGCCCTCCCGACTACGCTTCTCAGCGTTATTGTTGTGATTTTCAGTCTCGCGATCACTATCAGTATTGCGTCTATCACGCCAATTAGTATCATTCGAAGTATTGCTGTTATGATAGTAATTATTGTAGCGTCCTACGCGACCAAAACCACCACCTCGGTTGCGGCCACGAAAACTTCCACGGTTAATGTCACGATCATGAAACTCACCGTTCTCATTGTCGCGACTTTGTTTGTAAGATTCATTAGTGAAAGAGTTATTTTTTGGTTTATCGTCGTGCTCTGAATAACGTTTAGTACGCGACGGGCTTTGTTGCGACCGGCGATCATATCTGTTTGTTTCAAAATATCGACTGCGCGAGGAATTTTCCTCGTCTTCTTCTTCTAAGTCTTGTAAGAGATTTCTAAAGGCTTCAATATCATTCTTGCATCGTGCCGCAATGGCAATTTGACGCAAGTGTAGAGGCAATTTGTTCAAACAAATTCTGATTAATTCCGCAGGGCAGTAAGGTGCCGATAAAAATTGATTTTTGTATACTAAGTTTTGGAAATATTCCACAGGGCTCGAGAAATTTGATCGCTCAAAAGTTTTGAAAGTCGCAATACTGTTTTTAACGCGGTCTTGTGCCGCTTCCGACCAGTATGCGGATAGAAATGAGCGTCGGAAGTGATTCTCGCTATAGCACTCTTGTGCAATAGCTCTCATTCTGGTGGCTGGCTCGCCTTCCAGATAACCACATATAAATTCTAATCTGTGCTCAAGTGGCCAATTCGGGGGAAGACAATAATCGAATTGCTGCAACCACTCTTTAGGGTGCAAGTCATTCGGAGAGTTTTTAAATGTCTTGAATTTACGTACAGTCAGGAAATGCTTGTAGTCAAACGCTTCCTTTCGCCCGTGCGGCGTAAGTGAGCGTAAACTACGCACTGCGTCTTCATTGTTGTTACTATGAGGTACACTTCGTTCACGTACCAAGCGACCTACTTGGCTCGAATCATCATTGTCATTTTCGTTCAAATTTTCTTCCACATCTTCGTATGGATTTCCACAAGTGTGGTCAAATTTCCTCTCTATTCGCGCCACGCGATCATCTAATTTTCTGACCTCAGCCTTGTATTGCTGATTAATGGTCATTTGATCTTGTTTGAAACGGTCAAGGGCGAGATATTCATCAGTTTCATTAAACGGGGTAGGATGCGTTACATCCGAACTTTTGTTAGTGTTATCACTAATTTGGGTAATCTTAACAGTAATATCTTCAAACTGTTTATTTATTTTATTGATCTGTTCCGTCGTGACTGACTGGAAGTTCTGCAACTTTTCAACAACTAGATTACTCTGTTGCTTCAATTGAGCGAGTTCAGTAGTTTCCATATTTTCGACTTGTGACGCAAGGCTTTCCACTACCGGGTTGATCTCGTCGCGAATATCTTGTCTTATTTGCTGAGATTCACGTTTGAAAGTATTGAGCAGTTGTTCCCTGAACCGATTGTTGTCCTCGTTTATCTTATTAAAACTACTTTGAATACTCACAAACCTCGAATCGCACGTTTGTTCAATTTTCTCAAGTTTTTCATTTAATTTCTGAGATTGTTCCTCAAGTTTTTCATTTAATTTCTGAGATTGTTCCTCAAGTTTTTCACCTAATTTCTGAGATTGTAATTGACTATTCTCAAGTTTTTCATTTAATTTAGAGATTGTTCCTCAAGTTTTTCACCTAATTTCTGAGATTGTAATTGACTATTCTCAAGTTTTTCATTTAATTTCTGAGATTGTTCCTCAAGTTTTTCATTTAATTTCTGAGATTCCTGAGATAGTAATTGACTATTCTCATTTAATTTAGAGAGCTGTGACAATAAAATTTGCATGAAATCATTTGGTAATACGTTTTCCATAGCCGTCGCACAAGTAATTTTTGTAGCAGAGCTAGGCGGAACCGATGCATTATTTTCCGCAACCACATTACAAGAATCGGAATTCTGTATTGTCAAATCCTGTACTTTGTCATTATCCATATTGTCTGTTCCCGAACTAATCTGTTCCGCGTTTTCAGACACGGTATTTACTGTCGTATTTGTATCAGTGCAGTGAGAAGACTCTTGTAAAAATTCAATTTCTCTCCTTGCTTCATTCAAGGTCTCATTTTCGGAAGTAGTTTTAGCATCAGCGCGGACTCTCCTATTCTTCGACATTGTTAACAGAATTTTGCAGTAAAGTGACCAATAATATTTATTTTCACCTACTGCTAATTTTTTTGAAAATTACACACAGTAATTATGAGAAAACAATAGGTTGAATCGGGCTAGTGCAACATACAATCACAATCGAGATTACGCAAACCGTTAATTATCACACGAGTTCCGCGGTACTAGAACTTTCATCACAACAAACATCAGGCAATATAAAAGAGAGGCTTGTTCAGTAGTAATGCAATTATTTGTATATTCAATTCATCTACTATAAACAATACTACACAATCTCAAGAATGGTAAGTAACAGACTACAGAAACAATTACTATGCTACTGTTGCTACAACAGAGGATGGTGCTACAAAAATTAAATTAAGAGCCAAAAGGTAAGTTGGTTAGTGGAAAAGACAAACTAACTGAAATAAGACTACGTATCTAACTACGTCACGATCCTGTTTGTGAACTATCCTGGCAGAAAGGGCGCCAGATAAAAACTGTACGCGTGTTTTGGAATGTTGAACCTTTCGTTAAATCAGACAATAAATTGTTCATTAACACAGCTATTTGGTTTAATTATGGCCCTGGTATTAATGTATAAGAAACAGTGCATTAAACTGATTATGTGCGCAACGGATATTTTTAACAAAACAACTGTGTCATGTAACCTTTTGAAACAGACACTGACTATACTCAAGAATTTTGACTGCGAGAAAGATATAAGAAAAACCACAAATCACTTTCTTAATGCTTGACTGTGAGAATTAATGTCGATCAGTTATTATTGAAATCTAAATCAACTATTATCTTACTATCGCACCAATAATGAAATATGTTCAATAATGTTATTCAAATCAACACTCCACTAAATCAAGTAATTATCAAATGAAGGAAGTGGGTTAATTTTCTAACTACGTAAATGAAATATGAAACAGGGTTAATTTACTTATTATTGATAAACAGCATTACATTACCTACATAATACAACTTCTGACTTGCTGGCAAAGCAGCCTCTGCTCTACATCGGAGCCATACACACAACCCAACCGCTCTCTAAGCGAGCTGAACCACTAGAGCTACTCTCTCTCTCAGTGCGAGCTACAATGCTATGCAATACATGATCTTTGCCAGAGATGAAACTTTACACATATCGATACATACAGTAGAAGCGATATTATACATTTTCTTGCAAGCAAGTTACTCGATACAAAACAGGAGGCACAATATTAGACATTTTCTTATAAAAATAATTTTTTTATGGACACGTTTCAATGTTCATAAAGGTTTTCGTACAAAAATTGACATTAATTTCAGTCTATACTCCGGAACGATGTAAATTCAATGTTAGGTTGTGTTCATAAAGTTAAGACTGTGGTGTGTAATTGTTTGGCGTAAACTTCTGAAAACACTTCTATCGTTGAGATGAGAAATAGTAGTAATAATTACAGCGCCATGTATCCTTTGCTTTTAGTAACCATGAAAGCTTGTGTAGTACTTTCGGAGATTGGCCTTTACACATAGATAGTGATTGCTTTTAGACAAATGTTTGAATTATGATATCCTTATTTTCTCTGATCCGATTTTGATGAAATGAAACTTGTATCAAACCGCACTATTTGCTCAAGCTACGGCTGAAAATCCTACGAAAATTCGTCAAGTACTTTTGGAGATTAACGTGTTCTAAGAGACAGACATAACGGTCGTAGATACAAAACTTAAATTACGATATCTTTCTTTTTCCGTGATCCCCCTTTTATGAAACGAAGTTGCCCCATGTAAATCCTTGAAGTACTTTAGAAGATTAAAGATTTGTAATAGATAGGTGTACACCCGTGCTTCATAACGAATTTTAAAGAAAGGATTCAATCACTTGTAGAGAACTTCACCATAGCTATGAGCATAAAAAAGCATTAGCTTCTATTAGTTATTTGGTGTACTACGTAACGAACAGGGCCTCTACTTGTTCTTTACTGTACAAAACCATTTTCTAGGCATTTCTAAAGAGAACGGACTCTAGATCTAATAAGCAAGCACGGAAATCAGAAAGGCAACAAATTCTATTTTCCTTGCAAAGTATTGTTATTAAATAAAAACATCAATAAACGCGAAGGAACATCGTTACTTCTTAAATTCAAATTAAACCCGCCGAAAGATGCACATCTTTTATTTCCATGACATTGCAAAGCATGTGGGATGCAGCTGGGTTGAATTTTACTTACAGTGGCAGCTGTTTAGTTTGCTATCGTTGGCAACGAACTATTCGCTTTAGGAGGATTATTAATTTACTCATCAGAACAGCATAAATTATTTGTTTCATGTTGAACATAAAGAATTATTTCCCTCATTCTACGTGACTGATTTTTCAAAAAGCATTGAATGGCCGCCGCCAACATCAGCACACTACGCCGATGCCGTAAGTAAAATTGTACCCCTTGTTGTAGTATATTAACCACAGTCATGAGAATGAAAAAAACGAAGCATCGCCATCAGTTATTTATTTGGTGTGCTATGTAACTAACATCTCCTCAATTTGTCCTTTCCTGTATTATGGCGCTTTCTACGCATTCCTAAACATAACGAACTCAAAATCTAATGAGGATATGCTTACACCGAAATCAGAAAGGAAACTACATAAATTCGATTTTCCTTGCAAATAATTATTATGTAAATATATTCAAGGAGTTCACATGGAGGTAATTTTGGAACTGGCAATGTAATTTTACCACTTGAGCAGCAAGTACTTATAGATGACTTAACGAACTTTCCATCACAGACATACATTAACGTATGTCTACATTCTGTGACGTTAATGTATGTGTTTCCCTTTGAATCCATCTCGATTTAAGAGTTATACAGTAACACTATTTTCAAATGTTCGATAAACTTCTTAAGTCTCGGAGTACGTAGCTTTTTATAAAAGTATTTGGTTCAACTGCATTTAATGCGGCCCGGCTACTGCTCGCTAGGTGGCGTAAAGACAATTCCTGTCATTATCTGTGTATCTGTTTGCTGTTCTTGCTCTATGGTTGGCAGTTGACCAGTTAGTAAATTAGTAATCTTATCATTCCCTCTAACCCCATGAACCACAGACAAAGCCGAGGTGGGGTGGCTTGCGTGCCTCAACGATGCAGATAGCCGTACCGTAGGTACAACCACAGCGGAGGGGTATCTGTGGAGAGGCCAGACAAACGTGTGGTTCCTGAAGAGGGGCAGCAGTCTTTTCAGTAGTTACAGGGGCAACAGTCTGGATGATTGACTGAGCTGGCCTTGTAACATCAGCTAATGTGACTTTGCCACACAGTTACTGCGAACGGCTGAAAGCAAGGGGAAACTACAGCCGTTACTTTTCCCGAGGACATGCAGCTCTACTGTATGAAAATATGATGATGGTATCCTCTCGGGTAAAATATTCCGGAGGTAAAATAGTCCCCCATTCGGATCTCTGGGCGGGGCTACTCAGGAGGATGTGATCGTCAGGGAAGACAACACTGGCATCCTACGGATCAGAGCGTGGAATGTTAGATCCCTTAATCGGGTAGAAAAATTAGAAAATTTAAAAAGGGAAATGGGTAGGTTGAGGTTAGATATAGTGGGGATTAGTGAAGTTCGGTGGCAGGGTGAACAGGATTTCTGGTCAGGTGAGTACAGGTTTATAAATACAAAATCAGTTGGGGGTATCACAGGAGTAGGACTGATAATGAATAAGAAGATAGGAATGCGGGTAAATTACTATGAGTAGCACAGTGATCGCATTACCATTGTCAAGATAGATACGAAGCTAACACCGACAACAGTAGTACAGATTTACATGCCAACTAGCCCTGCCGATGATGAGGAGATCGAAAAAATATATGAGGAGCTAAAGGAAATTATTCAGACAGTTAAGGGAGAGGAAAACTTAATTGTGATGGGAGACTGGAATTCGGTAGTAGGAAAAGGAAGAGAAGGGAAAATAGTAGGTGAATATGGACTGGGCAGAAGGAATGAAAGAGGAAGTCGCCTGGTAGAATTTTGCACGGAACATGATTTAATCGTAACAAACACGTGGTTTAAGAATCACAAAAGCAGGTTGTATACGTGGAAGAGACCAGGAGACACCGGGAGATACCAGATAGATTTTATAATGGTAAGAGGTAGATTCCGGAACCAGGTGATAAACTGTAAGATATACCCAGGGGCAGATATAGATTCTGACCATAACTTGTTAGTCATGAACTGTAGGCTGAAACTGAAAAAAACTGCAGTAAGGTAGGAAAATAAGGAGATGGGACTTAGATAAATTGAAGGAACGTGAAGTTCTGGAGAAATTCAGAGGGAGATTTAGGCATCAATTGACAGAAACAGGGGGAAATAAAACAGTAGAAGAGGAATGGGTAGCATTGAGAGATGAAATAGTGAAGGCAGCAGAGGACAAAATAGGTAGAAACGCAAGACCTACAAAAATCCTTGGATATCACAGGAAATACTAAATTTTATTGATGAAAGGAGAAAATATAAAAATGTAGTAAATGAAACAGGCAAAATGGAGTACAGACGACTAAGAAATGATATTGATAGGACATGCAAACTGGGTAAGCAGGAGTGGCTAGAAGCCAAATGCAAATCTGTAGAAGACTGTATAAGAAGGGGAAAAGTAGATACCGCCTACAGGAAAATAAAAGAGACATTTGGGGACAAGAAAAGCAACTCTACGAATATCAAGAACTCAGATGGGAAACCAGTTCTCAGCAAAGAAGGGAAAGCTGAAAGGTGGAAAGAGTACGTAGAGCAGCTCTACAAAGGAAATGAACTTAGAGACGATGTTGTAGGAAGGGAAGAGGAAGTAGATCAAGATGAAATAGGAGATACTATACTGAGAGATGAATTTGACAGAGCCCTGAAAGACCTAGGTCGGAACAAGGCCCCAGGAGTAGATGACGTACCCTCAGAGCTACTAAAGTCTCTGGGAGAGCCAAACATGATAAAACTATTTGAACTGGTGTGTAGGATGTATGAGACAGGCGAAATATCCTCAGACTTTAAGAAAAACGTAATAATCTCCATTCCAAAGAAAGCAGGCGCAGACAGGTGTGAAAATTACAGAACCATCAGTTTGATAAGTCATGGTTGCAAAATTTTAACACGAATTATCTACAGGAGAATGAAAAAGCTGGTAGAAGCTGACCTCGGGGAAGATCAGTTTGGATTCAGGAGGAACGTAGGAACCCGGGAGGCAATACTCACTTTGCGTCTCATCTTAGAAGATAGATCAAGGAAAGGCAAACCTACATTTTTAGCTTTTGTAGATTTGGAGAAAGCTTTTGACAATGTTGACTGGAATACACTCTTTCAAATTCTGAAGTCAGCAGGGGTAAAATATAGGGAAAGGAGAGTTATTTACAACTTGTACAAAAGCCAGACCGCAGTTATTAGACTCGAAGGGCATGAAAGGGAAGCATCAGTTGGAAAAGAAGTGAGACAGGATTGTAGCCTTTCTCCAATGTTGTTCAATTTGTACATTGAGCAAGCTATAAAGGAAAGCAAGGAGAAATTTGGGGAAGGAATTAAAGTTCAGGGGGAAGAATTAAAAACATTGCGTTTTGCCAGCGACATAGTAATTCTGTCAGATACAGCAAAGGACCTGGAAGAGCAATTGAACGGAATGGACAGTGTGCTGAAAGGTGCTTATAAAATGAACTTTAACAAGAGCAAAACTAGGGTAATGGAATGCAGTCTAAGAAAATCGGGTGATGCTGAAGGAATTAGATTAGGTAACGAAGCAATAAAGGCGGTAGATAAGTTTTGTTACTTGGGCAGTAAAATAACAATTGATGGTCGCAGTACAGAGGATATAAAATGCAGAATGGCAATGGGAAGAAAAGCATTTTTGGAAAAGAGAAATTTGCTAACATCGAATATTAATTTAAGTGTAAGGAAGTCTTTTCTGAAGGCGTTTGTGTGTAGTGTTGCCGTGTATGGGACTGAAACATGGACGATAAGCTGTGCGGACAGGAAGAGGATAGAGGCTTTTGAAATGTGGTGCTACAGAAGAATGCTGAAGATTAGGAGTGTAGATCGCGTAACTAATGAAGAGGTACTGAACAGAATTGGTGAGAAAAGGAATTTTTGGCATACCCTGACTAAAAGAAGGGATCGCTTGGTAGGACACATTCTTAGACATCGAGGAATCGTACATTTAGCATTGGAGGGAAGTGTGTGGGGTAAAAATCGCAGACGGAGACCAAGAGACGCGTATAGTAAACAGATTCAAGTGGATGTGGGTTGTCGTTCTTACGAGGAGACGAAAAGGCTTGCTTAGGATAGGGTATTGTGGAGAGCTGCATCAAACCAGTCTCCGGACTGAAGACCATAACAAAAACATCATTCCCTGTGAATCGGTACACGCGACGCCACCTAGTGAGCGTTAGGTTCAACCATTTATTTATTGCTCCAGAAAAGCTAAAATAAAGAATACAAACACAGATGTTAATTACTCACCAAACTGGATGATTTTAATCTGTTAGTAACGCGATACTGTCCGCTAAACGAAAGTAACCTATGACTTACGTACTTTCCGTCACAGACATACATTAACATATGTCTACAGTCTGTGTATTGCAGTGAGCTCAAAGATAATATGGAGACTGTACCATGTATTATGAAACCGTGACGCTCGACGTATAGGCTATTTGGCTCTCTATTCCAGTTATCAGTATTTTGATCCTAACCACTACAGCTGTCTTTCCAGTGTTTATATTGAGATCATTGGTGTATTGCCAGTGTAATTAATGCTCACTTAATGTGTTTGCCAGTGTTTTGTCTTTGAGTCTTTTTATCTTTGAGCATCTGTTGATCGTCGTATTTCTCCACATTTTTGGGATTTTTGTTCGCTACACTCACCCAACAGCACACACCGCGACCGAAACAGCATACTGCACACCGGGAACCTAAAGGCTACTCTCATACATAGCCACCATTGGTCTGCAGTGAATAATTTTGGCTACCAAGTGAAATATACGGACACACGTCCCACGCTCCATTTTTATATATGTAAATTGATATATCTCTAACGGTGAGAATTCTGGGAAAAAAAAAACATAACAGAGGAAAGTTGTAGAGAATTTTCTCCTCTACAAATTCGGTTATTCTGTTTTCGTGTCATATGAACGGTTTGTTTGCATCTACGATTAAATTACAACCGGTTTTCTAATGTTACTGACGTATTTTTTGTCCGGAAAACTGGAAAAGGAAGGTTCTGGTCTCTGACGGCCGACTATTATGTCTGTAAAATTTGGTACCGATCGGTTGAACAGTTCAATCTATGGAGAGACAGACAGACATCGTCATGTTGCCTTTGTTTTTGCAAATATTTCTGAAACAATGCAAGATATGAAAAACATAAGAGGGCAAAGTTGTAGAGAAAATTTCTCCTCTACAAATTTGTTTATTTAATTATCGAGTCAGATGTAAGGTTAAGCCATTATTTCCATTAAATTTCGAGTTGTCAAAAGGCGATCGCAAAGGCCCTTTTTTAGTGTTACTACCGTAAAGTAAAGTGGTCCAAAATATCTAGCTGCATCCCACGTTAAGTTAAAAGTCCCACGTACTTGTTTGGGTAGTAGTAAATGCTACTGCCGATCCAAGTGGGAAACCCGGTGAAAGATGGCGGACATACTTAGACTATTTTATTCTGACCTTTATGTAGTCTACCTTTCTCTATGGGCTATTTCTTACTGTATTTACTATTCTTCTTTCAATTTCATCAGTTTATACATATTTCTGAGCATTTGGGAGCATGTCAATGGAGATGCGTTCCTGGAATTTCAGTATTTTTAATTTTAATATTATTTTTCTGGATATGTTTACTGTTTCGTTGGTATGGTCTATGCTTTTCTGGAACGATGGAGAGCGAATCACAGCGGTATATACACAGGGCAGGGCAAAGCATTGCTGGCAGTCATATGCAGCCTCGGCCGCAATTCTAGAAGGCAGTGTGCCGAAAGGAGGTGGGCCACCCAACCAGTGTCCCGTTGGGTGGCAGCCGCAGCCGCAGCCGCAGCCTCTAGGCACAGAGTAACTCTTGACCACAGAGTAACATATACAGAGGAGCAGCTACCCCTAAACCACTGTCCTACGCTCCACTCGTAGTTCCGTAAGATGCTAGCAGGTGTCAGGCGGATCGCTGGCTTAGGGTGCCTCTCGCACGTCAGAGGGTGGCGTGGAGGGGAGGCTGAGGGGAGAGCTTGTGCCGTCTGCCATGAGGCCACGGCTGTGTCCAGCTTGCTGGCGTTTGAGGGGAGGTGGTGGTGGGGAGAGCTGCTACCTGCCGCCTGCTCTGGCCAGTTTATAAAGCTGCTTTTGACCGCAGCACCATCATGGGACATCTTACGGAACTGCTGGAAACCCTCCCTCCCCGCACCCCTGAGCGTAGGACCGGGCCCTTACGGAGGTTTCCCGTCTGTATATATTTGTCTGTGCTCTAGGTCAGGCAAATGGTGTGAAGTAGTCGGCCGGATGCAGGTTCCTTTACCTCACAATGCCTCGTACTCGGTCTCCAGTGGACGCCAGTCCAGTGCTGCTTTCGAGGCGATCAGCCGTTCCGCATGAGAGAATTTGCCGGTAAAGGACAATAGCAAGGCCCTCTGGTCGCCAGCTCATTTATTGTGACGAATGTGCTGGCTCTTATCTAAAGAATTTCTCCGAAGGCAGCAGAGCAGGAAATCTTTTAATGTAATGAATGTTGGCACATTCTGGATGCCTTCCATCCATCTGGGACAACGGGAGGTAGGCTCGAGAGGCCATAGTGGGGTAACCTTTTTGGTCAGGAAACCAGGAGTGGGAGAGCCCTAAAATTTTTAAATGGCAGTCACCTTGGCGACGTTAAATTCTGTGGGAACATTGCTGGCGTGGCGGAGCCTCTTGGCTTCCGCGAAAACGCGTTCTGATTCGCCATAAATTTTGTCGGGAGACAGATAGTTAATTTGTCAACAGCGCTACGCGATCCCATTGGGTAGGCAATTAGCCGTTCTTGCAGACTGGTGCACCTGAGGAGCGAGGGCGGGGGTGCTGGAGCACTTGCCGTCGGCAGGAGCAGCGAGGAAGAAGGGGAGTTTGGTGGAGGCTTCCGTACCGTATGGACCTTTTTATAGTTAGTTGAGTTACATGCCGATTCTATCTAACAGATCGCAGTGAGAATACGATCACGATTATTTTCCATCTCACCTGTTGCCATCGCTTGTTGCTGCTGCGCCTGCTATGGTGACATCACCTGAAATTTTGATTGGGTAAAGTACTGCAAGCACCATCGCCAGGACTTGTGTAATTCTGCTGTCGATAATTTTTCTTAAAGTATTATTTAGTTTAGGTGTTTTTATTATTCTGGGAATCTTAGTTGCTATAGATAACTTCAGATTTCTGTGTAGCTAATCTGTTAACATCCTGTTTGTTGAGTTTCCCGACCCCATGATTCAGACAGTCATTTTTTTTATCTTACGGAAATGGTAAAATCTATATAAGATGATTTGGCATAATATTGCCAGCTTAGTATGGTAGCGAATGTCGCTTGCTTTAAAGTACACAGCTGTAAAAATGTTCATTAGATTTGTTACGAGTCAGAATGTTCGATTTTTGGTCGAAAGAAATTAGTTTTTGAGCAGATCTTCTTTCGTTTTGAACATCCCTTCTCATTATTTTTGAAGGAGTAAATAGATTGGTTAAATACAGCGTATACCAGTTAGTACTCAAATAATTTATCTCATGGTACAGGTCATAACTTGCTCAGAGTAGGAATTGATATTTTATTTATTTGTTTTTAAAGGTACCTATGATCACATCATACACATGAAAGCTATAGTTAAAAACATTTTTATATCCATATTTTGTGTTACAGGGTGGTGGCCCAGGTTTATAAATTGATATTCAATTAAATTGTTATAAGAAATAAAATAAAAAAATAATACATAAGTGGGGAATATTGAAAGATGCTACTACCTCACTTTGGAGGTACACACAGAACAGTTGATAAAAAAAATAATAATCACACACCTAGGAATACAACTTACACTGGGTTCGATTGTCGCCTTTGTATAATTTCGATGCTCCAGTGCATCTAAAGTCAATCCTTTCCTTACTAATTCTTCTTCCTCCCCCTCAGCAATCTCCCCAAATCTTGTGGATCCGCTCGCCAGGGTACTTATTTCTTCCGTAGTTACCTTCTGCTTCATATTCACTGTTCTACAGATGGTGGTCGACCTGACCGTAGTATCAAATGCCTCTATTTTGAGGTCCCTGCGATCGCTCTTGTGAATTGTCTTTTGCAGCTCATTCCCTTTTCTCTCGTTGATTTCTAATCCTAGTGAAATAATCCGGCTCCCTTAGTGCACTTCCAAAGTCCTCTCTCTCTCTCTCTCTCTCTCTCTTTTATTTCTTTATTGTTATTGTATACTGAACATATACATGCCAGTAGGTTGACAGCACCATTAAGTGCTGCTCTTCAACTGAAGACCGTGAAATACATGAACATGAGGAATTAAAACATGAAATAGTTTTGATGAATAAAACATACATAGTCAATTAAAATAATAAGCCATAGTGACGTTAAAAAACATGCATTTGACATCAAAACACAGACAAGACCAAGAGAACTCAGAGACATTGTTTAAAACGTATCAATTGCGACACTTGTCTGGAAGCGGTAGACACAGACCAAAAACACACCCTGATGCACTTTATACACAACACTGGCCGAAGCACTCTTAAAAATGATGGCATAGGACCCCGCAGGGTAGGGAGGGGTGAGTGGGAAGCGCGAGAGAGGGCGTAGGAGAGAGGGTGAAGAGGAAACATAAGAACCTCAGGGCAGGAAGAGGAATGACCAAGTGGGGGGAGGGAATAGGAAGGGGAGGGGAGAGGGGTCGCTTCATCCACAGGAGGTGATCAGAATTGGTACGCTAGGTATATTTCAGGATGGAGGGCGTCATCCAGGAGGGGCAGGTGGTGGAAGTTACCCTGGGAAAGGATGTGGAAAGTGTTGCGGTGAATGGAGGGAGGGATGCAGTGGTAAAGGCGTGGAAGCGGCCCAGGATTGTTGAGGATGGGGTATACTAGAGGGTTGTGAGAGTCTATTTTGCTGTTGGTGTATAGGATCCGAAGTGTTAGAGGTATTGGAGGAGATGGGGAAACAGGATAAGGTCATACAGGATCTGTATGGGTGAGGGGAGGCAGATACGGTAGGTAAGGTGGAGGGCGTAACGTACTACGGTTTGGAGGGTTTTGTGGTAGGAAGGTGGACGATGACGATGACGATAGGCGTGGAGTTGGACTCCCAGGCAGCACACCGTTATTTATTGCGCTACTTCAAAATGTTTGTAAATCTATCGGACTCAACTGCTTGTTCAAATTCAAATGTTTGTAGAGCTTATGGGACTTAACTACGGGGTTGTAGTCCCTAAACTTACAAACTACTTATGAACTAGCTACAACTAAGGACGGCACAAATATCCATGCCCGAAGGGGGATTCGAACCCCCGACCGTAATGGCCGTGCAGACCGTGACTGAAGCGCCTCAGTCCCCTCGGCCACCGCGGCCTGCTCAACTGCTTGGTCATGATTGAATCCATCATCGGTGGTGGAAACGGAACAGCGGCTGGTTAAAAGTCTGAAGGAACTGAGATACCAACAGCCGTATGTCATAGAATAAATATTTCATTATACATTAGGCTGTTGGTTTCTCAGTTCCTTCAGACGCTTGGTCATTAGTCCATTGCTTACAAACTATTTCAACTAAGGTAAGCTAACCTAGGAAAAACACAAACACCCAAGCCCGAAGGGAGACTCGTACCCCCGTCGGTGAACAGCCGCACGCAACGCAGCACGGCGCTCCAGTGCGCAAGGCTAAAATATGCACATCCCACAAATGGTGAGAACAGTAACTGTTTCATCTCTTAGTGAATAGAGCTGGTGTTGAGTCCCTGCCGGGGAAGAAGTCAATTGTACCATCGTTTCAAGTTCAAATATAGCGCTATCTGTGAATTTATTTAATATCTGACGTGTGTTCGTGCTTAGTTAACGATTAATATAGGTAATGCGTTCTATTCCACGATTTTATGACGTCTGACACCTGTGAGTTGCACTGTATGAAATACCTTTTGTGGTTACCTCTCAGAACCCATTTGAACTTCATGCAATTCCTGGTGCAATGCTAAAGCTAACCACGCATTTCTGGGTTGGGACATTGGTATTGTAAACCGGTACCAATGAAAACGTCAATGTTTTACGTCTCTTTATGTCTAACCTAGTCTCGATGGAAAACGGAAGCTTTTTTTGGTAAACAGTGCGTTCCAATTCAGAGCACAAACAAAAACTCATTGTGTCATTGCATGAGTTTGATAAGGTATGCGATTTGTCACTTATTGTAATGAACTTGAATTTACGTTGCTTTCTCGTCTCTAATGACTTGTATTCTAATGTTTTTTGTATGACGATATTGAATTACATGTGGACTGAATGCCATAAGGAGCAATGTTCTATATTGCTTCTTATGGTACCCATCGTGAATAGTTGAACGACTGTACTCCACAGGGATTTTGTGTGTAGAGTATCCACAACACAGCTACGTTAGTTGGGTTGCATTCAGCAGTGATCCACTTTTTTGGCTGTCAAGTTCCAGGCAGCGAACCCCGGCAGGCAGCAGAAGGCTTTACTTGCGAAATCCAGGTTTACAGTGAAGGCAGTGGGTGATGGTCACATCCTGCGAGTTCAAGTCAAGAATCCGGAAGATCGTCAGGCAGTTTCTCATGGGTTTCAGTACCGCATGAGACAACAGCAGATGATCGTGAAGAATGGAAAACAACGTTTCCACAAGGTCATCATCAGAGGACAGCCCTGGATTGTCACGCCAGAAGAAGTACAAGGTTAATTCTGCGAGATTGGTTTTTGGTGGGGCACAATTAGCCTCTACCAACGGACCAACCAGAAGCGACTGCCGATATTCATATTGAAGATCAGCGCCCACCTACCATTGGATCCCAGCAAGAAGAGTGAGTCAGACATCGGACTCGAGTAGCTGCTTACCATTACCAAGATATTAGGCATCACAGCACAAGTGGAAATGATGCCGAAAAGCATGGAACGTGAGCCACAATGCTTCCACTGTCAGGAATATGGACATATGTCGAAGTATTGCAAAAACAGCCCTGTCTGCGTGAAATGCGCGGGGGGACACGTCAGTCACAAATGCTGCAAGACTAAAGAAGATACACCAAGATGCGCGAACTGTAGAGAAGACCACGTTGCTTGTTGGCTGGGGTGCAAGGAAGCAAGGAGATCCCGGAAAACACGAGTGGGAGTTAAATATAGGAGACGCCAACAGCACGCTTGTACTGCCAGCAGTCAACAGAATAAAGTGTTGCTCGTGATCGTAAGGGTGTGACAGTAAAACAGAGGTTTAACCGGCGGCTCGCTGGCGAAGCCGTTGACTGCACTCTGTCCCGCTGGAGGCGGGTACTGACGTCTCTGCTCGCTGGCCGTAGCTTATGTAAGCCCAGCGGAGTCAGCACTAAGTGACATCGCATCTGCCCATACTGTGAGCCGCGCTGCACCTAGCCTCATCAACCTCGTAGCCGCCTGATGATCATAGAACAGGGGTGTGGCCTGGGTGTTGAACTCCGGTCGCCTTTCGCCTCCAGCTGTTGCTCCGCCCTTGGACAGGTCATGAAACCGCTCTTAGGATGGCCTCAAACTTGTGTACGTACTGCGCTCTGGGGTCAATGCTGTGCTGCTTGCTGCCACCTCGCTGCACCCGGTGCTGGTCCGATGCCCGGCAGCACTCTGTTAAGGTCGAGATCCCATTGCTCGCCCTCCTCGTGGACTCTAGGGCCTAGGCTCTACTTACCGCCAGGGAAGCCGTTTAGACCGCAGCGACCCAGCCGCCGCATTGCAGAACTCCTGTGATCAACTCAACTAAAGATTATGAGTAGCAGCGACGAGTGGCACAGTCCGGGCGGCAGGTATCTGGCATGGCTGACACTCTCTCTGTAGCCGTAGCTGACGTCCTGACTCTAACACTGCCTAGCCTGCCTTTTCCTCCAATTTTTATATGCCGGAGTTGACCACGTTGGTTTGCGTTTCATCGATGTAGGCTAGCTGACTTGCTACACATGATGGAGTCCGATTTGTCGGTCACGCAGAACGCCCTTAAGCAACACCGCTGTTTGGAGTTGTTGCGTAGCTCACGCTTCTGGCAACACACTTGCGACACTTGAAGTTTGCTTTGAGCTACTTCATTTTGCTGAGCGCCCAACCCACTCTGCTTCCCGACACTGCCGGCTTACGCCATCGTAACACTTTCCTGTTGGTGTTAATGCTCTCCTGACAGAACCTTTCCGCTGGCCGCGGTGGCCAAGTGGTATCCAGTGCGCCAGTCATCTTCTGCACAGCCACTACGGTCTGGGGTTCGAGACACCCCACTCGTGCATGGATATTTTTGCCGTCCTTAGTAGTAGCTAGTTCATAAGTAGTTTGTAAATTTAGGGACTGATGACCCCGTAGTTAAGTCCCATAAGCACTACAAACATTTGAACATTTGGATCCCTTCCGTCTCACTGCACAGCCAAGCCGTATCCAAGAATACTTGGCAAAATTCATCATATGTGTTGCATGTGTCTGCCACGTGAAGCATGTGTTCTGCTGCATTGTCCTCTGTGTGTCCTCACGAAGTTGAAAGTGTTATTTGACAAACTAATTGGGAATGATTACTCAGTGAAACTCCGCCATATTTTCCCACGGTTACAGATAATTGTTAATTTTGTTATTGGTTTGGAAGCACTGCACAGATGAAAAGTGCTTGTAATCAAACGGGTCTCCAAACACTTCCATTTGCCTGATGCTCTGCTGATATTAATTAATGTTTGTAGAGTCTATGGGACTTAACTACGGGGTCATCAGTCCCTAAACTTACAAACTACTTATGAACTAGCTAATCCTAAGGACGTCACAAATATCCATGCCCGAGGGGGGATTCGAACCCCCGACCGTAGTGACCGTGCAGACCGTGACTGGAGCGCCTCAGTCCCCTCGGCCACCGCGGCCGGCCTGCTGATATTTTCCCGGCACTTCCATGCCCATTCAGTTACTAAATATCCTGCCGCGCAGACACTTACGTCCATACTGACTATATTATAACAACATTAATGTCACACATATAAAAATTCACCATAAACCGGTAATGCAGTGTTTTTTTTAGACTGTACCACTCGTGTCAGATATTTACCCTTCCAAAAGAGAACAGAAGATAGCTTCCCATGGAATCTCAACCACGATGCCTATATATATACACTCGGCGCTGCCCGTGTACTCATTTATTTCAGTGTTAAAACTAGTCCATCTTCCCTTTTCTGTCTCTGTGCACCTTCTCTTTCCTTCTGTCTGTATCCATTTCCTCCCCTCTTTCTCTCTATTCATCTTCTCATCTCCCCTCTCTCTTTGTTCATTTCCTCCTCCACCTGTTCATCTGCTTTCACCTGTCTGTCACCATCTTTCTTCTCTTATTCTTCTCCCCTCTCTCTTTCCGTTTCCTCCTCTCCCATCTCTCTGCCCGTCTCCTTCCTCCCCTTTCTGTCCGTCTCCTATTTCACCGACTCCTCTCCTTCGTATATATATATACCAAGTTTCATGGTGACTAGTCAAAAGTTGTCAGAGTCGCAAGTTATCCTCCGCCATACTAAATTCACTGCCTTCCACATCATAAAAATCTCCTGCAGAAAAACATACATTTATGTGCTAACTTGCATGGTGACCTATCAAAGTTTCCATGTTTCTTGTAACGTACCCTCCACCATGCACCTACGGTCGCTTACGAAACGTATCCCATGTACTGATTCGGGGTATAAGGTATCACATTTCAACAATTCCGTCCATCGGTTTGGTCGTGAAGAATAACAAACGTGTCAACCCACTGTAAGGTGCCCTCTGCCATGCACATTACGGTGGCTTACGAAAGGTAGCCCATGCATTAGTCAGGGTATAATCTACGTCTGTAACAAATTCAATTCATATCCGTCCAGCCACTTCAGCGTGAAGGCGTAAGAAACGAATTAACTGATTGTAAAGCACCCTCCGCCATGCACCACACGAAGTTAATTTTAGTATGCCTATAACCTTCGCGCGAGTGCAAGCAATGAGTTGACCATGTTTTATAGGATGTACGGTATGACCGTGCATAAAATACGAGCAATAAGACAAACAAACAGAGTAATAAAGACTTAGCAAAATGTCAAACATAATGCAGTACCTATTTACGGATGTCACGTTTATGACGTAATATTTCCTGAATTATCTGTCCTACAAAAACATTATTTACCAGGTACGTAGAATGGAATATTAGGAAACTGCCTGCGAAATGTGTTGTAAACGAACTTGGTAGTCAAGAAGTAGTAAATTACAGCCTCATGCTTATTAGGGCGAATTTTCATGCACTTCAATGTCTTTGAGCAGGTAGCGCCTGAACTATATGTCGTAATACGATATTATTTCGAAGGTAAATCCAGTGGTGTATGTGTCAAATGTCTGCAAAATACGTAACAAATAGAGATAGTAGGAAATACGTAAAAAATCAAAACGGTCATGCGTGACAGGGCAGTTTTTCATGAACCTAATTATTTATGACGCCATATCTCATATTTCTCGCGAATAACATTAATAGTGTACCAATAATAAATTGTAGCTTCATGGCAAATGTCGTAATTTTATTGCATGAACGCCGAAAAAGTAGTAACTGACAAACTTTTTTCCTTTCATCATTTGCTTGGATTCTCAGCGAGAATACGTTTTCTAGAGGTTTGAAATTATGTTTAAAGTAGGTCGCAAGTTGCTAAGTACTCTCGTTTTCAAATAGTGTGCTGATAAAGTCACACTATCACCTACCGTAAGGTCGTGTTCTCACTGTTTATGACGTCATATATTCTGAACAGTCGGTCCTATCGCAAATTCCTTTCATAGCTATAAACTACATTCCTACCAAATTTCTGCTTCATAGGTGAAGTAGTGTCCGAGATTTCGTGTTTAGCCAGTGAGTGAGTGTCCTTTCGCTTTTATACAGGGTGTCTCACGAAAGACGCCTTGGAGAGGTCCGCGAGTTGCGCGGCCCGTTTGCCGGCTGCTGCCGTTCCGCCTGCCGGTCGCCGCTATGCGTGTTCTGGGACACCTGGCAACAGCGCCGAGTCCAGCCCTATTGTCGTCTGTTAGAAACACGGTGCTCTTGTGTTCTGTACTGCGTGACAGAGTGTTCGGATGTTTTTAGTTAGCTGTCGAGTTTCTTTTCAGTATGGTACTCACAAAGGATCAACGACTGTTTCTTGTTCTTGTCAATGGTTCTATGGCAGCAATACGAAGTGCTTTTGATGATAGGATAGTTGACAGGCCTCTTCGTTCTCCAGATCTAAATCTCTGTGACTTTTACCTTTAAGGAATGTTAAAAGACAAGATGTACCCGAAGAGTTGGCAGACAGGATTCGACTAGTCATTTCCCACATTTCGGCAGCCGAAGTTCGTCGAGTGTTCGCAAATGTGTTCAAGGGATGTCAGACCGATCTTTCCATAGAGGGACAACATTTTGAATCTTTACTGTAAATAAAGATAAACTTAGGTTACTCAGATGGCAATGTCTTTTAGACTTTAACTCAGTGTATACGCCCACGGCACAATAGAGTCCGATAATCGGGTGCTGCCTTTGCCAGCAGATGCGGAGGCGGCGGCCAGATGGCATACCGCGCAGGGTTGCGGACGCCTGGCAGGCGTCTTTCGTGAGACACCCTGTCTGTAGCAATTTTACTCAAGGTCATTAAAATAGCTACACCACGAAGATGACGTGCTACAGATGCGAAATTTAACCGACAGGAAGAAGATGCTGTGATATGCAAATGATTAGCTTTTTAGAGCATTCACACAAGTTTGGCGCCGGTGGCGATACCTACAATGTGCTGACATGAGGAAAGTTTCCAACCGATTTCTCATACACGAACAACAGTTGACCGGCGTTGCCTGGTGAAACGTTGTTGTGATGCCTTGTGTAAGGAGGGAAAATGCGTACCATCTCGTTTCGGACTTTGATAAAGGTCGGATTGTAGCCTATCGCGATTGCGGTTTATCGTATAGCGACATTGCAGCTAGCGTTTGTTAGCAGAATATGGAATCAGTGGGTTCAGGAAGGCAATACGGAACGCCGTGCTGGATCCCAACGGCCTCGTATCACTAGCAGTTGAGATGACAGGCATCTTATCTGCATGGCTGTAACGTTCCGAACCCTGAGTCAACAGATGGGGACGTTTGCAAGACAGCAACCATCTGCACGGTTCGACGACGTTTGCAGCAGCATGGACTATCAGCTCGGAGACCATGGCTGGGGTTACCCTTGACGCAGCATCACAGACAGGAGTGCCTGCAATGGTGTTCACAATGATGAACCTGGGTGCACGAATGGCAAAACGTCATTTTTTCTGGTGAATCCAGGTTCTATTTACAGCATTATGATGGTCGCATTCGAGTTTGGCGAAATCGCGGTGAACGAACATTGGAATCGTGTATTCGTCATCACCATACTGACGTATCACCTGGCGTGATGGTATGGGATGCCATTGGCTACACGTTTCAGTCACCTCTTGTTAGCATCGACGGCATTATGAACAGTTGCCGTTACATTTCACATGTGTTGCGACCCATGGCTCTACCCTTCATTTCATTCCTAAGTCCTACATTTCAGCAGGATAATGCACGACCACATGTTGCAGGTCCTGTACGGCCCATTCTGGAATCGGGAAATGTTCGACTGCTGCCCTGGCCAACACATTCTCCAGATCTCTCACCAATTGGAAACGTCTTCTCAACTAGCTCGTCATAATACGCCAGTCACTACTCTTGATGTACTGTGGTATCGTGTTGAAGCAGCATGGGCATCTGTACCTGCACACGACATCCAAGCTCTGTTTGACTCAGTGCCAAGGCGCATCAAGGACGTTATTACGGCCAGAGGTGGTTGTTCTGGGTACTGATTTCTCAGGATGTATGCACCCAAATTACGTGAAAATGTAATCACACGTCAGTTCTAGTATAATATATTTGTTCAATGATTACCCGTTTATCATCTACATTTCTTTTTGGTGTGGCAATTATTATGGCCAGTAGTATATATATGTAACCACTGAAATCGTTAACATTGAGTGGGGTTCAAACCACCACCTTTGGATACATAGTTTAGTAATTTACTATTTTTCTTATCTTTCATGTTCTTCGTGTATATTACTTTCCTGTGGACGTTCTTCTTCTTGTACGATGTTGATCTTTGCATTTTTCTATTGAATTATTCAGCCCTCTCGGCCACTGGGACCGTCAGCCCCCTTCCGTAGCGATGCGACACGCTATTTCCGCCGGTAACAATTTATTGGCTACGTCATTCCTTGCTATGACTTTCGATTGTTGACACGAAGCATCCAGGCGGCAGACCGCAAATAACAAAGACTGCTGCTATTTCTGTCGTGTTGTGGTTTAGATCCAACGTCAAACGTTACGCTCCAGTCAAGTGAGTTTTTGTCATTGCGTGCAACAGTTTTTCTCATTCATAGGTGAAACTAAGATATTAATAAAAATGACCTCTGGTAAACCGGTATCTACCAGACGTGATGTAGTATGGGCAACGGAATTTCTGTAAATTTACTAATATTAATGCGATGAATAGGCCCATTGTTTCTTTGATTTTCTATGTGAAATATATTGATAAGCCATTGTTCATAAAAATAAGGATACAAAAGAAATAGAACTGCAGATCCACAGTGCTTTTCTCAATATTATTCAACTGATGAATGAAATTATTAACGGGAGAATAGTCCCAAAGGTCTTGAATGATTTAGTGTATTAGCAACTACGGGTACATCATTTCTGGTACAGGTATAGGAAAAGATAAATGAAGACCATACCTATGAAATCAGATTTATTTGTGGATTACGTCGCTAGTGTTTCGCTATCACATTATTAAAAAATAAGTAGCATACTTCTTCCTTGACTTTCGTATAGCAAACATGTTACTTGGTAAAATCCTGTCCAATAAAAACTCCTGAGGAAGCTGAAACTAAACGAAAGTGGAAACTAACACTGCAACAAACATTTCTGCAGGTTTCGACTGCGAGCCCGACAGGGATTCGAACCCATCACATTTGACTTACGTTGTCAAGAGCTTTATCGAGTGAGTTACCTGTGCACGACATACGCCAAGTACTCAGAGTTCTAGTTAAGCCAGTGCCTTCTCTCCTGCGTGACTACGAAAGTCAAAGGTTCTCAATCCGATATAAGGTCTGGCAAACAGTTTCAGTCTCACAGGAAGTTTCGCATCAGTGCGCTCTACACTGCAGAGTGAAATTTTCATTCTGAGAACTGAAATCCGTCTGCTAGTAAAATAATCCGTTAATAACTTTCGCTTGGATGCATAGAAAGTTATAACGATCGTATTTACCCCAGGAACTACAGACAGAAAAACGTCACGACTAATATGACGTGTCTAATAGTAATACGATAAATACTTTTATTGTCAAATCAGTACTTGATTTAAGCTGTAAATGAGACAAGCTACAACTGTCATCTGCAAAATATCTACATGCATTGACACATAATAATCCCGCTTGTTATACAGCAGACTATAAAACACAAAAAGTCCGTGGATGAAGACTGGCATTTAAAGCCTGATTTCATGATTATTTTGTGTAAAGTCTCAGATCCGGATTATAAATATTCCGCGGCAGGCTACTTTTGATAGTGCACCAGAGGTGGCTGAGAGTTTCAGAGGGAGCATTAGGCAAGGATTGGCTGAAACGGGGAAAGTAATACAGTAGAAGAGATAAGGTAGTGAAGGCCGCAGAGGATCATATAGGCAAAAGGACAAGGCCGAATAGATATCCCTGCATAACACAGGATATACTGAACCTAAATGATAAAAAGAGAAAATATAAAAATTAAGCAAGTGAAGCAGGCAAAAGGGAGTACAATCGTCTAAAAAATGAGGTTGATAGGAAGTGCAGACTAGATAAGCAGGAGTGGCTAGAGGACAAGTTCAGAACCGTAGAAGAATGTAGAGCTAGGGGAAAGATAGATACCGCCTACAGGAAAATAAAAGAGATATTTGGAGACAAGAAAAGTAGCTATATAAATATCGATAATTCAGGCGGAAAACCAGTACTAAGTAAAGAGAGGAAAGTTGAACTGTGGCATCAATATATAGAGGACCTATACAATGGAAATCAACTTCAAGGCAATAATCTAAAAATGGAAGACGTAGTGGAGAAAGATGAGATAGCTGATATGATACTGAGAGAAGTATTTGACAGTGCGCTGAAGGATTTGAGTCGAATCAAGGCCCCTGAACTGCCGATATCGCTACGAGAGACAGTCATGAAAAAATTGTTCCACCTGGTATGTGAGACGTATGAGACACGGGTAATACCATCAGACTTCAAGAAGAATATTGTAATTCCAATTCCAAAGAAAGCAAGTGCAGACAAGAGTGAAAATTACAGAACTAGCAGTTTAATAAGTCATGGTTGCAAAATACTAACACGAATTATTTACAGACGATTGGAAAAACTTGTGGAATCCGACCTCGGGGAATATCAGTTTGGATTTAGAAGAAATGTAGAAACAAGGGAGGCAATATTCACATTACGAGTTATCTTAGAAGGCAAGGGAAAGGGAAACCTAAGATTTTAGCGTTTGTAGATTTGAAGAAAGCTTTTGACAATGTCGACTGAAATACAGTCTTCCAAATTCTGAAGGTACAGGGGAAAAATATAGGGAGCGAAGAGTTATATTCGACCTATACAAAACCAGACAGCAGTTATTTGGGTCAAAGAGCAAGAAAGGGCCGCAGAGGTTGGGAAGGGAGTAAGACAGGGTTGTAGCCTTTCCCCGGTGTAGTTTAATCTGTATATTGAGCAAGCAGTGAAGGAATTCAAGGAGAAATTTAGGGAGGGAATTAATGTTCAGGGAAAAGAAATAAAAACATTGCGATTTGCTGATGACATAGTAATTTTATCAGAGACTGCAAAGGATTTGTAAGAGCAATTGAATGGAATGGTCAGTGTATTGAAAGGAAGAAATAAGACGAACATTAATAAGAGTATGACGAGGGTAATGGAATGTAATGTGAGGAAGTCAGGCGATGCTGACGGAATTAGATTAGGTAATGAGACAATAAAAGTAGTAGATGAGTTTTGTTATTTGGGTAGTAAGACAACTTCTGAGGGCCGAAGTAAAGAAGATATAAAATACAGAATGGATATGTGCAGAAAAACGTTTCTGAAGAAGCGAAACTTGTTAACATGCAATATTAATTTAAATTGTGGGAAGTCCTTTCTGAAAGCATTTGTCTGGACTGTAGTATTGTATGGGAGTGAAACGTGGACGATAAGGAGTTCAGATAACAACATGATAGAAGCTTTTGAAATGTGTTGCTACACACGAATGATGAAAATTATATGGGTAGATCACGTGACTAATGAGGAGGTGCTTAACCGAATTGGGAAGAAAAGGAGTTTCTGGCATATCCTGAGTAAGGGAAGGGATAGATTGGCTGGACGCATTCTGAGACATCATGGAATTGTCAACTTAGTATTAGAAATAAGTGTGTAAGGTAAAAATCGTAGTGGGAGACCGAGGTACGAATACAGTAAGTAGATTCAAAAGGATGTAGGTTGCCGAACTTATTCTCAGATGAGATTTCCACAGGACAGGGTAGCGTGGTTAGATGAATCAAACCAGTCTCCAGACTGAACACCACAGCAGCAACAACCATACATTCGGTGGTTCAATTCCTACCGTGGCTGGATTTTTTATTTCAGTTTTTTCGTTGTGTTCGGATAATTACACAATTTTAACCTTACATGCACATTTATTTTTCTTTAAAGAAAGAATTATTTTCGTGTTCTAGAAGTTGTACAAACAAAGGGAAAATTTTTTAAAATATTCCTATGTTGCAATTTTTTTTTATTTTTTTTATTTTTTATTTTTTTTTTTTTTTTAACACATATGCAACATACGGACACTTATTATATAATTTTCAAAGTTGGATAGTGTCAACGAATTTTTGTGTTTATTATGGTTCACCATACCTGTCTTAGTTTTTAAGCGACGAGTGCTTTTTATTTTCTTTTTTTTAAGAATGCTAAGGTAGTACGTGTGTCACTGTTTGTTAAGTGACCGTGCCCGCTAAAATTCACAAATAAATTTTCTGTTGTGGTTTTAGCTACAAAATAACTTGACTAAGCAATGAGACTTAGTACCTTCCTTTGACCAGCTAGAATAAATTGCAACTGACATGGAATGCAATAATCATACGTGTGTGTGGTTTCGTTTGTTGCGCAACAGATAACACTTTAGATTGCACAGTAGTTGATAAGTTAACAGTAATTAAACTTGTAATTGGTCTACACATTAATCTCGTGGGTGACAAACAAAGTGATCAAATGAAAAGTTCAGATCTGTTAGTGTGCACCATATACCAGTAGCCAGACTATACATACACAATACGACTGCGAGAGCCAACAAAACAGCATGCTACTATTGTGATATTTTTTGTCACTTGAATAAACAAGGTGGCAAACAAAGACATTTGAGATTAATTGGATATCGAAATCACTGCACTTGATAATGTGCTTATCTGTACAACAATTACCATACTGATTCAGTGTAATAACAAATGTCCTACAAATCTGGTAATGATTTCAAGTATCACACACTGCAAGTATTTCTAACCGCTTTACGTGATCTACTTCTCTTCTGATCAGACAAATCACTCTGTTACTAACATTAACTAACTTTGAAAGACAATCGTCTGTCGTCTTCCTTATATTTTTTGTTTATTTCTGTAAAGTTATAATTTATTTAATGTCGCTAGATTATCATTTTGTTAAAACTTGTTAAAACTTAAAACTTGTTAATAATTTATTATTATATTAATTAATGTGGCATAAGTACGGCTTCAACGCTACACCACTGTCCCTGTGAGGATGTGCAGTTGTTTTACGTTTAAGTGGGTTCGAGAATCTGTGGCTGTCTGAATGTGGGTAGGAATAGCTCGCTTTGCATCGTTCTCTCTGGCTCAGTGTCGATAGCTGCTGATTCTACCAAACAGGTTTCTACACTCTTTGGTTACATGCTAGTCGGCGAGCCCTCTCCAGCACGAGTCTCGCTGTCCATCCCCACCACCGCTGTTTCTTGGGCTTTCCAGTTTCCGGCAGCTTTTCGAGCCCCGTGGCCGCTCGGCGGTCCATTCTATACTGGGCGTCTGGTGAGGTAAGTTTGGTTCTTCTCTTGTGTTTGGAGATGGTAGCGTTTCATTGTCTAGCATGTTTAACTTAGACTCGTGAACTTAAAATCATTTTTTAGAATATTTTCTCCGGTCGTGTGCGGGAATGTGTTCTCGTTTTTCAAATTCAGTGATTTCCAATAGATAAACGCGGTGTGTGTGATTCTAGTTCCAGTTTCATAACGGCCTGGTATGTTAAAACCTTTTATGATCATGTGGCGGTGTATGAACTCTGTTTAAGTACTTCCTAGTTTTGTGTGGCCCGATTTCTAATAGGTGATATGATCATTTTTGTACAGTGCATGTAAAAGTCTTCTCATCATTTCCTTCCGTGAGTGATATGTGTTCCACCTCGTTGGTTCATACAACAAAGCATTCAGCTTCTACTCTTGTTTGTTCCATGCCCATCAGGCAAGTAACGGTGCGCCGGCTGCGGTGGCCGAGGAGACTGAGGCGCTCCAGTCACGGTCTGCACGGCCACTACGGTCGGGGATCGAATCCCCCCTCAGGCATGGATATTTGTGCCGTCTTTAGTATAAGGTAGTTGATAAGTAGTTTGTGAGTTTAGGGACTGATGACCCCGTAGTTAAGTCCCATAAGCTTAACAAACATTTGAACATTTGAACAACAAGTAACGGTGCGAGTATCCTTCTGATTTCCACAAATATTCCGCGATCTTCTCTCCCCGCCTATTTTAGTTTTTCTGTTTCTTCTCCGACTGGTAGTACGCACTCTGTCTTTGTCAGTAATTCTCTCTGAGCCTTGTACAATCTCCTTCAATCGCTTCCTTATGTAATTCCAAACATTTCTGTGGGTTGCATGCTGTAATTCTTAATTTTATTTTTCCGACACTGTAATTACTTCACTTTTACGAGTTTTTTGAGACTGGACTTCATCCGTCTCTGTAAACACTCGCCGGCCGCGGTGGCCGAGGAGACTGAGGCGCTCCAGTCACGGTCTGCAGGGCCACTACGGTCGGGGGTTCGAATCCCCCCCTCAGGCATGGATATTTTTTCAATGTAATATGTCAATTTTTTTGTTTTACCCTTCAATTGATGGGAAGTCCATTTATATATATATATATATATATATATATATATATATATATATATATATATATATATATATAATGAGCATTGTATCCTTAATGTTAAAATATTTATTAAGGACTAAAGGCCTAGCCGTTCTGTTCGCCATATGGCTAATTTAAGTCATTGTTATATACTAATGAGTGTTTTAATTTTAAAATGTTTTTGTATTAAACTCTATTGAGGTTATTTGTATTTTTGTTAAATGTTTTGTTTAAATAAGAAGGCACTCCACGTTTGTGACATGGAGTTCCTCATAAGTTTAATATGTCCTCTGGTAACATGGTGCACCGAAGTGTTGGCAGATATCTGAGGGTGTCAGAGGCCAAGATGGAGGCACGCAACCGTGGACTTCACGCCAGCTTCGCGCAAGGCAGCAGAGCGAGACCGACCTGGGATTTGGCAGGGTCCACGGTGAGTTGGAAGAGGAGCGGCTGCCATGCCAAAACTGCTAACTGGGTCCGGTTGAGCGGACTGGTAGTGCGCACTCTGTCTTTGTTAGTAATTCTCTCTGAGCCTTGTACAACCCCCTTCATTCGCTTCCTTAGGTAATTCTAAACATTTCTGTGGGTTGCACGCTGTAATTCTTAAATTTATTTTTCCGACTTTGTAATTATTTCACTTTTACGAGTTTTTTTGAGACGAATTCATCCGTCTCTTTAAGCGCTACCTATCGCGTGTAGCTGCATTTCTTTCGCTTCTTCATGTAATTCTAAACATTTCTATGGGTTGCATGTCGTAAGCCGGCAGCGGTGGCCGAGGTGACTGAGGCGCTCCAGTCACGGTCAGCATGGCCACTACGGTCGGGGGTTCGAATCCCCCCTCGGGCATGGATATTTGTGCCGTCCTAGTTCGTAAGTAGTTCATAAGTAGTTTGTAAGTTTAGGGACTGATGACCCCGTAGTTAAGTCCCATAGACTTTACAAACATTTGAACATTTTTGAACATGCCGTAATTCTTATTTTAATTTTTCCGACTTTGTGATTATTTCATTTTTGTGGTTTTTCTGAGACAGGAGCCAATCCGTCTCTGTAATCGCCCCCTATCGCTTGTAGCAGTATTTTAATCGCTTCCTTATATAATCCTAAGCATTTGTATGGGCTGCATGCTGTAGTTAATTTTCTTTATTTTTCGGAAACTTGATTTATTAAATTTTACCGGTTTTCGGAACCACGTGGGTACGAATTCCGACTTCCGGGGTTTTTAGCTCGTAGCCTGAATTCACGCCACGTCTCATGTAAAACCAGTATCTATATCAATTTCTAACAAACTGCAACTTAAGAACCCACCGTGATTTTGTATAATGAATCCTATTTTCAACCACTTCAACTTCAGTGGAGTGCGTTCATGTAACGAAGCCGTGCGTCGCCGTTAGAGTGTTTGCTCGCAGTCCAATTCATATGTAATTTAACTTGTCTATACACGCGCACCATCTCAAAACAGGTACGACAGACCAAAGCCAGCTTCAAAGTGTTTTTGTATATTGTGTTTTGTGCTACCTCCGACTTGCTGAATTTCGCCTACGATAGCGGCGCCTGTTTCCGCCTCGTCTCAACACGCTGATTTTGGCGAGTTTCGCTGAGGCATTGCGTGTGTGTGAGAGAATGAGTGTTGTTTGTGAATCCTTCCCCCCAGTAGCGTTAAATCATGTATAATGTAGGATGGGCACCGTCCGCATTAATCCATGTAAGAGATGCATTTTTATTGTATTAACAAAATTGGTTGTTTTCTATCTGAATAAACAAGTATAAGTTCAGCATAATCTGTAAGTTGCCTATAAATTGTAGTTTTACAGCACCTTCCCTCTTTAATATTGTTCTTCACAAATTGCTGAGAACAAGCTCATATGCAATTTCTCTTAAGTCTAAATTCCGTTGCGCCATAAATGTTTTATTATCCACCTTTCTAAGATATCTTTAATTGTGATGGCGTGTTGATTAATGTCTGTGTGTATTAACGCGTGAGCTGCTATGTATATTGACCACTGTAGTATTAAATTCCTGTTATTGAAGTAATTTGAAACGAATCAGTTCTCAGTTTGGGCCAGGGAACAAGGTTTTGTAGCAGGGAGTAACCGGTAGTTCACACGGACCTTATTTGCTAATTTTAGTGACAAAACAAAGCTCTTGTTTCGTACAATGGTCAACGTAATAAAAATGTGCTACAGATCTCGTAATGATTTTAATTATCACTCACTGCAAGTATGTATTACCTCTTTACGTGATCTACTTCTCTTCTGATCAGACAAATCACTTTAACTGTTACTAACATTGACTGATTTAATAATTTGAACTTTCATTAAGATTGCGAAAATCTCTAACTATAAGCTTTACTGGATTTATGAACAAACTACTCCCTGCTCTCATTAATAGCCCAACTGATCATTACAAAATGTCTACACCGAACTGTTCTAATTAACACATAAATTTACAAACACAATAATTATGCAACACTATGACATGAAACAATGATCAGAACGGATTGCAATTCAAATTGGTGAAAGGAACGAGGAACTGGTGAAATGACACAGGATTAAATGATAAATGCAAGCTGCACTAAACAGTTTTCATCAGCAAAAGAAGACAAACACCAACTACAATAGTTCAAATACAGGCTACCATAAATAACAGAAGAAAAATTAAAGTTTTACCTTATTTGAGACAGATTAATTTCCATACAAAAATTACAATCTGCAGACTTGACTTAAACTTTCCGAATTTTTACTTTTCGACTCTAACACACTGACAGACTTGCATGACAGTTCCCCCCTATTACTCATCGACTCAGCTCTGCCATAATCACACAACGACTGCTTTCCACGACAGTCACACATCTACTCCTCTGCACGAAGGTCACACAACGACTCTTTAAACGCAACAACTGCGAGTGCAAGACACACTCCAAAGATAAAACATAGTCTTTCGTTTACAGCAAAGATATGAAAATAAGTACAGTATGTTATATCGATTAATGACATGGTACAAAATATTACATAAATTTGTTTGCTACAGCTTTTGTTTTTATAGCAAAACATGCTCAAGGCTGTATGGCAGGCAAGAAACCTAAGAGAAAATTATATTGCGTATTCTTTTCATGTTTGTGTGATTTTTTTCTCCTTCGAAAACTGGTTCTTTATGTGCAAAACAAAACCTCAAAATCTGCAAAATTATTACACCGTCTTTCTCTCCAAACATAAGCAGTCAGAAGTTCACACTGCAGCCAACCTTAACACAACAGACATCACAGACACTTTCTACAAACCCTGTTGTGTCTGTCAAACACGTATTACTTCACACAATTCCGACTAGATGAGAAAAACTACTATTACAATCTATGTTGCAGATATGCAGCACAATGCATTTAAGTGTTAATATCGAATGGTAGTTTTTATTTCTTTTTGTTTATTCGTAATTTTATATATTTTATAAAAGGTCGCTAATAATGAAAGTTTCAATCGAAGAAACTTAAGTTACATTATATACAGTATTGGCTTCGCTATTACTCTAAGCCATCGAGAAAGACAGGCTGCGGGGTGCACGTCAAGTCACGCAAGCGAGGCAGTCCTGAGCCGGCGCAATCGTTGGCAGATTGGCCGGCCGCTGGGGTACAACCCACTGCCTCGTACTGACCAGCCACTCGCCTAGAGATCGCGCCGGCTCAGGACTGCCTTGCCTTGCTTACGTGACAAGACGTGCATGCCACGACCTGTCTTTTTCATTGATGACGGTACTCTTTCATTGCTCAGTTTGTGAAGAGCTCCAGTGCTGATTTTGAAAAGTCATCTCCATACTGGCTTCCCAAGCATCTGTCCTACTCAACCATCGTTTAAGGTGACGACAAGGTGTTCAGTTTGTCTACATACACATAAACGAAAACTGACATGACGTGTGTGATTAGAGATCCAAAAATGTTTTATATAACTGACTTTATAAAGGAAAAATTTCCTATCACAGTGGTCTAACCAGAAACTCTATTCATAGGCCAGAACGTTACCACCAGAGCTAGAGTTCCTAATAACCCAAGCTGAATCGTCCGCCATTTTTGCCCCAACATGAGCGCATCTGACAATGTTTATATTGGCGATGGTTGACCTATTCAAGCAGTTTTCAACAATATTTTTAATGAAATGTATTTAACATTGCACACATTAAGTGTACCGAACAGTAGCGACTGTGTATGGGCCTATGAAGATGTAGAATGCGCTTTTAATATAACAGAAAATCGTAACGTACCGGTAATATAACATATCTTCTCGACGGGCTGCAGTGGTTATGTTGGCACCAATGTTAATCAAGGCAACTCAGCTGTTTTTTCGTGACAACTTTAATTAAATTAATAATTTTTTCTCTACGGACAAGGGTACATACAAGAACCTGTCAACCATAGAACAGGTACAGTATTAATTTTGCTGCCAGTGAAACGAATAGTAAAAACATTTACTCTGTAGCTCGTGCAAAATATTAACGCAATTCTACACTTCATTGTTCATCTGTTGCAAACATAAGCACTGGAGTCCGGCGAGTAGACTCGTAAAATTTTACCCAGTGCCGCATTTTCAAAAAAATGTTCAAATGTTTGTACAACTTATGGGACTTAACTACGGGGTCATCAGTCCCTAAACTTTCAAACTACTTATGAACTAGCTAAGACTAAAGACGGCACAAATATCCATGTCCGATGGGGGATTCGAACCCCCGACCGTAGTGGCCGTGCTGACCGTGACTGGAGCGCCTCAGTCCCCACGGACACCGCGGCCGGCAGTGCCGCATTTTGGAGTGTGTTATGCGACCGTAAGAGATGCTTCGACCTTATATATATATATATATATATATATATATATATATATATATATATATATATATATATATATATATATATATATATAAGTAATTGTGTATAGTATTATTCGGTATGTTGAAAACTACGTATAAATGCACCATAATAAATATTCCTATCCACTTTGAAAACTTCGAAAAACTTCATTAAGTCACAAACATTCTGCAACAACTGCTCCAGAATCATTGACAGGGAGAAGTAATGCAATTGTACATAACTGACAAGTTTATTGTTACATTTATTACATATACTTACAATACATAATTGAGCGCCAGGTCCTGGTTCCCAGTTGTTTCTGCGACAATTTATAGCTCATCTTTTTCTTCGTTCTAGATTGCTGGGAAATTTGAACTTGCGCACTCCTTTGCTGCAATTATTTGTGCAGTTCACAGATGAGCAGCCACCCATATTATCAAAAAATTCTTCAGTAAATTCGATTACAAACTCCCTTTCCGGTCACGACTCGTATACACCCACATACAACTATCCTGCACATTGGGGCAAAAATGGTGGATAGTTCATCTCGGATTATAGGAGCCTTAACCAGAGCTACACCGACAGACGTTGCAATTGTTTTTATTTTTGATACTTACGTTGTTGTTGTTGTGGTCTTCAGTCCGGAGACTGGTTTGATGCAGCTCTCCACAATACCCTATCCTGAGCAAGCCTCTTCATCTCCACATAAGAACGACAACCTACATCTGTCTGAATCTGCTTACTGTATCCATCTCTTGGTCTTCCCCTGCGATTTTTTCCCCACACACTTCCCTCCAACGCTAAATTAACAATTCCTTGATGTCTAAGAATGTGTCCTACCAATCTATCCCTTCTTTTAGTGAAGGTATGCCAGAAATTCCTTTTCTCCCCAATTCTGTTCAGTACCTCCTCATTAGTTACGCGATCCACCCACCTAATCTTCAGCATTCTTCTGTAGCACCATATTTCAAAAGCCTCAATCCTCTTCCTGTCCGCACTGTTTATCGTCCATGTCTCACTTCCATACAAGGCAACACTCCATACAAATGCCCTCAGAAAGGATTTCCTTAGGCCTAAATCAATATTCGATGTTAACAAATTTCTCTTTTTCAAAAACGCTTTTCTACCCATTGCCATTCTGCATTTTATATCCTCTGTACTGCGCCCATCATTTGTTATTTTACTGCCCAAGTAACAAAACTCATCTACCTCCTTTATTGCTTCGTTTCCCAATCTAATTCCTTCAGCATCACCTGATTTTCTTACACTGCACTCCATTACCCTAGTTTTGCTCTTGTTAATGTTCATCTTATATGCACCTTTCAGCACACTGTCCATTCCATTCAATTGCTCTTCCAGGTCCTTTGCTGTATCTGACAGAATTACTTTGTCATCGGCAAAACACAATGTTTTTAATTCTTCCCCCTGAACTTTTATTCCTTCACCAAATTTCTCCTTGCTTTCCTTTATAGCTTGTTCAATGTACAAATTGAATAACATTGGAGAAAGGCTACAACCCTGTCTCACTCCTTCCCAACCACTGCATCCCTTTCATGCCCTTCAACTCTGACAACCGCTGTCTGGTTTTTGTACAAGTTGTAAATAACCTTACGCTCCCTATAATTTACTCCCGCTTTTTTCAGAACTATAAAGAGTTTATTCCAATCAACATTGTCAAAAGCCTTCTCCAAATCTACAAAAGCTAGAAATGTAGATTTGCCTTTTCTTAATCTATCTTCTAGGATAAGCCGTAAAGTGAGTATTGCCTCCCGTGTTCCTACATTTCTCCTGAACCCAAACTGATCTTCCCCGAGGTCGGCTTCTACCAGCTTTTCCATCCTTCTGTATATAATTCGTGTTAATATTTTGCAGCCATGACTTATTAAACTGATGGTTCTGTAATTTTCACACCTGTCTGCACCTGCTTTCTTAGGGATGGGGATTATAACATTTTTCTTAAAGTCTGAGGGTACTTCACCTGTCTCATACATCTTACACACCAGGTGAAACAATTTTGTCATGGCTGGTTCTCCCAGAGACTTCAGTAGCTCTGAGGGAATATCATCTATTCCAGGGGCCTTGTTTCGACTTAGGTCTTTCAGGGCTCTGTCAAATTCTTCTCTCAGTACAGTATCTCCTATTTCATCTTCATCTACATCCTCTTCCCTTCCTACAATATTGTCTCGAAGTTCATTTCCTTTGTAGAGCCCCTCTATATATTCTTTCCACCTTTCAGCTTTCCCTTCTTTGCTGAGAACTGGTTTTCCATCAGTGTCCTTGATATTCATAGAGCTGTTTTTCTTATCTCCAAATGTTTCTTTTATTTTCCTGTAGGCTGTATCTATTTTTCCCCTATTTATACATTCTTCTACAGCCTTGCATTTGCCTTCTAGCCACTCCTGCTTAGCCATTTTGCACTTCCTGACAATCTCATTTCTTAGTCGTCTGTACTCCATTTTGCCTGTTTCATTTACTGCATTTTTATATTTTCTCCTTTCATCGATTAAATTTAGTATCTCCTGTGATATCCAAGGATTTTTTGTAGGTCTTTCCTTCCTACCTATTTTGTCCTCTGCTACCTTCACTATTTCATCTCTCAATTTTACCCATTCCTCCTCTACTGTTTTATTTCCCCCCGTTTCTGTCAATTGTTGCCTAAAGCTCCCTCTGAAATTTTTAAGAACCTCAGGTTCCTTGAATTTATCCAGGTCCCATCTCCTTATTTTCCTACCTTTTTGTAGTTTCTTCAGTTTCAGCCTACAGTTCATAACCAACAAGTTATGGTCAGAGTCTATATCTGCCCCTGGGTATGTCTTACACTGTAGAACCTGATTCCGAAATCTATGTCTTACCATTATAAAATCTATCTGATATCTTCCGGTGTCTCCTGGTCTCTTCCACGTATACAACCTTCTTTTGTGATTCTTGAACCAGGTGTTTGTTATAACTAAATTATGTTCTACGTATACTTGACAAATTCAAAGTCCATTTTGTGGAGGAATTTTGAGAGTTGCGTCGAATGGCTTTGATTAATTGTTATTTGAGTTCTGAACTTCACGTATCATGAATATAAAAAAGTTCCAAAATCCGATAGCCATGTGGTCTCCTTGTACGGCTCTTTTACAGTCCATTTATCAAGGTACACTGTTGAACGTGTATATCGAAGAGAACTACTAGGTAAATTAATAGCGCAAGTGGGAAAGGTCCGTGTGATTTCTGCGTTGAATTCGGTAAATATCTAACAAGGAGGCCATATGGGTATCGGATTATAGAATTTCTTTATATTTATGGTACGTGAAGTACAGAACTTAAATAACAATCAGCCAAAGCCATTCGACGCAACTCTCAACAATTTAGAGCAAATTGACTTTAAACTTTTGCAAAGTACACGTATACACTAAGTACTAATTATTAGAACTGCTGTTGCTGTTGTTCGTGTAGCTCAAGTGGCAGCGTTTTGGCCTTCCATCCTCAGGGTAATTGGTTCGATTCCTGCCACGGCATGTTTTTTTTTCTTCCCTGTTACACAATTTTACTGTCTAATGGTAATATTTACGAAAAGTACAAATGTTTTTGTTTATTCGTAATTTTCTATATTTTATGGAAGGTTGTTAATAATGATAGTAAATCAAAAACATAAGTTACATTTTTTACAGTATTGGCTTCACTATTGGTTGACGATGGTAGTCTTTGATTGTTCAGTTTGTGAAGAGCTACGGCACTGTATTTGGAAAGTCATCTCCCTAGATATTAATGGCTTTCCAAGAAGTAACCATACTCAACCACCGGTTTACTTGACAGCAAGGGTTTCAACTTGTCCACATACACATAAACAAAAATTGACACAGCACGTGGAATTGGTGATCCGAAAATGTTTTATATAACCGAATTCTAAAAAATATATATATACAGGGTGTTTCACTAAGTGTGTTTACCTCTGTAACTTATAAAATAACAGGTGATGGGAAATTTTAATGCGGTAGGTCAACACAAGAAATGTTACACTTTCTGCGGAGCTATGAAAATAGTTTATTGTATTATTTTCCAAACAGTTACAGCACAAAGATATAATTTTTTAAATAGAACAATAGTTTTTTCTGTCGTGCATTGGATTCGTTGAAACCAGCTGCGTCCAAATCAATTTAAACTACATTCCTATCACTGTTAGTTTGGTAGCTACAACCCTTCAAATTTCCGGGGCGGAGGCTGCGATAGCGTAGCTGACTGGCCGAATGGCTATCCCCTGGGGCACGGCCCACTGTCTCATGACCACCAGCCAGTCAGCTACGTTGTCGTAGCCTCCGCCCCCTAAACTTTTAAGGGTTGTAGCTCCCAAACTAACAGTGATAGGAATGTAGTTTAAATTGATTTGGATGCAGTTGGTTTCAACGAATCCAATGCACGACAGAAAAAACTATTGTTCTATTTAAAAAAAATATATCTTTGTGCTGTAACTGTTTGGAAAATAATACAATAAACTATTTTCATAGCTCCGCAGAAAGTGTAACATTTCTTGTGTTGACCTACTGCATTAAAATTTCCCGACACCTATTATTTTATAAGTTACAGAGGCAAACACACTTAGTGAAACACCCTGTATACCAGTGGGATTCGAATCTCCGAACCGCCTGAGCTAAACGTACAGATGCAGCAACCGTTCTAATTATTGGTACTTACGTGCACTTTGCTAAATTTCAAAGTCGATTTTCTTAAAAATGTTTGAGAGCTGCGGCGAATGTCTTTGTCTCATTGTTATTTAACTTCTGAATTTCACGTACCATAAATATAAAGAAATTCTAAAATCGGATACTCATGTGGCCTCCTTGTAAGACGTGTCGTTTATAGTTCCATCTTCTTGGGGATGAAGTTACTGTACTGTCTGGCCGAAGTCATGGAAAAGAGCGTCGGCGGAGCGGCAGAGCGCATTGAGGCGCTGTTACGATGCGCGAGGCAGTCCCCCGTCGGATATTGGAATCCCTCCTCATGCATGGATGTTTGTGCAATCTTTAGTATAAGCTAGTTTATAAGTAGTTTGTGAGTTTAGGGACTCATGATCCCGCGGTTAAGTCCGATAAACTTTACAAACATTTGAACATGGAAAAGACTATGGCATGCTATTTGTTATTCCGGGGCTGAAGACTGCGGAGTTATAAACACCTCTGAATTCCCACAATGTTAGCAAACATTCCTGGTTGTTAAAATATTGATGATGCTAACGTAGATTACTGGTTGGAGAATGACAGTAATGCTGGTAACGGAATGACGACTGTAGACGAAATGTTTATTTCCGCGTGTTCTGCTACCGAGAACGAGAATCTTGGTGAAGTACTAACGCTAGCGGTGGAAGAAATAATGCCTTATTAGGCCAGTCGTCAGGTATGTTTAGGTCCAAAAAAATTGCAGGAAGTTGAATTTTTGGTATGTTGTTAGGACGTATTAGAGTAGTATTAAACCAAGTTTGCAGCTTCGAAATCCTTTTGCGTAACTTTTAAGAGCCAAAAAACTTCGAAATTTTCGGTATTTTTTCTAGTTTTGGCTTATAACTCGTGAAGGGTGGTTTTTTGACGAAACGTTACTCACACCTCTATTAATATAGATAAAATATTCTAAAATTTAAGCCCAACCGCAGCTCTGTAAGTCCAATAGTTCCCGAGATATTGGACTTCAAAAATTGACTTATTTCTCCAAAAATTATATATGTTAAAGAAAAAGGAAGAGTTACTCACTGACGATGATTATTAAAGCATTGTATATAAATAGGATTTCTTCAACCCTGTTTTCAGCAAATATTGAACAGGGAAGTTCCTTGAGTCACTTCCTGCCATTATGGCACCGACGGCTCCCATGAATAACATGAGGTGGTGAAAACCTCTAAGTCTCACCGCTATGTTCACAAGCTGAGGATGCTGGTGGCTCTCCACAATGTCTCGGGCTTTCAAGTACAGTGGTTGATCGTAGGTCACAAAACATGTTTCCTGACCGTAAATGCTTGTTCTTTAACTGGCTTCCAAAAGTGATGTTAAAACAGTGTCGTAGTCGGCTCGGGGAGCATGGATAAAATAGAGATATACAATCTTTGAACGTTTGTGAGGAAGATCTTCTGTCACTTGCTCCATGAATACATTCCATCCTGGGATGCCTGGCATGTTAGTTGCTTTTCCAAACAACCACAGCAGGTCTGGGGATTTTGGCAAATTGACTTCAGCGATTTTCACTTCGTTAATTGGAATGGCTGACAAGTCAGATTTCTTTCTCATAGAAGAATGTTTAACATGTGTGGCAGTGTGTGAACCTGATAGACTTCAAACGTAATTTGTGTATGTCTGATTGAACGGATGAGTGAGGGGTTATGATCATTATACCAGCCATTTCATGGTACGTATTTTCCCCATCAATTGTGTTAACGTTCACATCTGCATTGTCGAACACAAAATGCATAAAAGCTCCTTCGTCAACTAGTTTGGTCACTTCTCCACGGAGGATAGCGGATCTTTCAAAATGCATAGCCTCCGTATATATAAAAGAAATTCCCATACTGTGGCAAAGTTCAACAAGGTGCTTTGATTCAAATTTTCTATACAAATACGTTCCAAAGCTTATTTGAATTGAGGTTGGGAAAGATTTGGGCCTCGTTGCAGCCATGATTGCATGAGCAAATCCTATGCACTTCTTTTTCCACTGTTCAAGAGAAGGACGTTTGGTTTTCAGGACAATCTGTTCAAGCAACAGTTGCAGAGAATCAGGAACTGATGCCTCTGCGTCTTTTAAAAAGGCACCTGACTGGGGATACTGAGTAGTGTCAAATGTTTGGGAACGAATGTCTTGCAGGATAATCTCTGCTGCAGCTTTGACAACTCTAAGCCGCCCTTCAGCAGGATCCTTTGATTGTACCACTTTTCATAAAGAATGTTTTGTCCAATGTCTGTGAACATCAAGACTGGCCTATGATACGGACCAACCTGTGCAGAAATAATTTTTTCTCCATATCGCAATCCTCTGCAATCAAGTCACTTATGGAAAATTGGTTTTCTTCTCTTGGTTCTGCAAGGTATGCATATATACGCTTCATACCTTCGATAATGACCCCCTCGTCTACCTCCTGCACCAGTAGATCGCGACAAGAATGCAATTTCACGTAGCAATGTTTGTGGTACTTATCCTCAGCAGCAACAAGTTCACTTATACATGAAAGACCCTGAAGAATGTGTTGTCCCCATTCACCAGCTTGTCTAGCTTTTTCCACTATCGATTCTTTCACTTAGTGTTTCCCCTTGATGGAGTTCATCCTGTAGATATTTGGGCAATTTTATCTGCTTTTCGAAATATTCCTTGTAGAATTTTTCACCTTAAAGGACACAACAATCTCCAATGATGTGACTCCTTGAATACGACGCACATCTCAGCCTTTCCCCACGCCAAGACGATGGTTGAGCAGTTCCGCACTGTACCTCTTCCTGCATGCGTCATGTTCGGTCTCTTCGTTTAAACTGCACAAAAACGTCATGTTACTCTCAAGCCCACGTTTCTGACTGACTTTTATCAGCGTCTAAATTCCGCGTTTTTTCACTGTCACTGTTCCCTCTCCAAGCACTTCCCGACCTTGCCGAAACAAACATGCGACGGGGGGTAGCTCCGACATATTGTAAAACAGAAAGTACTTAAAACATCAGCACGATCGAGATTTAGACGATTTTTGTTTGAAACGTTCTTCACAGATCCGAGTAGGGCCGTTTCTAAGGGCAGACTGGGTGTAGTGGGGAAGACCTCGGAGACAAGAAGCTTGGGAGGGACGACAGAACAACCGATGGGTTACCACTCGGAGTGAGGGGGGCGGGGGGCGGGGTGCCTTCACACAACAAAAGACCTCGCTAAGAACGAAAGTCCCGATCCCTTGATGGCTGATCAATGCCTACAAAAGGAGAGGCTTTCGTTTGTTTACAGCAATACCTACATTCACAAATATATTGGTATGCACTAACACATAATTACGTCTATTTATATACAATGCGTTAATAATCATCATTAATGAGTAATTCCTCCTTTTTCTTTAACATATATAGGATAAGAGGAGTGCAATTCGTCTGGATCAATTCACTGAATGTAGGTAACTCGGAAAAAAAATAAAAATAAGAATAAAAAAAAATAGCCCGATTTTTTCCAACTTTTCATTTTTTAACGATAATTAGAAATCTATTGGGCCTATGGACTTCGTTCAGTACTTAAATTAAAGCTAAATAACTGCTCTATAACTTTGTTGTATGAATTTCCCCATGGGATGATCATTAAAGCCAATATTATAGCCGAAAGATGACTAAAATAGAAAATTTGAACTTTCTGGAGAAATAAGTCAATTTTTGATGTCCAATATCTCGGGAACTATTGGACTTATAGAGCTGCGGTTGGGCTTAAATTTTAGAATGTTTTATCTACATTAATAGAGGTGTTAGTGACTTTCCGTCAAAAGCCACCCTTCACGAGTTATAAGCCAAACCCGAAAAAAGTCCGAAAATTTCGAGGTTTTTTGGCTCTTAAAAGTTAAGCTAAAGGATTTCGAAGCTGCAAACTTGGTTTAATACTACTCTAATATGTCCTAACAACATACCAAAAATTCAGCTTCCTGCAATTTTTTGGACCTAAAAATACCTGGCGACTGGCCTAAGTAGGAGGACCGCCACGGTGGGACAGTTGCTGTCACCAACCGCAGCTTGTTGCCATTGACTTCCAGTCTAGTCTCCTCCCACAATGGAATGGACCTCGGACGCATCAGAGAGGAAACGTTGTGCAGGGAAATAGTACACTTTATGCCATCACGTCCATTTGCAAATGTATGTGGCAGTCTGTTCAGCAGTTTCGTTGACCCGAATTCTCACTTGCCCTGGGGTCCAAAGGAATAACACTTGCTTCCCCCGCCGACGGAGAAAGTACACTAATTCATGAATGAACTGTGTCTTTGGTGGGTAGATATTCGGTAGTGATTGTACGGTATTAGCGGAATCAGAGCAGATGATAAATCTTTGGCGAAGAATAGGCCGCATTTGTTCTAGTGCATGGAGGTTCACATGTAGTTCTATTGAAAACATGGAGTAACCAGTGGGAAGACAAATCCTGATAATATGATCAGGAAACTTTATGGAACAGCCAACGGAGTGCTCTTGTTTTAATCCATTAGTGTGCACCACTGTACAGTGCGAATCTAAAGTGGTAATAAACATGGACTGATAAGTGACGGCAGGGGTGCAATATTTTTTATAAAGTGTATTAAGTAGCCAAGATGAAAATCGGCTCCAGGATCGGCGTAAAATGGAAAACCAAGCCTCACCCACATCGAAAAAAGAATTCTCAGCTGGAATTAAAAAAGACCTTCTTGCGCATAGCGGGTTAAAAAAAAAGCCTTACCAAAGGATGCTGGGCAGCGGTATGGTGTACGGTCGTGTATGACTATATTCATGTGCATATGACTGTCTGTGTGCTCGTGTGTGGTATACACCCTCAATAATGTGTGAACAAAATTTCTCTCTGCTGGATGGACGAATTCGTGGTGTGCTTTCTTCCACCCCATATCCTACATTGGCCGCTTTCCTCCCGTCTTGCTACCGTTCATTCACTAACAAAGATATATCTTTTACCAACAGGACAATGTTTATCAAGCTTAAGGGACTTTACTGCAGGGTCATCAGTCTCTAAACTTACAAACTACTTATGAACTACGTTATACTAAAGGCGACACAAACAGCCATGCCCGAGGGAGGGTTCGAACCCTCAATGCGCTCGGCCGCTTCGCTGCAGCACCAACAGGACAATGCACGTCTACATGTACCCCGCACCTCCGAACAAGCTCTTCAAGTTATACGTCAACACCGTGGCCAGCGCGATCCCGACCTGTCTCCCGTTGACCATGTTTGGGACCGTATGAAACGTCACCTTGCGTGGTCTGCACGACCGAGACAAATCTGCCCCAACTGAGGCCATTCAGCAACACTACATTCTGCACCTCTGGGATCGTCTCCGTGGGAGAATTTCAGCTTGCACTGCTTTAAAAGGAGGGTATACATGGTACTAGCGTCAACAAAGCACTCTCTCTGGTCACTATACTCATGTACGTAAATGGCTCTGTCCGTGTGATCGTTTGTCGTATACATCCTGTGGCATTCCTCTTGTTAAACCACACATAAACCAATGTACGAAGCGTGATATGCCCGGCTGTTCATGTTCATTTTTTTTAAATTAATGCTTCCATTGGCAGGAATACCACAACAAGCGCTTTCTCGGAATCGAAATTAACTAACTGTTCCCTCTTTTAGTAAACTGGTTTGGATTTAAATAGTATTAGACTCCACTACTTATACCCGTAATTTACTATATAAATTATATCCAGAGAAAACAAGCGCGTTGCCTAGCAAAACTCTAACATCCATCAAACAGTACATAAAACGGCGAGATCTGCATAATTAAAAGTTTCTGATTACATTTCACGCTCTGGAATAATGTTATGTAGTTCATAAACTTGAAAGTACTGCACTTAATATTACTGCATGTCAAATTTCTGTGGAAACAGTCCGATCGAGTGTTTACACGCGTTAGTTCGTTCAGTCAAAGATAATATTATGTAAATAAATTAACGTACACACACGTAACTTTTTCTAGATTCTTCGAATATATTCAGTCACTTTTGAATGTAATGATATGAATGAAATGTTCCTAATATCCAAGATAAGTTCGATCAAGTCCCAAAATGTAGTTTCTATAATTATCAAGTCAAATCCACGCCTAAACCAGCGCACAATCATTCGACTGATATTAAGTATCGACCGTAATGACTGATTGCTAGCCGCGGTGGCCGAGGAAACTAAGGCGCTCCAGTCACGGTCTGCACAGCTACTACGGTCGGGGGTTCGAATCCCCCCTCGGGCATGGATATTTGAGCCGTCCTAGTTCGTAAGTAGTTCATAAGTAGTTTGTAAGTTTAGGGACTGATGACCCCGTAGTTAAGTCCCATAGACTATACAAACATTTGAACATTTGAATGACTGATTTCGATACTGTTGGTACCAATCACAAAACTATTACGCGGTACTAAATCTTTCGTACAAAGTCCATTAATAAAGTATAGTAACGCGTATCACACACATTTCATCGATTTATTCGGTTAAAACATGAGACTGACTTTAACAATGCGGAAATTTTGCTTTTATATGACCCCACGGAACAAATGACTACGATCTTATTCGCCCTCCATGCTGGTACTCCCGTAATCACTTTGACCTACTGTTAAATTAACAGTAGTTTGAATTCTAACTTTCCCATTACGAAAGTTGACTACTGGTCCCTAAATAATTAAAAATATTAACTGAAATACAAACGAGGAGTTACAATCCTCAAAAATGTGTCAATAAAATTTCTCTCTGCTGGGTCGCAGAATTGATCTTGTGACGGCAATACTGTTATAATTAAAAAAAAATTAAAAGTTCGATTTTAACATGAACCAGGCTAATAAATTTAATTTTTAAACAGGAGGCGATAGATTTGCAGCTCGCACGGGTTGGTATTTAGGCTCGCGGCGGCCCTGGTCGTCCCTCGTTAGCATTTGAATGTCATGTTAGTTCGTCGCCGCTTCCCTCTGACTAATAATGTCGCACCATTACAAATGGAGATTTTTTTGTATAAGCAGCCGGCCATGGCGGAGAGGCGACAGAGTGCGCGGCCTGTGCGCTTACTAACTTCGTTCTACAGTAATGTGGGATGAATGACTAGCTATGTACGTAGTCTCATAGTGCGGCGAAGGCACAACCACAATAGATAGAAACATTATTGACGCAGTGATAAACTATAATATTAAATTTCACAACTAGACGTTCTTAGACAATTATATGAAAATGCGAACTGGACAGGACAAAGAGTATGATTCGGTATATTAACTCGACACTTACAGAAGTAACAAACAAGTTGTGGTACACACGGTTAGCATTCAATACATTTTTAGTGTGCTTGTTCTCACGTATCTGCTAGCACAGCAATTTGATTTGCAAATAAAACGGTCACGCGGCTTCGGCATTGCTGAGGCATTTTAGACAGCCTCAACCACACACTGGGATCGGACATTCTGCCTGCTGCCTGGTAAGTCATCGGCGGTCAGCTCAATTCGTCTAAAGCTACAGCAGATTTCGGTAACACATAGCTCATCAGTTACAGGCATAGGCCTTTGTTTGTGCTCTTTCGCCACACACAATTTCTAAAACTTCAGCAGTACTGTCAAATTAGCAGACATCCAACGTTTTAGGTCGAAACGTGCGAAGGGCAATCACGACCAGATTTACGCAAGGCGCAATGCCGGTAATGAGAGGTCAGACATGACATCTATTGATGACTCTCATACATTACACGGCACCATCTTACTGACAGAGTAGGTGACATACCACAGCAGTGTAAATTGTCTGATCCCTCAGGAAATCACATTATGTGTTGAAAGGAGTACTGTTCCTACAAATTTTGCAGGAGAGATTCTGTGAAGTTTTTAAATTATTTGTCGAGGTACCGGCAAAACTGAAAATGGGAATTCAAACCATGCACAGGTAGCTCTGTCAGTAGATCGTATACTCGTGAATGACAAAGGTCTTGTGTATATATCACACTCTGACACACAGTATCAATTTACGAGAAAGTTCCATATTTGTGTACACTCCACTGCAGATTGAAAATCTCAGTCTGGGTATACAAAATATTATCGATTTAATATCATGCTGTGGCATCCTTCTACAGATTTGGAAAAATACATGCTTAACAACTATACAAAACTATCGACAATATTGTCGCTTTTAAGTTTTATCAACAACCCTGGTGTCCCTAAAGAGAGACTAAATTTTCCACCGGTTGTGTGGCGCTTGCTAGAATATAACCCTCATATGTGATTATCCCAGAATCGATTCATGTCGAAGCAAATTTTTAAAAAGTGCATATCCCACGATCATTTTTAAGAAATAATGGAAATAGAAAATTTTAATTTATCGATATTTATTAACAATGCTTTACAACACACTTTGAAGTAAGAAAACATACTGGCAAAGAAACATAAATTTTTCTGTATGATATTTAATTACAAACGGGGAGATCATGAATTTTTATAAAAATAAGGGTGTGGCATTTATGTTGCTCACCCAAAATAACTCTCCAACAACACATAGTGTAAACGACTTCTACCGGTATCAATGTAAATATTTTCAAAGATTCTAAAACGAAAGCATATGTTTTTTAACACAAAATTACCCTATATTATTTCATAAAGCGTCAACTTCGCTTGGCAATATCTCAGGCCGTAATTGGCGTATTGCGATACAGTCAACGCCATTGTTTACGTAATTTGTCATGCTACAGAGTGCTTATGAAATATAGCGTGTCCAATGACACCCAAAAGTTTGCGTTAAAACACACATGCTTTCGTTTCAGACCGTTTCAAAATATTTACATTCATGAGCTTGCCTTATACTGATACCGGTGGAAGTCATTGTACAACAACTATTGTTGTTGCAGTGAGATTTTGAGTGGTGAAGCTAAATGGGACACGGTGTGTGTGTTTGTGTGTGTGTGTGTGTGTGTGTGTGTGTGTGTGTGTGTGTGTGTAAATCGAAATCGTGGACTCAAAGCAATTGCTGTAAAAAAATTATTCTGTTGTCAATTTTGGTTGAGGTATCAGTGTTTTGCATATTATTTGGGTGACTCTCCCACTTTGGGAACGCAAGTTGCAACCTTATGGGTCTAGATGTCATTGAATATGTGACATGTAAGATGCAGGATGCATGATGCTGTATGTAGGATCTCAAGAAGAATATATTAATTGCAATTCCAAAGAAAAGAAGTGCACACTTAAATAACTATAAGATTAATAAATTCTGACACGAATTATTTACAGACGACTGGAAAATCTGGTAGTATCCGGCTTCAGGGAAAATCAGTTTCGATTTTGAAGAAATGTAGGAACATGTGAACCAATACTTACATTGTCGCTTAACTTGTTAGGAAGTCCTTTCTGCAAGCATTTGTTTAGAGTGTATCATTGTATGGGATTCAAACGTAGGCGATAAGGATGTACACAGGATGACAGAAGCATTTTGAAATGTGTCGCTACAGGCGAATGCTAAAAATTTGTTGGATAGTTCGTATAACAAATGAGGTGGTGGTGAACATAATTGGGTACAAAAGGAATTTCCAGCTTATCTTATGCAAAAGAAAGGATCGATTTCTGGGTCACATTTTGAGATAGCTTGGAACTGTAAATTTAGCATTGGAGGAAAGAGTGTGGGGTACAAAAGGGAGAAAGGAACAGACAGACGAATACAGTAAGCACGCTAAAAAAGATGTAGGTTTCTGTTCATATGCAAAAAGGGAAAGGTTTGCACAGGATGGGGTAGTATGGAGAGTTGCGTGAAACCAGTCTCAGAACTGGAAACCATATCAAGAAGCTACAGAACCGCAGTTCCTAACGTCACCACGACAATCAGTGAGATGAACATTGTAATATAATGAAGTTTCTTGTGTCAGAAAATATGCCTCGTTTTCAAATGACAGTTGTATAATGTTCTGATTGCGTTGATACAAGTGATGTGTCTTGATGAGGTTTGTATAATAGTAGATATAATTCGTAGGTTTCTGGGGCAATAGGCCAAAATCACGATGTCTAACATATTTATACCCAAAACGAACACATGATCATAAGTATGTTCGATTATTTATGTATCGAAATTATTCTGTATGATTCTACAGTAAATCATTCATTAACCAAGAATTTTGCATACATAGGATACACAAATTTTGTACCTTTTGACCGTTATAAATGAAGAAAATAGATTTCTTGTGATTTATTACTTTCAAACTATTTTTATGAAAAGTTGTAATACATCAGTCTGGTAATGGAAATATAAATTTGAGATCTAAAAGACATTTGACTATCTTAAGAAATTATGTGCCTATATTTTTTTAAGTTAAATGCTTGATACGTTTCATTAATTTCAGGATTATTTAGTATAATAGTATGATAAGTGTTATTTAAATTACCAGGTAGGTCTTTATTTACTTACAGAAGAAAAATTTCGGTAAGAAGAAGGTTATCAAGATTTAAAGTCTGTGAAAGAAGTACACTTATTTCAAACCTCCTACCAAGACAAAAAAAGCAAAACGATTTCTACTGATCTTCTGCTATGTAATCACTGACGCCCTCAGTCCTAGAGACTTCAGTAGCTGTGAGGGAATGCCGTCTACCCCAGGAGCCATGTTTTGATTTAGGTCTTTCAGTGCTCTGTCAAAATAAACTCTCAGTATAGTATATCGCATTTCATCTTCCTCTTCCCTTCCTGCAATATTGTCTCGAAAGTACATCTCCTTTGTAGAGTGCCTTTCCACCTTTCAGCTTTCCCTTCTTTAATCAGAATTGGTTTAGCATCTGAGTTCTTGAAAGTCATAACGCTGTTTTTCTTGTCTCTGAGTGTGTCTTTTATTTTCCTGTAGACTGATCTATATTTTCTCTAGTTACGCAATCTTCTACAGAGTCTAGCCTCTCCTGCTTAGCCATTTTGCACTTTCTATCAATCTCATTTCTTAATCGCATGTAGTCCATGTTACCTGCTTCATTTACTGCATTTTTATATCTTCTCCTTTTATCAATTTAATTTAGTATTGCCTGTGATATCCAAGGATGGAGCCTAATGACCACATCCTCCTGAGTAGTACCCACCTGGAAATCCGAATGGGGGACTATTTTACCTCCGGAACATTATACCCGAGCGGATGCCATCATATATTCATACAGTAGAGCTGCATGAGCTCAGGGAAGGTAAAAGCTTTGTTTTCCTGTTGCTTTCAACCGTTCGCAGTAACTGTATGGCAAAGCCACAAGTGCGGTGGAGCAGCCGAGTGCCTTGAAGCACTGTGCTGCGATGCGTGAGGCTGTTCCCAGTTGGGGGTTCTAATCCCCCCTTGGGAATGGATATTTGTGCTGTCTTTAGTGTAAGGTAGTTCATAAGTAATTTGTAAGCAAGCTTCACAAACATTTGAACAGCTTGAACATTTACAAAGCCACATTAGCTGACATTACAAGGTCAGATCAGTCAATCATTCAGACTGCAAGTACTGAAAACGCTGTTGCCCCTCTTCAGGAACCACAGGTTTGTCTGGGTTTTCCACTGATGACCCTCCGCTGTGGTACAAATTGTTAAGATGGTTAAAAAGTATTTAGATCTATAGCATTTGTTGTTCTCTGAACTTCATTTAACTGGATAGTAATAGTTACATTACTTCCATCGCCGAAGCCTTCTAAACAGTGATGACAAAAATGGAGTTGATTGCATCCACAGAGATAAGGTAGATCAATTACAATCGCTTTCTAAAACTGCATACTTTAATATACAACATTTTAATGAGGTAATTGTAATCTGTTTTGCAGGTCTCAACAGAGATCAAGTTCTTACTCGACTAACACAAGCAAGAACTTCAGACACCATGTACTGGCAGGTTTTGCAACTTCTTTATCTGAGTTTTTGTGATCTGTACTTACTTATGGTTACACAGTAGTTGATAACTGCATTCAGAAATAGCATAGAAGAAATCTTTATTTAAATGAAAACATGAATATGATTAATTTTGTGCAGAGAAATTTTCTTTTAATATTCTTTGTGTGTTCCCAATCACAGTAACATAGAACACACATTCAGCAATCGAGAGTGGTGTTCCTAAGCCCTGTCTGTGCTCTGCCCAAAATTAATGGAGACATTCTGAATATGATGGTAATAGAACCAAACCGGTCACAAGAAATGTATAAAATAATTTTGTGATCTTGTCCTTATTTAAATGTATGCACAGTTGAAAATGTTCCTATTGACTGACGTTTGCCATACGTATATGTACAAATAAACAGCCATCCAGGGAGAGAGCTTGTTTTCTTTGTGAGACTCTAACACAGAGTAGGTCGACTGAACGAGTTTGGCTACTACCTGATGAAGTAAACAATGCCTCAATTGATGGAGAGTGCTTGCTATTCACCACATCACCATCCCCAATCCAAATTTAAGGGTTATGTTATAGGTGGACGTTGTTTTCCATGAATGAGCGGAACAGTTTGTGTCAACTCACAGGCAACTGACTGTGATGTGCTAATATACAGAAAATCAGATATTTCAAGCTCTTCACTTCACGAGTAAGATGTATGAGACCGGCGAAATACCCTCAAATTTTCAGAAAAAAGTAATAATTCTCATTCCAAAGAAAGCAGACACAGACAGGTGTGAAAATTACAGAACCATCAGTTTAATAGGTCATCATTGTCATTGTTGTTGTTGTAGTGTTCAGTCCATCGGCTGGTACGATGCAGTTCTCCATGCTACCGTATTCAGTGCAAGCCTTTTTATCTGAAAATACGTACAGCAACCTTCATCCTTTTGAATATGTTGCTAATGACATTGTGATTTTGTCAGAGACAGCATAGGTCTTGTAAGAGCAATTGAATGAAATGGACAGTGTGTTGAAAGGAACGTATAAAAACAACAATAACAAGAGCAAAACAAGGCTAATGAAATGAAGTCTTAGAAAAACATGAGATTCTGAAGGAATTAGATTAGGTAACGAATCAGTAAAGGTGGTAGATGAGCTTTTGTTACTTGGGCACTAAAATAACATATAATGATGGCAGTACAGAGGATATAAAATACAAAATGGCAATGGGAAGAAAGCATTTTCCGAAAAGAGGAATTCGCTAACATCGAATATTAATTTAAGTGTAAGGAAGTCTTTTCTGTAGGCATCTATGTGGAGTATTGCCTTGTATGGGAGTGAAACTTGGATGATAAATAATTTAGACAGGAAGAGGATAGAGGTGTTTCTGAAGATTAGATGGATAGATCGCATAATTAATGAAGAGGTACTGAACAGAATTGCAGAGAAAAGGAATTTTTGACAGACCTTGACTAAAAGAATGGATCGATAGATAGGACACATTCTTAGACATCAAGGAATCGTAAATTTAGCATTGCAAGAAATTGTGTGTGTGTGGGAAGGGGGGGAGGGGGAATCGCAGAGGGAGACCAAGAGATGAATATAGTAAGTAGATTCAAATGGATGTGGGTTGCCATTCTTATGTGGAGATGAAGAGGCTTGCTCACAATAAGGTATGGTGGAGAGCTGCATCAAACCAGTCTCTGGACTGAACACCACATCAATGACAACAACAACATCCATTTATTCGGAAAGTGTAATGCAGGATTGAATATGTTCAAGCTTGATCAAATGTAAAATTTGTAACACTTTGTGTATTACACCAATGCCACAAAGTAATTTATTGAAAAGGTGTTTGAGTTGTTACATATTGCACAACATATGATATTACCTGATACAAAAGTAGAATAATATATAGAGACAATTTTCGGACATGAATACTTTTCACGTGTTTGAAAAAAATAAGGAATTTGTTGCATGTACTAAATTAGAGTAGAGAGCCTGGATGGATCACTTACTGTTTTACACTAGGTAATCGCTGATTTCAAAAATTCTCACAGAGTAATCTGTGCTTTGCGTCATATTCATAGATCATTATCTGAGCAAGTGAATTATTTGCTGTGATTTCATTAAAAGTAGCACAAAATTTCAAAATAGATATTTATGTTTCTACTATATATTTCCTGTATGTCCTATTAATTTTGTATGGGATTGTTTGCAATAAAATGTTATGGGTGTAAATCAACATCTACTTATAAATCTTGTAGCTCTTTTAAAATCACAAAATGCATCATGTGCTTTTGATGACTTTCTCTAGAAATACATCATTATTTCAATCCTAAAATACAGAAAATACAGCTTAACATGATTTATAATGATCAGTCAATGATCAGGTAAAGATTATGCTGAGTTTGAAATAAGAAAAGCCATACCAGACTCCATTGAGTTATAGTACATCATGATATAATAAAGCTCAAACATTTACCTACCACTCAATGCAACGAACTTTGTAGACCATAATTTATACAAAGAGGTCATCATTTCAGTACATTGCAACATAATATCTACTATTTCGAGTTCATAATTATCTCCATATGTAACAACTGGTACAAATATAACTATTTTTACAACTATTTTACCTTTCTTTGGACATTGCGAATCATTGTTACTACCACGATTGAACCATCAAAGCAGAGCATCATTTACAATATAACTCGAAGTAAAACATATAAATAGTTCTAATTCTTTGAAAAAAACAACCAAGAATTTCCAAAGGATCTAATATTTCCTTTAATTATGTTATATTTTACTGTTGTTAGTAATAAAACCTTGTATGCACATTTTATCAGCTTGAGATGATCTTAATCTCAACGAAACTGATGCAGATATAGAGGGCTTTTCAATTCCACATGAAACATTATTTTCCTTTATTACTGACATCAAGTGCAATTGTTTTGATACACAATTATCGATTACATTAGCATTTGATATACCATCAGAAGCTGTAAAATTAGTTTCATTAGAGTGCATGATTGAGCTTGATTCAGATGCACCCATCCCAGCCCACTATGAATAGTATTCCTTGTATTCTTCTTAGGAATATTTACATTACATTTACTCTTGTCATTCACAGGAAAAAATGATAACTTTCAGTTTTGTTCGTTTATTAATAATAAGAAGTTGAATAGTAAAGTACCATCAGTGAAATAGATTGGATTGTTGTTGTTGAGGTGTTCAGTACAGTGACTGGTTTGATGCAGCTTTCAAATCTATCATGAGCAAGCCTCTTTATCTTCTCATACGAACAGCAACCCACATCCATTTTAATCTGTTTACTATTTCCTCTCTTGGTTTCCCTCTGTGATACCCCTCCTCTCCCCCTCCCCCCACACATGATTTCCTCCAATGTTAAATTTACGAGTCCTTGACGACTAAGAATCTGTCCTATCAATCGATCCCTTCTTTTAGTCAGTGTATGCAAAAAATTCCTTTTCTTCCCAATTCTGTTCTTTAAAATATAAAAGTGAAATAGGGTAAACAAAAATATGGTGAACTTTGGTTTACACTATTTCACTTTTATATTTTAACAACCATGTTCAACTTTGTAATTTTTTGTTTGCATTTATATTTTTAGACTCTCTGATGACAGGCATCACACAAAACATGTAAGAAAAATAAAGAATCCATCAAACTCCATATCTTCATCAATATTGCAGCCCTACAGCATTTTTAAAGTCGTTTTTATAATAAAAGATACAAGAACAGTAAGAAATATCTCAATTTTTAAATTATTTTTATAAAACGTTATACAAATCTGTGCAGATACTTCATGAATTTATTTGTTTAACTTAAAGAAGTAAGAAAACATTAAATAATAATCATAATAATTATATTATTTTTGTAACTAAAAGTATTGTCATAAAAGCGTCACTATACAAGAGAAACAGTCTTGTGTACTGACAATGAGTTGGATTCTAAAGTGAAATATCTCGTATTTGAGACACACCAGCTTCGTTCATTTTAATTTTTAAATAGTGATGTAGTACCTTCTAGGTGTATTGAGTGATAATGTTTCAGAAGTTTGTGTTAGTGCATAAATGATGTGTACATCTTTGGTCACAGTTTGTTCATTCTGTGTCCTTGTATGCCTACCACATCTGCTAAATGAATCATTGCTTAGGTCAAACAAGTATTCTTCAGTCAAGTTGCTAAGTCCTACCACATCGCTATATGACAATGACACAAACAAACACAATGATTGTAAACATGGAAATAAAATCATAAATTTCCTAATAGCAACAAACATTAAACATCACATTAAATGCAACCATTATTATTAATTGAAACTATTAAAATTTTAATTCAAGGTAATTGTTTCAAATACGATCCAGAGAACATTAAACAAGCTAAATTAAATGGAAAAAAAATCGAATTGCAAGAGTGTTATAAAATTTTGAAAAAATAACACCATGTACAAAATACGAAAAACATAAGAAAGAAAATCTACCTGTTAGTGATTGTTGATTCAGAAATACAGGATGCATTGTATAAATATGAAGAAGAGACAGAAAATAGAAAGAAATTAATGTTAAAAAGTAATATAAGCATTAGAATGTTAAATTATATTAATGATAGTTCAGCATCATTTTAAACAGTAATTTGCCAGTAACATTTCATGGAGTTTAATTATTGGTGAAAAGTAATATGAAGAATCAGATCGATTACTGAATCTTGTAATAAAAAGAAGCATATAACTATGGATGATTTCAATGATAAGTGTGATAAAATATATTTTTCAAATTAAGCTTATACATTATTTCAGTCATAAGAATTATATTATGATAAAAATTCAAACAAAATAAAATCAAGTACAGGTGCGGAATACAATAATTTAATAGACACAACTACTAAAGCCAAAATTATTACAAGCAAATAGTGAATAATCAGATGATGTAAGTCCAGGTAAAGGATCCATTAAGAAATATCCTGGAAAACCAGTAAAATTTACATAGATGAATAATGCCAGTTTATTATTAAATTACGATTATTATATCGAAGGCACACCCACATAAACCACAGGCGGTCTGGCTTCTGTGCCTTAAGGATACAGAAAGCCAAGCCATAGAATACAATCACAGTTGAGACGAGACAAACATGAAAAGTTACAGAAGCGTTTCCAGTACCATGTGTCATTTGATAGATTGCAGAGCTATCCCTAATTCTGAATCAATACCAGTTGGTAGACATTAGAAGGCTTCAACTGATAGTATTTTGTTTTGAGGCTGAACACACTACCAGTGTTGCACTGCCATTACCGTTTTCATATCATTGTTCTAAGTGTATAATAATGTGCAATACATAATTCAAGTGAATGGTGGGGCAGTTGCTGGTCCATCTCAGGAGTTTTCTGCAACACCCACTGGTAGACCTACACTTGAAACTAAATGTTTATTAGTACATGTGTCATGTATTTTATTTCATAGTAAGTCTCTTTCTGTTCATTGATATACTTAATTCCTGTAGTTAATGATTTTTATCACTCATGCATATGTGTATTGTTTCATTTATTCTACAAATAAACCGATACATTCGTCATCCTTTTGTGCATGAATATCACATAGTTGGTGGTACCGATACTGCAGTGGCTTGTGTCCCCACTTGAATGTCTCCCTGCTGCTTCCATGGTGTTTGGCAGGTCTTGCTTTCGCTATTTCCCAATCACCCTTCAGAACTAAGCCCTCTAACAGTTGACACACGACGTTTCAGGGGCAACATTCAGGGTAATTGACTGAGCTGGCCTTGGAACATCAACTAAATTGGCTTTTCTGTGAAACTACTGCTAACGGCCGAAAGCTAGGGGAAACTACAGTCATTTTTCCGAACATATCCACATCTACTCTATGAATTAGTGATTATGGTGTCTTCTTCGGTAAAATATTCCAGAGGTAAAATTCTTCCCCATTCAGATATCCAGGCTGGAACTACTCAACATGACACCATCATCAATAAAGACTACTCAGGCGTTCTACAGATCAGTGTGTGAATGTTCCAGCCTTTAATCAGGTAAGTAAGTTAATGGAATGGATGTGTGGAATTGGGATATGGTGGACATTACTGCAGGAGGTAGAGGATGAACAAAATTTCTTGTCCGATAAGTACAAGGCTATGAATATTTAGTCAGTTGTGTGTTACAGGCGAGTAGGTGTTATAATAAATGAGAATACAAGAATGTGGGTACGTTTCTATGAACAGCATAGTGAAAGCATTTTCGTTTTTTTTTTGTTCTTTTTTTTTCGTTTTGAGGACGGCTTATAATCCTCGACTTCGTATTTGACGTCTGACAGCCGGTGTATGACACAATACGGAGCAAAGTATCACTTAAGTCATTTTTCCGATAGCCCAAATTTCCGCAAAGGGCTAAAATCGACCCCAGATCTCCTGCGCTGTATACAACAACAGGTCGGTGTTTGTCGTTATACGGCTGACGGTCCTTCTACCGTTCGTCCAGTGTCCGTATGCGAGTTACCTGTCTTGCTTCTGAGACCCTATTCACATAGTGTCGTCCGGGTGGAACGGGAACAGCGTATCCATTGTCATCTCAGCTTCATGGCCACGGAGGAGGAATAACGGCATGAAGCCTGTGGTGTGTTGCCTTGCTGTATTATAAGCAAATGTCACAACTGGCAGTATTGTATCAAATTATTCTGCTCAACATCGACAACATATCTGCTAACGTCTTGTTAAAATGCTCTGTAAGACCATTTGTCCGAGGATGATAGGCAGTTGTGATTCTGTGGACAATGTCGTAACGTAATGTTGACTCTGATAATAGTTTTGACATGAATACTTTTCCTCGATCAGATATCATCTCATGTGGTGCACCATGCTTCAAAATACTGTCTTCTTCTAGGAAATTTGAGATCTCTGGAGATTCTGCAGTCGGCGCCTAAAAGGACGATTCAAATCAGGTGGAATGGAACTTTTGTAGGTGGAATAGGTACCAGACCACCTGGAGGTAACTATGGCACCTGCTTCTGTCTCTGGCACTCCTTACAGTGACTCATAAAGTGCTTCACAGATTGGTGGAGACCTTGCCGGTAATACCTGCGTCTGATTCTGTATACGGTCTTCACGTATTGAAGAATCGTGGAAATACTTGAGAATAGCCGGCCAGAGATGAGCTGGAACAACCCATTTGGGTTTCAGTAGATCGTAGTTGCTCTTATTCAATGTCCCGTTTATAAGCTGAAACTCTCCGTTGGTCAGTTCTCCTTTCTCCAAGGCCTCTATGGTTTGTAATAATGCTGGATCTTCCCTTTCTTCAGCTGTAATGTCACCTAACTCAGTGAGGGCTGAAATTTCATCCATGTTGTTGTGTTCAGCTAATGGATTTATCGAAAGGCAGTCGGCATCCTTGTGTTTGCACCTGTTTTTAACACCACTGTGACATCATACTCTTGGAGTCTTAGGGTCCATCTTGCTAGTCGACCTGATGGCTCTTTCAAACTGGTCAGCCAACATAAGGAATGGTGGTCTGTCATGATGGTGAATGGTTTACCGAATAAGTACACCTAGAACTTGTTTACAGCCCAAATAACGTGGAGACATTTCTTCTCGGTTGTACAGTAGTTTATCTCGGACTTTTAGAGAACTCTTGATGCATAGGCTATCACATTTTCGCTGCCGCGGTGGCCAAGGGGACTGAGGCGCTCCAGTCACGGTCTGCACGGCCACTACGGTCGGGTGTTCGAATCCCCCCTCAGGCATGAATATTTGTGCCGTCCTTAGGATTAGTTAGTTCATAAGTAGTTTGTAAGTTTAGGGACTGATTACCCCGTAGTTAAGTCCCATAAGCTATCCAAATATTTTTGAAACAGCTATCACATTTTCAACACATTCCTGGATTTGTACAAGCACTGCACCAATGCCATAACTGCTAGCGTCTGTGTGAAGTTCGTTCTCAGCATTCTCACCATAAGGCTAGATCGGGTGCGGAAGTTAGAGCCTCTTTAAGTACCTGGAATGCTCTTTCTTTTGTCTCATCCCAGTAAAACTTGACGTCTCCCTGCAGAAATTTTCACATCACGGACGTGCTGAGGAGTTGGAAAAACTGTGTCTGCCCTTACTTTATTTAGATCAGGACGGACACTATTTCCGCTCACCAGGTGCTTATGGAGGTTTATCTCTTTGCCTAAGAAGAGGCACTTATTTGGGTACTGGCGGAGTCCTGCTGTCTGAACACACTTCCACACAGTTGACAGGCAGCTTAGATGTTCCGCAAATGTCCTTGAGACAACGAGAATATCATCTAGATAAGAAAGATTTGTAGTCAATTTAAGGTGTCGAAGAAAGTTGTCCATCATGTGTTCGAATGTGGCTGGGGCATTACATACTCCAAACGGCATGACCTTGAATTCATAGAGGTAGTCAGGTGTAACACAAGCATTCTTCGCCTGCCAGCTTCGTCAACCTCGATTTGCCAGTAACCTGTCTGTATGTTCATGGTTGAGAAATATGTAGCTCGTTTCAAGCAATGTCGGCAATGCGCGGCAATAGGTACACATCTTTCTTTGTGATTTAGTTCAGCCGCCGATAGTCGACAGAGAAAAGCCACATGCCATCTTTCTTCTTCATGAGGACCACTGGAGACGACCAGGGACTCTTTCAAGGTTGGCTAATGTCATCTTCTCCACTTCATCCGGAATTGTTCATCTTTCAGCTGTTGGAACTCTGTGCGAATATTGGATGATTGCAGGATGGTCCCCAGTATTGATACGGTGTTTTATCGTGGGCCGTTTCATCTGGCTCTTCTCCTGACTGGCATGGAATACACTTGAAAATTGGTGTAATGACATTAACACCCACTAACATTGTTTCTGCATCAGACATATATGCAATGTCATAGTAGTTTCCTCTAGTGCGTTGTCACCAGTAACAGCAGAGCATGTGACTTCGTCGATGACATTGACCTCACCCTACTGGACTGTTTCAGCTGTTCCAACACACGTACCTTTAGGAATGAGTTGCGATTACTCGTGAAAATTAGTGATCCAAAGTTCTCCTGAACCACCTGTAATGCTTATGATAGCCGCTGGTATGTAGAATTCCTTCGTTACAATGATAAGCTTTTTGGTATCGACAAACACTTCACAGTTCAACTGGTCGTCTTGGCTGTTGACTGGAACTGTTCCCATTGTGAGTGGCGAGATTTCAACGTTATTGTCAGCAGAAACCTCGCACCTCGCAAGGTAGTACTTGTCACTTGTACTCGTCGGAATGACTTCCGCAATTTGTAGCTCAGATCTTCCGCAGTCAATGATAGCATGGGATGCTTCAAGAAAATCGCATCCGAGGATGTTGTTATGAGTACATTCAGGTAAGACGACAAATTGAAGTGGCTGCATCCTGTTGTTGATAGTTATTCTTGTGATACATGTTCCTGCCGGCCGGACGTTTTTCCATTTGCGACCTTCAGCACAGTTGTTTTTCTATCACAGAACATTATCTTCTTTAGTTTGCGGCGGTAGTTATTCGACAGTACAGAGAAGGAAGCTGCTGAATAGACTAGTGCACGGACAGGTTCGCCATCGATGATGACGTCAATGAGATTTCCCGACATCTTAGCGACTTTAGGAATGTGAAAATGTGGGGTTTAACAGATTTTAAATATTTATAAAAAGACATGTTGACCGCAGCTGCTTTATTTATTAGCTCAAAGCTACCGGTTCCTGTACATTAACCGAAACTGGTAGCCTACAGCTAATAAATTAAGCACATATGGTCAACATGTCATGTTACAAATCTTAGCGACTGTCGTCCACTCAGGATTTTCATTTGCGGAGGCCTCACCTCCATAGATGGTCTCCTCAGCTGGATTTGGTGAACGCAGCGGCTAGGCGAGTGGATGGTATCTCTATAAGGCGATGCTGAACAACGGCGGCGTGTTGGAGAGCGTTCACGTCCAGGGTACGCCGACAACCTTCGCCCCATAGGTCGACAGTAATCATCTGCAGTTGCCTGCAACGTTATTGACAGTTGAAATCTGTTGATCCAGGTTTACTTCAGAGCTACATTCACTTAAATGAAATGGTGGTCTATGTTAAATGACGAACTCAATTATTTAAACTTTTCTGAATAAATATTTTACTGTCATTTTTAATGTTGCACAATGTCTACAAATACAGTAGCAAGTAACAGAGATGTTTACAGGCTTGAAACTATGAACAGAATGACAAAACATAGCTTTTGCTCAAATATTTTCCATGTAACTGCTTAATAAGACTAATGACAATGTTTTGAAGCTCACAATTAAACAATATTCTTTTACTTTATATACGTAAATTAAAATGTTATATTTAGGCTTTAACTATTTATCTCAATGTTCATATGTGATTTATGAAATTTGTATTTAATAGTATACGCAAATTAAAAGTAGTGTTTTGACTTGTGTTAAATTTGCTCAAGTTATTTACATTATTTGTGTTTTTGAAGTGCACACTTATCTGTTTGGCAATATTGTGTAGGTGTAGTATTATTGAGACAAGTAATTTTAATGTATTTCAATTTGTGGTCTATTTTTTTATAAATGCAGATTTGTATAAAATCATAGTAGTTTTTTGTATTTCGAAGATTATTAATTTTAGTGTGTAAAAAAGATCAGTCGTTCATTTCAGATCCAGTGATATATAAAACATGGTCTGCCCTAATTTATTTAAACAAAAAGTAAATATACAATAATGTTGTACAATAGTTCTAACATCTAGTAGTGTTGTTTTTATACAAAGAAGTATCCTTATGGGCTCAGTGTATTCCGTAACTACGTGTAATGCATGATTCGTGTTTGTAATTATTATTTACGAAAGTATAAAAATTGAAAATTACGTAAAAAAGGACAGCCAAAATTATGTTTAAATTAGCATACTAATTCAAAAACATATACTACTAATAGTGTTAAAAGTATGTTAAACTGAACTCAAAACTGTGATATTTTACATGTCTGATGGTAAAATGTTTGTAATGGTTGTAACTGATTTCTAGGGAGCGCACAACATAGCAGAAATGTTACAACACTTCCAAATAAAACCATGACTAGTAAAGCACTGTAGTGTTCATACCAGTCTTCAGATTGTTGACTGCTGTACCTTAGATTGTAGAGTCCTGAATTATTTCCGTTTTTGTTGTAGGCATAAACGAAGAAGTAGAATTAATTTTATAACTGCATTAAAATAATAGTAATGAGCAAGCCATTATGTGGCAGCTTGAGTGAAGAGATTCTGCACCTATCCACACAAAACCAAAACAATTATCACATCAGCTGTCTGAATATTAGGTGTAAAACCTCTTTAATAGTATATTTATTACAATCAAAAACAGCACTGAACATTTGTAAAAAACTTGTAACAATGTTGACAGTATCCTGAAACTGATTTTTTGTACTACTGAAATGTTTTAAACTGCTCACTATCAGTGGGTAATAGAGTGCACAATACGCTGCAAGAAACATAGCCACATCACACTGCATCAAGAAATGACAGACTATAGCGAATTCTGCTGAGAAATGTCAAGCTAAGCCGAGACTGATGGAAACTCACTTGATCCATCAGTAGCACACCCATTCTGCCTGTGTTCCATTTGCCCCATTGGTACTCTGGGGCTACCCCTGATCAATGCAATTACCTATATTGCATCAGCAGACAAAAGGATTTACAAGTGTTGGAAATTTTAAACAACAGTAGGTAATCATGTGTTCTCATTAAAAGGCAAGTGAAGCTCAACAGTTAAACACAACCTCAACCAAACACTAAATTGAAAGTCAGTTATAAAATTATGTGTTTTATATCAGTATCAAGAAGATATCATAACTAAGGTAAATAAAAATACTAGGAATGTTTATGAGATATTTGAAAGAAGTGATGATAAAATCTAGTTCATATATCAAGATAAATATAAAAAATTATTTTACTGGGACACAATAAATCTGTAACTTCGTTCAAAATGATTTATAGAGATTGGAAAAATATAAATGATTTTCAGATACTGAATTCAGTTTTATTTGATATTTATTTACGATTTATATATATCAACTGGATTCTGAATAATTGACTTTATAATGAACATTTGTCAATACAGGAAATACATGTTCTGAAATTACTCTTTTATTATAATGACCTCTCTGGGATATTTTATTTAGTTCAGCCAACCCGAATATCATATTTCTCACATGTAAATTTATTTGTTGTATTAGATATTTCTAATTACTTAGTAAATATTTTAATGATGTTGATACATTATTATATTCAGTTATGTTGAAGACGTAATTTCTTTAGACATTTTATTATCTTTTGCATCAAAATTGCAGTCATACACTAACTTCCCATCAGATTTTCCTTGAATACTGTTCAACTTTTGAAATTTAGTTTTGCTCTAAGAATATCACTCTGTTCCACATAAGACTAATTTTATATCCACACTATGTCTGATATTTACCATAGTTTTTCCAATCATAGATTGATTCATCAGTTTCTAGAAATCTTTCTGCAAACTATTGTTGCTTTTCTTATCATCTCTGTATTGAACTCAACTTTTCTTTAACCGATTACTTTGATTAAATTTAAGTATTCTGTAAACTTTCGTTATGCTTCCAAGAGGTAAATACTGCATAAATTTCCTAGAGTGAGCAAAGTATTTTGTTTTGTAATAGAATGTATTTTTTACTTTTGATTCATTTCTTTGAAGAATTTTTTAATTTTCTGAATCTCGTGGCAGACATTAATGTAAACAATGTAATCCTTTTGCATATGATAAAGCCACTTCTATAATGTGTCATGTTCTGAATAATGTTTTATTCCATTATAATAGTATTCCAGAAATTTTAATTTGTGACAACTTTGAAAATTCATATATATCATAAAACAAGTATTACAACATTTTTCATTCATATAAACTATTTGCATAAGGGTACAATTATATGTTTGATTCTTTATTCTTATACATTCCTTCAGAATGTTACCATCCACTCTTACATATCTATTACAAAATTATGTCTGTCACTCCATATATCTCTTCTGCCAGTAATATATCATAAGCATGTAACAATTTTTGTGTGGTTCTTTCATCCTATCACTGCATTCAAACTTCAACTGTTGTAACATAATTTCAAGCTGCATATAATTCATATAATTTTATAATATTTCTCAAACTTTTTTAAATACATCAGGCAATAATACAATATTTGGTTTAAGATACATGATAATCACCCAAGTGCTTTATATTATGACACTTTCGTTTAGTATACTACAAAAGTCACATTTTCGTAATATATGTTTTATAATATTTTTCACATATTAATATAATCATACGGAAGGTAACCTTTCCTTGTTACAAGATGAAATTTACCTTCTGCAAATAACTTATGTGGACCCACTGAATCTGATGACTCCTAATCATGATGTCAGGAAACTTAATATATTTAAAGTTATCACTTTTATATTTTTCGTTTCTTTAAGATAGCATTTATTTTTGTTTCCTCATTTGGATTTGATCTATGGGTTTATTATATATACTACTTTTAAAACAAGTGATAAATTTTGATATTGTTGTTAATTAGAATGAATTATGGAGTCTTAAGTGTTGGCTTACAGACTTACATAATGGAGATTTAAGTTATCCATTTAGAATATCATGATGATGAACTTATACTTTCTTTTGAATTTTCTCATTTGCTTAAGTTTCTGACAGTTTGAACAACATTATTTTATTTTACTGTAGTGATTCATCTGCTGCTTTTATGAATATATGCAATCTGTCTCTCCAACTTCCTTCTTAGTGATTACAATAAATTTATTTTAAGTGTCTGGCAATTTCTCTGCAACTTAATTATTATGTGCCGATTTTCTTGACCCATTCCCAAAAACTGGATTTATAACATTCGAAATTTCACTGTTTCCTTGTAATTGTTAGAAATGTATTTCATTGTTTCTTTTGTTAGCTCTACTTTGACTGGTTTATTTATTTGACTTACATAATATGATGCTTTTTGTTAATTAAAAAGAAGTAAAACCATATCACAGATGAATTTCGAACGCCTGTACTCTGTAATCTATTTTTAAATAAATTTAGCGATATCTTTAATCCAATAGTAAAGTGTTCTTTTGAAGAACTGACATTTGTCTTTTTATTTTCTGTGGGCTTTATTACACTGTGTGATTCGCCAAACTTTTGGACAGCAAGAATTGCTGAAAGGGAAAGTGTAACTGATATACTGTTGTCACAGGATGAAGTGGTAGTCAGCAGGTCACACTTATAAGCAGTTTTCACACGAGGGATAGTTATTAAGGGGCTAATTATTTTAGCCAGTGAAGATATTTCAGTAAGGCAATAAAATCGTATTATTTGTGCTAACATACACTAATCAACACCACCATGTTTGTTGCACGAATTTAATGCAAGTCATTTGTGAGATATCATATCATAAAATGTATCTGCAACAGCACCTATGGAATATGTGTGGTGGCACACACTAAAAATTAACATGAATGCACACACTATTCATGTGGAGTCTGAATAGGAAAGAGACAAAATTGACCGTAACACATTGTATCATAAACGACCACTGGAAGTGGCAGTAACCACTCCCAGTGTGGCACCGAATGACTACTGGACAAGTGTATAGTACTTCATCAAAAAAGTACAAGCAGCCTGCAATAATACCGTTTTGCATATGGTGAGTGCAGGTGGTATCGCTTTATGGAAAGGCCTTCCCCAAAGAAAAAATCTAAATGTACAAAATTCTGTGAATGAGCCAGCCAAGTCATATGTCGTTTGTGAAGACATTAAGTAGTAATTTGTACTATTAGCTGGACAGACATCGTGTTTATAGCAGAACGACTTCTAAAAATTGTGGCATATGGTCTGTTCAGAACCTACAATACCTATGCTCATTCAGTTTGCCATATATGAAAACTGGGCTCATGACTGATGGTTCACTACCACACACACCGCACATGTACATCCTAAGGACGCTGATTTTTTTACCTGATTAGGCCAACAGGGATCGTAAACAGGGAAGTGAAGGATGTCTCGTCGGTTCATTTAGCTATGATTGGTAACTGTGGATTCATCACTAACCATGTAATATGATTCACCCAGAGTATCCTGTTATAATGCCTATCCACATACGTTAACACGAGTTTCATCGTTCCATACAGCTCTTAATGCAGAGAACTGTGAAACAATGAACCAATGGAGAATGAGTATGGTGCATGCCTGGCTCATATTAGTTCCTTGGGCGATTGCGTCCAGATCAACTACAACAGCGGGTAAAACATTAATTTCCTCCTCTATTGTCATCACTTATTTTGAACTCTTATATTTACTATTTGTTACATTACCACTTTCACCTAACTGGTTGATATGTGACATCTATTGTGATTTGTTTCAGCATGAACTGCAATTTTCACAACGGTCTCCACATACCATGAACATGTTGATCCTTGTGTGTCCAAATCCCACTGTCCACTAAATGAATGGCAATATATTCCAGAAACAAACGATATTGATATTTAAATGTATCCTAAATTACATTTTTATTGTCAATTGCTATTGTTCCATTAACAAAGGGTTTGTTTGCACAAGAAATACACATTCTATGTATTATTAAATTTGTTTATTGTCTAACAGAACGAGGCATTCACTTCCAACCTGTCCTGTGAAAATCGCACTTGAATAGTACTTTCCCTTTTTTCTATATTAACAGTGCAAATTTTGGATAATTCAAATTGTAATCTATTACAATCAGATATTAGAAGTTACTCAGTTTGCCACCAATTTCTGGTACAGCATTTTTATATTGTTATTCAGTGATGAATATAATGCCAGTTTCATTATCCATAGAAAACATTTTGATTCACACTGAACATGGGCACAAGATTTCTACCTTTCTTTGGTAGTTTACTATATAATGAACCATTAAGTGGATTATATTTTATGGTATCAGACCATAATCCAATAAATCTGTTTAGCGTCCATCCTGATTCACTACTTTGAATATTAGTTGTTTAATAGATATCACTCAGTAAAGTAGGTGGACTAAGTAGAATTTGATCCTGACAGGGTATGTGCTTGAACAGTATGTGCAGAAGTGTGAGGCCTGTGTGCTTTGGTGACAAAAGGGTTAGCGAAGTTCCATTGTAAGCAGGAGGTTTTGGTTCGAATCCAGAGCGCTGCACAAGTTTTCATGTGTTTGTGCTGTATGATTACAACACCTGTTAACATCTGAGACAACACTCCTCAACTAAATTTATATTGTGTATAGTTCTGCAATAGCTGTGAAAAATGTATACAGATTGTATCTGAAATGAATGTACAAACTGAGAAGGCTGGTAGTGTGTGTCATAAGTATATTTCACATACTCTACTGGCCATTAAAATTGCTACACCAAGAAGAAATGCAAAAGATGATAAACGGGTATTGATTGGACAAATATATTATACTACAACTGACCTGTGATTACATTTTCATGCAATTTGGGTCCATAGATCCTGAGAAATCAGTACCCAGAACAACCACCTCTGGTTGTAATAACAGCCTTGGTACCCCATGGCATTGAGTCAAATAGAGCTTGGATGGTGTGTACAGGTTCAGATGTCCATGCAGCTTCAACACGATACCCCAGTTCGTCAAGAGTAGTGGCTGGCGTATTGTGACGACCCAGTTGCTCGGCCAACAATGACCAGATGTTTTCAATTGGTGAGTGATCTGGAGAATGTGCTGGCCAGCGCAGTAGTCGAACTTTATCCGTATCCAGGAAGGCCCGTGCAAGACCTGCAACATGCGGTCTTGCATTATACTGCTAAATGCAGGGTTTCGCAGGGTTCGAATGAAGGGTAGAGACACGGGTCGTAACACATCTGAAATGTAATGGCCACTATTCAAAGTACCGTCAATGCGAACAAGAAGTGACCGAGACGTGTAGGCAATGGCACCCTATAACATACGCTGGATGATACGCCAGTATGGCGATGACGAATACATGCTTCCAATGTGCGTTCAACGCGATGTCCCCATCACGGATGCGACCATCGTCATGCTCTAAACAGAATCTGGACTCATCCGAAATAATTACGTTTTGCCATTCGTCCACCCAGGTTCGTCGTTGCGTACACCATCACAGGCGCTCCGTCAAGGTTAACCGCAGCCATGTTCTCCGAGCTGATAGTCCATACTGCTGCAAACGTCATCAAACTGTTCGTGCAGACTATAGTTGTCTTGCAAACGTCCCCATCTGTTGACTCAGGGATCGAGACGTAGCTGCACGATTCGTTACAGCCATCAGGATAAGATGCCCGTTATCTCGACTGCTACTGATAAGAGGGCGTTGGGATGCAGCACGGCGTTCCGTATTGCCCTCCGATTCGATATTCTGCCAACAGTCATTGGATCGCGACCAACGTGAGCAGCAATATCGCGATACGATAAACCGCAATCACTGTAGGTTACAATCCGACCTTTATCAAAGTCGGAAAGGTGATGGCACGCATTTCTCCATACATATGGCATCACAATAACGTTTCACCAGGCAACGCCGCTCAACTATTGTTTGTGTATGAGAAATCGGTTGAAAGCTTTCCTCATGTCAGGATGTTGTAGGTGTCTTCACTGGCGCCAACCTTGTGTGAATGCTCTGAAAAGCTTATCATTTGCATATCACAGTATCTTCTTCCAGTCAGTTAAATTTCGCGTCTGTAGACCATCTTTGTGGAGTAGAAATTTTAATGGCCAGAAGTGTAGTACTCCATGTCCACATCCCTAACAACATGGTGCTAGATTACATGACGGCCGATGAAAAACCTCACGTTGCTCAAAGTTTGTACATTTAGCGGTTTACGAATCGTGGACACGCCTATTTATTGGCATACACAGGCCTGTAAGAGAGAGAGAGAGAGATTCCCTTTAAGTAAGTTTTTCATTGGCATGTCTCGTAATAGCATATGTGGTCTTAAGGCCTACTTCGAAACCAGATGTAATAATATCATAATAATAATAATATGGTTTTCTGTTCTGCAGGACCTAATTGAGGAGTAAGACTCCATGGCCATGGAACAAGTAAATACATGATATTTAATACAAGAATGGTAATAGAAGAGTTTTAAGTAGCTCTATGCACATGACAATCTTAAGACTAACAAGGAAAGTACATGGGATCGAACAAACATATCTGTATCAAAGTTTGGTTACAGGATCTGTAAGTACACCTCAATGTGCTGGTAGGTGTCGTTTTCCTGCAAAGCTCTGCAACCATCCTCTAGATAGCACTGTAGATGTAATTATAGACACCACACGCAATGCAGATATCTTAACTATAACTTATGTAATAATAATCATACAAGTGCTCTAGCGGATTGTCATCAAAAGCCGTGATGATAGTTGCAACTTTAACCTTCTTCCTGAAAGACTGTTGGTATTCAATGCCACTGCTTCCATCGCCTCTTCCCGCACTTACCGTAGCACTACCGCTTGCAATGAGTTGTTCGTCATTATCATCCCTATTATCATTACTATGAGTCTGTAACAACAGTATCTAACTTATGCTCATATTTCTGTACCATAACAGATACTAGAAAGCATGCAAATGATTCATCTTCTACACTAATACCATCTTTACGAAGAAGGGTTCTTCATAACTTCAACTAACCGCAATACATTAGCAGGATTGATTAGCAATCGCCGCCCCATCTGACGCTTCACCACACAAATAACATCACAAAACGCAACTTTGTAGGCACACTAAACCGTCCCTACTGGCAAACCGACAAGTCTAAGTGCAATGCGGCATGGCACATGCAGAGGCCTCTAACGGACGACTGCAGTCTTTTGCAGATGCGGAAGTATCACTAGTGCAATAAGGGATCTTTACATTATCTCTCATACGATTTTGGTGTATATCTGTTAGTTCGAGCCCAAGTACTTTCGTTGTAAGTGAAAAGAATCAATAACGAATGAGAATAAAAGCTTAATTGTTTAACTTTTCTAGGAGCTCCTCGACAGAATAAAGCGAGTGAGTCATGAGGTAGCTCTTCAAATTAGATTTGAAAGCGCGTGGGTTAGCATGAAGATTCTTTAGTTCTTGTGACAGGTTATTGAACATCAATGCTGCAGAACACTGTGTTAAAGATGTGAACGCCTGAAGGACGCTTTCGTTAACGCTCTGTGCGTACACCAATGGTTTGAAGAGGAAACGTTAGCACTGCTGGAAAGCACACTACCAACAAGCTGACAGTGTACTGGTCGAGAAATGGGTGTAAGCCATTCCATAATTTGGCGTGTGTGGCGTGAAGATGATTTGCTCTCCTCCCGCCTTCAGAAGGTGAAATTCCTTAAGCCAGACCATATTCCACAAAGAACTAAATTCTAATAGTGGTTTTTTACAAAAAGTGCCATTCATCTGGAATATTCGAACTGTGTATATGTCCCCCCCCCCCCCTGCGTCTAACGCGAAGTTATTTGCTGTGGTGTAATTTTGCATAAACTTCCAACTGATTTTGTTGTGCTAGCTACCTGACAGTGTACCCGTGGCTCCTGCATGGAAAAACCTAACAGCAAGTAGCGTAGAAGTCAGAGATATGTCCTTCGCCGGATTAAGATATGTTTCTACAACATTACTTAACCGAACACAGATAACATCACCTGTAAGAAAAACATGTATCTAAACATTGCTAGTAAGGACAAATGGGGGTACAAATTTGGCGTCACTAGCTACTGAATGTAAACACGATTTCTCTGTATTTAATTTATTTAACCAAAAAAGTTCGTATTAAATGAATTTAAATTTCAAAACAATCCAAATTCGTTAGGATAGAAGCAAGTTGTTAACTGGAGGAATAGAATTTTTAATTGAACCTTAAGATAAAGAAAACTGCACTCGGCAAAAATGGCTGAAACACCGCGCCTAACTTGATTTTAAATTAACAAACAAAGCTGTAGATACACTCGAGGCTGTCGCACTAAGTGTGTGATCTAAGCAGAAGCAATGCACACAGTACCGTTTGCTGAAATGGCTGTAAGCTGGTGCGCCATCGCTGGAAACAAACCTAACTTGCCTGACTGGATCAACTTCTGTCAAATCGAAATATTTCTTATGTCTCAATAATGTTGAGAACACCTAACACTTCCTAGTCTCGCTACTGGCGTAGTACGCTGATTGCATTAACCAACCCACCGCGATGCCACTGGAATTCGCCCAAAGGCGTTACCTATCTCATTCTGAATTCACGTCAGAAAAAAGGTGTCTGACCAACACAGCGAATATCGCAGAATCTGATCACTCTTAATAACAGGTAATTTCAGATTTGCTTTCCAGAGAGCTGAAAAAGAGTCTTCTCTCTCTCTCTCTCTCTGTCACTTGGTCCACATTCGAAAATGCGCAAATTGTGCCCACAGAGTGCTTGCTCGCATTCCACAAAACCTGTCGCTGGCAGACCAAGAGCTGGAGTCCTTGACTGCTGCCGCCGCTCACCATAACACACCGTCTTCCCACTCTCGTCACGCCAGCGAACTTTCGCCTACCGGATACGCGCTATTGTCTGGCCTTAGGCGCGCCAATAATGCACACGCTAACACCGCGTTTCGGCTCACGCACGCTTCGAAGGTCACCTGCCGCTACGGAGACACTCGCGCTCGCGCATGACGAAGTATTGCACCATAATTTGTAATCATCTGAAATCGTTGCCAAGTACTGTCGGCAATGGTATTTTAACTGATAAATTGGAACCAAAAATATTCCCTCAGTGTATAAGTCTGAACTGTTACTCGCTTCAGCCTCGAGAAAAGCTAATTATCGCACTCGCGATCTAATGCCGTACTTCGAATAATAACTTCTTTCTAAGCAATAAATGAAGTAATTAACATGTCAAATGTCACTTGTATGTAACAAATACTGTGTTAAAGGTCCGAATATGTAGGAAAATGTGTCTGATTGACTTGACTCCTTACATATCCCTCCCCTTGAGATAAAATTTTAGTCTGGAATTCGTTAATGCCGAGGAAACACTGAAAAATTCAGGGAAACATTAACGATATAAAAAGAATGCTCAGCCATTTATTACAAAAATAATTTTCTTTTAAACTCCATTTCCATCTGATTATAAGACATACAGTTTTGTTTTCTTGGGATATAAAACTTTTACTTTTACAAATTTTTAAGTATATCTCTTCTGTTGCCTTTATGTGTTCCTGTTTTGTTCAAAGAAAAATGTTTTACAATATTATTATAATTCTTTAAATTCGTTTGTGTACAGAGTATAATGTATGTGGTAATTTATGATTTGATCATTTAGATGAGCTCTGCATAAAATATTTGCAAAAGCTTCAATGAGTATATTTGTTTTACTTTTAGCTTCAATTATTATTTATTTGAGTTTCTGTATAATTGAAGAATTAAGAAGCGTCACTTCTTACATTATCCTTGGTTTAAATTTAAATAATATGATATTTATGTTTTTCCTGTACCTATAGAATAATAATAGCCAAACATACATAACAAAAGTTTACTAAATATTCAGGTTTGATCATATAATAATAATAAACCAACATAAGTAATAAAACTTTGTATAATATTACAGAAATACATGATTTTACCAAATAGTTCTACAACCTATATGAATTAAAACATTTTCATTGTCTTGTGCCACACAATTTGCACTCTTTAACACACCTCACTGACTCTACAAATTGTGCCAAACACTTTGCACTTTTTATAGTCTTTGTTTCTTTTTCCGTTGATGACCCATGGGTTGACAGTCCACTGTGATTGCCGAACCTCGTCAACTCATTTTATCGGTTTTATGAATCAAGTGAGGAGCACCACAGCATACAATGCCAGGACTTTAAGTTGTCAATGAGGCTTAACCTGAGTATCTTGCCTCATATTGACAGCAATTGATGACTGTCAAATATTAAATCGTTGTTCCAATTTTTGTTACACTATACATTAGTATGACACCTCTGTAGATATAGATGGAAGAATGATATGAATATACTCCTGTTGCAGATTGTTGTTGACTATGGTTGTGAATCCAAGACTCATTTAGACTATTGCTTGAAATTGTATTTTATACATTTGTGCAAAGAGATGGTATTGCTAGATGGTCATTATTGATTACCATACTGAAATGATTTCTTGAAACATTTAAAAAAAATATTTTGGGATGGCCAACAAGGAATCTTGAACTTCTGCCCATCTTCTGTCCTCTTGTGATCTTCTTTGCTTCTTTCTTCTTTCTTCTCTTCTCTCTTGAATTCTTCTTTTCTTCTTGTGCTAGGGATTGTGAATTTCTTATGGAAGAATAGTGGTTGGGATCTGACTATCTTTCCATACATTTGTTGACCCACACTCAATCTCAAAATTCTAAAGATTTGCTGTAGTTCAAGCAACATGTATATCCAATCCATTACATCTTGATTTATCATTATGTACTACTACATATAGTAAGGTCTGAGCTGTACATAATTCTCCTTTTATTTTGTTTTGTGAAGCCTAACCTGGATGCAACTTGCATTTACAGTGATACAGTGGTCTTCACTACATACAATATTCACCTTCAGTGCTCACTGAACATGACCGAACCATATTCGTCGCTATCTAGAAGTCTTCATTGATAAAAATGGTGGAGATGATTTCTGATGTCTCTGGTTCGTTGTTGATAATACAATGTTTTCTTTTTTAATTTTTGTCAAATCTACTTTATACAATACAAAAAATTCTAAATCTCCCCTTTTTATGATAAACTACATGTTCTCAATTATAACAATTTCCTAATATCAAGTTATTTTTACAAAAGAAAATGTTACATAGTTATATTATTACATATTAAATGATATGAATTTTAAAAATATCAATAATCTATTATATTTTATGTTGTAACATGCCTCTTCATTCTTTTAGTTTTTTTTTTTTTTTGTGTGGTGTGTTGTTCGTACACCTAATTCACAAAAATACTCTTCCCTCTCCCAAAACCTAACCTCATTCTCTTTTTTTAAATTATTGTATTTATTTTGTTTCTATTTGTGTCTAGCAAATATTTCTATTTAGAAAATGATGCTATAAAATTTCAATTTACCATTTGTGTATATTTTCCCTCTTCTATACTGATTCTGCTGTAAAGTAATGTGTTAGATCAAATTTTCATTTTTTTATTCTATAAAATATTTTAAGTGGCTGGTATGGAATATCCCTAAAACTTTTCCTGTTTTAGGATTGTTCAGCTCTACTGTATTATTGTGTACAATTTGTGTAATTATCACTGGTCCTTTATACACAGAAAAGAATTTCCTAGATTTTTTTAAATCTTTTGAGATGAATGGTATGTTTTACGAAGACTTTCTGTCCTAATGAGAATTTATCCAGATGAATTTTACGTTTCATTGCTGCATCCATTATGTTGTGTAAGGCACTGAAATGATGTGTTTATGCTGTTTTCTCGGAATTAATGGAAATCTAATTATTTCTTTTAGTCTATCTGGAGGGTCAATGTTTTTTAATACTCTAACAGGTGAATAAGTTGTGGCACCGTATAGTGTTTCATTTATGATATCTTGGAAGTCTCGAAGATATACATCCCACGGGTAATGATTCTTTCCACAAAACAATCTGCATAAAGTACCTAAATCTTTCATTGTACGTTCACCTGGATCAAAACTGGGTTTGTATCTTGAAATTAAGATAGATTTGATTTTTAATTTATTTAAAGATTTTTTCCAATGTATTGACGTCTACTGAGGTCCATTATCTGAGATAATCTTCTTTACTCTTCCTACTTATTGTATAAAATCCTTTTGAAATGCTTTGCTTATTGAAAAGCCAGTTGCTTTCTTTAATTGTGTAAAAGTAGTGTATTTGGTTGTCAATTCTACAACTACAAACACAAACCTTTCTCTGTTCGAGGCAATGTATTGTACAGATCTGTTGCAGCTATATGTTTCAATGTATCAGGAATAATTGGAAATATTGATGGTTTGGTAAGTTACATACTTAACCTTGATACATTTGTTGCACATTTTCAGGACATGCCTAATCCGCCGTTCCATTTTTGGAAAGTGTACAGTTTGTTTCATTAAAAAAAAAAAAAATTGGGACCAAAATGTCCACTGCTAAAATGAGTATACCATATGCATTTGTTAATCAAATCTTCTGGAATACAAACAACCCATGGTGATGAAACTGTATTACGCTTATAAAACAGAATATTATCCCTTAATAAATATTTTTGTCTAATTTCTGTGTTGTCTTTATCCGATAATTTATGTTTCATTGCCAACAGACTTCGATCTTTATCTTGGTCTACATGCAAGTTTTTTAAGGCATTAGTTATAAAATTCTCAAACATAACATTCTTTAAATAGTGTATTACTCACTCTTCCTCCTCCAAGTTGATCTTCTGATCATGAGCCAAACCTTGAGGAGACTGAGACAATGCGTCAGCTAAAACATTCTCTGGAACAGGGACATATACAATGGTGAAGTCATACTCTTGTAAAATCTGCATCAGTCTTGCCAGACATCCATGGGTAAATTTGAAAGACACTAATGATTTCAAAGCCTTATGGTCTGTAAACACTTCTGTTCTTCTACCAAATAGAAAATATCTGAATTTCTGAAATCCCCAGACAATAGCCAGGGCTTGCAGTTCTGTGATCGAGTAGTTATTTTCTGCTTTTGATAAAACTGTGCTTGCAAATGCAATGGTCTTGTGAACCAACTTACCATCCTCTTCAAACTGCTGAAACAATACGACTCCCAAATCAGTCTTTGCACTGTCAGTAACCATACAAAAATCCTTTCACAACTCTGGATGAAATAAAGTAGGTGTGTTACTTAAAGCTTTCTTTAATTTAATGAACTCATCATTTGCTTGTTCATCCCACACCCAGGGCGTATTCTTACCTGTGAGAGAACATAATCTTGGTGTTGCCAAAGTGTCAATATGGATATATCTTTTATAAAATTTAACAAGACCAAAAAACCTGTTAAAGCTTTCTTATTATAGGGAGTGCTAAAGTTCCAGATAACATCCATTTTTTGTTCATTGGGTGTTATTCCCTCTGGTGAAATCTTATGTCTCAAAAATTTAGTCTGTGATGTCCCAAATTGTGATTTAGTAATATTGACAGTTACTCCATGAGTTTCCATTATCTGTAAAAATTTATCGAAATTTAATTGTGTTCCTCCCATGCAGCCTCCGCTATCAAAACGTCATCCACATAGCAAGTAATTTTTCTGTAAAATATCCAAATGTAGTATGGTGTGTAGACCCTGAATAAATGCAGCTGAAGAAATTTTTAGACCGAATGGTAATCGTTTTAACTCATTACAACGTCCAATAACTATAAACGCAGTATATTTTTGGCAGGATGGCTCTAACTCAATCTGCCAAAAACTAGAATATAAATCAGTTGACAAAAATATTCTCACTCCATTAAATTCTTGAATTTAACTCTTCTGGTCTATCTGTTTCTGAGACAATGATTGTAATAACTTGCCTTCAATCAAGTACCAATCTAATGCTGCCATCTTTTTTACCCACAACATGAAGTGGTGAATTATATGGGGACTTGGCTGGCTCGATGATACCATCATCCAGCATTTTATAAATTTCTAGGAATACTAGTCTTATATAACTCCAAGGTATTCGATGTCCTCCGTCAAACCCACCTCATAAGAATCCCACATTGGGTAGCAATACACCAAAAAAGGAGTCTAAAGAAATCGCTGTGACTTGCATCCAGTGAACTCGGAATGGCTCCAATGACAGTGTGGAAAGTCCTCTGACAGAAGCTGTCTATGAAACCATTCAAATTGGAGCTATTATAAAAGTTCAAAGACGACAACAAACACAAGCGTTTTCAGTTTTGTTCGCAGTTTCAACAGCTGCATGAGGCTATCTCCTCTTTCATTTCTTTTCCCCAGTCCATATGAACTCACTATTTTTCCTTCCCTTCCTTTTCCTATTACCGAGTTGCTGCCCCCATCATCGTTAACTTTTCTTCTCCTTTAACTGTCTGAATAATTTTCTTAACTCCTCACTGTGCTGCTCATAATAGTTTACTCGCATTCTTATTTCATTATTCATTATTAGACTTACTCCTGTGACACCGCCGACTAAATTTGTATTTATAATCCTGTACTCACCTAACCAGAAATCCTGCTCCTCTTTCCACCAAACGTCACTAATCCCCACTAAATCTAAAATCAAACTGTCCATTTCCTTTTTTAAAATGTTCTAATCTTCCTACCAGATTAAGGGATCTAACATTCCATGCTCCGATCCGTAGAATGCCAGTACTGTCTTTCCTGATGACGACATCCTCTTGAGTAGTCCCCACCCAGAGATCCGAATGGGAGATTATTTTACGTCCGGAATATTTTACCAGAGAGGATGCCATCATCATATTTTCATACAGTAGAGCTGCATGTCCTTGGGAAAAGTAACAGCTGTAGTTTCCCCTTGTTTTCAACTATTGACAGTAACTCTATGGCAAAGCCACCTTAGCTGATGTTACAAGGCCAGCTCAGCCAATCATCCAGACTGTTGCTCCTGCAACTACTGAAAAGGCTGCTGCCCCTCTTCACGAATCAAGCGTTTGTCTGGCCTCTCTAAAGATACCCCTCCGCTGTGGTTGCACCTATGGTATGGCTATCTGTATCGTTGAGGCACACAAGCGACCCCACCTCGTCAATGTCTGTGGTTCACGGAGGTAGGATTAGAATATATAGCCGGTTTTAATTGCCTTGAGTTCAGTAGGGATCTCGAGTTTGTTATGCGAATTTAGTATTTTACTGATTTTGTAAGATATCGCTCGAAGATATGTGGTTTTGAAGCCATGTTAAACTGTAGGTCCCCCTTCAACTCGCTGGGGAAGTCAGTTCGAAGGTCAGACGAAGGCAACGGCATACCATCTCCAAGCAAGACCATACCTAGTAAAGCACTGTGGTGTTCAAACCTATTTTCGGATATATATATATATATATATATATATATATATATATATATATATATATATATATATATATATATATATATATAGGTGCTTCTCTATACAATCTTATTTGTTAGTGTGCATTGGGTTCTGTGGTTTTTGTGCGATTATTATATATGTGACAATTTTAGGATCAAAATCCCTTCATTTTGTAATATATTGAAGGATTTGTATCTCTTTCTGAATGGCGTCTCGCTCCAGAGGAAGGTTTCTTAATCGGTTAATCATAGAATGAAACTATGCGAACTTTTGTGATATTGGATGACACGAATTTGTATTATGTTAACTGTTGTGGTTGGCTTTTAGTAAATATCGAATTTGTATGTGTAATTGTCCTTTTTTATAGTTACATCTGAGTAATTTATTGCTTTTTAATTACATTGTGAATTTTATTTTGGGGTGTAGACTCTTGAGCACACCATGTATTATCTGTATGTCGTCATTATTGTCAACAATGACTTAATCACTTAGCGGCGTGATATAGGTCGACGATTTACAATGATAAAGTTTTCTCAGATGGGAATGTTACGAAGACAATTATTTTTTAATATCACAGTGTGTTTTGAAAGTATGTAATGACGATATTCAAAGGATAATTACAATCTTACACCTAACATTCGTACTTACAGTAATTCAGGGACAACATCCATACGTTTTTCATACATAAGACAGTTATGTTTAAGGTTCTAAATATGTAGTAACCTCTCCTATATCGTTGGACAGAACATCATGTGGGTAGTGTTTGCGAGGAGGAAACCAGCCGTATAGCAATCACTTTCTTGCTACATGTGTTAGAATAGGTTAAAATCGGTATCAGTAATCGCTTAAATTATCCTCTCTCCCAACTGTTTCAAGTTAAGGAACACCATCAACACGGTCATCACCACCACCATTTTGTACTACTTCCGAGGTGCAGTTAATGAGCTTCTTCTGTTCTCGCATAATCTGTCATGGATAACGCCATCCATATTCCGTTCTCTGGTAGCTAGGACATTCATTGTTCAAAAAATGTTCAAATGTTTGTAGAGCTCATGGGACATAGCTACAGGGTCATCAGTCCCTAGATGTACAAACTACGTATGAACTAGCCAATACTAAAGACGGCACAAATATCCATGCCTGAGGGGGGGATTCCAACCCCCAACCGCAGCGGCCATGCAGACCGCGACTGGCACGCCGCAGACCGCTCAGCCACTGCAGCCGGCATTAATTCATTGTTCATATCCAAATAACAGGTTGTGTGTCTTCTTACTGGACAACCCCCTTCAACACCTCTTTCAAAATTCATTAGGGCTGTTCTTGTAGTCTCCACTCTGATTACATTCTGTAACACCGTAGTTTTGATCAGCTAATTCAATTCAAAATGGATGTCTTGATTTCGTATTTTTTTCCTGACCTCCTCATGACTTAATCTACTCACAGTACTCTCGTGGATGGTGAATCTAAGTAATTTCACATGTGATGTCTGGTACCTTCTTGTTCTTTTTTCTTAAGTTATATGATGGAATTATTTGGATCTATTGCTCAGTTACCGGCGGCCAGTGCACACGTGACCAGCAGTGTGTGCTTTCTTTTGCAGCTCTTTATGCTTTAGTGTGCTCGCGTGTTTATTTATTAAGAATCGCGTTTAGTTGTCAGTTCAGTTGTTGATTTTTTGATTTATCAGCTCGCGTATATATTTTTCAGATTCGCAGTAAACAAACAGTTTAGCGTTAGGTTTATATTTTTCAAAGCTCACTGTTTATCAAACTTCTGTGTCCTCAGACGTACGTACTTGAAAGAAACATAGGTTTTTAGAATGGCTATGAACTGTGACTGCTGCGAACGGATGGAGGCAGAGTTGGTGACTCTTCGCTCGCAGCTGCAGGCGGCGTTGGCTTCGCTGGCAACGCTTGAGACTGCGGTGGGTGGGCGCCGCTGTTGTGGGCCGCTTGCGGGCGTGCAGCAGACGCCCTGTGCGTCTGTTGTGCCCTCCGATCGGCCTGCGGCTGTGGCCAGCCCGCTCACTGCCCGCGAGGAGGTCGCCCCCCAATCCGTGGTAGATTGGGAGGTCTCCTCAGCGCGTGTCAGGCGGCGTAAGACTTCCCGGAGGACCAAAGTGGAGGCCTCCCCGGTTAGTCTTGCCAACAGATTCGAGGCACTGTCTGTGGCAGAGAAAGTTCCTGACGCAGATGGTTTTTAGGTTAGAGGGCCTCGGGAATACACAAAATGGGTTTCAGTCTCAGAGGGGGCAGGTCAGACACAGGAAAAAAGCAGATCTAGAAACCATTGGTATAACAATTGTAAATTGTCATAGCTGTATTGGGAAAGTTCCAGAGCTCCAAGCGCTGATTGAAAGTACTGAGGCACATATTGTTATAGGTTCTGAAAGCTGGCTGACGCCTGAGATAAGTTCGGCCGAAATTTTTTCAAAGGGCCAAATTGTCTTCAGAAAGGATAGAATAAATAAAAAAAGGGGGTGGCGTGTTTATTGCTGTTACAAACGGTTTATCCTGCAGCGAAATTGAGACAGATACTTCCTGTGAGCTGGTCTGGGTAGAGGTTATACCTGACAACCGGAATAAATTAATAATTGGATATTTTTATCGGCCCCCTGACTCAGACGATGCGGTTGCCGAAATGTTCAAAGAAACCTTGAATCACATTTCAAATAGGTATCCGAAGCATACTGTTATAATCGGTGGCGACTTTAATTTCCCCTCGATATGTTGGCATAATTACTTATTCAAAACCGGCGGCAAATATAAAACATCGTCCGAACTAGTTCTGAATGCTTTTTCTGAAAACTACTTCGAACAGTTAGTTCATGAACCCACTAGAATAGTAAGTGGTTGCGAAAATACCCTTGATCTCCTAGCAACAAATAATCCGGAGATAGTAAAGAGTATCAAAACAAATACAGGGATTAGCGAACATCGAGTTGTAGTAGCGAGGCTAAATGTCGAAATTCCCAAATGTACAAAAAATAAACGAAAAATATATCTATTCAAAGGAGCAGATAAAAACTCGCTTCACGCTGTCCAGAGTGATAGTCTCGAGTCTTTCAAAACTAAAAATGCGAGTGTAGATCAGTTGTGGCTTACTTTCAAAGACATAATATCAGTAGCAATCGAGAGATTTATACCAAATAAATTAATAAAAGAGGGGGCCGACCCCCGTGGTACACAAAAAAGGTCAGATCACTGTTGCAGAAACAAAGAAAAACGCATGCAAAATTTAAAAAGACACAGAATCCACAAGACTGGCAATCTTTTACTGAAACACGCAACCTAGCGCGGACATCAATGCGAGAAGACTATAGTAGTTACCACAACGAAATCATGTCTCGTAATCTTGCAGAAAATCCAAAGAAATTCTGGTCAAATGTGAAGTACACTAGCGGCAAAACACAAACAATACCTTCACTACGCGATAGCAATGGTAATAGTACCGACGACAGTACTGCTAAGGCAGAATTACTAAACACAGCTTTCCGAAATTCGTTCACCAAAGACGACGAAGCGAACACTCCAGCATTCAATCCAAGAACAGATGCCAGCATGCGAAACTTAGATGTAGATGTTCCTGGAGTAGTAAAACAACTTAAGTCACTAAAAAAAAAAAAAAAAAAAAAAATCTTCCGGGCCAGATTGTATACCAACTAGATTCCTCTCAGAGTATGCTGATGCAATTGCTCCGTACTTAGCTATAATTTACAACCGATCACTCAGCGAAAGATCTGTACCCAAAGACTGGAAATTTCCCAAGTTACTCCAATATTCAAGAAAGGCAACAGGAGTGATCCCCAAAATTACAGGCCTATCTCATTGACGTCGATTTGCAGTAGGATTTTGGAACATATACTTTGTTCGAATATTATGAACTACCTCGAAGAGAACGACCTATTAACCAATAGTCAACACGGAATCAGAAAGTATCGCTCTTGCGAAACACAGCTTGCCCTTTATTCACATGAAGTGTTAAGTGCCATCGACAAGGGATCTCAAATCGATTCCATATTTCTGGATTTCCGGAAGGCTTTTGATACTGCACCCCAAAAGCGACTTCTGATGAAATTGCGTGCTTATGGAATATCTTCCCAATTGTGCGATTGGATTCACGATTTCCTATCAGAAAGGACACAGTTCGTTGTAACTGACAGTAAGTCATCGAGTAAAACAGAAGTGATATCTGGCGTTCCACAGGGAAGCGTTATTGGTCCCCTACTCTTCCTCGTGTTTATAAACGATTTAGGAGATAATCTGAATAGCTCCCTTAGACTGTTCGCGGATGATGCTGTCGTTTATCGGTTAGTGAAGTCAACAGAGGATCAAAAGCAACTGCAAACCGATTTAGACAAAATTTCTACTTGGTGCGAAAATTGGCAATTGACACTAAATAAAGAAAAGTGTGAAGGAATGCACATGACCACTAAAAGAAATCCACTGAACTTCAATTACGCGATAAATCAGTCAAACCTTAAGGTCGTAAATTCTACCAAATACCTAGGAGTTACAATTACGAACAACTTTGACTGGAGAGAACACACAGAAAATATTGTGGGGAAGGCGAATCAAAGGTTACGTTTCATTGGCAGAACGCTTCGAAGATGCATCAGCTCCACCAAAGAGACTGCCTACATCACACTTGTGCGTCCTCTCCTGGAGTTCTGTTGCCCCTTGTGGGACACTCACCAGGTGGGACTGACGGAAGATATTGACAAGGTTCAGAGAATGGCAGCTCGTTTTGTTTTATCACGTTACGGGGGGAAAGCGTTACGGAAATGTTGCACTAATTGGGGTGGAAATCATTAAAAGAATGACGTTATTCATTGCGGCGGATCTGTTTGCGAAGTTTCAATCACCGACTTTTACTTCTGAATGTGAAAATATTTTGCTAGGGAGACATGACCATCCCAATAAAATAAGAGAAATCAGATCGAAAACGGAACGATTTAGGTGTTCTTTCTTCCCGCGCGCTATTAGAGAATGGAACGGTAGAGAAAAGTTATGAACCCTCTGCCAGGCACTTAAATGTGATTTGCAGAGTATTTATGTAGATGTAGATCTATTTTGGTAGGAAGTAATTGCTGAAGATAATTAGTTTTGCTGTTTCTGGATTCCTGTCATGCCAACGAAGATTTCTCACTGGTTCATAAATTACATCATCGTTTTATTCTTTTCTCTTTCATCCCGCTACCCCTATTTTTGACGTACGAAAAACAGTCTACACTCTCTGAGTTTCACCCTTGTAGAATGCTCTATCTTGTTTCACGACCTCGACCCCCTTCTTGATCCACTGACGTATTAAGAACTGCGACCACAGAGCCACCGGAGGTGAAAAGAGTCAAATAACACGGTAGCACACTAAACTCACTTTCGGGAGGGCAGTGGCTCAAATCCACTACCAACCATACAGATTTAGGTCCTCTGGCATTTACCTAAAGCACTCCATGCAAATGCCAGGATGGTTCCTTTGCAAGGAAAAAATAAACAATTACCTTCATCATCCTTGTTTGTAAACATATGAGCCTGCCCATCTCAAATAATGAAGCTGTCAATGGAACGTAAAACCCTAATCTTTCTTCTTGATTAAAGAGAGTCAGGATTGGAAACATAACCAGAATAAAATTGAAGCAGCTTGGCATATAGGTAATCTTAACGCCTGAAAAAGGAATATCCTGAATCACTTTGTTTTGTAGCAAGATGTATACTCTGAAATTATAGCAAAAATTGTAGAAATAGGAAATGCATAAATACTATACGATGAATGAATTACCTGACCCTTCGCCAAATACATGCACTCGGCTGTTGGCAGGTCTTCGGCAAGGCTCGCCAGGACGACCTACGGGACGTGCGGCCGCAGACCAGAGCTGCGGATCAGCGCCGCCTGCCACGACCCACGTGCCACCTCTACAGCAACACATACGTCTAATTACAGGAGGCATGGAGGTGTCTTAGGAGCTGTGTATTTTCAACGTGGGAAAACTCCCTTGCTGAACTCTGTTTCTTAGTTGTTTCTAATCCCCAGCCCACGTTATTTCAGTGGGATGGGTTGACTCTGCATTGTTTCCCCAATAGCTTCATCTTCTCGCACTTTTCCTCCACACAGAGACTTGCAATGCAATTTCTTACACATTTTCGGCGTGTGTTTCTTATCTTGCAGAATAGGGTGTGCTGCCGGTGGTCCGCATCTTCCCAACACGGTATCTCGACGTCGTAACCCGGCGTCTTAATCAAGTGTTTCCCGTGACTGCTCGAACAAGTCGACCGGGTTCCATACCGTTGCCTCAGTGGTGCCTGGTGATCACTACGCCCTCCGCTATCGCTGTTCGAATATTATGAACTACCTCGAAAAGAACAACCTATTAACCAATAGTCAACGCGGATTCAGAAAGTATCGCTCTTGCGAAACACAGCTTGCCCTTTATTCACATGAAGTGTTAAATGCCATCGACAAGGGATCTCAAATCGATTCCATATTTCTGGATTTCCGGAAGGCTTTTGATACTGTACCCCACAAGCGGCTTCTAATGAAATTGCGTGCTTATGGAATATCTTCCCAGTTGTGCGATTGGATTCACGATTTCCTATCAGAAAGGACACAGTTCGTTGAAATTGACGGTAACTCATCGAGTAAAACAGAAGTGATATCTGGCGTTCCACAGAGAAACGTTATAGGTCCCCTACTCTTCCTCGAGTTTATAAACGATTTAGGAGACAATCTGAATAGCTCCCTTAGACTGTTCGCGGATGATGTTGTCATTTATCGATTAGTGAAGTCAACAGAGGATCAAAAGCAACTGCAAAGCGATTTAGACAAAATTTCTGCATGGTGCGAAAATTGGCAATTGACACTAAATAAAGAAAAGAGTGAAGTAATACACATGACCACTAAAAGAAATCCGCTGAACTTCAAATACGCGATAAATTAGTCAAACCTTAAGGTCGTAAATTCTACCAAATACCTATGAGTTACAATTACGAACAACTTTGACTGGAGAGAACACATAGAAAATATTGTGGGGAAGGCGAATCAAAGGTTACGTTTCATTAGCAGAACGCTTCGAAGATGCACCAGCTCCACGAAAGAGACTGCCTACATCACACTTGGGCGTCCTCTCCTAGAGTACTGTTGCCCCTTGTGGGACCCTCATCAGGTGGGACTGACGGAAGATATTGAGAGGGTTCAGAGAAGGGCAGCTCGTTTTGTTTTATCACGTTACGGAAGGGAAAGCGTCACGGAAATGTTGCACGAATTGGGGTGGAAATCATTAAAAGAAAAACGTTATTCATTGCGGCGCGATCTGTTTGCGAAATTTCAATCACCGACTTTTACTTCTGAATGTGAAAATATTTTGCTAGCACTCACCTACTTAGGGAGACATGACCATCCCAATAAAATAAGAGAAATTAAATCGAAAACGGAACGATTTAGGTGTTCTTTCTTCCCGCGCGCTATTGGACAATGGAACGGTAGAGAAAAGTTATGAAAGTAGTTAATTAACTCTCTGCCAGGCACTTAAATGTGATTTGCAGAGTATCTATGTAGATGTAGATGTAGATGCGGTCGTTTCTTGCAGTGGTATCAGTCTCCAGGTGTTCTGTCTTCTGACCGGGCCCATAGCGGTTGTCCCGAGGCGTTCCGTAATCGGTCCGCTATCACCCGATGCGTTCCTACCACTGTCCAGAGGCTGTGGACGCTGCTTATGACGTTGGCGGCCTTTTTCGGCTTTCTCTCGTGGCTATATCATACTCCTACATGGTGAGTTCTGTGCGCACCAGCAGGGTGCTCTTCATGCCGCATGAGGTTGCCGTCGGCATTCAATGTCTTGTCCTCCCACGCTCCAGCAGTCGATCGTGGTGGTGGTAGTTCTTTCCTATCCCTGGTCCCAAGCTATGATGGCGTGAGGTTTAAGAAGGTGGATGTTCATCCCCGTATTTTCTCTGGCCGTTACAACTGCTTTTCGAGAGTCTAGCTGCCACCTGGTGCTCCAGAAGAGGTTTCACCCAGATACTTACGGTCCTAGTATTCAAAGGACCATTGCTACGACACAGACCTTTTCTGTAGTTTCTGTAGTAGTTGCAAAACCTTATTGCATGCAATACTGAGCGATACATTACAATGCGGGTGATGAGCACCATGTTCATGAATGTGCGTCCACCACATCCACAGCTCCATGGAGTTCCTGAAGTGTCTAAAGAGCCTACTAACTCGAACGCAGACATTGTAATGATATTTGATGGTTCTAATCAACAGAGTACCACTTCAGGCCACTCTTTACATTAAGTGAAAGATATACTGGAGCTTTCTGGATTTTTTCGAACCGCATCTGAGCTGGCAACCGCCAGATAGTAAGTACACTTCAAGGCCACCACAATGGAGCGTTCAAGCACAATGAACAGTGTTGCCACCTGATAGAGCTTTTTAAGTTTTGTGAATTGGAAGGAAATGGTTGGTAACTTCATAAGAATAATTCGCAGTTGCATTGCCTTGCACCTTGAAATTATTTTGAAATGTTCCACTAATCTTGAGCCATAAATGGAGTCTCTCTATAGCTGTAACATGATGTCAACCCAGCGTCTTCTACAAAAATGTCGTATTACAATGAATTTAGGAAAAGTTTTCATTAGGAATTTCAACAATATTCCACATTCTATATTCATTAATGTCAGAGATACATTCTACACCTTTCAAAGAAGCTTTACCAGCCGTCATAAAAGCCGTATTAAGCCACCCAGAACTAACAAATACCTCCATACTCGTACATGTAAAATATAATATGGCTTCTTCAAAAGCAATAAGACATCCAAAATTTCCTTCTGATATGTATACCAATATATCACTAATAAAAACTCCTGGAGTAAAGTTCACAAATAAGCAATAACATAAGGCGACAGTACCAACGACATCAATACATCATATGTGGAGGCCATAATATAAGAAGACCTATGGGTGGCGTTCGGAAGCTCTATATCCCCAGGAATAACAAAACTCTTTATGCGGCAATTCAAGGATGAAGCATTAACAACTATTGCCTACCAGCCGACAGTTTAAATATGTTAATGACAAATTTATTTGAAACAACATGGGCAGAAAAGACTGCATGAATTCGTGGACCATCTTCACTAGAGACAGCACGACATGGGCTCACATTGAAAAACATAGAATGAGAGTCACCTTCATTTCTGGGTGTCCCGGTGAGGAGGAAGACACATGGTACATTAGGTAACAATGTGTGTTTAGTAATCCAACAAACACCGACTCATATCCACCGGACAAATATTCCCATCACAGAACACCATAATCCTCATAATACTTATGGACCAGTCTACTCTTTCCGCCAAGACAGATTGGAAACAGTATTTGATGATCCACGGCGAGTGTTTACAAACAACAGGCATTTAACCAGGGGCATCTGGCAAGTACTGCATCCTACCAGACGACCTGATATAACGGAATAAGGAAAAGAACAAGGAAGGAAGTCTTTCTACTGATTTCGAGGCTTGTATCTGCAAATATCAGCAGAATCCTGCAGAAATACAAAGTGTGTTCTCCTGGATAAACAAGATCAGGGCAATCTTAGGAAAGATCCAGGACGATGTGTGGTTAAGAAAACCAGGTGTTTATCATGCAGTCTTACCTGTGTACTAGTCTTCACAAGATCACTAGATCGTCAGCATATTGCCTGGGACATCAACACTCTATGGTTTATAATAAAACCAAGATCTGCCTCATACCTCCAGATTCTGCGTTAGTATCACTACCCTGCCACGAAATAAAGGCAGCGGAATTTCGCTTTGGAACTAATGCGGAAAAAATGGAAAGAATGGAAAGGAGCTCCCTTCTCCTGAAATGATTCTCACAGGAACGCAATGAACGGGACGAAACCTATTATGCACTTCCAGACGGCAATATCCTACAGTGGCGGCGCTAGACGAAACCTGGGCGTCGGCGAACTCGTCTTTGCGAGGCCCCTTTCATTTTTTCATTAATGAAGAAAATGTTAAATGAACTGAATTATACATCAATAATCATTATACTAAAATTCTGTTAGTATAATAGACGAGTATTATTGCAACGCCTAAAATTACAATAAACAAACAGAAATTAGAGAAACTTTTCAGCTTTTCGTCTCACTGAATTTTTTTTAAGATCACATCTTAATACTTGCCGCTATTTCGGATTCTGTTGATAGTACTGACAACGCAGATAGTCTTTCTTCGCTCACTGTGATTTCCAAGTTAGTCTTAATCAATTTTAACTTTGTGAAGCTTCTCTCGGCCGAAGCTGTCCTGACTGGAACTGAGCCTGATTCTGATTGTTTTATAAACATTTGGATATACTTGTTCCAAATCGTTCTTTAAACTGTACCGAATAAATTGTTTTGCAAGTATTTAACTAAAAATTGCATCACTGCCGCACTCATGCGGAAATAAATACAGACAACTAAATAGCTGCCGGCCGGGAATGGCCGAGCGCTCTAAGGCGTCATACCACGGTGAGCGAAATCACTGTCGTCGGGGGTCGAACTACACCCTTGGGTACGGATGTTGTGTTCTTCCTTCGGTTAAGCTAGTGTAAATTAGATGTAGGTCGTCGTTACATAACCTAGCAGTTGGAAAGCGCCGTTAAACATCAAATATTAAAAAAAAAAGAAACAAAAAAGTCTAAAATTTTAACAATGTTTTGCGAGGCCCCCACAGGCGCGAGGACGTCGGCGGTCGCCGACGTCGCCGACGCCTAGCGCCGCCACTGAATATCCACTTGGGAAGACAGTCACAGTGGCAACCCACATGGTAAGGAAACACATAAGCTAGTTCAAACATAAGGAAAAAATATCCCAGGGCAGACGTAGAACAGAACTCCAGACAACGCCGACCGCCACGAGAGAATGCTGCAGCGTGAGTGGAAATGATATGCAACTCCTACGGCAGCTTGATGCTGTAGGCAACGCACCTAGTAGATGCTCACAGAACTAAGATGTAAACGAGATTGCGTATACACGTGTTTAAGCGAGAGCAGTCGTCAAGAGCACAGCGAAGATTTCAGAATCCTGATACAGTTAACGGACATGGGCCGGCTACGGAACAACATGGAATAGACGTCACCGCGATAGTCTGCCACTATAGACTCTGACGAAAGACAGGACACCTGGAGACGGATACCACCGCCAGAAACAACCACAGCGATACGGCGACGTAGTGGTCACCAGACGCTGCTCGGGCAAAGATTTGGGACCCGGTCGGCTTGTCGAACAGTCTCCCGAAATATCTGCTGAAAACGGCGTGCTGCGACTTGGAAATACTGTGTTGCAGAAACGCGGATCACCCGCAGGTCACTCGATTTTACGAGGTGACAACGGAATGTTTAACAAAAAGCACTGAAAGTCTCTGTGTGGAGGAAATGTGCAAGAAGATCAAGCTATTGAAGCGATGCGACAGTACAAACAGGTGATGGTGAGCTCGCTCAACGTCCTAATCAAATCCAGAAAAAAGATGTGATGCGAAAATTAAACAGCATTATATCAATGTCAGCTAATAAGCATCATGTGAACATATCACTGGGAAGTGAAATAATCCATGACATACATATAGCATTGACTGGGCGCTACTTCCGGGGAGCTACTACAGATTTTGCAAACAAAAGGACTGACAAGACGGACAGTATGCCATGGTTACTGATAGTATGCATTAAATGCAACGCTGCCACTCTTCAATTAGTGACATTGCTGCACATTGTTAACAAAATGCAACAAATACAGGGTACGCAAAACGTGGTAAATCTTAGTGTTTGTAGATGAGAAGATGCCACGTTGGCCGGCCGCGGTGGCCGAGGAGACTGAGGCGTGCCAGTCACGGTCTGCACAGCCACTACGGTCGGGGGTTCGAATCCCCCCTCGGGCATGGATATTTGTGCCGTCCTTAGTTATAAGTAGTTCATAAGTAGTTTGTAAGTTTAGCGACTGATGACCCCGTAGTTAAGTCCCAAAGACTCTACAAACATTTGAACATTTTTGAATGCCACGTTGATAGTACTTTGAATGTGCCTCATATTGCCAGAGATTCCTCTAGATGTATAGGTTAGCGTCTTCGGCAGCATTGTGGAGCATGTGTTCAACAACTTATCCTCATGTGAGTAGAATTAGGAGTGAAATGTGTATTGTGCTTGACAGAGTCAGGCCACCAAAAGCGAACATGTCAATAAAAGAAAGAATGGAGCTCCAAACTTCTTTTGAAGACGAAAGCTTTGTGATGATAAAGTTGGGTAAGGAGTACACCAATGTTGAAGGCCAATTATGACCGGAAGATCTGTCAACTCTTAGACGACTTTGCTTAAGGCCCACTAGAGAATGGGCCTATTAATAGAGTGGACAGAAGAACCTTGCACTCCATAACGAATCAGGAAGGCATGAGAATGTTGTCAAACAAGAGTAAGATGAGGCCCTAATACCACCAGATTGTATGTATTACGCAAGAGGAAACACTGCTTTGTCTGAATGGTTATCAATATCGGTGCAGCTACCTACTCTACACTCACTCACATTAAGAACATATTAGGATCGTGTGTGGAAACATGGGTCGACATTAGTAACTCCTTCGATTTTGTGGAAGGTCTCAAGGATGCACGAACAGAGACTCCATGCTCAGCTTTGTTGTTGTGCCTCTATTCGTGAGGGTGCCACTTCAAAACAATCTTGATTTAAACAGTGAGAAATTGGAGGAGCTCCTCTAGATTTTTTACAGCCTGATATTAACACACTTCCTATATGGAGACCAATTCTTTGAGAAGACTGAAGGGTAGCCCCTTATATATCACTATGAAGAAATAGCCGGCCACGGTGGCCGAGGGGACTGAGGCGCTCCAGTCACGGTCTGCACGGCCACTACGGTCGGGGGTTCGAATCCCCCTTCGGGCATGGATATTTGTGCCGTCCTTAGTATAAGGTAGTAGATAAGTAGTTTGTAAGTTTAGGGACTGATGACCCCGTAGTTAAGTCCCATAAGCTTAACAAACATTTGAACATTTGAACCATGAAGAAATACAAGGGTTAGACACTGACAAAAGCTGCCTACCAGCTGGTATAATTCTTCAGATACGTTGCCAGTACATTAGTCATTTAGCCACATATCCAAAGAATGCATGAATTCCTCTACCATATTAACCTGAAACAGCCCAATAATAAGTTCACCATGGAATCTGAGAATTATAGTCAACTTCGATTCCTGAATGTTCTGGATAAGAAGAAGACGGCAGATTAGGCCTCAGTGTTTACACAAAACCAACACACAACGAATTTTATCAGCTGGTCAACATCTGGCAACACGTAACACAGACGAACACTGTGCTGAGAACATTTGTCATTAATCAAAAACACTCACCAGAGTCAGGCAGCTTGACATCGGAGTTAAATTCTACTGCGAGTGTTCACAGACAGAGGGTAGTCAAGCAATGACATCCAGAAAAAGCTACATTCTAACAGATGACCTGAAACAATTGGATAAAAAAGTACATAGGACAAGAGGTGAATTTTTCCTACTATTCGAGAGCCTGTATCTGTTAAGATCAGCAGAATCCTGAAGAAACACAAAAAGTTTGATGTATCTGGGGAACAAAATCAAGGCCTTCTGAAAATGTTCAAAGATAATAAAACCAACTTCTACCATATACCATGTAGAAGTGGTATGTTTTACAGTGTTCAAACTATCAGAAAAATTGACGTAACGGTTAAGAAACACCAAAGACATACCTGATTAAGACAGGGTACTACATCAGCAATAGCAACGCCTTGGATTATAATGAAAATGTGGATCAGGGCTGAAACTCATAAATTACAGGATAGTATAAATTATGAATTTATCAAAATCAAATGACAGAGAGAACCTGATTAACTGTGATGGTAACTATAACGTCAACAACGATAACCACCTCAGACGGCGAGGGAGCGCCATGATGCAATATTCCTATTCGGAAGCAGCCGCAGTGGTAAGGAACAAGGCAGGGAACAACATCAATCATGTCAAAACTCAGGCACCTCGTAACCGGGGAGCAGACATAGGACAAGGATACAGATAACGGCTAAGGCCATGAGATATTGCTGCTGCGCGACTGAACATTATACGAAATTCCTGTGCAGTCTGATACACGAGACAGCGCAACTGAGAGGTTCACATCGAATACACGTCACACAAGGGAGAAAGCCGCGCTGTCACCAAACGTATAGGCAACGGATAAAGTCTCGACTGTGCTACGAATGCGCAAGGTGTGCGTGTACATAACAGAATGCCACTGGACAGCCGGCAACGCGAATGACCGACTACGTCCGCGGACCAAAGACGCATCATCTGGAGAAGGATACCACTGTCAGAGAAGACCACATCGAGGCGGACGGCATAGGTGTACAATGCCCAGGCATGACTATGAGGCCCAGTTGGCTTGTCGACCAGTCTCACGACACATCTGACGAAGACGCCAAGGTATGACGTCGAAATATCTTGTTGGAAAGACGCAGACCAGTTTTCTATCAGATGACAAGGAACTGCCGGGACGTCAAATAAATGACATTGCAGGGCTCAACGAGTGGATAATGTACATGAAGATGAAGCTTGCAGACAAGCTATGTCAGCACAAGGATAGGTAGTTGTTCTCATTCAGCTTCCTGCATATAATAATAATTTTGTGTAGCTCATTGCCCTGGTGTAAGTCTTTCAGTTGGATGCAAATAAGACGACTTGGTCCTTGTAAGTAACAAAATTAAACTTCCTACTTAACGTGGCTAATATACTGAAGCATCCTGCGAATATGGCCTTAGTTAAATTAGCTCCATTACATGTGGCATTATCAGGATTATACTTTCAGGTAGCGCCAACACCTACAGCTGGATTTTGTCAAACAAGACAATGATGTGACTGATTGTGTGTTGCGGTCGCTTCCAGCATGTATGCTGTAGCGTTACAGCGCGCAATGGCGTATAATGTCTCAACTCTTCCGTCACTCCTAGAGACCTACTACTTTCCGGTTTATCACGACAGTGTGTTATCGGACTGTATTTGTAATGAAATATCATGAGAAATGTGAAGATATTAAATCGAATATGTACAAATTGGTAACATAATTGTAGCTTTGTTATTTTGCAGTGTGTTAAGTGTTGGTTGCTCTGAACTGAAAGTTGAATTGCGGCAAGAGTGGTAATGAAGCTCGCAACTCAAGATTTGTTATCTATGTAGCATATTATATTTTATGATGTGTAATTATTTAATAAAATAGCACAGATTCAAAGTTAGGCAGGACTGATAAAGTTCTTATTTTGTAACCTGAAGACCTTATTTAAGGTTTGTGAATATCATCGTCCCCATCTGCAACGACAAAGTAAGTAACAAATTTGGTTCAAGTGCTGCAACAATTCACTGATGTGATATTGACTGGTTACTATCAAGTAAATTTTACAAGGTTTTGATGGAATTAATTCTATACCCTGATGCAACTGAAGGAAATAATCTGTGATCGGGTAGTGTATCCCCACTCTGATCAGAGCAGTAAAATGTATTAAAATCCTTCTTCAAAATCTGCCCCGTTATTAAACCTAGTAGTTGACCTCAGACCTTTCAGACTGTAGTCCATAATTACATTCAGAGTCCTTACAGAGAATTTAAGCGTATTGATGTTTCCACATAGCTCAATCCCTTTACCAGACGTTTTAAAAGTTAGTTTAAATCTTAATTTCGTATGCCCCGGCTCTATTGTTACAATCTCTTTCAAACCATTAATTTGCAGATGCATATTTTTGTTAGCTTTTGAGATATCCAGGACGATGTTATAAGTGTTCCACCCAGCCTAGGCTGTGCACCAATCCCCAATGCTTACAATAATTGGAGAGAAGTAATTGGCACGGAATACTGACAACTGTTCATTTAAAGAGGGTTTTCCGTCATTGCATATAAATCTCAAGTGATGCACTTGTGATCCTCCTCAGTATATATATTATCCTTCTTAATGAATGTCAGAAGGAATATGATGCAGTTTGGCTGGACAGATAAGTATTAAACTTATGGTAATGTTATTAGTGGCACAAAATGTGTATTCAGTTGGTGAGTATCGATTTCCTTATTCTGGGACTTGCAGATCACAAATGTGTCAAAATTATTATGCGAATATATGTACAGAAGCTGTGAATTAGTTAGATAATTACGTAGCTTCGTGAAATAGCTCCTTGTTCGTCACATATCGGTGTCCATATTGTTTATTGTGTACCAGTGCTTTTACTGTATTTTTGCTTTTGGTCCCATGATAACGGTCGTAGGGTTGGTAGAACAATTAGCTAACGCAGTTGCTTCGGAGATGTGTAAACTCTTGTTCTTGCATATTTTGTGGTGGTATTCATGCACTGATGTTCAGTTCACCAGGTGTCACAGTTCTGATTTCCGTTGGTCTAGGATCTGTTTATCATGGCTACTGTTGTATAAAGTCCAACATACGCAGTTGCTCTATCAAAAATGGCTACCTAGCGAGTTCGTATAATGCCTGTCTGTGATGCAGCGTCAAGGGTAACGGCAGCCATGGTCTCCGAGCTGTTAGTCCATGCTGCTGCAAACGTTCTCGAACTGTTCGTGCAGATGGTTGTTCTCTTACAAACGTCCCCATCTGTTGACTCAGGGATCGAAACGTGGCTGCACGATCCGTTACAGCCATGCGGATAAGTTGCCTGTCATCTCGACTGCTAGTGATACGAAACCGTTGGGATCCAATACGGCTTTCCGTATTGCGCTCCTGAACCCACCGATTCCATATCCTGCTAACAGTCATTGGATGGCGACCAAAGCGAGCAGCAATGTCGCGATACGATAAACCGCAATCACGTCGGAAAGGTGATGGTACGTATTTCTCCTCCTTATACGAGCCATCACAACATCGTTTAACCAGACAACGGCGGTCAACTGCTGTTTGTGTATTAGAAGTCGGTTGGAAATTTTCCTCATGTCAGCATGTTGTAGGTGTCGCCACCGGCACCAACCTTTTGTGAAACCTCTGTAAAGCTGATCAATTGCATATCACAACAACTTCTTCCTGCTGGTTAAATTTCGCGTCTGTAGCACGTCATCTTCGTGGTTTAGCAATTTTAATGGGCAGGAATGTAAAATATTAAAAATTGTAATTCAGACATCTAAACAAATGCACTATGAGAAGAAGGCAGCAATATCAGGCAACGAAATAAAAACGATATGGGATATAGTGAAAGAGGAGACTGGTATAACCAGAAAGGAGCGGGAGAAGATAGCATCAAGAGTATAACATACATTAGTAACTGATGGGTACAGTGTGGCAAATCTAGTTAATAAGTACTTTGTATCTATTACTGATCGTATGGTATTGTCAGGGTCAGTATGTAATGCCCTTGACTATCTCAAACTAGCATTTACAAATGTCTTCTCGAACATAAATATATCACTCACTTCACCACAAGAAATAACACCCATAATAAAATCTTTGAAAACAAAGTATTCTAGTGGTTATAATGAAATATCACCACAGTTAATTGAAGCGTGTTCTTGAGAATATAGCACAATTTTAAGTTATTTGTGTAAACAGTCAATTATAACTGGAACATTTCCTGATTGACTGAAATAATCAGCTATTAAACCTCTATTCAAGACAGGGGATGCAGAGATACCGTAAAAAAACAGACAGACATACTTTCCCACCACTCTCGAAATTTCTGGAAAAGGTAATGTGCAAACAGCTTCTCAACCACCTGACTACAAATGACATTGTTCATAACACACTTTGGATTTCTGAAAGGTTCCAATATCGAGAAGGCTGTTTACACCTACAGTGAGAATGTACTAGATTCATTAGATAATTAATTAAAAGGTATTTTCTGTGATTATTCAAAAGTAATTTGATTGTGTGAACCAGAACATCCTTTTCAGTAAATCGGAATTGTATGGTGTTACAGGCACTGCTGCAAAATGGTACAAGTTGTACCTTGCTAACAGGAAACGAAGAGTGTCAATGCAAGCGACTAGTGAATTAAGCCATCATTCATCATCGGACTGGGAAGAAATTACATGTGGTATCCCACAAGAATCCATCTTAGGGCCATTGCTTTTTCTTGTGTACATTAATGACCTCTCATCAGTTATACTGCCAGAAGCAGAGTTTGTTTTGTTTGTAGATGATACAAGAATTGCAAAGAAAGAAAAAAGTTCGAACATATTTCTAGGAAGGTCTGCTAATGATATTTTCATGAACATGAACGAATAGTTTAAAGCCAACTAATTGCCATTAAACTTTGAAAAGATTTACATCATGTATTTCAGAACCTGTAAGAGGTATCCATCCAACATACGTATAAAGTATGAAGAAGAGCAGATAGAAGAGGATGACAGTATTAAACCATGACACGCCTTGTAGTAAATTTAGTTGCGAGGAGCATACCATAGAACTGCAGAAACGACTTGACATATCTGTATTTTCGACGTGAATGTTATCAGAAGTGGGAGACATAAAAATGAAAAAGCTTGCTTACTTTTCTTACTTTCATTCCATAACCTCATATGGTATATTATTTTGGAGTAACTCATCAAGTCAAACAAAAGTTTTTAGAGTCCAAAAGCGTGTAATACGTATTATTTGTGGAGTAAATTCACGGACATCTTCTAGAGCCCTCTTAAAAGAACTGGGTATACTAACTACTGCCTCTTAGTATATTTATTCTTTCATTAAATTTGTCATAAATAACATATCCCTTTTCCCAAGAAACAGCTCATTTTATACATACAATTACTAGGAACAAAAATGATCTAAGCAAGTTTAAAAAGTGGTCCACTACTCAGGAACACATAATTTAGATAATTTACCAGCAACCATAAAAGGTTTTGCTACAAATAAAGATCAGTTGAAGATGAGCTTAAAAGACTTCCTAGTGGCCAACTCCTTCTGCTCCACTGACGACTTTTTAAATAGAATCAAACGATGGAATGAACAATAAATCTAATCTCAACCATGGCAATCCACATATTCTCATAACGCTGCTAAACACCTAGTCCGCTTTGAGCATTTTTGTGTATTGTCATTAAATGCTCTTTGAACCCAAATATAAATTTTTAAAATAAATATTGTGGATCACATGTGATGTTAATAAAGTGAAAGCAGTAACATACCCAACCAGTAAAAGTAAGGAAAATCACAATTTTCATTACTCACTTAACCAAATGAGCTACAATGATTACTCAAAAACATATACGTATACACCTCAGAAAGGCAGTTTCGCCATTCAGTCTGCCAATGATTGCCGAGAAAGTGACTGATTTAACTTTCTGCAGTTTTGAGATAATAGAAATTGTAGTGAATACCACATACACCATTTGAGATTGTATACAGTTTTTATACAATAATCTTACATAAGGTGCATCACTTCATCAAAAACTTCTTTCTTTATTTTAACACCTAAACGAAAATAAAGCCTTCTTGCAAGCATACTAAATGGGATGTAAAACCTAAATTTTTCTTCTTTTGTAAGCACAGATTTCAGCACGTTATGAACGTATGCACACTATTTACATGCAGATACTCTGAAATGTGTCTATATTCGGTTTTAGCACGGAGGAGCCACCTATTCAGTATTGCCAACACAACGGATAGTGCAATTTATTAGCCAAACAAGTTTGTAATGTAGTAGTGTTGGAGATCAACGGATGCATTCCACGACTTCACACAAATTATTAATTCATCATACACTGTTGTAATGGACAGACTTAGAGCAACACAGTAAATGTCTGGAAAAGAACGAGATGCATTGTGCTATGTACTCAGTAGTCATTTGTTGTTTAATGTAGGCCTCCACATGACACAGTTCATACCATTTAAATTCAGTACAACACAATTTAACATTGCTCTTAATATTTTAGATCCTTATCACAAAATGACCCTCACTGTCAGCAAATGCTTTTATACTGACATTTAAAGGCCTTGTACCGCTGGAGGTTTAACAATACACTGAAGCATTATCTTCTTATCCGCTACATCCCAACTTGGTCCGTAGTGTACGAATGGGATGGAGCACATATCAGAGACCAGTACTGACCCATGCCATGTTGCTTAGGGCTGCCGGTACAGTTCTGTGAGCTGGGGCCATGCTGAGTTGTTCTGCTCCAACATGCTGAACAGTCCGCTCGCGCCTGATGCTCTTTCCAAAGATGCAGGCTCCGGCAAATTGTTTGATTCTATTGTGGGTCAATACAATTCAGATGTTATCACCAGCCCAGCTGATGAACAAAAATATGAACTGTTTCATGCCATAATAATTATAATTGTTATAACATCAATTACATATACGCTTCCATTTCATCCTATTAGTTGGCTGGGTGTCAGTGAAAAATCTCAGCTCAAATTTTATGTTCTTTTTCTCCGTCTGCAGCTTTCAGCACGGAGCCTTCTAGCAAATATGACGCATCGACACATGGCCGAATGTAGTTACGGTGGTGTTACCAGACCGTCCAAAGGTTTTTGATGGCAACCACATCTACTGCTTCGGGAAATAATAGGCCATTTTGAAAAATAGCACGCAGTTCCACCATGAGTTGCCATTTGATTGAGTTGAGGAATACATCTTCAAACCATCCTCCTGCAGCAACATTACTTACTGAACCCTAATCTACTTCACCCTCACCATTTTCACTCCTTTCCATTCCTAATGCATGAAGTTGTGGGCACAAGTCTTGACTGCATCCTTGCATGTAATTCCGTATTGGTACCTTGTAGTCCATTTCCCATTGCCAGTTACCCCCCCCCCCCCCCCCAAAAAAAAAAAAAAAAAAAATGTACCACTACGATTTATACCTTGATCACTGGATTTTTATATGTTCAAATTCTAAAAGTGCACAAACCGCTAATACATTTCACTTTATTTGGCTTACTATCAGATTTCTGTCGAATTTCAGTATCAATATAAGTACGAAAAGTTTCCATTTACGTTTAATATAAGCCTAGCTCTTCCTCCTTGATTACGGAGCAATATACGGACAAAGACCAACGTGTGTTTTATTCCATGTTCTTGAAATACATACGGTATATCTAATCTATGACGTATGTGCTTTCGTCCAAATGATGTTAAGCCCATCTAGTGCTGTCTTGTTTAGTGACCATAGAGAAACTTACAAGCTGCAAGCTGCAAGTCATCGCTAGTATAGACTTTTAGATCGGCATAGAAGCCAACTTCTTTTTTTACAATTAGCTCGTCGTTGGAGTGGAGGAGAAGGAGAAAAAACAGGCGTTAGTATTTTTTCCTATCACCTGATATACATATTCTTGAAATTATTTAATATATTACAAAGTAAAGTTGTTTCACAGTTTCTAATGCTTTCTGATAGCTTACACCAAGTTTCAGCAGAGTAATGGAGACAGTGACTAAGATAAATATTTTAATAAATTAAAGATATTTGGCCAAATAAATGAATATACTGGATTGACCTTATGATATGACGTTGGTCATTACACAATAGAACCAGCATCGTAGCAGAACTGACACAGTAGGTCCAACTTGTGTAGGAACTGACAGCACCCTCTCACCATCAGGAAGGCCACAATTTGACCCCTTACAAGCACGCACAGTTCGCTGTAGTATCGAGTGTAAAATTACTCGTATCTGGTATTAATTAATTATTATTAATTAATATTATTAATTATTAATTAATTATTATTAATTAATATTATTTATTGCTTTAATGGTTTATTAATTGTTTGTTCATCGGCTAGCTCTGTTAGGGCTAAATATGACAATAGGCTTTTGAATGTACAAATATTTTTAAGAACTCAGTTCCACATTATTTACTGCAAAAAGAATTATATTACTGGATTAAAATTCATTGTAGTTATATGAGTAGTATAGCAATGGCGGTTTCGTATCACTGAGAATCGACCGTCTTCATTAGTGTCATCGATGCCAAGTATCTTTGCCCTGACCCCTCTACCCTAGGCCACTAGCCCAGGCTCTGATCAAACGACACCGCCACCCTCGAACAGTAGCACAGTTCCCGGAAGGACAGAATGATTGACATCGAACATGTTCCTACAATGACGAATGACAAGTAACCGTACTTTGAACAATACAATTACCTGAAATAATGACTGATAACATCAAACAACTTCTTACTCTTAACACAAGAGTCTCGTAAACAACTTGATTGCCTCCACAAGTGGTCACTTGGCCTACTGTCGCCTCCACCTGCTCCCAGGCCATCAACCACCGCTCCAAGTTATTTATAATTCCTAATTCGCATATCATCTACATCCACATCTACATAAATACTCTGCAATCCACAGTAAGGTGCGTGGTGGAGGGTACACAATACCACTACTAGGCATTTCCTTTCCTATTCCACTCCCAAATATAACGACGAAAAAAGGAATGCCTATATGCCTCCTTACCAGCCCTAATTTCTCTTATTTTGTCTTTGTTATCACTACGTGAAATGTAAGTAGGCGGCAGCAAGATCATACTACACTCAGCATCAAATTCCGGCCCGCTAAATTTCCTCAACAGAAATTCACGAAAAGAACGTCGTATTTCCTCCAGCGATCCCCATTTGAGTTGCCGGAGCATTTCTGTGACACTCGCGCATTGGTCGAACCTACAAGTAAGAAACCTAGCTGCTTGCCTCTGAACTGCTTCTATGTCTCCGTTTAAACTGATCCGCTGCAGGTCCCAAACATTTGACAATACTCAAGACGTGGTCGTACAAGCGTTTTATACGCGGTCTTCTTTACGTATGAAGTACATCTTCCCAAAATTCTCCCAATAAACCGAAGTCGGCTGTCTGCCTTACTCACAACTGTCGTTACATGCTCGTTCCATTTCGCATCGCTCTGTAGTGTTACGCCTAGATATTTGAACGACGCGACTGCATGAAGAAGCTCACTACTAATGCTGTATTCGAACATTATGGTATTGTTTTGTCCTACTCATGCGCTTCACCTTACACTTTTCTATATTGAGAGCTAGCTGCGATTCTTCACACCAACTAGAAATTTTGTCTAAATCATCCTGTATGCTATTACACACACCCTCCCACACACCACAGCATCATCCATCAGATCATTTATACAGATAGAAAATAATAACGGTCCTATCACAATCCTCTGGGGCACGCCTAACGATACACTCATCTCTGATGAACACTCGCCGTCGATAACAACGTACTGCGTTCTATTACTTAAGAAGTCTTCCAGCAAGTCACAAATCTGTGAACCTATTCCATAAGTTCGTATCTTCGTTAGCAGTGTGCAGTGTGGCACCGCGTCAAACGCCATTTTGAAATAGAGAAAAACATAATCCGCCTGTTGCCCTTAATCCATGGCTCGCAAGATGTCATATGAGAAAAGTGCAAGCTGAGTTTCACATGAACGATATTACCTGAACCCGTGCTAATTGGTAAAAAGAAGCTTTTCCGTCTCAAGGAAATTTACTATACTCAAACTGAGAATATGCTCCAAAATTCTACAGGGAACTGATGTCAACTATATTGGCCTGTAAGTATGTGGGTCCGTTCTCTTCCCTTTCTTTATAGTGGGAGTCACCTGCACATTACTAGGAACTCTGCGCTGAATTAAAGATTCGCGATAAATGCAAGCTAAGTAATGTGCCAATGCCGCAGAATACTCTTTCTAAAACCGAAATGGTGTTCCATCCGGACAAGGAATACGTCTATATATAGATCTGCAAGCGCTGTTAACAGTCTTCCTGGTGTCAGACAGAAAGTCAAGGAACGAAACAACACACATTCTGCTCTTCTGCAACACACTTCAAAAAATTTCTGTGTGGAAATCAAGTTTACTTTTTTTTTGTTTTTAAATTGTAAATGAGCAGTCTATTTTATCTTCATGTTTAAACTAAACAAAACCCTGTTGCACAATGATATTGCCTTAAATAGATGTATCAGTGTTTTCTTTATCCTTCCCCAGCCAGTATTTCGACAAGTACAAGTAAGTTTTCGAACACAAGTACATATTGTCGTATCTTCCTGCAATCCACCTTTTTTGTGGACTTAATAACTAGTTCTTCGTCTTCAGGCCATTGTTCTAAATGAGAGAATTCTGATAGTTTTTACCTCTTATTTCCAACATAGCGCAATTGCTAAAGCATTACATATCTTCTTACATTTACCCGTCTTTCTGAAAGTTAACATTGCAAAGGGAATGTTTCTCTCTCTCTCTAGCGACCATGCCCTGTTGCAATATTAGACACTGTAAACGATTCTTTCTGAAATGTTCCAGGTCTTTACAACATTTATCTAACTGGCAATGTAACAATTAAGCTAATCAGTGTGGGAAAGGAGCTTTATATACAGACTCTTTATATGCCCCTTAGTATAGTATATTCGTTCGGATCCACCATCTTAGATGAGCACATCAACATATGATGACTTTGCTCATCTATTTACAGTAAATGCTATTATCTTAAGAACTCCAGTTATAGGCAGATTTACCAATACCCTGCGTTTAAAGGTACACAATCAGTTCTCTTTATATCCCTACCATATCATTTCAATTACTTTAAACAGCAGTCTGCCACTTAATTTCTGAATTAAAACAAGAGTCTAAACATGATGCAGTCACTCATATAAAATAATTTCAGTTCCACCAATACGGCTACAATGCCATCCGTGTATACCTGTATTGTCACTACCACCAGCACAGTTTCAACAGTTTTATACGTTTCTACTTCCCTGTTTGGAACATGTCCTCCTTAGTTCATCATGCACGAAAACAGCAGTAAATCCAATGTCCATAATTTGCTTGAACAAATTCGTGCAGCCGCGGTGGAGTAGCCGAGCGATCTAAAGCGTCTCGCTGCGGAGCGCGCGGTTGCTCGCCGTGGAGGTTCGAGTCCTCCCTGGGGCATGGGTGTGTGTGTTGTCCTTAGGTTAGTTTACCTAGGTTTAAGTAGTTTGTAAGCTACGGACTGATGACCACGCAGTTTGGTCCGATAGATTTACAAACATTTGAACATTTGAAATTCGTGCACATCACGCCTAAACATTACGATAACTTGCTCACACACCCACAGCCAGCTTTCAGTTCATACTCCCGCTGCTCGACTGCCACTATCGATAGTCTGCTCGCTCTTTCTCGATTTACAAAGTCACAGAATACATTTAACTCATACAGCATTTTCTGTACTAACAACATACAAAATATAAAACAAGAAGGCTCAAATATTGTATATATTAAGAATAAAAAGCAAACATTTTTATATTACACAAAAAAAAACAAAAAAAAATTAAAAAGAAATAGCAATTCAGTTCATAAAAGCAACTACACATCACAGACCTTAACCATTATAACATGCTCATGCTGCGAATACCTACATTCGTACACATGAAATACAAGAAAAAGTGACAAGGAAGAAAGAAGAAAAAAAAAAAAAATTACACCAGAACAAAATCATTTCAACAACCTACACTAGTGATGCCTTTACATTGCACTTTATAGGATGTAGCCGCTGGATTTGCATATTTCCTCGAGATGTTCTACAGTGCTTCCTTGCCGAGTTTCTCTACTATTCCTCCTGGTGTCGCAACGCTGCTGGCAAGTACGAGAAATGCCAGTTTCGTCTTATCTCCTTGGCTTGCAATGACGAACTTTTCGAATTTACTACGCAGGTATAAGTTAAAAGATTAGTAATGATTTACCACCGCAAGCATCTATGCTACATAAATGGCACCAGTCGTAACCACCACTAACACACAATCAAACAGACAATGCTACGACAAATGATCAGGTAATGTACACAGTGCAAAGATTTTACAACCATACGAACATAATCCTAATTGGTCTTCTTTAGAGCTCTAACGCAATGTAACATCATCCACAACTGGAAACAGACACTGCATCGCATTTTAGAGTATTTCAATCACTTTTTACTTAAGTTCTACCCCATATAACCTTCAGAACTCTCTGTAAGCGCTTGTAACAACAACCTTTCCATTCCAGTGACAGGACTACCCGTGCAACCAACATTAACCTACAACAAACGGATCTAGCAATTCCAGCTTATTTTAAGTAAAGTTCTAACCCAAGTAGCATGTGACAAGCTCTGTATTTGCCCAACAACTGCATTGTTGGTGGATCCCTCCCTAACATCTAAACCGTTGATCCTACATCTTTTTGCATTGCATACTCCACCACACAGTATTTCTGAAACATGTTCTATCAGTCACTAGACCACATACCTCGTGCATTTAAAAATCACTCATGCATAAACAGCCATTGTAATACCCCTTATAACAAATCATTTCTCTCTATAAACATCTGTAACACAACCAGTTATATCATAGAAACGTTTGACACACAAACACAACACCTGGGAAATTTTATCGAATGCCAAGAGCAATCTTTTAGAGACTAAACATAAAATTAAACGCACCTCCCAACGAAGGTAACTAGTCAGGTTTAATTCACCTAACTACAGGGTTTATTGAACTCGATGCTACTCGACTTTCCCCAGGAGGCATCCGCCATTAATTAGATCATAATCGTCGTCGTGTTTCCAGTACTACTAATTGCGCATTTTATATTAATGACCCTACGAAGTTGACCGTTCGCGATGGACACTAGACAGCTCGAAATTTAATTGAAAGCTACGCCTTAACCGTTCATTTTATAAAATCGAATAAACTCATTTGCAGAGAAGAAAATTCTGAACTTTGCTCTCTTCTTTTTTTATATTTACAACGATATTAATAAAAATAAAGGCTATTTGACACTGTGTGTTGTCTGTAGCGTGTTCCCACTTTTTAGGACGCGCTGTTGAATCAATCGCAAACAAATTTTACAGTTTGTAGGCCGCCGGTGATCAGAACCTCCCTCTGGCGGCGTCACTAGACGCCAACTAGACGGCGGCACTATGCCCCATCTCGGCTTCTACTCGTCGGATCCAAAAAACTGTCGAGTGGAAGTAGTTGAGAATTTAATGTCGAGTAACTATTATTTGAATGTTTTTTCGAATGCTGGCTCTAAAAGTTGTTACACACGTATAAAGATATATATCCTCACGTGGCTCTGCCTTCATAGCGCCGCGAGTCTTGCGACGGATCGCGTGCTGCAGTGGTTAGTCTCGCAGATCGCTGGGCTTGCGCTCCCGAGTTCAGATCCCGCCACGTGCAAAACATAATTTATTTCTTTGTATTTACTATTTCTAGAATGTTTCTACATGTTTATTATGTTTGATGTACTTGTAAGTTCAGGAAATTCTTTCTATGTATAAATAATGGATCACTCCAAGAAGGAGATAGTCTATACTGTGAGGTTCTAAGTGTAAAGTGTTGTGCTCTATTAACGATTAGCCTTCAAATTCCGGACTACCGGCAGTTTTAAACGTGACACATTCTGGTGAAGTTGCCGGGTATTCTGCAATACATCTGCATCACCGTGAATCCGATTAGACAGCATACGAGCCGTCAGCTACACAGACAAGAACTGGATTACAAATGATATAATGACTACCTCCGTCCGAAGGTCTGTGTCATCAAAAGGCCCATGGATACGGAAGTAGCAGTTTGCCAGTTGCACATCAGACACCCATCTGTGTTCTCTGGAGACACTAGACAGGACCCAAACAAACGGCTTAAAGGATTCGACCGAGTCACCAAGTATAATAAACGAACAAAAATATCCCCGGGGTTCGCGTTCCTACACAGAAGCACGAAATTTTGCGAGGACTTCAATGCGAGATGCCTATAATTATCTTTACAAACAAACTCTATCTCGAAACTGGAGTGAAATCCCAAACAGATTTTGATCATATGTTAAATATATTAGGGACAAAACACAAACAATACCTTCACTATTTGACAATAATGGCGATCCTGTCAATGAAAGGGTTACTAGAGCAGAATTACTAAACTCATTCACCAAAGAAGACGAAACCAATATTCCAGATTTCGAATTACAAACAGAGGCCAGAATGAGTAACGTTGAAGTAGATATTCTCGGAGTAGTGATACAACTTAAATTACTTAACAAGAATAAGTCTTTTAGATTTCTATTTGATTATGCTGAAGTAATAGCTTCCTACTTAACAGCCATATACTACTTCTAGCTCAAAGAAGGATCTATACAAAAAAAATGAAAAGTAACACAGGTCACTCCTGTTGTGGCGTACAGTCAGCGCCTCACGCCAGACGTATGAGAACGATTGTGGAGAAGGCAGCGATGCGATCGACCGAAAGCCAATCGCAAGCAGGCTCCGCGCATCCAGGCGGCAGTAATCGAAGATGCGCGCCCTCTACAAGCGGCTATATCTAGGCCGACATTCGTCTGGAATGCCCGTCAATTATTTTTCAGGCCTCAGGCAGTTACTAGGCAGCTACGAAGTCAGAAATAGGACAGTACTAAGTCATAACGCGGCTATGAACTTAGCAGTCATTAGGTCTCAGCGCAGCTGGCATCATACAAAGGACGCCGCGAGAAGCGAGAAGAAAGAAGAAACAGACATATGTTCTAAAGTTGAGTATTATAATTTTCAATCAATAAAACTTGTAATATTATTCTGAATAGTTGTTACTGTTGACATCGTACCCTGCACCAGTACCTTTTCTGACAACTAGACAGGGACGAGGAAACAACAAAAAGGTGACGAGGTCACAACAACTCCTATATTCAAGAGGGACAGTAGGAGTAACACACTAAAGCACAGACCTATTTCAATCACGTCAATTTGCAACAGGGTTTTGGAACTATTACGAATTATCTCGGACAGAATGATCTATTGATCCAGGGTCATCATCACGGATTTAGAAAACATTGTTCATGCAAAACACAACTAGCTCTTTACTCACACGAAGTGATGAGTGCTGTCGACAAGGTATCTTAAATTGATTCCGTATTTCTTGATTCCCAGAAGGCTTTTGACACCGTATCTCACAAATGGCTATTAATCAAATTGTGTGGTTATGGTATATCGCCCCATATTTGCGACTAGATTGGGGATTTCCTGTCAGAGAGGACACAGTTTGTAGTAATCGATGATAAGGCCCACTAAAACAGAGGTGGTATCGGGCGTTCCACAGGGCAGTGTTATAGATCTTCTGCTGTTCCTTATTCACATAAATGAGTTGGGAGAAATTCTAAGCAGCTCCCTTAGGTTGATTGCAGATGACGTCATTTACTGTATAGTAAAATCATCTGAAGATCAAAACCAACTAAATAAGATATCACTATGAGGTACAAATTGGCAGTACACTCTAAATAACGAGAAGTGTGAAGTCGTCCACATGAGTAGGCCTACGAAAAGAAATCCATTAAACTTTGTTTCCAAGATAAATCAGTGAAAAGTGAGTGCTGTAAATCCACTAAACACCTAGGAATTACTATTACTTTATACATAAACTGGAGAAAACACGTAGATAATGTCGTGGGAAAGGCGAAACAGAGACTGCGTTTTATTGGCAGAACCCTTAAAAGATGCAACAGAAACTACAAAAGAGACTGCATACACTACACTTGGATGCTCCTATTTGAAGTAGTACTGCCCAGTGATTCTTATCACGTTTGTTTGACAAAGGGCATAGAAAGAGTCCAAAGAAGGACAGCTCGTTTTGTATTGTCATGATAAAGGGGAGACAGCGTCAAGAAAATGACACAAGATCTGGGATGGAAATCATTACAACAACGGCGTTTATCGCTACGTCGTGGGCAACTAACGAAACTCCAGTCGCCAACACTCTCCTCCGAATGGGAAAATATATTGTTCGCCCCCATTTACATAGGTAGAAATGATCATCAGAATAAAATACGGGAAATCAGAACTCGAACGAAGAGAATCAGGTGTTCTTTCTCCCCCGCGCTTTTCGAGAATGGAATGGGAAATAAAGGGTATAAAGGTAGTGCGATGACCCTCTCCAAGGTACTTAAATGTGATTTGTAGAGTATCCCATGTAGATGTGGGACCACATTGTGTGCTTAGCAAACGTATACTTCTACCTAGATGTGACGATCCAACAGTGGTTTGAAAATAACGAGGACACGCTCGATACCTGGGAAAAATTGATTCCGCACAGAACTTATGGAGACATTTGGAAACCACCAGCAAGAAGTTCGTTTATCGGAAGACAAATTGCGGAACAGGGCTCAAAGACATGGCGAGTCAACACAGGCTTATATACAGAGTGTCTTGGCCGGTAGTTTGTCACGTAGTTAAGCCGGATATGAAAAAGGCAGATAAAATTTCACACCTGATGAAGAGCATTCCAGAAGAAATGTATCGAGCTCTTCTGTTAAGATACGTTTCAACGAGTTTATCAAATAGTGCCGGAAAATTGAAGAGATGCAACAAAGGAGGACTGAACGAAAGAAGTACGACTGCCTGCCAAATGTAGTCCCTATGTCCGTTGTAGATGACCAGCATGATTTTGCTTCTCTCATACGACAAATTGTGAGACACGAATTACAACAGTTTATGGCAGCTGGGACTGTTAGACCAATCGAGTACCATATGAAGGCCATGGATGTCGGTCCTACACGTCATGAAGGAGTTGACGCAGCTGAGAAAGAGGCATTTCAAACATTAGAGCCTGTCAGCCCCACCAATCGAACCCGACATGAAGAATGGCTCGCCCTACTATAACTTACGCCACAGTCGCCAAACGGCAGCCTAGGAATCGACCGACGCGGCCACAAACAAATCTTCCGGCAACTACGTCTCCTCGCAGGAGGACAGATATCTGGAGGGCAGAAGACAGCACGCCACTGTTCAAGACACCAATCATCGCAGCAGCCCTTTCAATGGCAGTCAACTGCAGATGATTACTGTCGACCTATGTGAAGCCGGTCGCTGTATCCTGGACGTGGTCGTTCCCCAACACGCCGCCGCCATTCGCCGTCGCTAAATAGAGATACCAGTCGCTCGCCTAGCCGACGTGTTCAGGAAAACTAGGAGACCATCATACGGAGGTGAGGCCGCCGCAGATGAAAATCCTCCATGGACGACAGTCGCTAAGATGTCGGGAAATCTCATTGACGTCATCATCGACGGCCAACTTGTTCGGGCACTAGTCGATTCAGCAGCATCATTCTCCGTATGGTCGAATTACTACCGCCGCAAACTAAGGAAGATAATGTTCTGTGATACAAAAGCAACTGTGCTGAAGGTTGCAGATGGAAAATACGTCTGGGCGGCAGGAACATTTGTCGCAAGAATAACTATCAAAAACAGGATGCAGCTGTTTGAATTTGTTGTTTTAACAGGATGTAGCCATACCGCCATCTTCGGATGGGACTTCTTTCAGGCATTCCCGCCTGCCAGTGACTATGGAAGATATAAGCTACAAATCGATTACAGGTAAGACGAACTCCCTTGGGAGGTTGTTCGCCGTCGATAATGTTGAGATCCAACAGTTAACAATGAGAAGAGTTTTAGTCAGCAGCCGAGATGACAAGCTGAAATGTGAAGTGCTTGTCAGCTAATCAGTGTAACGAAGGAAATCTACACACCAGCGGCTATCATGAGCATTTTAGGTGGTCGAGGAGAACTTTTGACTAGCAATCGCAACTCATTACTAAACGAATATCTATTGGAACAGCTAAATCAGGATAGTGAGGTCAATGTCATCGACGAAGTCTCATGTTCTGCTAATACTGCCAACAATGCTCTAGAGGAATTGCATGTAGGGTCTAGTCTGACCCACTAACAACGTCAGCAGGTGTTAACCATACTACACCAATTTTCAGGTGTATTCTGGACCATGCAGGAGAAGAGTCAGATGAAACAGTCCACGATAAAACACCATATCAAGACTGGGGATCATTCACCAATTAGCCAGAGTTCGTACAGAATGTCTCCAACTGAAAGACACATAATTCGGGAAAAAGTGGAGAAGATATTGCATGATGACATTATTCAACCTTCAAAGAGTCCCTGGTCGTCTCCGATGGTCTTCATAAAGAAGAACGACGGCAGGTGGCGTTTCTGTGTAGACTATCGGCGACTGAAGAAATGCACAAAGAAAGGTATCTACACATTGACGTGCATTGACACCACTTTAGACTGTTTGAAAGGTGCTACATACTTCTCAACTATGGACATTCAGACATGTTACTGGTAAATCGAGGTTGACTAACCTGACAGGGAGAAGACTGCTTTTATTACACCTAATGGCCTCTATGAATTCAAAGTCATACGTTTTGGATTATGTAATGCCATGGCCACATTCGAACACGATGGACAACTTGCTTCGACATCTGAAATGGACGACATGCCTTTGTTATCTAGATGACATTGTCGTTTTCTCAAGGACATTTGCGGAACATTTAAGCCGCCTGTGACTGTGTTGACGTGTGATCAGACAGCAGGCCTCTTTGTCGCCAAAGAGACAAAAAAAATTCTGGGGAATCTAGGGAACGGAGATGGTGTCTGCCCTGATCCAGATAAAGTAAGGCCAGTCATAAAATTTCCAACTCCGCAGCACATTTGTGATGTGAGAAGTTTCTCGGGCTGTGCTCATACTACTGTCGTTCCATAAAGGGTTTTTGTTACACGGCACGTCCATTGCCAGAACTTTTTCAGGAAGACGCCAAGTTTTACTGGGATCAGACGAAAGGAAGAGCTTCCGGGCACTTAAGGAGACTCTAAGTTCCTAACCAGTTCTAACATTGTACTATGAAAATGCGGAATCCTAGCTTCACACAGAATAGCGGTTATGGGATTGGTGCTTGCATAAAGTCAAGGCCGCGGTGGAGTAGCCGAGCGATCTAAAGCGTCTCGCTGCGGAGCGCGCGGTTGCTCACCGTGGAGGTTCGAGTCCTCCCTGGGGCATGGGTGTGTGTGTTTGTCCTTAGGTTATTTTACCTAGGTTTAAGTAGTTTTTAAGCTACGGACTGATGACCACGCAGTTTGGTCCGATAGATTTACAAACATTTGAACATTTGAACAAATTCAGGAATGTGCTGAAAAGGTGACAGCCCTCCATCAAGATTTCTTTCTAAGTCCGGGATAATCTAATCTACAACCGAGAAGGAGTGGAAGGAAAGAAGGAAGATTTGTGTTTAATGCCCCATCAACAGCTTGGTCATTAGAGGCAGAGCTGACGCTTGGATTTTTTTGCTAAGGATGGGGGAAGGAAATCGGCCGTACCCTTTGAAAGGAACCATCCCGACATTTGCCTGGAGTGATTTAGGGAAATCACGGAAACCTAAATCTGAATGGCCGGAGGTGGATTTGAACCACCGTCCTCCCGAATGTGGGTCCAGTGTGTTACCACTGCACCACCTCGCTCAGTGGAGAAGGATTATTTCGCCGTTATCTGGGCTATCGACAAGTCCAGCAAACCACTCACCGTCGTGCGTGCCGACTGATTTGCCCGACTGATCTGATGGATCCATCAGCTCAACTAGCAAGATGGAACTAAGATTCCAAGAGTATGATGTCACAGTGGTATTCGAAAACGGGCGCAAACAAAAGGACGCCAACTGCCTTTTGAGGAATTTATTAGCTGAACACAACAGCCGGCCGCGGTGGCCGAGGAGACTGAGGCGTTCCAGTCACGGTCTGCACGGCCACTACGATCGGGGGTTCGAATCCCCCCTCGAGCATGGATATTTGTGCTGTCCTAGTTCGTAAGTAGTTCATAAGTAGTTTGTAAGTTTAGGGACTGATGACCCCCTAGTTATGTCCCATAAGCTGTACAAACATTTGAACATTTTGAACACAACAACATCGAAGAAATTTCAGCCCTGACTAAGTAAGGTGACATTACAGCTGAACAGAGAGAAGATCCAGTATTATTACGAAGGCCTTGGAGAAAGGAGAGTCACCCAAAGCAGAGTTTCAGATTATAAATGGGACATTGTATAAGAGCAACTACGATCCACTGGGCCCCAAATGGCTACTGATTGTTCCAGCTCATCTCTGGCCAGCTATTTTCAACTATTTCGACGATTCTCCAATATCCGGTCATTTGGAATTCGTGGAGACCCTAGACAGTATCGGACGCATATTTTTACAGGCAAGGTCTCTACCGATCTCTCAAGCACCATGTGAGTCACTGTAAGGAGTGCCAGTGACGGAAGCATGTGCATTAACCCTTTGAGAGCTGCACCAGCGCATCCGGCTGGCCGAGTCAAGCCTGCCCTGGCGGCCACCGACACACATATCCGGGCCGTGTCCGGGCTAGGACACGTCCGAGTATCGGCCGTCACCCGGAGAAGGAAATATACCATTGAAATAAATGTAGGTGGCCACACGTGACCCGTTCGGGCACGGGCCGTGCAGGGAACATCAACGGACCGGGAGCGGGCCGGGCGGAAATCGCAGAGTTTAATTTTTCACGTGACGGGCACGGATGCCCGACGACGCGACGGTATTGTTTCTCAACAGTGGAGGACTGTTTGTTGTAAGAAATGGATGCGGAACGATTAATAGAAGAAGTTCGTAATTTTCCGATAATTTACAACCAGACAGACGTGAAGTACCGGAATATCGATTACAAGGACAAAGTATGGAAGACACTTGCAGCAGATTTGCAAGCCAAAGGTAAGATAGAAGTTATTAAGGTTTCAAACCAGAATATATATATATATATATATATATATATATATATATATATATATATATATATATATATATATATATAGTAATGTAAAAATTCTACAAGTTTTAATACTAGACAAATATTCATTTACTTTTTATTTCGCATACAAATATTTTTTGCTTTATGTCACTGGTATGTCATCTAGGCGACATGTTCTATCCATCCCATTCCAAACTCGCTTGTCGAGAATTGAAGAATTTTTTTAGTTGGTCTCGTACATAGAATGCAGCATCTGATGATCTCCCACGAACTCGTGGTAGCTTTCTTAAGATTTGATGCTCTTTCTGACCATCCAGCAGTTTCCTTTTGATCCATTCTCTGTTCGGGCACTGTGTAACCTTCCATTTTTCTTATATAGTTGTACAGTACACACGCTGCTGTCACAGTCATTGTAAGGTTTTTAGCATCTCCCTGAAGGATTCTTCTAAACATTCGAAATTTCTGTTGCAAAATACCGAATGCGTTTTCGGCTGTCCTTCTTGACCGACTCAAATGAAAATTCTAATTCACTATTACTAAAATTAGCGAACATATTTCCAACTTTCACAAACAGGAACACAGATCTGCGCGTCCGAGTCACTACAATGAACTGAGACACGGACGAGGAACGGGCCGGAGCACGGACGTCACCCGTCCGACACTCCGTCCGGACACGGCCCGGATATGTGTGTCCGCACCTTAATCCGCCTACCTGCGCTGGCCGCCGTCTCCGCGACCTGTTGTGTGTGCCTGAGCTCTCCGCCTGGCCGTCCTCGCCCTGGCCGGAGTATTTCGGGAACCAGTCTCGCAGTGTGCTTGCTGACGTTACAAATAAACAGAATACCTGGATACTTATCCCTTAACTTTGAATCTTGATATAATTGCCCGACGGACAATGCACACTGAAACTCCTTACACTACTAAGGAGTCATTCCACGTCAAATCGCCTAATTTCGGAACATTTTCCTGCTCTACCATGATGGAAAAATTTATGTGAACATTCGAACATGTCGCCAATCAATCAACAATGATTCGTTGAAGCAATACTGGACGAGTTATAATCATTTGTTTGACGCCATGCGCAATTTTGCGAAGGGCGAGCGTGAATTCCTGGCGACTTTGAGCTGTTATTATTCGGGAAATATTTGGATGACAAATATGAAATTTGGCCATCGTGTAGAAATGTATGCGTTCTCATAGGAATAATATTGAAAAGAATTGTACGTGCTATATACAATCAGAAAAGTCTAAACGAAGTTCCTCTAAAAATTTGCGACCCAAAAAACTTCAACGTTTGGCACGTTGTATCTTAGGGACTAACTAACTACAAGGTTCTGATATATGAAGATTCGTTTATGTGCCGCTTTCAAATACTAAATAAATTAAGTGTAAAAGTTGAAAATATTAGAAAGGATAAAAATGCGGTATTTTCAACCTATTTTTCAAAAACCTGTGTTCTATAAAGCTTTCCAAACTGGGCTTATTAGAAAGAATATTATTTTTACTGCAAAAAAAGTGTAAATGGTCAACCAAAGCAGGTCAACAATGCTAGATGATTTGAATCAAAGGTGAACGCGTAAATCATGTCGCAAGAAAATTGTAAATTTTGGGTTCTATCTCTGACTGTAAATGCATGCTGCTCATGAAACTTAATACTTAATAGGTTGGCAAGAGAAATTTCAACACATGTTCTTATAAAATTTCAACAAAATCTGCAATGGTCGAACAGGGAGTGCTAGGTGAGCTGACATGGAATGACACTCTTCATCAAAGGTTTTCTTTTATTTTCGTTTAGTTCTTAAGAATCATCATAAGGTCCTTGTATACATCTGAATTTTATTTGGCATACTGATACTTAATTATATGATTTTTATACGCAACTTGCGATTAAAACGCTCTAGAATCCGTAACGACTAAACACTGACGTTTTTCTGTACTAGCACAGTATTTCTCGCGCAAACTACTTTCGACGAAAGCATCTGGAAGCCGAGTCACACTTTTGAATCTAACTACTATATTTTTAGAGCATTAATACAACAAATTATCCACAGGGACACTTACAAACAAAATATTCAACATCACTGAATTCTTTTTATACGGGACGCAATTGTTATTGTATAGCAGAAATAATCGATTATGTACAACTTTTGCTTAAGAATTAGATTAGGAAATACTCAAGTTTCTAAACTTCCTTTAATTCCTAATGACCTTTTCTGCTTCAGAAACGGGCGAGTTTGTGCAACTGAACTATTTGTGGCAAGACGCCCTTTCGAAGTTTGCGAATACGTTTCGATTAGGTAAACCCAGTTAATTGTCTGCAGCAAACGATCAATCAAAATGAGGTTTCGAAGTACTTATATTTACGTATGAATAATTTCTACTTATCATACGGAGATGAATGTCTATGCCTATAATTTTTTTCACAAATCCAACGTTCTGGAAAAATAGAACAGCAACCCGTTACTAAATATCACTGGAAAACTGTAGCCTCATTTGCGGTAAAAGATATTTATTTAAGCGGCGACTAGTTTAGGCCGAAGCCCAGTTTCAGACAAACAATGTAAAAAAGGAATGTGACAACCACATTTTAGCAGTTAATGAAATCATAGGATATGGATAGCTGTAATATGATTGTCACAGTCTTTGGGCTTCATTGGGCTTCGCTCGACACTATTCGCCATTTAAATAACTATCTTTTACCGCAACCCTGGTCAGAATATTATGGAAATAATAATGCCAGAATTTTTTGTTTATTTAAGAATATCTAAGGTTTAATATATATCAAGAAGTTACGGAAGAATTAACAAATTTGCACAAGTATTTATTTTTGCATCCTATGTCCGAACATTTGAAGAACCAGTCTGTGTTTGTCAGCACAGATTAGATGTTTCACATCTTCGTACATCAGTTGTTTGTCAGCAAAGTAATTTATCTGGAGAGGCTTTTAAAGCTCAGATAATTCGGTGTTTCTTTTTTCTTTTTGTCTTTGTTTGCACTGTTATATTTCCCACCCTTCTTTCTCATCAGGGCTTTGGACTGGCAATGGCGAAGTTAAAAATATTTATTAAAAAATTTCTGTTTATTTTTTATTTTTTATTATTTTTAAACTATTTTTTCAGAAGGGATGGTTTAATTTCATCTTCCAGCTGTAGTAACTTCGCTAAAAGTTCTTCTTTGTGTGGTATGTTTCAAAACATGGGCCAACACACAAACAATTGCATGTTTTGCATTCATACTTCGTTTCTCTGTGCACATTCTGTTTCGAGCAGACTGCACATCTACGCCACAGTCCGCTTTTCTTGGACTGGTCACTTGGAATCACTTGTGGAAAGTGCCTGCCAGTAAAGCGAAGAGGATTCTCGTCAACAGAGCGTCTTCCTTTCCTATCTCTCCTCCGTTCTGTAGAAAATTTTTCCACAGGTTCTCGTACCAGACATAAATGAAAATCTGCTAGTGACATTTTTCTCCCTGTCATTGATCTGTGAGGAGTAGGAGTGTGAGCATTCAAAACACAAAGGTACACAATATGAAAAAAAAACAAAAAAAAACAAAAACAAAAAACAAAAAAAAAAACTTTTTGTACCATTTAACAGATTTACACACGGATGCAACAGACCATAGTAACATGTCAGAGTGATCTACTGCACCGTTATTTGCATTATAGTCGACAACATATTGCGGCTTCATTACGTTCTCGCCGGTCTTCCTGTTTGTCTTGCCCGTGTCACGCATTTCTGTAGTGTTACAGGTAGTCAGCATAAACACGTCTCTCTTCTCGCTCCACTTGATGGCAAGCATTGTGTCAGTTGCCATAAATTCAACCTCTCCTCGCTGCAGTTTTTCCTGTAGCTTCGGATAACTGCGCCTGTTGCTACGTATAGTGCCGCATGTTGCTGTTCTCTGGTTGTGAAGCCAGAGGAACAAGGCTGGACTTGCGTACCAGTTGTCGACATACACGTTATGTCCACGTTCAAGGTATGGCTTCATTAGTGTTGCTACTATATCTACAGATTTCCCCAAATTATCGACTTCAATTTCTGTTGTTGAACCTGTGTATACAATGAAATCCAAGACGTATCCAGTTTTACAATCGCACAACATGAATGTCTTGAACCCAAATCTTCTTCGCTTTGAAGGAATGAACTGTTTAAAAGATAAGCGACCTTTGAACAATAAGAGGCTTTCATCGACACAGAGTTTTGTATGGATTAAATACACTTCGGAACGCCACACGAACTGTATCAACTATTTTCCGAATTTTAAACAAACTGTCATCTCCACGATTGGCCGAGTTGTCACAAAAATGTTGCATTCTCAATAGTAGCATAAAACGGTGACGGGACATAACTTCGCCAAAAATTGGAGTACTTAGTAGTACATCTCTTGACCAATATTCCTTTATTCTCAACTTTTTAACATGAGCCATGAGAAGCCAAAGACCAATGAAGCTATACAGTTCCTCAAAACTCGTTTCTTTCCAGGTGAATAGCCGAGAACAAACTGATTCCGACGTATTTGTCATGGTGAACGTATAAAATTGGTTCGTTTCAAGTGCTATAAATTTCAGCAGATCTTCTGATAGGAATAGCATCAAAAACGATAGAACGCTTGAATCAGGCGTCAGTTGGCCTGCATCATCAAATGTATGAAGTGCTGGACTAAAATCACGTTTTTGCCAATCAAATTTCTCGTTATTATAGCGTGGCCTTTTACGGATCGAGTTGTCTTCAGTTTCAGAATCTGAAGAACTGTCCTGGGGAGCTTTGCTAGTTGAAATACGTGGAGGTGTATTACTACGAGATTCTTCTGACGAATCATCATCGTCACTACATTCACTGAAGATGCTACCCTCACTGTTGCTGTCACTCCTTGTCAGTATCTCCAGTATCTCTTCTTCATTGCAACGATGCCAATGTGCCATTTCTCTTTCAATCTCTAAGAATCATAACGAAATGGCAGAAAGCTAAACGACACCACAGAAGCAGAACGCAGATTGTCAAATGAAACAGATAGCACAAATGTCGAACAGCAACTGTCAAATCCATAGCAGAGTCTTTCCCAGAAATCAGGGGTAGCGGCACAGAAAAATAAATAGGGTACATCCATCCGGTGTAGTGGAAGAGACAAAAGAACTCGGGGCAGGCCGGCACACAGCCACAGACAAATATATACAGACGGGAAACCTCCGTAAGGAGCCGGTCCTACGCTCCGGGGTGTGGGGAGGGAGGGTTTCCAGCAGTTCCGTAAGATGTCCCATGATGGCGCTGCGGTCAGAAGCAGCTCTTTAAACTGGCCAGAGCAGGCGGCAGGTAGCGGCTGTCCCCACCACCACCTCCCCTCAAACGCCAGCAAGCCAGACACAGCCGTGGCCTGATGGCAGGCAGCACGAGCTCTCCCCTCAGCCTCCCCTCCACGCTACCCTCTGAAGAGCGAGAGGCACCCTAAGCCAGCGAACCGCCTGACGCCTACTAGCATCTTACGGAACTACGAGGGGAGCATAGGACAGTCTTTTAGGTAGGGCTGCTTCTCTGTATATGTTACTCTGTGACACAGCCCTGCGGCTGTTCATGTCCGCAGACCCGCAGGCAAAAGGACCGGCTGTGGTGTAAGCTGGCATTAGCACCCAAGTACCGGCCAAGCCGCACGGCGAATGCTACCTGCAGGGCAAGCTGGAAATACCACTGCCACAGCGAACCACGTCCGTTGGCCCCAAAGCCGGGTGGGGCGCTGCAGGATATCCCGCCTACAGGGCATCTGGTACCAATTTCACCTGCAACAGCTCCATTCCACCGGATTGGAACCGATCTTTTAGGCAGGTTCCTGATGTCGACAACCGGTAACCGATGGATAGTAGTCTGTACTGACTACCTCACCCACTACGCTGTCACCAAACCTGTACTGACTGCAGAAGTTCCAGAGATCACAAAATTCCTTGTAAAAGACATTATTTTGAATCATAGAGCACCATGTGTGGATATCTGATCGAGGATAAGTATTGCTGCCAAAATTAATATCAGAGGTAATGTCTTTTTGTGACAGTGTCCACAGAATAACAACTGCCTATTATCCTCAGACAAATAGTCATTTCTAACAAAACATTAGCAGATATGCTGTTGATGTTGAGTAGAAGGATTGGTATACAATACTGCCAGTCGTGACATTTGCTTATAATATAGCAAGGCAAGACACCATAGACTTCACACCGTTTTTCCTTCTTCATAGTCGTGAAGCTGAAACGACATTGGATACGCTGTTCCCGTTCCAACCGAACGTTGACTATGTGAAACAGCTCATCACCAGGGACGAAGAAGCAAGACAGCTGGCTTGCATACGGACACTGGACGCTCAGGAGAAGGACCACGAGTGGTATAAGGACAAGCATCGACCAGTTGTGTACAGCCCATGAGGTATGGCATAGACTTCTACCCCTGTACGGAAAGTTGGGCTATCGAAGAAGTTAATGAAGCGAAACTTTGGTTCGTATCGTCTCATACGCCGCCTGTCAGATTCACATAAGAAGTCGAGGATTATGAGCCGTCCACAAAACGACAAAAACGAAGAAACATTGTTCACATCCTCCGTATGAAGCCTTACCACAATCCCAAAGGATAGATATACAGAAACGATCTCTTGTTCAAGGACTCTGCAGGCCGTTACGATAATGAAGAAGCAACGATAGGAGGGTCTGACGCCGTTCATCGTCACCGTAAGGAAGGTGTTCAGGCAGTATGGAAGGATTCTCCGGAATTGCCATACAGAAGACCCATGACAAGATCCAGGACACTGCAGCTGGCTCCAAAGAGAACTTAACAGCTGGTCACTGTTCCTTCAGGAAGGGGAACAATGCCACGAGTCTTCCAATGAAACGCATGTCGCAGTGATTAGCATCGCAGATCGCTGTGCTTGGGGTCCCCAGTTCAAATCCCACCAAGGGCTGAAAAACACTTGTTTCTTTGTATTTACTATTTCTAGAATGTTCTGCATGTTTCTTATGTTTGATGTAAGTTCCAGAAAATTATTTCTATGTATAAATAGTGTAGCACTCCAAGCAGGAGACAATCTGTACTGAGTGTACGCTTGTGATAAGAATAAACGTTGTAAGACAACTGTTAATTCTAAAATTAATTCTAGCTGCAAGGAGCCAGTTAAAAGCTTAGTTTAAACATATAACTCTGGCCGTACAACCAGCGAAAGGATTCGTGTGAACTACTGACTGCTTCCTGCAACATAATCTTGTTCCCTGGCCCAGAATTTAGAACTGACTCAAACTTTACTTTTGTAGCAGTAAGACAATGAGACGGTGGTCAACATACATCATAGATCACTAGAATTACACACAATCATTAATATACACACCACCATTAACTAAACCATTTCGTGAAGATGGCTGCGAGAACATTTATGGCGCATCGGAATTAAAACATGATAATTTGCATCTAAGTTTGTTCTCAGCACTGGTGAGAAACAACATTAAAATAAAAAAGGGGGGTATTCATAAACTAATATTCATAAGAAGGATCAAATTCACTGACAATAAATTATTTATTCACTTCAAACATGAGCAAATGGGGGAACCGATTTTGGTAAATAATAAAAATGACACTTAAGTTAAAGTAATCTGAACTGAACGTCGTCAGAGGGAAGATTTACAATCAACAAGCATTCATCCACTCACAGGTGCATAGCAAAGCGAAACTCAGCCAACTTAGCTTGCTAATGCAAAGCAGAAGCAATCGCCGCTATCGTGGCGAAATTCACTGAACCAGGATGTACACAACACAAGGAAAATAAACTTAGTAGGTGGCTCTGGTCTGTCTTTCTTTACTTGAGATGGTACGCGATATTAGCGAGATTAATTTCCATTTTAAATCAAACCATGATCATGCAGACATACTGAGACACACGACACATGTCTGCTACACTACACATTCACACCCTACTGAATGCAAAGTGCGTAAAGGTTGTATTCATTTCAGCAAAAATCAATGGAATCATAGATTACGAAGCAAGAATACACAATAGGAAGGCACTGGTATGTGAGCAGTGGCGAGACCTCAAGTGACTACCTATAAACCCTTGAAGTCAGAGTTCGGAACCGCATGGTTCCGAAAACCAGTAAAAAATACAAAATTCAATTTCCGAATAATAAAGAAAAATAGCTACGACATGCGACCCTTAGAAATGCGTAGGATATCATAAGGAAGCTAAAGAAATACAGCCAGAGGCGATGGGAAGCGTTTACACGGATGGACAAACTCCAATCTTCAAAAATCAGAAAAATGGAATAAATTCAAAGTCGGAGTAAATAAACTAAGAAATACGGCATGCAGCCCCAAGAAATACGTAGTATTTCATAAGCAAGCTAATAAAGGGGGTGTACAAGGCTAGAAGAGACTGAGGAGTCTGAATGCAAAGTACAAGCTTGGAAACGAAACAACAATTTAAAAATAGACAGAGAGGAGATCGTGAGGTACTAATGGAAATCAGAAAGATACATGCGTAATTTCTTGCCTGAAGGGCATAGAAACAGACACCGGGGTAGCTGAAGGCTTTGTTCTAAGAACACAGCACGGGGAGTACATATCACTCGCGGAAGAAGAAAATGGAAAATAATATTTCACATGCACTAGACAGAATAAAAATATTCCCAAACATTAGTTGCGTCCCACAAAGCTAGAAAGAAATTAAACCAAGGTCGTACACCGCCATCTTTTCTCACGAAGGTTACCGATTCTCAGCCGTTATCAAACCGACTTAGTTACATATTTACCGCACTTAGCTAAGCAAAATCACCGGAATGAAACTGAATACACTTCCGTACATGATCGAAGAAACTTATTCCGAGAAATGAACCTAAGTCCTGAGGTCTAACGTGAACACCAGCAAATCGCTACCATCTCAATGGAGGAAAGAAAATCAGAACGTCTCACCAGCTCGAAGAGCAGCCACAGAGTGCCAAATCGGCCCTCGAGACCCCCGCCACCCACCGAAAATCTGTAAAAACCCAAGAAAAACGAGATGATGGGGAGAGCTTAGACTCGCGCGTCCTACTGGGCGTTGCCAACCCAACTTGTAACGAAACGGTGGAGGAACCTCTTTGGTAGCATATAAAGCAGAGGTTGGTAACGACTACATATTGACACGAAGCCAGAGATGCAAAGCGCGCAGCCAGCAGCAGACGACGAAAATTCTCATACCTACACTCAGACTGCCATGCTAGAAGATACTCATACATGTACATACAGAATAAAGTAAGTACACATTTTAACAGGGACAGTGGCGTCTCAGAGATACCGTTCATATTGACACATTCATAGACAGAAAGATAAATTATTAGTATAATAAAATCTCATCAACATTAACACATTATTACAGAAACTAACAATTAAAAACATGAAATGAAATGATATTCTCATCCTTCGTTATTTAATGGAGGTTCAAAGAGTGGTCTGAGGCTGATATTTCATCTAGAGATGAATATATCGCAAGATAGTAACTTCTGTAAAGAAATAAAATATTATGAAAAATAACAAATCCTCGTTCCGCACAACATGTAAAAGTGTATAATGAAATACAAGTATAAAAACGATAAGATGGAGAAGGAATTCCCTGCACTAAATGATAATATTGTAACGGTAAGACGTCAAAATTAAACATAAAATCTGAAGTATTAGCTAGAAAATAAAGATGTTTGTATGAAATGTGGTGCTACAGAAGAATGCTGAAGATTAGGCGGATAGTCGCGTAACTAATGAAGAGGTACTGAACAGCATTGCCACAAAAAGGAATTTTTGGCTAAAAGAAGAGATCGCTTAGAAGGACACATTCTTAGACATCGACGAATTTAGCATTTTGGGGTAAAATTCGCAGAGGGAGACCAAGACATACATATAGCAAGCATTTTAAAATGGATGTGGGTTGCCATTCTTACGAGGAAATGAAAAGGCTTGCTCAGAATAGAGTAGGGTGGAGAGCTGCATCAAACCAGTCTCTGGACTGAAGACCATAACAACATATCATTATCAAATGTTTCCAATAATCAAATAAGTTAATTAACTACAAATAAAATTGTTGTGAAATGGCAAGTAATAATTTGATTAAATATATTATAATAATAAAAATAGCAGTGCCCTCTTTTTACAGTCCATTTTAATAAATATATTGGACATAAATTAAATAGCACTGTCCTTTTTCTAACAATTTTTGAAAAACTCATGTATGAGGGCTCGCATTCATACCATTTAAATTATGCACTGCACAAGTTGTATTATAAGTTAAAGTAATATGAAAAGACATGCCCAGATAAAAATATTGATAGGCTTTTCTATGCACAATAATGATTGAAATTTATTTTCGTCCAAAGCGATTAATTGAATGCTAAGGAAAAGCAAGAAAAGAAATAAATTACTGATGTACATATGTACATATGTAGATATCCATATGTAATCAATTTAAAACTTGATTTTACAGATATTTTAGCCTGTTATTATTGTGTGATAGTCCATTTATTTCTGATTTCTTTTACATTAACCGACGCCAAACTGAGATACTGAGTACTAGTAAAGGACAACTGACATGGGTAGTAAAACTATGTAATGTAAGACGAAGTGAGGTGTACCTGGTGAGTGGGCTGACCTTATTTAATTAAATGAACACTAAAGTAAAAATATCAGACTTTTCAGCAAACATGTAGCTTGAAGTAATTAGAAAAAATAGGAGTGTTTCAAGGTGCACGTCTTTCACCATCGAGTCTAAATAGCTCAATTGTCTATTACTATATATTGCAAGATGACATGAAAAAGACACTTTTTTGTGTTATGCCGTCTATTTTTAATCCTAGTTTGTATAGATAATATGATATATATATGATTCTTCTGTAATTCGAATTCTGTACAGCTCTTCTTTGAATAATTGTATCCAAAAGCATAAAATGAGAATGTTAAAATATAATTAAAAATTGCAATAATGAAGAATGTTATTTAGACAGACAAATGGACAATTGGAACTAACTAGAAGGCGATGTGATAGATTGTTTTATTTATGCGACATAATGTACCAGCTTTGTGTAAGTGAATGGATGTTATGTTAAGAAAGTTTTAGATGGTACGTTCATTAATTGTGTTAGCACAGCTGTTACTCAATCTTACTCTGAATTCCATCCATGATAAAAACATTTGTGTTAACTTTCTACCTTTTTCTAATAAATTTTATGCCTCCGAAATTCGTTATCTCACTTCAGGGTCAGTAACTTTCCGCTGCGCGGAAATAGCCGTGAGCACTCAGTCACCTTGCGGCGGAATGTTCCCCTTCCGAAGTTCGAGTAAACAATACTCGGACACGGGCGTCTGTGTCGTTCTTAGCATAAATTAGTTTGAGTAGTTGGTAAGTTTACGTAACGATGAGCTCTGCAGTTAGTTCCCATAGCTTTACAAACAATTCAATATTTGAACGACAACTTTTACTTTCCTCCATTTTATTATGATACACATGGTTTTTTTACAGCCTAATGTAAAGGTGAGAGTGAGTTGTTCAGAGATGTGTGATAAGGTGCACCAATACACGCATTTATTCATCGATTAATACGTCAGTATTACAATTCCATTTTGCTAAGTTTTATTTCGGAATGAAATTTGATTGCCTGTTATTTCATTCATAATGTTTTATGCAGTATATATGGTATCAGAAAACTGATTCCATTCTCGAACAGTGCATGATTTCCAGAGAAATCAACGCTGATTTACGGTAAGAGATGTCTACCGGTAAAATTTTTTCATTCATTCTGTTCAACTCTTCTTCTTCCTACCACCAGTAATATAATTATATAATAATGTATATGCGGTAATAAAGTTAGACGTTAGACGTGGATAGTAGACGGTGAACGTAAGAGGGAATGTGCGTCAGAGGATCTAAACCCATGGTGTGCAACTTGAAAGACGGGAGGCCAAAATGGACTCCGGAGTTCGAATAAAAATGTTTAAATGGTTGTAAACATAATGGACCGACCTGCTGAGGTCATGCACAATAATGATTGAAATTTATTTCCGACCATACACCTAGCCCGAGGCAGGACTTGACACTGCGACGGCAAGCGGCGTCGTATACCGTGCCTTGGCCCCTTCGACCATGCGGTCATCCGTACGTGGTCCGACATTTCCACTTTTCACCGTTATTTGAATTCCCTAGCGCAGCGTAAGTCATTCATTTCCTTCTATCTCCCTCTCATTAAATTCGCAGACCTGCTGCTCCGATTACGTAGCCTACAGTTTGTTGACATAGCATCCGTAGTACTATATCACCAATTACAGCAACCGCCTGGCGTCTGAATATGGGCAGAGGATGGTCGGAACTTGTAGCGTCATTGTGGGTGCCCATACACACTTAATTTACATAAATAAAAGTGTAATTGTTTATTTGTTTGAAATCTTCAATCACCAAAAGATCTTTTCTGATTGTGATCCGCTTTGGCTGCCCGATTGCTTTTGAAATCCCGGCTCAGCCACTTGACATCTTCGCGCGCATAGCGCTGTTTAGCTAGGCGGAGAGTGGTGGTTCGTTTGCGGCTTATTGAGAAGAAGGAAGAAGGCCGTTAGGATCGGTGGTCGGTTTTTGATGACAGACATACCGACATTGACGTCCGTCGGCGACCATTAGAGGATAGATGTCACACTGCAAGGACCTGGTGTCAGTGCTATGCTGTGGGTGGACGGTACGCGCTAACTGTGGATTGCTTTGAATTTTGATAAGCAACTGCGGTTTCCGGTTGACAGCTGCTAGCTTTAAACACGCTGCACCCTTCGCTATGATAAACAATGTTAAATCTTTTCAACATTATATTATTTCTTGGCTATTGTATTCCTGACATGTAATGTTGGTGTGATTTCTGTGTTCATATTGTTTTTAAAACATCTTGCTGATTTTAAGAAATTTCTCTTATATGTAACTACAGGTACTTGCTTGAAGTTATGTTTCTGCAACTAGTTGATACAGTTCATTTAAGAACACTGCGTCCGTTATTGTCCTGTTTTTAACCAAAGACAGAGATATCTTTGGAGGAAGTTGTGCTCGGAGCAGGTATTCTTCTACTTAACGTGGATGTAGCCGTTTATTGCCTATTTTCTATTGATTTATTGCCTGTATTGTTCTTTGTGTCCTAAATTATAAACGCCCTATTGCGCCGACTTTAATGTAACAGCTCATATTTTAATTTATTTAGTTTTTATTGGTACCAGGGCCGGACGGGGTTGTCATACGGGTTATCAGTATTTAATCTTATTGTCTATTGCTTGAATTAAAGGCTGTTTTTTTTCCTCTGTTCCTAAGTTTTCTGACTGTCGGAGCCGCGGTATGTGGCTGTTATTGGCGTGTAGATGTAGCTAACGACATGATTAATGACCGAAGGTAACAACGCCAAATCATGAGTCAGGTGCAAACAGGTAATGGACTTTAGGTTCGTACATTAAGTTCACTTATATTTAAATTTTTTCGTGTTGACGCAGATGTAATTTGTGACACGATTTTTCATAATTAAAGTACTTCATTGTTGTGTATAAATATTTATTAAACACGAAGGTGCCAGTGGAGTTTTGAGTATTGGTATAAATAGCTGGTATAATGCACCTGAAATTTCTGGTTTGTGGGTGGTCGTCAAAGAGTTACGGTTTGAATAAGAGTCAAGCAGGCAATTAAATAAATTAATCGCATATCCACAACCGTAATTCATCCTGCGTAAAACGAGATACTTTTCAAACACTTATCCTCAAAATTTTCCCGCTATCTGTTAGAAATACAAAGAGGTGTGCCCTCGTTACGTATGCAAATACAACTTAAAGGTTACAGACATGCCAGTGTCAATTTACAACAATAACGTCAGAATTTTATCCCAGGTCTTCGTTTCGTCAAGCGTAAATCACCGGGAAGTCAATGGAAACAATAATTCGGGAGTTTAAAAGCGAGAGTATGCTGTGTGTGCTTTCTGTATCGTCTGGAAATGTTTTTTATAATTGGATATTTATTTGTTTATACCTGTTCAGCATTCATGGCTGCAACAACACCTCGCCAAAGCCATAATCGTCAGTTGTTCTCCCTTTTCAATAGTAGAACAGATTTTTTCATTAGAGTCGGGCCTTCTTCCTTCCAGTAACCTTCAAGATATCGGCCAGCCTAGGCATTTGATGCGGTGCCACACTGCAGACTGCTAACAAAGGTACGAGAATAAGAAATAGGTTCACAGATTTGTGACTGACTGATAGACTTCCTAAGTAACTGAACGCAGTACGTTGTTCTCGACGGCGAATGTTCATCAGAGACGAGTGTATCGTGAGGCGTGCTCAGGGGAGTGCAATAGGACCGCTATTATATTCTATCTATATAAACATTCTGAAGGACAGAGTAACCTGTAATTTGCGGCTGTTTGCTGATGATGCTGTGGGGTATGAGAGGATGTCTGTAATACAGGATGATTTAGACAAAATTTCTAGTTGGTGTGAGGAATCGCAGCTAGCTCTAAATATAAAAAAGTGTAAGGTGTTAGGTGATGCACATGAGTAGGAAAAACAATCCCATAATGTTCGAATACTGCATCAGTAGTGAGCTTCTTGATGCAGTGGCGTCGTTCAAATATCTAGGCCTAACACTGAAGAGGGATGCGAAATTGAAGTAAAATGTAAAGACAGTTGTGAATAAGGCGCACAGCCCACATCGGTTTATTGGGAGAATTTTGGGAAGATCTTCTTGATCCAGCAGCATAGGGTAGTAACCTGTATCTTGATGCAATACGCTTTGTTTGTAGTACAGCAAAGGAAGCAAAGGACACTGGACCTAACGTTATTCAGGTTAGAGAGAACTTGGCTGATTAAAGGGACAAAAAAAAAAAAGGAATTTGGTCCAGACAGCTTGTGAGAGAGGGAGTGAATCGTCACTCTGAAAAAGATGCGAATCATGTAAGGAAAGAAAATGTTTGTTGGTATTATATTTTGGGTGAAAGGTGTTTATTTTATTGAAGAAAATGTGAGTGGAGCTAATAAAAAAATTGTTTTACGTGTTATTAACTGTGGTAGCTGTTGTTGTGATGTTTGAGCAACATAACAAACCTGACCTTAATTTCGTGGTTGGTTAAACTCGGCATTAATGCAAGTGGTGTAGTTAAATTTTGAAAATATTTAGCAAGACAATTAGTGTGATTAACAAATACTATGGCCCTATCTGACAAACATTTCAAAAGATCAATCACCTTTCCTTTCCTTACAAAATCTCCTACAGAGACTGTGCACACACAGATAGCAGAAATTAACTTACTCCGTCTGTGCAATGCGTACGACTCAATTAGTACGTTAATGGTAATGATAATTTAGAGAATTATGAATGGTCGGATTTTTAACAACAAGTGATTGGCAAATGGGTGCAGTCCAACCACTATAGTCAGTATCTAATAAAATTTAATTCACTCAAGCAAATAGGAAATTTAAGTAAATCAGTCTTAATTGATGCTATGCGTACAGCAATTGTACGAGTTTGGTTCTTTATAGGATAGATGTGGCGGTGGCTATTATTGATGAACTCAGTGCAAAACTAAATAGAAAAATTATTCATTAATTCAACAGTCTGTTATCTTCTACCATCAATTTTAGCAAAATTGTCTCAACTGAATGATTTTCACAGTTTCTAACAATTAATGAGATTCACTTGATTGTAAAAATTGTATAGAAAAATTATTCATGCATTATTGAGGATTGTTATGTTAATTATGAGTGGTTAAATAGTTGTTTAAACAACATAGCAAAAGTACTGTCTAATGTTCTTGTATTTTAACAGAACTTAAACATGTATTCACAGTAAATTACAACCAACAGCATTTAACTTATCTTATTTATCTGTCCCGCGACGTGGTACTCTGCAGTCATATAAATGATACACAAATTCATACAGAAATCATTTTGATGGTGGCTCCTCCTTTGGCAGCTTGCTAGCAGTTCGCCGTGATGCTTCGCGAATCGCGTAATTAATCGCGACTGTTAGCGTCCGCGATGACGCTACCGCGTTTCGGACGTCTGGGACGGTTACCGAACACGTAACGAATTTCTGCCTCAGCAGAACTAACGAATAAATGTTTCATTAAAATCAATTCGTGCTTCACTTATGTTTACTGGTTTCACATAAACTTTCATATCCTTGCACTTATAACAAATTAGAACTCTCACTTTGTTTTAACTTTATTACTTATATTGTTTGAGCACTCTGCGGACCGCGTACGAACGTCTGATCTACGTCACGGGGCGGCAGATACTGCTGCTTGCCTGCTCCCCCACAGGCGAGCGCTGCTATACGATAAAGTCTCTGACCTGAGAAGCAACATCGATAACTCTTCACAGAGAAATATTTTACATTGACAAATTAAACATAACAAGTAATCACAGTCATAAAGAAAAATACAAAGTTCAACTCAAATAAAATAATATATACATAAACAATTACAATACAGATGATAAATAAATTACAGAAAATGTTCACAATTAAGTTACCTACGTACATTGTGCATCACGATAGTTTATTAAGTCTCATAAGAAGTAAATTACTACATATTCACTATAAACAGGTTCAAACGAATAATATGTTCAAAATGAAGCTCAATCCTCGTTATAATGCAAGGCTTACCTTAGAGATTACCTTACATACTGCCTCCGTTAACAAAAAAAAAAAAAAAAAAAAAAAAAAAAAAAAAAAAAAAAAAAAAAATTATAGACAAACTTGTCGATGAAATTTTTTTATCATTAAACAAATTAATTTGATCCATTAGTACACATATGCAATTATTTAAACATTCTGATTATGTTATATTGGTGCAGTTGCACCTGTTGAATTTGACGTCCAGATTGACAGCTAACGGGCACACGCTACACTGTTTGTAAACACAGCAACCTGTCACACGCATTCCACTCGCATAAACACTGCACTCACACTTTGTTGTACCGCCGAGCTGTGGGGTGGTGCTGTTTGAGGCGCGGTGCCGCAGCTTGCAGGTCCAGGGAAGGCATTGTTGTCGCTGGCTCGGGAACTCAGATGCCGGGGTACTGCTGTTTGCCGCAGGCGACTGTAGTCCGGTAGCCGGCGCAAACCTCCTCCTTCCACTCTGTTATTCACAGTCGGTGTTTCTGAAAACGTACAACCGTCTAAATTTTTTCTGGCAGTGCATTCATTTTACACAGTAACAAAATAATTATCACAGCACACATATGTGGCAGTCCTGAATAACGCTCTTTGTGTAGTGTCTATGGTCACTCATTGAACAGTTAGCCTATTACACTTTACACTACATACCATGATTAATTACATTAATTACAATACAGATTGCTACAAATTTAACAAAATAATATACAAATATTACTCTTCATTTCAATTCAAATGTGAACTTAGGCGGTATCCTACTTCCTACATGCCTTTTAAGAATCCTAATATGTACAACCTAACAAGTTCATTCGCGCCCTTCATTCGCGTCGTCGTAAAGGTCATCTTCACCACTGTCAGTGAGAGTCTTCATTTTTTTATTTTGTGCATCCGATTATATGCTATCTTCCTGCATATATCATTTTTCTTTAGTCTCGCTCTATTTTTATTGTCACTGTTATTGCCGAATTTCTTTTATTTTCAGTCTCACTACGATGCTTTGCAATGCTTATCATCATCTTATTATATGGTATTTCATCCTCTTCTGACATTGTACTATAATTTGCATCTGCGTCGGCAGAGTCAGTATCAAGTGATTCTTCACTATCATTCTCTTCTTCGCTTTCATCTTCTGATGTGTCAACAAATTCATTCTCTCTAGTTAGTGCGACATTCGCCTGGCTAGTGCGTTCGTTTAATTCTGCAGTGCCGTCATTCACGATGTGACATTTTTGGCTTGACCATAACGGTTCATGAGTATTTTCGTGACTATTTCGAACATTTTCGTTGACTATTGTCTGTATCGGATTTTCTTCTTGCTTCGGCACGGTCCCAACCCAGTCTCGTTTTCGCGAGTCTTCTCTCGCTACTTCTAAAATACATTTCTTATTAATTAGTTGTCGCTCTTCGCAATCCTCCTCGGGGTTCGTCTTCTTCCACTCAAACCGTTTGCTTGTATCTCTGTTCCCAGGACGTTCTCATTCAACTTTTTCGTTATGGCATCTCAACGCATTTAATGTTGAAAGTGCCAAATTTAGGTTCCTGTTGTGTGAGTAGCTCAGTCATATACTCTGTTCCTTCATCTTCAAATATTAGTTGATTATTTCTGATATCAACAAGACCTTTCTGCTGCCGCAGCCAATCAGATCCAATTATAAAAAGTATGTTGACGCTCTCCACGACTTTAAATTCATGGTGGTCAAGTTCATTCATTTTGAATGGCTAGATTATTCTCGAGTGTGCTTCCACATGTCGGTCAGAAAATGCTCCGAATACTTTTATCTCTTTCATTTGATGTACTTGTTTCTTGAAATCTAAATACAATTTTCTCGTCACGACGGAAATCATCGACCCTGTGTCTAGTAGCGCTTCATACCTTTTCTGCCCTACTAGAATGCTTAATTTTGGACAACATTCAATATCTTCCTTTCTGGTTTTCTTGAGATTATTCATTTCCTTGTTTCTGGAATAATTAACTTGATTCACGTCGCTGTTTAAGTTTCCTACATTATTAATTAAATCCTCGTATTCTTCCTCTAGCCAAAATCGTTCATTGTTCACTTCATATTCGTCTCTTACTTCTGTCTCAGTTATTTGCGGGACAGCTTCATTATTGTTTACCCCTATATGCATTATCGCAGCCACACATCGTGGTGCAGTGAGCTGCTCATTTAGTTTAACTGTTTTGACCTGTCACTTTCTGTAGTTACGTCGGAATTTTGCCAATTTTGATTTGTGATAGCGCCTTCAGTCATTGCTCGCGTATCTATTGCACAAACTTGTCTGTCTCGTGTCGCTGATTTTTCATAACGCGCAACTCCTTCACTGTCATCATATCTTCCTTGAAATCCTCCGCTATTGTTAGGATGGTCTCCGCCCAGGTTGTAATTGTTCTTCGGCTTGGCGCCGGTCTTCTCCCACTCCTTTTCTTCTAGTTTTCTGTTCCGATAGTCATTGTTTTCTCTAGGATTAAAGCCTTTTCTACCATCATGTAATTGTCCGCTATCATAATAGCTTTGCTGATGATTGTCTCTTCTTTCACTTCTTCGGTCTTCATTTCGCGAATCACGTGGTCTCTCATTATTGTCATTGCGGTTTTCTGTTCGATAACTGCTTCTTGTTCCGTTCCTTTCTTCATTATTAGTTTCTCTCTCCTGGTTCCATCGTCTGTGATCCACGTCTCTCTCTTGCAGCTTATCAAATTCTCCTAATATCTCGATCATTTGGTCGACTGTTGTCACTCGTGTGCAAATTAAATGTTTCTTCATCCATCTAGGCAGCCCTGCTCTCATTATCTTAAGACAGCTGGCTTCGTTAATGGGGCTGTCTAGATGTTTGTTCTTGTACCAGTAATGTTTGAAGTATTCCGCCATTGTTTTAAATTTGCTAAATTTGTACAATGGGGCTTCATAAATTTCTCTAATGACTTCTTGCTTCGCACCAGAACAATATTTTTTCAGTAATAGATATCTGAACTGTCGATAATTTCTGCTTTCATTATACATTTCAATAAACTCTGGTTGTACGTCCGCATGAACATTACTTATGACGTAATCACAGCGCATGTCGTCATTCCACTCTGGAGGAAACATACGTTTAATTACCTGTAAAAAGTCTATTATATGCAGTCTACCTTTTGGATTGAAAGTCGGTGGTTTTCGTCCTTGCACATTTTTCACCAAATACGTACTGCTCATATTGTTTGTTGTTGTTTCTTTGTCACGTTCATACGTATTTCCATCGTTATTGTATGCCACCGTTTCCGATTCGGCACATACATTTACGTGTGGAAGCTGTCGGACCGTTCTTTCTCAGCCTAGATCAAAGCTTCTACATTTATCCTGTCTGATTAATGGGTGACAATTATCTTCTACCTGCATATCGGAGCCTGACGCTATCGCTTCATCACTTCACGCCGGTGGTGATTGTTGTCCAATACTTAATGTGCGCGATAATGTACTCTGGTTTTGTACTACCTCTTCTATTCGCTCATGTTGTTCGTTTAACTTCTGATGCAACGTTTTTATTTCGTCATCAAGCTCAGTTAATTTCTCATTTGTAGTCTTCAGTTGGCTCTATATTGCTTTTGTGTCCTTAGCGCATCTCGTCTTTTCATTGGCAAAGGCCGTTTTAATTAAGTCGGATTCGTTTTCAGCTCCTTTTATTCTTTCATCAATTTTAGAATTCAGTTTTTGCATTTTGTCATTAAATTATTCTAATGCTGTACGCTTTCAAGAATAGCTTCGTCACATTTTTGCCTATGTTTTCGGAGTTCGCGTTCTATCCTTTCCTCAATACGGTTTTCACCTTCTTTGATTTCTTCTCGCAGAACATTTGCCGTGTCATTCAATTTTTGTATTAATTTAGACATTTCCTGCTTTTGTCCATCGACTGATTGTCGTATCTTAACTGTTTCTTGTTTTATCGCAGCCGTTTCCTGCTTTTGTTCTTGAAATAATTCCTGCATTTTTCGCTCCTCTCCCTGTATTGCTCTTAAAAGTACATCTACCATATCTTTCTCAGCTCTATTTCCTTTCTGCGATTCCAATTTATTTTGGTTTTCTTCTTTCATTGTCGGTTCATTAACGTAAGTTTGCGAATCTGTCAACTCATTGCTAATCTCCTACTCTGTTCCAATAAGATTCTGATGATGATCTCCATTCATTGCTAGTCTCTGATCGATTGAATCTCGCGATCTTCTACTATCTACTCCTGTTAGTGACATGTCGTCATCAGTAATTACAAAGTCTAAAGCACTTGCTTGTTTTGAAATGCAATTTGCGTCACTCATTGTTTCAGTTGTCCTTGAGATCGATTGTTTGGCTGCGCGGACTACTGCTAGTCGCGTGATCATACTACTACCTGACTGTTACGTCACAATTATGGCTAACAATTTTCAAATTCCAAAACTACAATTTTCAATGCAAAAATAAAGATGTTTAAAAGTTTTGCGGCGCAGTGCCAATCAGACAGTAATATACAGCACAATATACAGATTTTTACAATACTAAATTATACAATTAATTAGTATTGTTAGTTAAGTACTGACTCCAACGATAATTTTCCGACCACAATCTATCCTAGGCAAGGGTCGCCATTTGTAAGGAAATTACATATTTGTTGGTAATATATTTTGAGTGAGAAGTGTTTATTTTATTGAAGAAAAATGTGAGTGAAGGTACAAAAATTAATTTTTGTTTTACGTGTTATTAACTGTTGTGGCTGTAGTTTTTATATTTGAGCAACATAACAAACCTGACCTTAATTTCGTGGTTGGTTAAACTCGGCATTAATGCAAGTGGTGTAGTTAAATTTTGAAAATATTTAGCAAGACAATTAGTGTGATTAACAAATACTATGGCCCTATCTGACAAACTTTTCAAAAGATCACTCACCTTTCCTTTCCTTACAAAATCTCGTACAGAGACTGTGCACACACAGATAGCAGAAATTAACTTAATCCATCTATGCAATGCGTACGACTCAATTAGTATGCTAATGGTAATGATAATTTAGAGAATTATAAATGGTAGGATTTTTAACATCAAGTGATTGGCAAATGGGTGCAGTCCGACCACTATAGTCAGTATCTAATAAAATTTAATTCACTCAAGCAAATAGGAAATTTAAGTAAATCAGTCTTAATTGATGCTATGCATACGGCAATTGTATGAGTTTGGTTCTTTATAGGATAGATGTGGCAGTGGCTATTATTGATGAACTCAGTGCAAAACGAAATAGAAAAATTATTCATTAATTCAACAGTCTGTTATCTTCTACCATCAATTTTAGCAAAATTGTCTCAACTGAATTACTTTTACAGTTTCTAACAATTAATGACATTCACTTGATTGTAAAAATTGTATAGAAATATTATTCATGCATTATTGAGGATTGTTATATTAATTATGAGTGGTTAAATAGTTGTTCAAACAAGATAGCAAAAGTACTGTCTAATGTTCTTGTATTTTAACAAAACTTAAACATGCATTCACAGTAAATTACAACCAATAGCATTTAACTTATTTATCAGTCCAGCGACGTGGTACTCTGCAGTCATATAAATGATACACAAATTCATACAGAAATCATTTTGATGGTGGCTCCTCCTTTGGCAGCTTGCTAGCAGTTCGCCGTGATGCTTCGCGAATCGCGTAATTAATCGCGACCGTTAGCGTCCGCGATGACGCTACCGCGTTTCGGACGTCTGGGATGGTTACCGAACACGTAACGAGTTTCTGCCTCAGCAGAACTAACGAATAAATGTTTCATTAAAATCAATTCTTGCTTCACTTATGTTTACTGGTTTCACATAAACTTTCATATCCTTGCACTTAACAAATTAGAACTTTCACTTTGTTTTAACTTTATTACTTATATTGTTTGAGCACTCTGCGGACCGGGTACGAACGTCTGATCTACGTCACGGGGCGGCAGATACTGCTGCTTGCCAGCTCGCCCACAGGCGAGCGATGGTATACGATAAAGTCCTTGACCTGAGGAGCCATATCGATAACTCTTCACAGAGAAATATTTTACATTGACAAATTAAACATAACAAGTAATCACAGTTATATAGAAAAATACAAAGTACAAATCAAATAAAATAATATATACATAAACAATTACAATACAGATGATAAATAAATGACAGCAAATGTTCACAATTAAGTTACCTACATACCTTGTGCATCACGATAATTAATTAAGTGACATAAGAAGTTAATTACTACATATTCACTATAAACAGGTTCAAACGAATAATATGTTCAAAATGAAGCTCATTCTTCGTCATAATGTAAGGCTTATCTTAAGGATTACCTTACAATCATTGCGTTGGTCCTCCATTGTGATAGCGACGTTTACGACGACCTCGTGAATTGGTAGATTTCCATTAAACTTCTGAGTGTATCAGTTACAACTACTACTACAGAACATTCCCTCAACACTTTTGGCTTGATCGTCAGTAAAAACCAATACCACACAACTTTCGGACAACAGACACATTTGCATCCTACCAACATTATCCAAGGCTTTGGAATATACAGTCCATGAGCAGATAACTAGATATTTAATTAACATCAAGGGACCTACTAGACGAATACGTCTGGTTTCCGCCAAAATCGCAGCACGACAACCGCTCTGATAAAAGTGACAGACGATTTCAAGCATGCTATGGATAACCAACTGGTGACCAATATGTGTTTTTTAGATTTCAGCAAAGCTTTTTTTGCCACTTTTCTTGCTAAACTTGCTAACCTAAATTTCTCTACAGGTGCTATTCAGTGGTTCCACTCGTACCTCACCAACCGTAAACAGCGTGTAATAACTGCAAAAAATAGGTCACAATGGAGGGATGTTGTATCAGTGGTTCCACAAGGATCTGCACTGGGACCTTTACTTTTCTCACTATATGTAAATGACGTGTCCACTTTTCTGTCCCATTATAAATATCACCTATAAACTGATGACCTTCAGTTATATCTGAGTATGAGCCCTAAAACCCTAAGCGCAGTCATCCAGCATGTAAATGCGGACTTACTTTCACTATCAAGATGGGCACATAGCATTGGCTTGAAACTGAATCTATCAAAAACGCAGGCAATCTTAGTGGCCCATAAAAGACTCGTTACTCCACAGCTCAGAGAATATCTTCCACGTTTAATACTTAACGACGCACAAATACGCTTTTCTTATTCAGCAAAGAACCTAGGTGTAATATTCTACCAGTACTTGGACTGTGTAGAGCACACAACCACAGTCTGTAAGTAGGTATATGCGTCACTTCATTCACTGCAGAAATACAAAAAAGCATTTCCTTTGCAGCTGAAAAAGAAGCTCGTCGAGACACTAATATTTCCCATCCTAGATTATAGTGATGCTATTCTACAAGGACTGTCGCACGAAAATTCACATAGGCTGGAGTTGGCGTTAAAATCTTGTGTCCGATAAATTTGTAACCTACGCTTCCACGACCATATCAGTCCAGTCCCGCATACAAGCAGTTATCTAGGCTACGTGCAGATAAGCGTCGAACCTACCATACATTATGTTTTCTGCATCGCTTCCTCAATCATTGCAAACCTTCTTACTTATCCTCAACTTTCATACTACTCTCTGAACAGCACAGCAGAAACACACGCTCTCACCAAAATAAAACTCTCTCTGAACCATCACATAACACTACAATCTTCTCTAGATCATTTTCTGTATCGGGAACACGTCTGTGGAACAATCTTCCTCAAACGTTAAGAGAGATTAAATCAATTTCATACTTCGAAAGACAGCTAAGGGTCCACCTTCTGTCACAATAGTCATCTATCTCTCCACTTACCAGTCTGTAGATCACCGTTGTCAATTCCTCCTCCCCCTACAAATGTTTCCCTGTCCTTTCGTCAGCAGAGATCTTTACTCATATTCATCTCCACTTCCTAACAACCACAGGCACTGTTTCATTTTTCAATCTTCTCCTCTTTCAATAATCTTTTTCTTTCTGTTTGTATTAAACTTAGGTCAAATGTGCTAAACCAATCAATCGCCATGTAAATATCTATTGTTATTATTAGTATTGGCATGTGCCAAATAATAATTAATATTGTCTTAAATCCTTTGTATAGGTTGTTCCTGGTCAGATGTAAGAAAGGGCCTGAAGGCCTTAATCTGGTCAGGTGAAATAGGAAAATAAATAAAAATAAAAAGCATTAGACAGGGTTGCAAAATTAACCTACTTCTCCTATTACTGGAAATTAACGAACGCTGCAGGAATACGATCCACGCCTTTTGACCCCAAAATAAAAGCCACTCCGAGCAATCCAGAAAATGGGAAGGAACCTTGTGTCCGACAAATCTGATTCAGATGCGGCAGAGTCAAAACTTTATGGTTCTTCTTGAACATTTTAAGATAAGAAACTGATTGAGAACATTGTACTTATTTTTTCCCAGTTGTATTGTATACGTAAAAATACTATCTACAAGCTATGTACTCAGTATAAATGAACTATTCTTTACTACTTGAAAATTCGGAGTCGCCTGGGTACTTATTTATTTTTGTTTTAAGTTAGTCCTTTCACCATCCCTGATCTCTGCCCACTTTCTCTTTCTATCTGTTCCGCTTCTCCTCTTCTACCTATCCATGCTGTTCTCCTATGTTTCCATCTCTCTATCTCTCTCCACCTCTCCCTTCGCCTACCAATCATCTCTTCGTCTCTCAGTCGAATACCACCACCTCCTCTGTCCGTTACCTGCGCCATCTGTGAAAATTAGTACAACTGTTAACTTTCATGGTGATGAGTGAAGTGTGGTTATTGAAAATTATGAAATATTAGTTTCCACTTGATTTGAAAGTTACATGGCATACCTTTCATCAATTTAGGAACAAAATGTTGAGCTTTGTGGAATTTCGTAGGTAAAATACCCTCCGCCATGCGCCATACAAAATTTTACGTAGACAGTGATACTCCTCTGGTTTCGATCAAGTGTGCAAAATACGAACAACCGAGTGAGGTGGCGCACTGGTAACACAATGGACTCACATTTGGAAGGATGGTGATTCAAATCCATCTCCGGTTATCCAGATTTACTTTTTCCGTGATTTAGCTAAATCACTCCAGGCAAATGCCGGGATGGTTCCTTCGAAAGGGCACGGCCGATATCCTTCCTCATCCTTGCTGAAACATTCCGAGCGTAAGCTGCGTCTCTAATGACTACGCTATCGACGGGACGTTTAACTCCAACCCTGCTTCAAATAAGAACAGCCGCGTCAGGATATAGTGCGGTCTGAGGCATCATGTCACTGACTGCGCGGGGCCGATCCCGCCAAATGTTCCTCAGGCATGTGTGTGTGTGTGTGTGTGTGTGTGTGTGTGTGTGTATGTGCGTGCGTGCGTGTGTGTGTGTTGTCCTTAACATAAGTTAGTTTCAGTAGTTTGTAATTCTAGGGATCTTTGACCCCACAAACACTTACAGAATGAAACTTTTACTCTGTAGGGGACTGTACGCTGAAGAAGTTTGGAAAGTAGGAGGCGAGGTACTGGCAGAAGTAAAATCGTGAGGGCAGACCGTGAGTCGTGTCGGGATAGCTCAGTTGTAGAGCGCTTGCCCGTGAAAAGCAATGGTCCCAGGTACGAGTCCTGGTTCCAGAACACAATTTTAATCTGCCAGGAAGTTTCATTGGAGCTTTTTTTTTTTTTTTTTTTTTTTTTTTTTTTTTTTTTTTTTTTTTAATTCTCGTGGTATAAATGGATACTGATGGCAAAATATGTTGTGAATGAAATTCGTAGCAAGGAAATAATAATTTTAAAAGACATTCATCATGCGGCAGTTCCTCGGGCGTTTCACCATTCATGGTGTCATACCTTCCAAACTAATGTTAGGTGTGAGATCCGCCTGATATGCAAAACACTATTTTATTATATGCACAAACTAGTTTCGGCGCCTCTGTGCCATCATCATTAGGTTTTCCATTTATTTAGTGCTGTGAAAACAAAATACATTGGATTTACTATTATACTAAATTTAGGCCGAAAAGGTCTTTTTTTGGTTTTTACCTTATTTTTACTTTCTTTCTTGATGTGGGGCTCTTTCTACATAGTTACGTACTGCTAGCGTTGTTATCTGTGACCAAATGATCTGTTTGAATACTTCTAGTGTGAAAACATAAATTTGATAAATGGGGATATTTCGATCGTCCGCCTACTGTCTATTTCTTTCGGCGTTCACTTTCTCTTCCGCGATTTTGTAGATAACACACATGTAAAACACATATTTTGTGGACTTTCTTTACCACGATCAATTCCCACTTTAGAAAATTCGACTGTGTACACTTTGTTAGTATGCGCACAGTCTAACATATACAGTCGCGACACTCACTGCTGTAAAAGTTGTTACCAACTGACAGCTGCAACGACACTAGCGCTCCTAGCGGTGGGTAAGCCACCGAAAGAGTGATGTTTGTTTGTAATTATTTGTGTGCGTAATTAATGAAATAGTTAATATAATTTTTGTGTTACAAGCATCAGTAATATATCAAGAGGCATACATAACACGGAAAGTAATGTAAAAACAGTCGAACTTACTGATTCAGTGGTATAACGAAGAACTTCGTCATGAACCAATACTTACGAATATGTGTATATTTGCAGCTTATTCCGCTGAAAGTAAGTAGAATATAAACATAATAGAAACATAAATTTCTATTTTGGTGTGTTCTTACTATGACAAAGAGTTTTTTGACACGTATCGTTGTGGTATGGGGTCTAATGATTCGCACATGTTTAGGCTTCACTCGTCTTTATTATAAGCGCATATTCTTTTGAGTGTGATTACTTTAGCTTAAGAAGACATTGTCTTGAAGATTCTTGCCGTTTGTGGTTCAGCTGTAGCAACAATTGTGGAATTGGGTTCTTCTTTGTTGAATACAGTTTGGTTGCTTTTTCAGTTTTCTTGTCACGTTTCTGATGTTTTCCTTCAGCGACAGTTGTGGTGACTGATTTGGTATGTTAAATACCGTCGTTATTGCATTCTACATTCGTTTCCTACGTTCCACGCTCACCGATTTCACTGGAATTAGAGTGGACAAACGTTAACGTTCTTCAGAAGAAAAAACACGTTTTTCTGCCAAAGGGCGGGTATTCGGCGTTTCCTAGTCATTTTTCTATTTTAATAGTAATTTAAATTATTTAGTATAACCCTGTGGGTTACAAGATAACAGTAAATAAACTGTGTCGTAATGTACCGTTTCCAACTTATCAGTGATCTTAGGAGACGTAAGGAAGACAAAGGTGGAGCTATTTTTAAGTTATTATCTATTTTATGATACTACATACGTTCTCTAATCTAAAAAAAATGTGTTAAAATCGATATAAACGATACTATTCGCACTCATCCACTATCGTATTCATAAAAGAAGCTTGCCCTCCGCTTGGAGCGCTGCTGTCGCAGTGTATAACAAAAATCCGCGGAAGTGTCGTGACTGTATTTGTTAGACTGTGGTATGCGTGCCTATTAGTCGGCTTTCGCTTGTTCTCCAGTGGAATGGCGGTGGGTTTGAATTCTGTTTATTTTTCCTCTGTGTCTGTATGTTACTTGTGTGTGTGTGTGCGTTTTACCTGTCTAAGTCATCCTTTCTGTTCATCATTTGAATTAAGGATGTGTCCGAGTAATTCGGCCGAATCCATTATTCACCGAAATCTAGCACAATGGCTTCGGATTCGAGATTCGATGGATAATGACCGAATACTGACGAATCCCGAATCCAAAGTATTATACGGAAGCCTTCAGTTACGAATGTTGTAGTTTACTTTGCATAACAGTGCGCTTTCGTTTGCGTTATTTATTTTATTTTAGATATATCCGCTGAAAGACGAGACGTCGTAAAACAAAACGTTTTCACTTTGAATTTATTTAAGTGAAGCCACTACAAAACTTAGGCAGTTGCATGGCTATTGTGAAAACAATCTATAGTATTTACCCGAATCTAAGCCGCACTCATTTCGGTTTTTGGGGTCCAAAAGACCGCCTGCACTTTTCCCATCTAATATAAACAGAGCTACACAGGCTTGCTTTGCAGGCGCATATATAAATACTGACGATAAAACTTTTACACTCATAAAAAAGAAGACCAGTCTAATTTCTTTTTTATTTCGAACTATTGAATTTTAATACAATACTGAAAAAGGAAATCGAACTTTAGTATTGCGCAACTTCAAATGTAGCAGCCTTTCAAATATTAGTACCAACAAAAATAAATATCTTTACATAAATACCAACAATACATTAGGCTTTAGGTTCTTGCATGAGTTGCCTCATTCTAATTTTAGGTATTGTTTCGTCGAATTTTGTGAAGTGTTAATGTATGTCAACCGTAATGAAGCACTGGGATTTCAAGAAGGAAGTTATTTATTAAGTGCAAAGAAAAATCCGTCACTCATGGAATGCCTGATGTGTCACAATAAATTAAAATTTACAAATATTATTTTTTAATAATCTGTTTTTCCATCTTCCAAAATATCTAGTCATCTGTTCAGGTTTTACTTTTGACTCTTCCACTTTGAAAAAAAGAAAAAAATAAGTAATCCTTTCCAGATCTTCGTTATGCTATAATGTTTTTATTTCATCAAAATGAAACAGTTTGTAATAGAGTAAATAAAGTATATTATTATCTTTTAGAGCATAGAAACAACATATATCTCAAAATATTTCATGCAAATTTCTTTTATGGGGAGGGGAGTATTAAAAAATCCTTAAGATTTAAAAAAATCTAAATGAAATTTTAATTTCTTAAATTCTACTGTAATATTATCATTTGGAATCCATCCCAGAAGGCTTTATCTTCATCACTAGCTGTGTTAGAGTAGTAATTATTTTTAAATACGTGTACTTGAGTCGACAGATTATTTGCGTTCGAGATGCAGAAGAATCGATTCGGATTCGGAATTCGGCACATGTTTCATTTCAAATTCGGTATTGGATTCGGTAAAATTGGGGTTCGACCCATTCCTATTTTTATAGTGTTCTGCACATCAGGTGGACCTCATACGCTAAACCTTTACTGCAAACGCAGCAATAATGAGAGCTGCGAATCAAAAAATTCAGTACTTCCAAAATATGCGTTGGTAAGTGATGTAATTGTTCCTAAACCTTTGCGAATTTGCAGTCAATATGTTGACAAAGTTTCATCGAAATCGGATAGCCGAAACAGTAGCACATGAAACTTACAAACAAATTAATTGTTGTAAGTAGAGAAGGTATTGTCACATCAGAGACGATCCGGGCATGAGATTATTTATTCCTTCCCAAGCTAGAATATGCGTCAGGAGAACGAGCAGTGCCTGGCTTTGTCTGCCTTCATTCCTTTTGTCTGCGGCCGGAAACGGTCGCGGTTGTTATGCTGCGGCAACAATACTGTTCTCTGCTGAATATGGAGAACCCGCGCTAACGTCTGCTACTTCGCCAGCGCCCCTCTAAAGGCCGCATCGGCCATGCAGACGCGTCTGATGAATTATTGACACATCTCTCTTGCCACCAGAAGGATAGCGGCAGGGTTACTAGGACTCTGCTGCGAGAGCGCGGATAATTGTTCATCCATCACTCATAGCAACAAATAATCCTTCAGCTAAAAGACAGCATCAAAACCTAGAGCTCATTGAACTCTGAGTTGGCATATCGAGACTGAATACTGGAATTCCCAAATCCTCCAGGATGAAACGAACAATATATTTATTCAAAAACGCTGATCAAATTTCGATTAAAGGTTTCCTGATTGAGAATATCAGTATCTGGATCCTACCAATGTGACTGTAAATCAGACGTGGTTTACATTCAAAGAAATAATATCACTGCTATTGAGATATTTATACAAAATGAATTTAAAAATGTTCAAATGTTTGTTAAGCTTATGGGACTGAACTACGGGGTCATCAGTCCCTAAACGTACAAACTACTTATCAACTACATTATAAAAAAGACGGCACAAATATCCATGCCCGAGGGTGCATTCGAACCCCTGACTGTAGTGGCCGTGCAGACTGTGACTGGCGTGCCGCAGACCGCTCGGTCACTGCGGCCGGCTTTTCCCACGAAACGTAACACAACTACGTTCTCTCAAACGAAACAAATTTAATTTTCTTACTTTTACTATAGCCTTCTTCTAAATTTCTGAACGGAAATTTATTTTTCGCATTGGAACACATTATTCTATTTTTACATGATTTCTGACAAACTATATTTCACTTAACGGTGTTTCGCATTTCAGACAAGCCTGAAAAGCGAATTATGCTCCTTAAGGGGGTCGTACCGCTCAAAATGATAAGATTTCACATTTTTACTTCTATACAAGTTATGAAAAAATAGGTGTTTGTGCTTAATTTGGTGTTGGTTTTATCGAAATATTAGATTATTTACTATTTTAAATATATATTTGGAAATAATGATGCACTGACATTTCTGAGAATTTTGTTTTCCATCATTTCGAATTTTTGCATTTTTTCTGGAACTATGTAGTCTAGCAGACTGTGGTTTCTTTTGTTTTGTAGAGAACTGTCCGTTTTGTAAGTTGCCTACACTAGCGGTACTTCGCAGGAAACTCTTCGAACCGTCAATTTGTTTCTGTTTAACAACAAAAGAAGTCTTTCCACTTAGTGCATTTGATGCTGTTCTCACTCTTAATGATTGCTGTTCTGGAAAACTCCAGATTCTGGAGCATCTTTGAATTCATAAAGATTACATACCACTAAAAGTGTGAGGGACTTGAAAACAACTGTAAATTATTAAGGCAGAGATTGCAACAAACATTATGTCAAAATAAGCCAGATCCAAGAGAAGTAGGCAGCACTGGCTGAGGAAGACGATGGAAGAGATGAGGACTACCATCCAGGAGGATGTATCTGTTGGCTGTATATTAACTGTTTTTCTTTAAGCGCAGTTTTCTCAAAATGACATCTTTCAGTATTCGAAGAAACTTATGAATGTACATCAATGAATTATTTACCAAATAATATAGATAGTCCAATGATGTTGTAGTTCTATTTTAGTACTGTTTACTGTAGTAGTTAAAATTCAAAAAATTAAAATTGTGATAATTTACAACAAAAATTATATGTTCAGGGGAAAATCGTAACCTTTTTCCAGGCGTTATTTTAAAGTGATTCTAGAGTAATACAGTGAAAAAACATGAGAGAACATGTGGGAAAACACCACATTCATACATTCAGCGGTTCCTGAGAAAACGGGGCATTTATGTAGCCAATTTAACATTGACAAGATAGGGTGCTATGATTCCCCTTAAGAAAGATTTCACTGTAGAGATAATCTGTAAATAAAAAGATTTTTCGAATTTTACAGTATTACCTATTGCATCATGTTCTTTTACGTATCGATTGGTTCCTGAAAACAGTTTTCAAGCTTTGCGCTTATTCATCATTAACACACTTTGCTTGATTGCTACATGAGTTCGTTGTCTCTATTTCGCAAACTATCACTCAATTCTTCAGTTTGGCTCTGCAGATAATATCTCATCTATTCAGTTCATGATTAACGTTACCACGGAGAGCTCCGTAATTTTCACATTAAATAAATTACCAAACTCTTAGTTATTATGTGTTACAAGTACTTCCTCCTGTGACAGCGACCACAGGACTAATACTTTTCGACCCCTCTGGGGGTCGCGACCCACACACTGAAAAACACTGCTATAAACAATTGTGTCTGTTTAAATTTGGCATGCTTTTGTCTTTGTTTTTGTAAGAGCGATCTGCCTTCTTGTTGTACAACGGTGGGTCAGACAATCTTTTCTTAATTTATTTGCTGGCCGCGGTGGCCAAGGGGACTGAAGTGCTCCAGTCACGGTCTGCACGGCCACTACGGTCGGGGGTTCGAATCTTCCCTCCGGCATGGATATTTGTGCCGTCTTTTGTATAAGGTAGTTGATAAGTAGTTTGTACGTTTAGGGACTGATGACCCCGTACTTAAGTCCCATAAGCTTAAGAAACATTTGAACATTTTTAATTCATTTTGTATAAATATCTCAATAGTAGTGATATTATTTCTTTGAATGTAAACCACGTCTGATTTACTATCACATTGTTAGGATCCATATACTGATATTCTCAATCAGGAAACCTTTAATCGAAATTTGATCAGCGTTTTTGAATAAATATATTGTTCGTTTCATCCTGGTGGATTTGGGAATTCCAGTATTCAGTCTCGATATGCCAACTCAGAGTTAAATGATCTCTAGGTTTTGATGCTCTTTTTTAGCTGAAGGATTATTTGTTGCTATGAGTGAGGGATGAACCATTATCCGCGCTCTCGCAGCAGAGTCCTAGTAACCCTGCCGCTATCCTTCTGGTGGCAAGAGAGATGTATCAATAATTCATCAGACGCGTCTGCGTGGCCGATGCGACCTTTACAGGGACGCCGGCGAAGTAGCAGATGTTAGCGCGGGTTCTCCATATTCAGCAGAGAACAGTATTGTTGCCGCAGCATAACAACCGCGACCGTTTCCGGCCGCAGAAAAAAAAATGACAGAAGGCAGAGAAAGCCACGCACAGCTCGTTCTCCTGACGCATTTCCTAGCTTGGGAAGGAATAAATAATCTCATGTCCGGATCGTCTCTGATGTGACAATACCTTCTCTACTTACAACAATTAATTTGTTTGTAAGTTTCATGTGCTACCGTTTCGGCTATCCGATTTCGATGAAACTTTGTCAACATATTGACTGGAAATTCGCAAAGGTTTAGGAACAATCCCCCCTCGGGGATGGAAGTTTGTGTCGTCTTTAGAGTAAGGTAGTTCATAAGTAGTTTTTACTTGGAAGGGGGTCGCATATTCGAATAGTTTGAAAAATACTTTTCTATAGAAACTCGAAATTTAGCTGAACTTTTAGGCGAGAAGCTTTTAATAGTTTCCGCAACGAAACACTGCCAAGTAGTTAGGAAGAAAATCCGGAGGAAATCAGCTCGTATGTAAATTATCCCAGCGGTAAACCACAGTCATTGCCTTCAATATGCAACAGCAGTGGTGATGCAATTGCTTAACACAGAATTCAAATCAAGGACGGCTCCTGCATGCATAATGTAGAAGTAGATATCCCCGGAGTTTTAAAACAACATAAGTCACTTTAAAAAAGCAAGTCTTGGGTCCAGATTGTATACCAAGTAAGTTTGTTTGCAGAAAATGCTGATGCAATGGTTCCATACCTAGCTATCACATACAATCTCTCCCTCAGTGAAACATCCGTGCCCGAGTACTGGAAAGTTGCATCGGTTTCTCCAATATACAAGAAAGGCAAAGCAAGGACGTAGACAAAGGGGGGGGGGGGTTCTGGGGGTCCGGACCCCCTCCCATCACCTAAACAATAAAATACTATTCAAACTTATGCGGAGGACAACACACAGATCCATGCTCGATAGTGGACTCGAACCTCCGAAGGGACTAAATGAAATAAGACACGACCTAGCTACCGTATAGTGAAACAATGATATTGTTATCAGTCATACGCCGAAAAGGGATACGCACTATCGACAGTCAACAAAGCCATCTATAGATTTTAATTATCGATACATCGATAACAACATCCGCTATTGCCCGGTCCTCCTTTAGCAGTTGTCCATTGTTGGCCTTACCCCACTATTGCTATGTAATGTTAAGCACTACAGTGGAATGCTGCCACTGCCGTTTATTCCTTTTGTGCTATTAAGATAGTTTTCAATTATGAATAAGTTCATAACAAGAAAAAAGAGAAAAACCTACTTTCATTTGTCCACTAGCGTTATGGTAAGTTAAAATACGTACTACTATAATAGCTTATTTATTCATTTACAGCAGTGGAGTCGTTATTTGGAGTGGCAATATTTCAGTACATTGGCGTAACTATGGGGGAGGGGGGATGAGGGGGATAGAACCCTCCCCCCAGAACCCCCCACCCCCCCCCCCCCAAAAAAAAAGAAAAAGAAAAAAAATCGTATAACAGCAATCTGGTAAAGGTAGAGACTGAAAACTTGGAGTGTTTTACCATAAATCTTTCACTGGATGCGAGTGAATTAGTTTTTTCAACGGGAGTGGAAGCTGGTAGTCTGTCTGGAAATTGACTAAAATTTTGCTCGTCAAGCAGACCTATCCCCCCCCCCCCCCAAAGCCAAGTCCTAGTTACGCCACTGTTTCAGTACATCATAAGGCATGTCACTTAGTACGTGCAATACTTTTTAAAGTTAGGTTTAAGAGTGGGTCTAATATTTTCTCTTGAGGATGGATACGTTGCAATGCCAACAAGAGTAAAAGAACCAATAATCTTGGAAATAATAAACTTACGCTTCCTAAACCAATAGGCAAGGTATTTATACTGATGCGAAAATTAATGCAGATTTTGCGAAACACCGAGCTGCAGTCGTGGTTGACAGGCAGCGAGCTCGGTGATGTGACGTGCAACCGTGTCGTTGCCAGTGTTCAAATACAAAGAAACACTTCTCATTCTGATAATCCGACTTCGTTTGGAATAACAACTGAAAGTTATGCTGGCGTATATTGAAACAATTTTTAAGAAATGTTTTCCTCAATTTTCTATATCAAATATTGCAGTATTTGAAAGAAGGTCTACAAACGCACACTATGTGCATGAAATATTGAAAAATATGTTAGCCTAAGTTTGTTTTTAGATAAATGGAAAACATGAGCCGTTGTAAATTTATCTTTAACGATTCGGACCCCCCCGTTTGACAATATCCTGGCTACATCATTGGGCAAACCAGTGATCCGTATTACTACAGGTTTAATTCAATTACATCGGTTTGAAGCAGTCATTTAGAACATATACTTTTCTCAAACATTGTGAACTACCTCGAAAGGAACAACCTATTTACCCATAAATTCACATTCACAAAGAATTGTTCATGTAAAATCCAGGTAGCTATTTGTTCACATGAAATAATGAGTACTATTGACAAGGGACCTCTAACCTATTCCGTATTTCTAGATTACCAAAAGGCTTATGACACTGCAGATGATTGTTCGCAGATGATCCTGTCAATTATCGGTTATTAAAGTCACAAGGTGACCAAAGCAGCCGCAGAATGATTTAGATAAGATATCTGCATGGTGCAATACTTGGCAACTCTCCCTAAACAATGAAAAGTGTGAGGTCATCCATATCATCACTAAAGGAAATGCGTTAAAATTCATTTACACGATAATCAGACAAATCTACAGGACGTAAATTCTACTAAATGCTTGAGAATAACAACTGCGAACAATTCAAATACGAAGGAAAACACAAAGTATTGTAGGGGAGCCAAATGAGAGACTACGTTTCATTGACAAATCACTTAGAAGATGTAACAGTTCTACTGAAGAATTTGCCTACACTAGTGCGTCCTATTATGAAGTATTGATGCACTTTTGGGATCTCCACCAAGTGGGACTGACAGAGAAGATAAAGTTTAGTTCATGGTAGAGCGTTTTTTATTATCGCGATATGGGGGAAGGAGTGTTACGGAAATGACGCAAGAGCTGCGGTGAAAATCACTAAAAGAAAGGCGTTGTTCGTTGCGAGTGCCACGCAGGAATGGGCATGCAGTCTAAGGCACCTTGCTGCGTACTGCGGAGCCATTCCCCGTCTGAGGTTCGGGACATCCCTTGATCAATAGTGGGTGTGTTATTCTTAGCGTAAGATTGAGTAAGTAGTTTCTATGTTTAGGGACCGATAACCACTGCAATTAGGTTCCATAGCTTTAGAAACATTTGAGCATTTTTGTGTTAAATTTCTTTCACCATCTTTCTCTTCCGCATGCGAACATATTTTGTTAGCACTCACCTACATAGTGACGCATGATCACCCTGATAATAGAAGAGAAATCACAAGGGATACGGAAAGATTTAGATGTTCCTTGTTCCCGCACGTTTTAGAGAATGGAACGGTTCTGAAATATCATAAAAGCGGTTCGATGAACCCTTTGCCATGCATGTAAGAGTGATATGTGCCATATTTACGTACACTTAGATGTAGAAGCTCATTGGTTGCGTATCAGCTTACTATAATGGTATCTGTATATCTGTCGGATCGAAAAACTCACTACATGAACTTTTTATTAACGTTTATCCCATCACAAATATTTCGTGGTTTAATTTAGGGTAACGGTCGAATAGTCATCCTATAGTTGAACGAATGTTTCGCACCAACCATGTTTCCTAAACCAGTGCTGATTCATAGAAAGAAGCTGATCCGTCTCGAGCAAATTTACTATGTTCGAGCTGTGAATATGTTCTAAAATTCTATAGGATATTGATGTCAACCATATTGGCCTGTGTTTATGTGGGTCAGTTATTTTACCTATCTTATAAACGGTAGTCACCTGAGCTTTCTTCCAATCACTAGGAACATTGCCCTTAATTAAGCATTCGTGATAAATGCAAACTAAGTAGGAAATATAGAAAATTACCAATAAAGAAAAATACTTGCACTGTCATGAAAATTACCATTAGGTTTTAAAACGGTGTAAGTATTCGAAGACAACGAAAAAAAATTACCTGCTAGATGGGGATTCGAACCACAGACACTATGGTTGTGAGTCCAGCACGATACGTCCTGGCCTACACTGACAAATGCAGCAACTGCTTTAAGTATTGGTACTTTTCTAGATAATTTTTGAGAGTCGCGTCGACTGGCCATGTTTATTGTTATTTAAGTTCTTAACTTCACGTACTATAAATATATATTTAAAAAATAGTTGCACTGTACCTTAATCAGTCACAGATTGTTTTATTGCAACGAACTGTTTTAGTATTTTTACTAAACGGTAAAAAATAATTAACTAATGGATGGCAATCATGATCTGTCCAACTATCGACTTTCCGCCCGTTCTAACATCTAGTTGACCCGTGAAAATAATTTGCACTCTATCCTGATCAGTCACAGAGAGGTAAGATAGTAATGGAGAAAAGGCAAATGTAACACATATGTAAAAAATATAATAAACTTTGAACAGCAGTAATAAATATTAGTCCCATTGTAAGGAATTTTATGTAATAAAATGCTACATGATTAATTGAGAAACATATAAAAATCAGATATTGACTTTTTAATGTTTATTTTATTTCTTGAAAACTTGTTTATTTTACAAAAGTCCTGTTATTTCCCGAACTGTGACATGAACTGTTCAAACAGTTTCAGTCATGTTCAAGGCCAGCCCTATGCATAGCCACTCTATGAAATATAAAATCATTGTCGCTTCTGTCTCCGTTAAGACTAATTAGAAGTTTAATAAACTGTTATATGTTGTAATAGTATGCGGTAGTTACCTGTGATGCTGAACGTTGTGGTAATACAGTTCATTCGCGCAGTACACAACGCTTGCTTCAACAAAGTGAACAATTCCAACAGCTGTTATACATCGTCGTTAAAACAGAAATTTCGTGAGAAACTACGCTTGCGGGAAGAATCTAAACAACTGCAAGAGCTGTCGTACCTGTTAGTTAAATTATTTGCATATTTTTTATCGTTACATCGACAGGTATAACCAAAATCATATGCTAAACTATGCTTAAGATTACCAGATGACGACCTTAAAAAAAGAAGACATTTCCAGAGTCATACAAAAAGTTTCAATGGGGGTATAGGTTATTCGACATTTACCTAAACGACATTAAAATCTACAGTTTTATATCATGAAAATATTTTGTGGCTTTTCAGTCACGTGCAACTTTTTGTCATTTTTATCATTTATTTAACATAATAAATTGGAGCAAAATTTGTGGCTGACCGGCTATAAAAGAAAGATTCATTTTGTGTCGACAGAATTCGCTGGTAAATGTAGGCTAGTGAAAGTCTGGCTGTCTTATGTTGTAAGAATATTGTTTTTAGTGCATCTAATGCATACTACGGTATTTGTTCATCTTGTTACAAATTAAGAAGCATTAATTATTGATACTTGTGGAACTAATTACATGACTTCAAAGCAGTGAAGTCCTAACATTTCATCATTTTACCACTTATAATTTTCGTCTTAAGTGCTGAACATATTCCACACTTGGTTGATTGATTGGTTTCGGGGGAGTGGGATTGAGGTTTTGAAGGGACCAAACTACTAAGGTCATCATTTAGGGAACTCACGAAAAACCTGGATTTGAACCACCATCAATCCGAATGTGAGTTTTCCAAACTTATTTGATGCCTTGAAATTTCCTGGCAGATTAAAATTGTGTGCCAGAACCGGGACTCGAACCTGGGACCTTTGCCTTTCTCGGGCAAGCGCTCTACCGATACCTTGTTGATCATGCTTATTGTAAAATCGTCAAGAATAACATAGTTGTAATTATCTAACCATACCTTCATATAGCTATGCGCCCATTTAGGATCAGGCCGACATGACTATATACGTGATTAACGTCTACTGAGCGAATGTAATATCTAAAGCTAGGAAAAAACCAATGAATGACATAAACTTTTTATTTACCGTGCAATGGCTTGTAATTTATTATTATGAACTACTCAGATTTTAGGACAAAAACTTTAAATCGATTTATATGCAAGCACTGTTTTTGTATATATGTCTCTTTGGTGAAATGGCAATGATGACTGTGGCATCTGACCTCATTTGTATGTAATTTTGAACAAGTTTTTAATTTATGTACGACGAACATTCCACTAGCTATTGATCTTAAACTCGTAAGTGTGGTAGGCAGACAACACACAAAACTGCCAATGCCCACCACGACATAGACTGAGCGTCTTATTTTTGGATCTCACACAACACTCCCCCTTGCGAAAGCCTACAGATAAAGGTGAGAGTTTCAAATTCTACTATGTGTACTGCACTGTATGATTTGCACCTGAAGCATTTCATAACAAATTTATTTAATCATGTATTGTTAAAATAATATGAGGCAGATTTTAATACAAATAGTAACAGACTTATCATGAGTAAACTAGTCTTCTTCATGTGTATCATACCCTGAAGTACTCTGATATTTTATTTGATAACCGAATTTCTGAAGGTAATTTATTGTTTTGCAACAAATAATCTTAAAACTATGCACAAAAGATATGTTTTAGTTATACTGCACACTTATAATTCCCTTAACAGATTCAAGACAGGCTCTGTTTCAATTTTTGGTCCCCTGACTACTACTGAAAGTCCTACAATGTTACAATAACAATCATCACATGTATACTAGTTATCTTCATCTGTATTATTATTTCCTGAAGTATTCATATATTTATTTGATGACTCAATTTCTGAAAGTAATTTCTTGTTCTGCAACAAATAATCATAAAACTGTACACAAGAGACATCTTTATAATTATACTGCACACTTATAATTCCCTTAACAGACTCACCACTGAGTCTGTTTCTGTCTTTGGTCCACTGACTGTTTACTAGTAAAAAATCATTTACACAGTGGCATTGTAACTGGGTATACCAAAGAAAAATTCTGACATTTTAAGCAGCTCCGAGAAACAAGCAATATTCTTTATCTCTTGGAAATATTTACACCAGGTGTCATTTGACAACTGATCTCCTCCATTGACATTAGACTGATTTGTCAAAAACTTCTGAAAATTGCAGAACAGATCAAAGCACTGTATGTCAACAATTTTAATATTAAGCTTATCATTTGGGTAGAGAATTGTCTGTTCAACATCTTCGCAATTTTGAACATTCTTCAAACCAATCCACCTAAACACAGAAAACTCTTGATACTGAACTAACCATTTTTAAGATATTTAATTGTGGCTTGATACAAATGGGCTATTTCTCCTTCTAGCATATCGCATTTAGTATCATAACCTACATTCCACTCTTTTATCAAAATTTATTTTAGTTTTAAATATTTGAAACTCTGTAATTGTCTTTCTAGAAGAACATTCAATAAACTCTCAAGATTATGTATCATTTCTACAAGTGTATTTTTCTCTTTTTGTAGAGCTAAAATATTATGATGAAACAATGACATAAGAGAGTGAACAAACCATAATCGTTTTTCACTGAGCTCTTCTTGGAAAACAACTTTAATCAAAATTGGAATTTCATCTTGAGACATGAAATATTTTTTTAATGCAGGATACATTTTAATTATTCTTGTAACACAAAGGAAAAGAAACTGCCGCCCATTCTTAGAATGACCCAGTAGTTGCCTATATTATTGTTGTGGTCTTCAGTCTGGAGATTGGTTTGATGCAGCTCTCCACAATACCTTACTCTGAGAAAGCCTCTTCAATTCCACATAAGAACGGCAACCTACAGCTGTCTGAATCTGCTTACTGTATCCACCTCTTGGTCTTCCTCTGCAGTTTTTACCCCACACACTTCCCTCCAACGCTAAATCCACTATTCCTTGATGTCTAAGAATGTGTCCCAATCGATCCCTTCTGTTAGTCAAGGTATGCCAGAAATTCCTATCCTCCCCAATTCTGTTCAGTACCTTCTCATTGCTTATGCGATCCACCCACCTAATCTTCAGCATTCTTCTGTAGCACCACATTTCAAAAGCCTCTATCCTCTTCCTGTCCGCACTATTTATCGTCCATCTTTCACTCCCATATAAGGCAACACTCCACACAAATACCTTCAGAAAGGACTTCCTTAGGCTTAAATCAATATTCGATGATAATAAATTTCTCTTTTTAAGGCTTTTCTACCCATTGCATTCTGCATTTTATATCCTCTGTACGGCAACCATCATTTGTTACATTACTGCCCAAGTAACAAAACTCATCTACCTCCTTTATTGTTTCGTTACCTAATCTAATTCCTTCAGCATCACCTGATTTTCTTAGAATGCACTCCATTACCCTAGTTTTGCTCTTGTTAATGTTCATCTTATATCCACCTTTTGGCAGACTGTCCATTGCTGTCTCTGACAGAATTACTATGTCATCGGCAAAATGCAATGTTTTTAATTCTTCACCCTGAACTTTAATTCCTTCTGCAAATTTCACCTTGCTTTCCTTTATAGCCTGAATAACATTGGAGAAAGGCTACAACCCTGTCTTACTCCCTTCCCAACCACTGCATCCCTTTCATGACCTTCAACTCTGACAACCGGTGTCTGGTTTTTGTACAAGTTGTAGATAACCTTACGCTCCCTATATTTTACTCCTGCTTGCTTCAGAACTTGAAAGAGTTTATTCCATTCAACATTGTCAAAAGCCTTATCCAAATCTACAAAAGATAGATATGTAGGCCTGCCTTTTCTTAATCTATCTTCTAGGATAAGTCGTAAAGTGATTATTGCATCCCGTGCTCCTAAATTTCTCCTGAACCCCAACTGATCTTCCCCGAGGTCGGCGTCTACCAGCTCTTCCATTCTTCTGTAAATAATTCGTTTTAATATTTTGTAACCACGACTTACTAAACTGATGGTGCTGTAGTTATCACACCCGTCTCCGCCTGCTTTCTTTGGAATGGGGATTATAACATTTTTCTTAAAGTCTGAGGGTACTTCGCCTCTCTCATACATCTTACACACCAGGTGAAACATATTTGTCTTGGCTGGTTCCCACAGAGACTTCAGTTGCTCTGAGGAAATGTCATCTACTCCAGGGGCTTTGTTTCGATTTACGGCTTTCAGTGCTATGTCAAATTCATCTCTCACTGTAGTATCTCCTATTTCATCCTCATCTACTTCTTCTCCCCTTCCTACAATATTGACTCTAAGTTCATTTCCTTCGTAGAGCCTCTCCATATAGTCTTTCATCCTGTCAGGTTTCCCTTCTTTGCTGAGAACTGCTTTTCCATCTGTGTTCTTGATATTCATACAGCTGCTTTTCTTATCTCCAAATATCTCTTTTATTTTTCCCCTATTTATACATTCGTTTACATCCTTGACTGTACCTATTTTTCCCCTATTTATACATTCATTCTACATCCTTGCATTTGCCTTCTAGCCACCCCTGCTTAGTCATTTTGCACTTCCTGTCAATCTCATTTCTTCGTCGTCTGTACTCCATTTTGCCTAGTTCAATTACTGCATTTTTATATGTTCTCCTTTCATCGATTAACTCTAGTATGCCCTATGATGTCCAAGGACTTTTTGTAGGTCTTGCCTTCTTACCTAATTTGTCCTCTGCTGCCTTCACTATTTCATATCTCAATGCTACCCATTCCTCCTCCACAGTTTTATTTTTCCCCATTTCTGTCAAATGTTGCCTAAAGCTCCCTCTGAAATTCTCAAGAACTTCTGGTTCCTTCAGTTTATCCAGTTCCATCTACTTATTTTCCTACCTTTCTGCAGTTTTTCAGTTTCAGCCTACAATTCATGATCAGTAAGTTATGGTCAGAGTCTATATCTGCCCCTGGGTATGTGTTACAGTTCCGAAATCTATGTCTTACCATTATACAAATTCCCAGCTACTGTGGGCAGGGTGAAGCTGGGAATTTGTATCTGACGGGAGGCGTGCTTAGGTAGTCCTCGCAGGTGCGGCGATCACTGTGTCCCCAGTGGTGTAGGGGTCAACACAACTGCCTAGAAAGCAGGAGACCCGGGTTCGAATCCCGGCTGGGTACACATTTTCAGCTTTGCCCAATCGCAGTTGATGTCATATATTCGGTTAACAATCATTATGGTTGAATTTCGTGATTGAATTCTTCGAAACGAATGCATTTTTACGTGTGATTTGATCTACACTACTTTCTTTCCTGATAATGTTGATTAAAAATGTTTGTTTCTAAAGACGGTATTGTATTTCATTTCATCCTTCAAAATCAGTCTCGTAGCACACTACTGAAAGACACGTGAGCGGAGCCGCAGTCAGCTACGCAGCTACGTACAATAGGTCATTGTGACTTAGGGAATCTGCCAGAGTTCCAACTCAGCGGGCGTGACTCGTGACAGTGACGCGGGAGCGGCCAGTGCCCTCCATTGTAGCTCGAGCCCAAGGGCGGCCGCTGACGTCTGAGCAGTGCTGCCAACCGCAGTACATTTCCTATGCGTAGTGGAATATTTCTCTCCGTGCGGTGTGAAGGCGGAAACTTTAAACAGTGAAAGATGTAGCGGAATTTACACTTCCTTTAACTAATTTATATTAGAATCATCATCATTATCATTAGAGACTGATTATGCCTTTCAGCGATCAGTCTGGAGCATAGTACATATAATAAAATTCCTCCATGATCCCCTATTAGATTCTAACATTAATGTCTCGTCTGATGTTATGCCTTTTACTTCAAAATCATTCTGCACCGAATCTAAGTACTTTCTTCTTGGTCTACCTCGACTCCTCTTACCCTCCGCTGCCAAGCTCATGAGTCTCTTAGGTAACCTTGCTTCTCCCATACGTGTAACATGACCCCACCATCTCAGTCTGTTCGCTATAACTGCTCTATGGTGTTCATTCCCAGTTTTTCTTTGATTTCCTCATTATGGACACCCTCCTGCCATTGCTCCCATCTATTAGTACCTGTAATCATTCTTGCTACTTTCATATATTTAACCTCTACCCGATGCTATTAATAGCATCACCTCAACGAAACGTGTTCAGTTTACACTTTGAACATTAAACATCATTTTCAGTCAAATGTAATGGCCTTTTTTCAGTTTGTACCAGTTTTGCAGGTATATAATGGTCGTCGTGTTGTAGACCTCTTATAAACATATTGCAACGTGTGTCATACAGCTCTTGGTATTTGACGGATAATATTACTCAATCACATTAATTTCTTTGTAACAATACGTTACATGAAGAGAACATTACTCATATTGTGTAAAAACCTGCTGTACGAACATAAATATCTCATTTGGTCCTAAATCACGTCTATGTCTCCTTCTGGATAGTCTTACTTTGTATTACGTTTATGTTCTAGATTCTTATAAAATTCACGACAAACTAAAGGGATATATGGCAACAGTGCCATTAAAACATATTTCTGCAGCGAAGTAGGTCTTGGGATATCTGATAGTTGGTTCAATTGGTTCAAATCTGCTGCAAATCTAAGTCCATGTCTGCGTAACCTAAGGAAGTCGAGCTGTTTATTGTCACCATCAAAAGATGTTTTGCAGTACAGAAGTCCCATGTTTTCCTCTTTCACTTGCAATTACACACACTTTGATAACAATAATGGCTGTTTCTGCAAATCCATTTCCGTCTCAGCGATGGCTTTTTTAGTTTTTGTGGCATACAGTGAATTAAAACTTTTGAAATCTTTAAGTTCCATATTATGAACAATCAGCTTGCTGGAAGTGTGTCGTACCAATTGTTGCCAGTCACACGATGTTAAAATGCTCATATTATTCAATTATTTCCGTTTCCTCTCTAGCAACGCATTAACACTATCACCCTCCGTATGAGTATGGCCTATTAGTAGAAACGTTTGAGTTATGGTCTTAACTTGTGGATACTTATACAGTTACCAGAAAGAACACGTTATTATATTCAAATTATTATTTCGTCCATAGCAGTTGTCTGTCCAAAGTGTGACTTGTTCCACGTTACTGACGCGTATGGCACTATCTGTCCAGTTACAAATTGCTGATGCAATTTCGTTTCTGCATCGGCCTCCTTTTGACTCATCCCACATCGCACTGTGTAACGAAGAATCTGATGCCTCATACAAGGCAAAATTTGAGGCCCAAAGTTTCTTCTAACGGACTAATATTGCAGTTTGTAGAAATATACAAGACTATGTCCAGATGGGGTATAACTCTGAAGTAATGTGGACTTGGTGTTATTTCATTGCACTGTTACTCCGCCAATATTCGATGTAGGGCATAGTGTGTTATACCTATGAGTAGAGGACAAGAAACGCATATGAGTGTGCCAATAATCTCATTTTGGCCAAAAATGGACACAGTGTCCTATACCTCCGACCCACAGATATAAAGGGTATAACTAATATTTGAGAAAGTTCCGGGGATTCGACAAAGGCCCTGACAACAAACTAAACTTCTCTCACTCTCTTTCTCTCTCTCTCTCTCCGCCCCCCCTCTCTCTCTCTCTCTCTCACACACACACACACACACACACACACACACACACACATATATACAGGTGAATCTAAATTCGCGCACTCGGGCTTCGCAGCGCTAGCAATAAAAAAAAGTCTCTCACAAAATTTCGTTCTGCGCATATTTCCGGCAGTAAATGGACGTTGAAGATGAGATAGTCAGTGTGTTTCAGAACTACACTACTACACAAACAAATTTCTAGGGGATGTGGGAGGTGTTTCGAGGAACCATGTGAGCACAAAAACCCATGCCCGGAAACGTCAACCAATGACGCTACAGAGCGTCGAAGTTGCTGTAGGGGATGTCTAGCGGCAGGAGCTGGAGCCTGTAACTTGGATTCTCCGTAACATCGTTGAATGGCGTTTCTGGGTTGGGTTTCCATGCTCATTTGGTTCCTCGAGACACCTCCCGCATCCCCGAGAAGTTTGTTGCTGTTTGTTGCTGTTGCTGTCGTATGGGACACGCCCCCATGTGAATCTTCTACTCCATTTACTGCCGGAAATATGCGCAGGACGAAATTTTATGAGGTAAATTTTTTTATTGCTAGCATGTGAAGAATAGAGCTGCGAAGCCCGAGTGCGTGAATTTAGATTCATTATGCTCAAGATGCTCAAAATGTCCCTAAAACAGGTTAGTCTTAATATTTGGGATGTTATAATAGCTTACACATTGATTGGTCCTTTCTATTAGCGGGAACGTTGACAAGAGCGCCACACTGCGTCCTTTTAACAAATAATTTACATGGTTTGATGGAAGACTCTGCAGTGGGTTTAATTCAGCGCTTGAAGTCTATGAAAGATGGAGCGCCTCCTCATTTTAACATCAGCGATTGTGAAAGAAATGGTTAGGCTGTCAGGGACCAGTACTGTGGCCCGTTCGTTCTCCCAACATCAATCCAATAGACTTCTACTTATGGGATCATCTGGAGGCCCAATGTGCATGCCCCACCTTTAGGAATTGCTGCGTCAGCACATAGAGCAGTGGTGTCAGCTGATACAACAGAATGTATGGAATGTATGGGAACGACTGAGTCAATGATGCTGCGCATAGACACCTGCATTACAGCCATTGGTTGTCAATTTTAGCGCCTTCTGTAGAGAACTCTATCGACACAAACAACCACCCTGCATAGTAAAGGGGTCGGTATTATTACAGCAAAACAAATACCTGTAACACGGTAACAAAAACAAATACAACCATATGTGTACAGGACAAGTTTTGCTTGTAGTCAGATTCACTATCGAATCCCAGGAGCTTTCCAACATAGGTCGTTACTCCCTGAATACATCATGGATGTTTGTGAAGTCTCTGTACCATTTCGTTAAATTTGTAAAGATGCACGTATGCCTGGGTTTCAGGCAAGATGCCCGTTTAGTTCCGTGTGTAGGTGCTACTCTATCTGATGTAGAGTTCGCTTGGAATGTTGTAGGACTGAGGTAAAGAAGATAATTTGGACTGAGGAGGAGATTGTGCGAAGTTACCGTTTCAGGGAAGCATAGAGGTGGCCAAATTACCAGGTTAACAGGACGCTAAGGTTTTAATTCCAGTCTTAGTACCAACGAGTTTAAATTTCATAGAGTGGCTATAGGTTCGCCAAGTTTGAAGCAAGCTGAAGTTCCGTCCGCCATATTTGTCTTAGTCAAATGGCGTCGTCTGCTGTGTCACTCACCCCTCGACGTTGCATCTGATTTACTTCAAGTAGGACGTAACGCCTTCATCTTTTCAAAACAAAAAAGAAAACAACAGTAGATATCGTTAATTTATGTGCAGATTGGCAACAACAATCTCCATCTTAGTCGACATTTGGCTAAACTTTTCGTTTCAAACAACATTTCAAGACGATTCAAAACAATGTTCCTACACACATGACAACATGTTACTCGCAAATTGTAAGTAAATTAATACCATTTTAACAGGTGGCACCTGAATTGAAATAAGTAAACATGCTGCAACTTCCGCGGAAATGATGTATTTCAGAGTACAATTAGCCTCAAAATCCAGTCACTACAGACGAGGATAACTGCATAAAGAGCAGCGGTGGAGTAGCCGAGCGGTCTAAAGCGTCACGCTGCGGAGCGCGCGGTTGCTCGCCGTGGAGGCTCGAGTCCTCCCTGGGGCATGAGTATGTGTTGTCCTTAGGTTAGTTTACCTAGGTTTAAGTAGTTTGTAAGCTACGGGCTGATGACCACGCAGTTTGGTCAGATAGATTTACAAACAACTGCATAAAAAGACATTTTACAAGTAGTTAACACAGTTACTGAGCGATGTATATCGTTCTGGCTTCGATTCTCGGGCGTTTTAGGAAATTATCTGACAACTGAATAATAATGAGTCTCCACGGAAATAAAACAATTTATTCATTTCATGGTACTGCGTTCCATAAAAGACGCCTCTCGTTGTTTGTATGATACATATACTTATCTTCAAAATGAGCTGAACACAGATAACTGGCTGTAGTAGGAAGCCATTTCTCTCGCTTCATATTTGGAACCCATATTTTTGTAAGTTCCTTATCTTTTAAAAGAAATCTGCAAGTATCGAACACCAAATTACTTTTCTCATTTCGCACTGCAACTTCTCACTCTTTAATAAACACGAAAAACGTGTGTGTCGTACTTCAGTTGTACTTATGATATATTTGTTGTTTTATCGCTCCGATTACTGCAGCTGAACGCTGAATAAACTGCAGGCATGTCTGTTCTATATTTTGTCACACTAATATATAGATATATTTAGTATGGCAATAATATCACAGGCAAATAACGCTTCGAACACAAACAGCAGACACTCTTTTGCGATGTTTTGACTAAGAAAAACGTGGCAGCTGAGTTACTGTTAGTTGTCACAAGGAGCCTGTAACCAGTGTCTCACGTAGTCTATGAAATTTAAACTCGTTGCTTGGTAAACATCTTAAATGTTTGTAAATCTATCGGACCACACTGCGTGGTCATCAGTCCGTAACTTACAAACTACTTAATCCTAGGTAAACTAAACTACGGACAGACACACACACCCATATCCCAGGGAGGACTCGAACCTCCACGGCGAGCAACCGCGCGCACCGCAATGAGGTGCTTTAGACCTCTTAGCTACTCCACCGCGGCAAACATCTTAATATCATTCCATTCTGCCCTGTAATTCTTCTGTGTAATTTGTACATTGATGTATGTGACTTTCAAAAACCTCAGTATGACTTTGTTTAATCTGTGCTATAACTGTTGCCTGCTTGCATTTATGTTGCATAATCGGGGTGAGGTAAAGTTGAGTAGGGTATAATACATTGCAAGGAATGTCATAAAGTGGCGAATACTGATTAACAGAAAGTGAATGAAACCGCTAAGGAAAAAAAAAAAAAAAATAAAATAAAAATAAGGGCTATATTTAACCACAGCCCACATTCATAGTCTGCAGTAAATGGAATACAACAGTGAATGAGTTGAACACTTGAACTTCAGACATCCATATTGATTTGCAATGCAAAGTGCTGGCGAACGTCGCCCTGACTGACGTCCATGACAATGGACAATGCACAGAATTCTTTTCCCACAACACTGGTCAGTTATTGAATCTTCTAGTTAGGAGACATGAACTTGTAGAAAGAAATGCTAAAACATTTTTGCGTTAACAGATGGATTTTGTCACAGTTCTTTTCTTTCAAACTGAACGGTGGAAAAATTAATTAGGCTATTGTTACTCGCAATGTTAAGAACGCAGTTACACAACATATTTCATTTCTATTAGAGCTTGTTTTCCATTGAGACGCACATTGGGACGCTATGCTCCGATGCACAAGGCCATTCCCCGTCGGGGGTTTGAGTCCTCCTTTGGGCATGGATGTTTGTGCTGTCTTTAGTGTAAGTTAGTTTATAAGTTTAGGGGACTGATGACCCCGCACTTAAGTCCCATAAGCTTAACAAACATTTGAACACTTTTTGTTTTCTATTTAAACTGCAGTACTGGAATGCTTATACAACAATAAAATTTAGAACTTGTAAACAATGATATAATATAAAAATGAAAACAATTCATTAAGCGTTTTGTAAAAGATTTTGCAATCTTTAAGTAATTTTAATAAGTGGTTTTGTAATATGATAATAGCGCTTTTAATAAAGAGCAAGAATAGTTATGTGAGGAATTTCGGAATCTGTAAAACTAAGGGCAACTTTGAATAGCTGTCACTATTTGGTGTGGTCATTATACGTTAATAGTTAGTTAATATTTCTGAAACTTGCAACTTCTGTATTGCAATGACCAAGAATGGGTTAGTTAAAATGCCGCGGTGGAATAGCCGAGCGGTATAAAGCGTCTCGCTGCGGAGCGCGCGGTTGCTCACCGTAGAGGTTCGAGTCCTCCCTGGGGCATGGGTGTGTGTGTTGTCCTTAGGTTAGTTTACCTAGGTTTAAGTAGTTTGTAAGTTACGGACTGATGACCACGCAGTTTGGTCCGATAGATTTACAAATATTTGAACATTTTTTGGTTAGTGATTGATTTTTCTATGTTGTCTGATGCTGCTATTTGTAGTCTTTAGCACTATGAAGTACATAGAAATTTAACAGCCAAAGTTGATATTCTTGAATATTATATTGCAGATCTTACGAGGGCTGTTCTAATGAAAAGGTACGAAACGTCTTAATAACCAAACTGGTTGAAATTTGGTATGCTGCTTTGTGATAACTCGACACAAAGCACTGGTCGTCACCTCCCCCTAAAAATTTCAAAGCCGTGTCCTCAACAGGGAGGCTGATGCCCGCCGTCTTGACGTCTGAGGTTCTATGTCGCCCTGTGACTTGCGTCTGCTGGGTCCGGTAAAACAACATCTCAGTGGAAAGAGCTTCAAGTCCGACGACGAAATGAAGGACGCACTGGCTCTTGTTACAGCCACAGGAGTTCTGGAAACCAAGAACCCTTCGGCTCGTTAAACAGGGCGATAGTTGTAGTCAGGCCTCTGGTGATTACTTTTGAATAATGACTTCAATTGTACCCACAGCGTCGTTTCATACTATTTAGTTTGAACACTGCTCTTCGTATTATTTCATTTATAATCAATCTGCTGGGAATATAAGTTGAGCAGAACTGTCAGTTCCAATGTAATTTTATGACTTATTTTGACACACGACAGACACTTTATTACATGTTGCTCATTTATGAGCAACAAAGAATTATGGTAACGTGCACATCTTTTAATTTAGTTAACATGTTCCTCTGCAGTGGGGACCCAAAACACTGTAATAAATTACGTGATATGTCTAGAGGGCTATATACTGTTTCCATAATAGCTCAGTGGTGCATATATATTTGAAAATGCTGCGACCAAAAATGCGATTACTCAGGCGTCCATATCTGCGGCTCTATTATTGCTGAGATAAGGGCTGCAGACAATATATAGGATAGCGCTTCACCTTATAATCATTTATTATCTCTATATATAAAAGGAAGTGTCCCGATTGATTGACTGACTGACTGACTGACTCATCATCGCCCAGCCCAAACCACTGAAGATAGAAACTTGAAATTTGTGGAGGCTGTTGATCTTACTCTGTAGGCGTCATTTAAGAAGCGATTTTTCGATATTCCGTCCGTAAGGGGTGAAATAGGGGATGAAACTTTTTTTGAAAATACGTAGCTATTTAGGCAAATTTGAAGCTAGAACTACAAAATTTCGGATTTTAATTCACGGTTGCAATTTAAAATGCACGTATTTTCGCATTTTTTGAAATTCGACAAATAAGGGGGTAAAATAGGTGACGCAAAAAATTGATTTTCAAAAATATGTTGCTGTTACAAATTTTAAGCTACAACTACGAAAGTTCGGATATGGACTCTTGGTCAGGATTAAAAATTCATGATTTTTAGTATTTTTGGAAATTCAACAAGTAAGAGAGTTAAATAGAGGATCAAAAATTATTTTAGAAAACACTTTGCTATTGATACAATTTGTAAGCTAGAGCTGCAAAAATTGATATTTGTATATTTGGTTAGACGTTAAAAAATACGTGTTTCGGTATTTTTGGAAATCAACCATCAAGGGGATTAAATTGGGAGGGGGTGTTTTTCGAAAACCTGTTGCTATTTAGGCAATTTTGAAGTTAGAACTACAAATTTTCGGATTTGGATTGGGGGTTCAAATTTAAAAGACACGTGTTTCTGTATTTTTGGAAATTAGACTAATGAGGGGGTGAAATACGGGATACAAAAATTGATTTTCAACGATATGTTGCTGTTAACTCAAACCTGAGTTATAACTACGAAACTTAGGATATGAACTTTTGATCAGGATTAAAAGACACGTGTTTTGGTATTTTTTGAAATTCAACAACTAAGTTGGTAAAAGAGGGGATCAAAAATTCTTTTCGAAAACACATTGTTGTCAATACAATTTTGAAACTATAGCTAAAAATTGGTATTTGTATTGTTCTTTATGATTTTAAAAAAGAAAAAAATACGTTTTTCGGTATTTTGGAAATTCAACCATCAAGGGGGTTAAATTGGAGAGGGGGTGTGTGTTTTTCGGAAATATGTTGCTATTTAGGCAATTTTGAAGTTAGAACTACAAATTTTCGGATTTGGATTCGGGGTTCAAATTTAAAAGACACGTGTTTTGGTATTTCTGGAAATTCGACCAATAAGGGGGTAAAATACGAGATGCAAAAATTGATTTTCAGAAATATGGTGCTGTTAACTCAAATTTCAAGCTATAACTACGAAACTTAAGATATGGATTATTCATCAGGATTAAAAAGAAACAACTGATGCAGACCAACCAGCCTTCGCATGCGAAGCAGCGGGGGTTCAGCTAGTTCACTATAATGGGCACACTGTAGCTTACCTAAAGCACAGGATCAAAATTTAATTAGTATTTATTTCCTCAGCCCAAAACCTAAAAATGTAATCGAATTTAAATTTGTAGTCGCTGATATCTATAATCATAAACAATTTTGGAAACACTTTTTAGGTACTCACAAAGATACAACAGAAGTACTAAAGAAACTGCATACACCACACTTGTCCGTCCTTTACTTGGAGTATTGCTGCCCAGCGTGAGATACTTATCGGGTGGGTTTGACGAAGGGCATCGAAAGAGTCCAAAGAAGGCAGCTCGTTTTGTATTGTGACGATACAGGACAGACAACGTCACGGAAATGATACAGGATCTGGGATGGGAATCATTACAACAACGGTGCTTATCGCTGCGGCGGGGGCTACTTACGAAATTCCAATCGCCAACATTCTCTTCCGAATCCGAAAATATATTGTTGAGTCTCACCTACATAGGTAGAAACGATCATCAGAATAAAATACGAGAAATCAGAGCTCGAAGGGAGAGATTCAGGTGTTCTTTCTTCCCGCGCGCTATTCGAGAATGGAATGGGAGATAAGTGTAATTTGTAGAGTATCCCATGTAGATATAGATGCACAGATAACAAACGTGGAACTCTTACAAAAGATATTTATGTAATTTAAATATAATTTAAAATTCCCTCACTAATGAATAAGCCAATCCTAAATTGACTTTGGGGTTTTCATAACATATTTAATCTCTCAGATCAGAAACAGGACTTGTGTGTTGATATTCGATCTGGGCAACCATGTTGATGAATTTCTATCGAAACATATCGCACAATATTGGGTAAACGTAAATTTTGACATCAGTTGTGTTTGATAATGTGAATCATTATCTGGAACAAATGGTTTTAATACAGAAAATTCACAATTAGGCATGTTTATGCTTGTTATGTGTGATTAACAGTACGAGTCTACTAAATGGTACCTGACCTACCGTTTATACGAGAAGGCTGTAGCATGAAAGTTGGTTTTCGAAACAGTGTCTTCAATAGAAGCTAAATGACAATATTTAAATGCTGTTCCTTCTTTTCACACCTGTCCAAATTGTATAAAATGCTGGACCAAGGGAAAGTGTAAGTAAATTGATGGGTCATCAGACGAACGAACAAACTGAACATATCGTTTGGATTTAGTACAGTAGGTGAGATCTTGGTAGAGCTTTAGATAGGAATGAGCTTTCACTCTGCAGCGGAGTGTGCGCTGACATGAAACTTCCTGGCAGTGGCTGTGGCTAAGCCATGTCTCCACCTATCCTCTCTTCCGGGAGTGCTAGTCTTGCATGTTTCGCAGGAGAGCTTCTGTGAAGTAGGAGGCGAGGTACTGGCGGAAGTAGAGTTATGAGGGGGCATCGTGAGTCGTGTCAGGGTAGCTCAGTCGGTAGAGCGCTTACGCGCGAAAGGCAAAGGTCCCAGGTTAGAGTCCTGGTTCCGGCACACAATTTTAATCTGCCAGGAAGTTTCAGCTTTAGATAGCTTATAAAAGTACCATTTTTTGATGGTCCATAAGCTACGAAATGTGGTGATAAGAACTCAAAAATTTGTATTCACAGCATATCTTCAACATTTATATCATATGTGTGTAAATAATAGTATGAAACAATGTTTTGAATTTTTCGATATGTTTGTCTATTTCGAAGATCCAAGCATCCAAAGTCATTGTACTTACTGTGAAGCCATAAAAACAGTTCTTAACCATTTTGCATTTTGGACAGCAAAAAACATCTAAATAAATATTCAAAACGAATGGTTGAAATTTTAATTGTAATTATAATGTGGGACTGTGGCGAAATTGAAATGATCAACTATGATCTAGAGTGGAGGAAAGAATAGGTTACTGAAGAAATTCAGTCATTATGTATCTAATTGGTAGAATCTCGAGAAAAACGTTTTACAAATTGATTGAATTTAAGTTCCAGTACGAAGAGAGACAAGGACGAAAGGAAGATGAGACTTTACGCTTTACCCTACATTACTTTTACCACTGGTAAGATTAAAGCAACTGTGACTATACACTGTAAGAACCTGCGCATTGAGCTATGTACGGTTCCTGATTTAGAAGTTAGGCTCGATGTTATCTGAGGGTCGAACCGTGCATCTCTGCATTCATGCCCCTGCAACTCTATTAGTTGCAGATATTATCTTTTACCTGTTATCCTGTACTTAAAAACTATGCATAGACTGTAGTTTGCGAAACAAATAAGAATTATTACATAAATAAATGATTCATTAATAAAAATAATGTTATTCTAACGTTTGCAAATTCTGTACGCAAAATCAATGAACTAGTTCAATAAGGTATATTCAGTCTTTTATTTTTATTTTTTTTTTTAATTGAAAGTGGTCAGGTGATATATTAATCATAAATATAATAACACAGTTAAACAATTGCAATGTCTGCGATAAGAATTTGGAGCACTTTCCAGCAACTAAGAAATCATTACTTTAAGAAACACAGCTACTCTGAAATTATCAATAGTTCAAAATAGTTTAAGTTTCCCGAACACCATTTCTACACTCTTAAGTTCTTGTCTAAAAACATAAACACATATCAGCTGCCAGCACTGACATCGCCAAATTTAGCGACCGTTGACTGTTAAAAACTTAACACTGCCGGATCGAATCATTCCTGTCATCCAGGTGGGTCCACCTCCTGCTAAGACTGCACATGGAGTTCCCTTTCCGCGCACCCTTCGTTCCTCTCCTACCTCCCAACACACACTCCCAACCTGTTCTGTACCGTGACGCTTCCTCATTGGTTGATGGCCATCGCTTCCAAAACCGTATACACCTTAACATGGAATATTTCTTTAAGGAAAAAAACTGATCCTCTGGAACCACTTCCTTCCTAATATAATATTATTTAAATACACAAAAAGAATTTTAGTTCGTACTATATGAAGTGATAAATAAAGAAATAGGCAAACTAGATTTCATCAGCTTCACCACATATGCCACACAATATTTACTTAGATTACTGGCAATATGTAGGCCTACAATAAAAGGACATACTAAATTAAATATAGAATAGGTAAAACATGCTGCTTGCATTTTCAGTGTTACTGGGGAAACTACGATGATCTGTTTAACTTTCCATTATTAAATTATATCAGTTAAAAATCAGTCATTATATAAATATATTAACACTAGCTGAACCCCGCTGCTTCGCATGCGTAGGCTGTTTGGTCTGCACCATTTCTTTCTTTTTAATCCTGACGAAGAATCCATATGTTAATTTTCGTAGTTATAGCATGAAATTTGAGTTAACAGCACCAAAATTGGCTTAGTAGCAACGTATTTTCAAAAAATGTTTCATCCCCTATTTCACCCCCTAATTGATAAATTTTCTAAAAATACCGAAACACGTGTCCTTTTAATTCTGACCAAGAAAACATATACCAATTTTTGTGGTTGTAGCTTCAAAATTGCCTTATTAGCAAAAGATTTTTGAAAAACATCCCCTCTCCGATTTAGCCCCCTTGATGGTTGAATTTCCAAAAATACCGAAACACGTATTTTTTAACGTCTAACCAAATATACAAGTATCAATTTTTGCAGCTCTAGCTTCAAAATTGTATCAATAGCTATGTGTTTTCAAAAAGAATTTTTGATCCTCTATTTAGCCGTCTTACTTGTTGAATTTCCAAAAATAGTAAAAATCATGGATTTTTAATCCTGAGCAAGATTCCATATCCGAAGTTTCGTAGTTGTAGCTTAAAATTTGAGTTAACCGCAACATATTTTTGAAAATCAATTTTTTGCGTCACCTATTTTACCCCCTTATTTGTCGAATTTCAAAAAATGCCGAAACACGTGTCTTTTAAATTCGAACCCCGAATCCAAATCAGAAATTTTGTAGTTCTAGCTTCAAAATTGTCTAAATAGCTACGTAATTCCAAAAAACTTTTCATCCCCTATTTCACCCCCTTACGGACGGAATATCGAAAAACCGTTTCTTAAATGACGCCTACAGAGTATGATCAACAACCTCCACAAATTTCAAGTTTCTATCTTCAGTGGTTTGGGCTGGGCGATGATGAGTCAGTCAGTCAGTCAATCAGTCAGTCAGTCAATCGGGAAACTTCCTTTTATATATAGAGATTACTGACGTTGCTAGTTTAGGAGGCCATCAAAATGATCGCGAATTAATAATTTATTGAATGACGACCGGTTTCGGTGGACTGTGCCACCATCATCTGGTCATATATATGTTATAAGCTGGTCATATTATTTTTTAAAAATGGATATTAAGTAATAAGTGCAACATAGCACTTAATCACCAAATAAAAATACACAAGTTGAAACATGACAGCTTACAAGATACTCAAAGATGACCAGCATAAAATATATAGTATATATGATCAGATGATGGTGGCACAGTCCACCAAAACCGGTCGTCATTAAACAAATTATTAATTCTCGATCATGGCATTTCATTTTGAACAATATAAAAATACATATACAGTGACACTTTGAAGATTCCATTACCTTAGAAATCTCTCATGACACTGTAATGTTGAAGACAATGTAATAAATTACATATTTTACCACTTTCAACATCCGTTGCAAGTTGTTTACATGGTGAACAGCTTGAGCAAAGTTGTTATTGTTGTTGTGGTCTTCAGTCTGCAGAATGTTTGATGCTCTTCTCCACGCTACGTTTTCCTGTGCAAGTCTCTTCATCTGAGAATATGTACGGAAAGCTACATCCATTTGAATCTGCTTACTGTATTCATCCCTGGGTCACCAACACACTTCCTTCTAATGCTAAACTGACGATGTTTTACAATTTGTCCCGCCAATCTATCCCTTCTCTTAGTTAGGATATGCCAGAAACTCTTTTTCTCCCCAAGTCTGTTGAGCATCTCCTCATTGGTTACGAGATCTACTCATCTAATCTTCATCATTCGGCTGTAGCACCACATTTCAAAGGCTTCTATCCTCTTTTTGTCTGAATTCCTTATAGTCCACGTTTCAATCCCATACTCCAAACAAATGTCTTCAGAAAGGACTTCCTAATATTTAAAGTAATATTGGATGTCAAGAAATTTCGCTTCTTCAGAAATGCTTTTCTTCCCATGGACATTCTACATTTTATACTTCTTCTTTTCTTCGGCCATCACACGTTATCGTGCTACGCAAATAACGAAACTCATCTGCTACTTTAGTTGCCTTATTATCTAATCTAATTCCTTCAGCATCACCTGATTTTCTGACAGTACATTACATTACCCTCGTTTTACTCAACGTTCATCTTGTATCTTCCTTTCAAGACACTGTCGATTCCATTTAATTGTTCTTCCTGGATTTTTGCTGACTCTGACAGAATTACTATGTCGTCAGTAAACCGCAAGGTTTTTATTCCCTTTCCCTGGACTTTAAATCCTCTCCAAATTTCTCCTTGCATTGCATCACAGCTTGTTTAATGTACAGATTGAACAATATTGAGGAAGACTACAAACCTGTCTTACTCCTTTCCCAACCACTGCGATCCGAAATGCCCCTCGACTCTAATAATTGCTGTCTGGTTTTTTTACAAGTTGAATATAACTTTTTGTTCACTATATTTTACCCCTGCTACCAATAAAATATGAAAAAGTGTATTACAGTCAATATTGTCAAAAGCTTTCTCGAAATCTACAAATGCTGAAAATGTGGGTTTCCCTTTCCTTAACCTGTCTTCTAAGATAAGTCGTAATGTGAGTATTGCCTCCCGTTTTCCTACATTTCTCCTAAATCCAAACTGATGTTTCCCGACGTCGGATTCCACAAGTATTTCCATTCGTCTGTAAATGTTTCCTGTTAGTATTTTGCACCCACGACTTATTACACTGATAGTTCTGTAATTTTCACATTTGTCTGCACTTGCTTTCTTCGGAATTGGAATGTCTATATTCTTCTTGAAGTGTAAGGGTATTTCCCCTGTCTCATACATCTTGCATTCCAGGTGGAAAAATTTCCTCATGACTGTCTTTCCTAACGATGATAGCAGTTCAGGCGAAACATCATCTACTCCTGATGCCTTGTTTCTATTCAAATATTTTAGTGTTCTGTTCAAATAAACTGTTCAAATGTTTGTAAATCTATCGGACTCAACTACTAGGTTATTAGTCCGTAGCTTACAAACTACTTGAACTAAGTTAAACTAACCTAAGGACAACACACACATCCATGCTCGAGGGAGGATTCTAACCTCCGACGCGGGAGGCTGCACGATCCGTAACGTGGCGCTCCAGACCCCTAGGCTACTCCCGCACGGCTTTAGTGCTCTGTCAAATTCTTCTTGCAGTATGGAATATTCTATTTCATCGTCCTCTACTTCGTCTTCCATTTCTAGAATACTGCCTTCAAGTTTATTTCCTTTGTACAGACCTACTACATATTCGTTCCACCTTTCACCTTTCCCTTCTTTGCTTAGTACTGGTTTTCCATCTGAGTTCTTGATATTCATACCACTGCTTTTCCTGTCTATAATTGTGTGCTTTATCTTCCTGTAGGCGGCATCTTTCTCCTACTTATACATTCTTCTATTGTCTTGTATTTCTCCTCAAGTCACTCCGGCTAAGCCAGCCTGCATTTCTGTCAATCTCATTTTTCAGGTCTGTACTACCTCTTGCCTGCTTCACTGAAGCATTTATATATTTTCCCCTTCATAAATTACGTGTAATGCCATTGCAACTGATATGTGTTTTTGTTTTTACACAAGACATTTGGAGTGTGGAAATGGTATTCGGGAAACTTAAACCATTTTGCACTGCTGACAATTTCATGTTGAGTGTTCGTGAAATATACACAGTTGCTGTGTTTCTTAAAGTTATGTTACTTAATGGGGGAAAAGCCCAGACAATACAACTGTTTAACAGTTTATTTTATTGATGATTAATACTTCATATGGCCACTTCGAATGAGGAACGAATTTGATTGAATAAACCTTTTTCAATTAAATCTCTGACTTTGTGTACATCATTTTCAAACGTTGGAATAAAACCCTTTTTATTAATTAACCATTTATCCATGCAATAATTCTTATTATTATCGCAAGCTACAGCCTATGCTTAGTTTGTTTTCAATTACAGGATCACATGTAAAAATAATAACTGCAATTAAGGTATTTGTACGAGTATGAAAGCAGATATGTACGGTTTGACTCCAAGATAACATAGAGCCAAACATCTAAATCAGAACGGTACAGTGCCAAATAATCAGGTTCTTACAATGTATAGTCACACTTGCTTTAATCTTGGGAGTAGCAAATGCAGTGCAGGGTATAGCGTAAAGCCACAATTGGGATTTATCGTCTGGGATACAAATGACACTGCTTTAAGAATTCAGTCGTAATCATAATATATTACAATAATTTTGTAATCCAGATCTTGATATCTATTGCAAAATAGGCTGTTTGTGTGAGGGGTCTGAGCATAAGATTCTTGCAGCAGTTTTACGCATGAGATTTGTTAGCAACAGTTAGAGATGGGGAAGTAGACGCATACTAGAAGTAAGAAAAAGAAGCTCCTAAGGAACGTGTTCAATAACAGCCAGCAGCAACAAGATGCAGTCTTCGTTGGCGGTACGAGAATCGACGGCTACAACAACGGCAGTCTACGCCCATCATGGACAATGCTTCAAATATAAAATTTCGGAATCGCCATCTACAACATGTTCAAGTAGAACAGAAGTGGCAGCCAGCACGAAAATGTGTATTTGCAGATTCATTGTCAGTGTTGGAGAACACAACGATGAATAAGTCTCCCAGTCTGTGTGATTAAGAAAATCACAATGATTCACTTAATGCTTTTGACACTGTACCCCACAATCGGCTTCTTATGAAATTGCGTGCTTATGGAATATCTCCCCAATTGTGCGATTGGATTCATGATTTCCTATCAGAAAGAACACAGTTCGTTGCAATTGACGGTAAGTCATCGAGTAAAACAGAAGTGATATCGGGCGTTCCACAGGGAAGCGTTATAGGTCCCCTACTCTTCCTCGTGTTTATAAACGATTTAGGAGACAATCTGAATAGCTCCCTTAGAGTGTTCGCGGATGATGCTGTCGTTTATCGGTTAGTGAAGTCAATTAAGGATCAAAAGCAACTGCAAAGCGATTTAGCCAAAATTTCTGCATGGTGCGAAAATTGGCAATTGACACTAAATAAAGAAAAGTGTGAAGTAATACACATGACCACTAAAAGAAATCCGCTGAACTTTAATTACGCGATAAATCAGTCAAACCTTAAAGTCGTAGATTCTACCAAATACCTAGGAGTTACAATTACGAACAACTTTGACTGGAGGAAACACACAGAAAATATTGTGGGGAAGGCAAACCAAAGGTTATGTTTCATTGGCAGAACGCTTAGAAGATGCACCAGCTCCACCAAAGAGACTGCCTACATCACACTTGTGCGTCCTCTCCTGGAGTACTGTTGCCCTTTGTGGGACCCTCACCAGGTGGGACTGACGGAAGACATTGAGAAGGTTCAGAGAAGGGCAGCTCGTTTTGTTTTATCACGTTACGGGGGGTGGGGGGCGTCACGGAAATGTTGCAAGAATTGGGGTGGAAATCATTAAAAGAAAGACGTTATTCATTGCGGCGTGATCTGTTTGCGAAGTTTCAATCACCGACTTTTAGTTCTGAATGTGAAAATATTTTGCTAGCACCCACCTACTTAGGGAGACATGACCATCCCAATAAAATAAGAGAAATCAGATCGAAAACGGAACGATTTAGGTGTTCTTTCTTCCCGCGCGCTATTAGAGAATGGAACGGTAGAGAAAAGTTATGAAAGTGGTTAATGAACCCTCTGCCAGGCACTTGAATGTGAATTGCAGAGTATCTATGTAGATGTAGATGTAGATTCCAAAATCAGGACGTAGCAGTGTCGGTGGGGAAGGTATTAATGAGGAAGGGCAGATACTAAATCCAAAGAATGAAATTCATGTTCTAGGTTATGGCATAGATTGTTGTTTTACAACAAATGCAATCAAATAGATAGTCATATATAATTATTGTAAATTCAAACTTCGATTAGAAAATTGAAAATATAAATCTTTAAATAGAACAGTTTATTTGTTTCATACGACCACAGGCTAGACGTTGTGGAATCGACGCAGCTCGTAGATTCTCGATTCATGGTCTGCAGGTGTGTGACCCTGTAGACCTTGAATTCATATTTTGACACAAGAGCGAAAGTCTCGAATGAGTCTCTCTGCACGGAACGGTTAATTCACTACCCAGTCTGGAATTGCCAGCAGTTCTGTGTCTAATGTAAAAGTCAATTTCACGATCAATTTCAGATAAAGTCTCGTGTGTATAATCTGCAGGTTCTTAACTCCAGATGAGGCAGCTCTTGTAGGCTATCTCTGTACTCGAAAGAAATTGCATGCACAAGAGGTTAAGTAACTGTAGACGAATGCAGAACTTACTTTTGAGTTAAAACATATATTGAGCATCGTGTAATATCCATTAACATTCCATGTAGAAGCCAATCATAAAGCCCATATCCCAAATTGTCTCACCTATACCAGAAGAGAACAACCACTATCTCTTCCTAGCAATTACAAAGAGATTTTATATGTTCTAAAAAAAGACTAATCTGTGATTGATGATCATGCTTTTGATACATATTGAATACTGTAAACATTCTAATTGGCCTTGAAATTTATTTACAACATGACGAAATCTTTTATCAATAATACATGGTTAACAAATGTACCTATGTGATACATGGAAGTGTGGAGGATTGTGTGCCCGGGCAAAATAATTTTGAAGAAGCAACTAGTAAGTCGGTTAAGAATTAATAATTTGTCGAGTAGAGTTATGGATTGTGAAAGAGAAAAAAATTAATAACAGGCAGGATATTATTATTATCGTATGGTTCTTGTCAGCCACCATTTTTAAGCTATGGTTACTACAATACATAGTACTTGCGTTCAGGGGATAAACAATTATGTTTGAACAGGATTTCCCGTCACAGAGCCAGGTCTAGTGATTTAACTCTTTCAGTCTTGGTGGTTAGTGTTACTAACCACCTCTTTTCGATCACGGTACTTCTATTCCACGCCATCTAGCGATAAACGGTTGAATTAGTTTGTCCGTTTGGACTGTGCTTCAAAAGAAATGACAGATTCCGAGTACATTGCATGGAATGTCAGTGCATACCAGTTGCATTGAATATAGCGCTAACGTACCTTGTCTCGAGTGTCTGATAAAAACATCAATACAACGGGTACAACGCAGTCCTCTTCACGCCCAGATCTCGACAAGCTGATTCTGAAAGACTTCCGGAGATAAGTATATCGGAGCCTACTGGCACCAGCATATGTCAGAGACAAACCCAGGCCGGATTCAGTGAACAGCAACCGTAATTCCGCAGCCTCATCTCCAGGACCTGCATTTATAAAACGCCACAAACCTACAGTCCCGCAGGAAATTCGTCTAGAATCCAGTCGCCATCAACCTGAAAGAAGCACATCAAGAAGATGCTGCAATTGTAGCGTACTGTATGGCAGTGTAGTACATGTAAAGTGCCTCTTTGCTTACGCAAAGGTAAAACATGTTTTGCACATTTTTATAAAAAATAATTTGTTTCTGTTAGTTTTGTACATTTGTAATGATAATTCGTCTAATAAATAACGTTCAAAATCACTTAATACCTTATATTGTTTCCTCTATTGTCTGTGATATTTCAGTTGTAACAGTTGCTTCAGTGAACAGACATTGATAATTATGTTCCTACTGTACAAGTGTGAACAGACATTAGTAATTACGTTCCTATTGTAAAAGTGTGACTGAAAGAGTCAAGCCATTTAAGTCTTACTTCAAGACAGGAAATTAAATCTGTAGTGACCAATGAAAGCGCGTAGCTTGAACAGCAGATTTGAGATGTACGTACATAATTAAACTCAATGGCAACAAGTCATGCTTATAAAGTGATAAGTGTTCCATATATGAATATAGTACCATCAAAGTGTTTTGTTCGCCGCAGACTGTAATATCACCTTTTACCCAGGTCATTTATTACGCATGCAGCATGACAGCTGCGTTGCCGCCGCTCGGCCATTGACCTCCAGTACTTTGACAAGCCTATTGTGGCCGGCGCTCCAACGGATACGCGTGACCTCTAGCACGACCCAGAGCACGCGCACGCTATGCTTGTTCCAACTAAGAAGGGGAGACCGGGGCACGTTTTCCATCATTTTACATTTTTATTTTTGTACTTCTTATTTTTATCGATTTTGCGGCAAAGAGCGGATCATTATATTTCCTACACCTTTATTTACAATCTTGTACAGATATTTTTGAAAATAATAAATATCATTATTGGTAGCAAATGGTTTTGTCTGACCATGTTGCGTTGGAAAATTTACCCCGTATGCGGAGCAAGTTTACCAGCTTACTTAAAATGTACAGGGGCAAATATTCCAATTACACTTTCAATGTTAAAACAGAGATAATTATCTTGATTTCACTGAATACGTATTTTTATCATGAATTTACAATACATTACAAAAGAGGATAGTAAAAATAGCCACATTAAATAAAAACAAATGCTATTTAATGGTTTTACTAAATATGTGACTTAAATATTTTACAAATACAGACATTTTTGACAATACTTATACTGATTGTCTGAATCACAATGTAAGCAAACAAAAAATGGAGCCGGCCGCACTGGCCGAGGGAACTGAGGCGCTCCAGTCACGGTCTGCACTGCCACTACGGTCGGGGGTTCGAATCCCCCCACGGGCATGGATATTTGTCCTTAGTTGTAAGTAGTTCATAAGTAGTTTGTAAGTTTAGGGAATGATGACCCCGTAGTTAAGTCCCATAGACTCTACAAACATTTGAACAAAAAATGGAAGCCGGCCGCGGTGGCCGCGGGGACTGAGGCGCTCCAGTCACGGTCTGCACGGCCACTACGGTCGGGGGTTCGAATCCCTCCTCGGGCATGGATATTTGTGCCGTCATTAGGATTAGCTACTTCATAAGTAGTTTGTAAGTTTAGGGACTGATGACCCCGTAGTTAAGTCCCATAACCTTAACAAACATTGGAACATTTGAAAAAATGGAACATTCCCTTTCGTACAGTCTCCATGCACCCATTTCGTGCACTCTACATACTTTTCATTTGCGTTAGACTTGGTGTAAGATTCAAAGCAACAAGGAATATGTGCCCCATATGCACTCTGAAAACGTGCCCCGTCGTCATATTCTGAACTATAACACTACGTCTATGAGTAACAGTGTAAGCTATTTACAAAACAAATGCACAGTTACGTGAAGAAAGAAACCCACTTTTAGTGTGTGCAATGTCAAAATAATAAGTTTAACGCTAGAATGTTTATTTTAAGTTCCAATAAAAACGTGAAAGTTTACTCACATTTGCAAAAATGACGAAAACAGCCCTACCGACGTTGTGACTGCTGGTACAACACTGAAACTTTCGTAAATGAAGCGTGCTTTGATGCTACTTCCTCCAGTATAGCCGGTGGTAACATCTAGCGGTTTGTTTCGAAAATAAACGGATTTGGAAAACTTGCCCCTATGGAAAATGTGCCCCCGTCTCCCCAAAATACCTGCGCGTCGGTAATGATGAGCGCTATATAAGTCATGAAACTGGAAAGACGATTACTCGTCGGTTGGCTACTGTGTGAACAACATGCCTAAACCTATCGACAATCTCAGTATCGAATCCGATACTAATATAAGTGTGCTAGTTATTCTACAATGTCCATCCGTTTTTATGGAAGTGTAGTGAATTTTGCTATATTTAACAAGGAGACTGCTGAACACGGAAATGAGTGGTTATCCGTTGCAGTTCTTCGTTGCAATGGTGTGTGTGTGGTGGTCTTCAGTCCGGAGACTGGTTTGATGCAGCTCTCCACAATACCCTATCCTGAGCAAGCCTCTTCATCTCCACATAAGAACGGCAACCTACATCTGTTTGAATCTGCTTACTGTATCCATCTCTTGGTCTTCCTCTGCGATTTTTACCCCCACACACTTCCCTCCAATGCTAAATTCACTATTCCTTGATGTCTAAGAATGTGTCCTACCAATCTATCCCTTCTTTTAGTCAAGGCATGCCATAAATTCCTTTTCTCCCAAATTCTGTTCAGTACCACCTCATTAGTTACGCGATCCAGCCACCTAATCTTCAGCATTCTTTTGTAGCACCATATTTCAAAAGCCTCAATCCTCTTCCTATCCGCACTGTTTATCGTCCATGTCTCACTCCCATACAAGGCAACATTCCATACAAATGCCTTCAGAAAGGACTTCCTTAGGCTTAAATCAATATTCGATGTTAACAAATTTCTCTTTTTCAGGAACGCTTTTCTACCCATTGCCATTCTGCATTTTATATCCTCTGTACTGCGACCATCATTTGTTATTTTACATCCCAAGTAACAAAATTCATCTACCTCCTTTATTGCTTCGTTTCCCAATCTAATTCCTTCAGCATCACCTGATTTTCGTACACAGCACTCCATTACCCTAGTTTTGCTCTTGTTAATGTTCATCTTATATGCACGTTTCAGCACACTGTCCATTCCATTCAGTTGCTCTTCCAGGTCCTTTGCTGTATCTGACAGAATTACTATGTCGTCGGCAAAACGCAATGTTTTTAATTATTCCCCCTGAACTTTAATTCCGTCACCAAATTTCTCCTTGCTCTACTTTATAGCTTGCTCAATGTACAAATTGAATAACAATGGAGAAAGACTACAACCCTGTCTTACTCCCTTTCCAACCACTGCATCCCTTTCATGCCCTTCAACTCTGACAACCGCTGTCTGGTTTTTGTACAAGTTGTAAATAACCTTAGGTTCCCTATATTTTACTCCTGCTTGCTTCAGCAATTGAAAGAGTTTATTCCAATCAACATTGTCAAAAGCCTTCTCCAAATCTACAAAATCTAGAAATGTAGGTTTGCCTTTTCTTAATCTATCTTCTAGGATAAGCCGTAAAGTGAGTATTGCCTCCCGTGTTCCTACATTTCTCCTGAACCCAAACTGATCTTCCCCGAGGTCGGCTTCTACCAGCTTTTCCATCCTTCTGTATATAATTCGTGTTAATATTTTGCAACCATGACTTATTAAACTGATGGTTCTGTAGTTTTCACACCTGTCTGCACCTGCTTTCTTTGGAATGGGGATTATAACATTTTTCTCAAAGTCTGAGGGTACTTCGCCTGTCTCATACATCTTACACACCAGGTGAAACAGGTTTGTCATTGCTGGTTCTCCCAGAGGCTTCAGTAGCTCTGAGGGAATATCATCTACTCCAGGGGCCTTTTTTCGACTTAGGTCTTTCAGGGCTCTGTTTCTTTCAGTACAGTCGTTGCAATGGTAGCACAGTGAAAGCCCTGAGAGTAGGGTTACCATATATTCACCATTAAAAAAGAGGACAGTTCATATAAAAAAGAGGACACTTTTTTTAATACAGTCTAATTTACTACTTTATTAATGAACCACGTAAAACTACTACAAACTAAAACAGTAACCCTGCGTGGTTAGTGTAAAACGAAATATTATGAACCTTGACAGTTCATTCATCATCACTACACTCAATTGTCTCATTCTTGTCTTATTCACTTTTGAACTAACTATATTTGGAGGACGACGAAATCTTTCTCCAGAGCTTTCTGTTTTTCAACAAGTACTGGTAAACGTTCAGGTATTTCAAATGTTTGAACTTAAACTGTGCACATACATTAGCTTTTATATTTTCTATTTTAAAACTATACCTGTCTTTTGTCCACTGTGTATTCACAAGAGAAAACACACGTTCTCTGTTGGCAATATGAGTAGGTATAGAAAAAAAATTCTACAATTTTCAGCAGTTTAGAATAACTAACACTAGACGACTGATTGAAATATGTACACCACACTTCAGCTGCTGGTATGTTCCGTTTTCTTTGATAATCTTTCAAAAATTTTTATAAAATTACAAAACTGATCAAAGCGCAATGTATCATTAATGCTTACATTCGTTTGTTCATTCTCTAGAAAGCTTTATATTTCTCCAAGAGCACATCATGTAACACTTTCTTTTCGGCATTTTGTATTTATGTTCGTAATTTATTTTGAAACAAAAGGGTAATTGTGAACGGCAATTTTGCTCTGTGTATGCGCGTGATAGTTGCGAATAGTGCGAACGAGTGCGTTGCCGCCAATGACACAAAAATAAGTTTTCTTTCTCGGAACCCAAAAAAGAGGACATTTTGCAGAATTTTATAAATTCCGGCCGGACACATTTTCTTGCCTCAAAAAGAGAACGTGTCCGGGAAAAAGAGGACGCATGGTAAGCCTACCTGAGAGGATTGGAAAGTGTCAATTGTACAGATATTATTATCTACTGTTGAACTAGGTAATAAGGATTACGGTAAATCGTGTCAGACATCTAACATGCCATTTGTTATCAGAACAATAAACGGTCGCAGAATTAATGAGATGAAGTCTGTTACCATTTGGTATAAAGGATTTGGTGTGGGTTCAAAAATAAAAATGTTTGGTGATGTAACCCATTATTATAGGTGTGAAATGTAGTATGTGCAGCAACCCCTCTTCAAAAAAATATAAAAACGAAGAATGTTAAAAACAGACCATGGAATAACTGTTTGAATTAAGTGATTATGCTAGAGATGAAACTGACAAAAAACCGACAGGAAATTAAATAATGCAATGATGTTGCAACAGCTGTAATTTTTGTAGACTAATTTTATTTACACAACTGTTTTCAATACTATATTGGTGTCATATTTAGGCCTTATTGATGACAATTGTCACATGAGGAGCAACGAATCAAAACGTATATTGTCCACTTCCGGACAAAATTAAGTTTGATATGGTTCGTAAGTCGTCTGCATTGGCGTCTGATGGGTGGCCAGAGACGAGCTTACTTGGCAAGATGGCCTGTTCTTCGTCTAGTACCAATATAATCATGGTCGAAAGAGGTGACAAAAGAGACCTCTCTGGAGCTCTAGAAGAGGAAGCGAGGGTTGGTAGACACTATGCTCTGAACGCGCTCTGCATCGCTTTTAGCGCGCCCTGCATCCGGTGTGTGGAGGGGAAGGCTTTTGCCGCGTCCACCGATGTGGGTATATCGTAAAATCATGTTGAGGGGATGGCATGCTGTTAGAACTTCACTTTTCTTTGTGATCAGGCAGTCTTGGTTTATCAGTGATAGCTTTCATGAGTAATTCTTTCGCCATGTGAGGCAAAGTGCTTCTTTATTTACATAACTCGAGTAATTCAATTCAAATTTAGTATTTGCATTTTCATTCCAGTGATGATTTTGTGTCCGTTTTTTTTTTTTTTTTTTTTTTTTTTTTTTTTTTTTTTTTTTTTTTTTTTTCGTGTGTGGCCTTCAGCCTTTGTGTAAACTTAGTGCGTTTGAATTTCCTTGCTGTTTCTAACTAATGTTTTTGCATCGTCTCTGTAACCGTATGCTAAATATTTCTCAGATTTTCTGGTTTGATTCCGTCTTCCTGTCTTGGTACGACCGATTGCACCATGTGCTTTCGTAACGGTGTTACCTTTGGCCTTCAGCCTTGCTTTTACTGATACTAGCTTTCTTCTATATGAACTCTCGCGTGTGCTTTACTTGCTTATTCTAAATTGATTTCTTTTTGTAAATTCTACGTAATTCACCGTGGTCGCACACCACGTGGTACTTAATGATAGTATGCCACTGCCTCCCCACGCATGAGTTCATTTAGTGCATAGTTGATTTTTAATTAGTGCTTAAAGACACCCACCATCTCGTCAAAATGCCACCGACACTTCGTTTCGCCACTGCTATCAAGTGTTGCAGCATGAGTAATGTGTCGCAAGCATTATATGTGTGTCTGTGAGTGAATGAATGTGCTTTCCTCTATCCACTGTGTATTTGTAAATTTACTCCATATTCAAAAAGGGCAAAAACTATTTCAGTAACTTTATGATTTAATTCACATTTGTACAAGTTGTGTGCTTTATTGTGCTTAATTTGGTCTCCCCACGTTTATTTCCTTGTTCATTTTATTGAGTAGATGATGATTTAAAGTATCAAACCTCTGATTTATAATTTCATGCTTCCAGTTTCACTTTTAATTACGTATTCTCTTTTTTTAAAATTTATTATGTGTTTGTGAAAACATTGGCTGCTCCATTAAGAAGTGGGAAGTTTCATACTTTGCCATTGCGCAAGAACTGTGACCACTCGCGAAGTAACTTAGAGCAGCAGTGAGCGTTTTAACTTGTATTTGCAGATCTCTACTGCCCGAGATGTTACATAGAAAATTTAACAAGCAACTTTCAACATGAAAGTGAGGAGTTATAACAAAATGTTTAATGGATAGTTATAAATCATGCTAATTGTATAATTGGTGGCTACTGGGGACGAGTCACATAGAAACATTGAAACCATTTATTGGTAAAAATATTTCTTAGTGAATAAGTAAACTGTTGGAAGGATGCTATGAGGATGGGAAAGGTATCCAATGTATATGTGATATCGTGACAGACTAAGAAAATTGTCTCTATGGCTAGTGGTCTATTTTCCTTCCATAGAGGACACGAAATACCGTTACACTAGAAAGGAATTATATGTCTGTAAAGGATGAGCTCATAATTCTAGGTCATACCTACAGGGATTTCGTGAAATCTTGTCTCATGGAAACCTGTTTACCTCAAAGAGGGAGTGGAAAATATTGGGAGCAACAAAGCTTTTGTGTGTGAAGAAATGAGTAGGACATCAAAGTGTCTTTGTTATTATTACTCTTACAGCAGATTACCTCTATTCACAGATCACGACCCAGTATAGGTTATTTTTCCTAATTACAACAAAATAGTGCTGTTAAACTCCATATTAATACAAGTGCTGACACTAGGGCCTTCATATCAGCTGTTATGTGTCAAACTAATTGACAATGTTATTAACCATAAAATATTGGAACACATTACCATACTTAACTTACTTTGTTCTTAAAATAGCTGTCACACTGCGGCTATTTTCCTTTCAATTCACCTAAAGAAATGGACAAGATGAATTACGAATTGTACTTATGGATATATTAATGATCAGTCAATTACATTAGCAATAAATAACTCTACTACTAGCTAGCAGCAACTCCTATAATCCTTTGCCCTCATATATAGTACCTATTTAGTCCTTAGAACGGAGATGGTATGGGGGATCCGATCTTAGATTATACAGGCGTTTAACATTATGTTGCCCAGTAGTATATGGCCTTTACGCTTCTGGTATACTGTGTCAGCCGATTTTTACTGATGGAAGTGGAAGTGTGATAGAACCGGAGCTGCTACCCCCTATCAGTATACCACAAAGAACGACAGCAACCATCCAAACTGATATGCCTGTCTGCAACGCCCAAAAAAGCGTCACAGATACAAAAAGCAACCTGGGTGTTCTTTTAGGAAAAATCGAAGACCTTGCACTCCAACAGCGGTATGTGTCACTACTATCCCCACCCCCATAATTAAGCAGTAGTTTTACTATGTTGTCTTTTATACCTGCATTTATGGGAAAACCTGAAGGGAACATGAAAACGTTCCTTGAAGTAATTAAAGATGTGGTTTAGTGCATGTGACCTGGTCACTCGCATGAAGCTGGAGGTCGCAGCTGTCATATGTTGAGTCAGTTGATTCACTTAAAAATGCTTCTTTGAAGACACTTGCAAAGGGGTTGGTAGAGTGTTTTCCAGATAAAAAAATTGTTAGTGTTTATCGGGGTAAGTTATCGGCGTTGAAGGAAAAAGCCAGCTAAGGACTTCGAATTATTTGCCGACAGAATCTGTCCTGTTTCTTGTCGAACATACATTTTAACAGAATGCCAAAAACACAACAATATCTTACTACGTGAAGCCAAGTCTCATACAATTGATGTATTTGTAAAGGGGATTGAGCCCAGAATAGGAAGTGAAATAAAGTTCGCGTCTCGAGATACGTTTCAAGAAACGGTACGGCTTGCTCTATTAAGTGAGGAAGGAAACCAGTTTGTAACTGTTACAAGCCGTGCAAATGATGCGCATCACTTTTTTGTGACAGGTGCTCGGTGTAGTCAATGTCAATGCTTCAGACACTGTGCACATGAATGCCGAGTGCCGTGTTACGTGCATTGCAAGAAAATCGGTCATACGCAAGAGGCGTGCTTTAGGCTACAGCACCAGCAAAAGATGAATTTTCCTAGTAGTAGAGGTGGCAACCAAGTAAATAACAAACGAAAAAAATCGGGAAACGCATTGGGAGCTGAAGTAGCAGCCACTGCCTCGAGCTCCCATTAATGTAAATCAATCAGGTGAAGCATGATTGATTGAAAAAGGTGGGTAATGTGATGTTGATAGAAGAAATAGATGTGAGAAGAGAAAAAATACTTTTCGGTACCGGAGCTCAGGTGAGTTTGTTATTCGCTCCGCTTAACGACAGTCGTGCCTTGCGGCAGCCATGCTGACGTCGGAGTGGGTTAGGAAATGAAATAATATGCCCCGTATGCTCACAAGAAATCAACTTAAAATTTGGTAAAGAAGTATTTCCGCTTATAGTGGAGGTACTATCACTGGAAAATTCAGATTTTGACGTACTCCTGGGCAGTGATTTCCTGCGCTGTGTTCGTGGTGCTGTTAACTTTGGTATGCAAACTGTCCAAATAGGTGACCAAAATTCCTATTTGACTGTGACAGTACTACACAGGCGTCTGAGAAGGGCAGGAAAGGATCCATCCTACCAATCTCAGAAGATCGACACACTTCAGTGCTAAGGGCAAATGACTGTGGAACTATACACAGTGGAATGGGAAGAATTCTCGGGGTGAGAGTCAAATCTAAATTCCCTTCTAACGCATTCTGGTGTACCCGACCCCAGAAATGAGTTTCTCCATGATGTACAAATACATATGAAAAGATGTACATGTCAACCGGCTAAATTGAATGAGGAAATATTTTTGCCAGGTGGTGTCGATAATTTTAGCAAATAAGGAAGCACTGCAAGCATCTGCTAATCTTTTTGAGGTTTGACTCCATGTTCAGGATGGTGCTCAACGACCACACAATGATGAACACACCAGATGTATCGAGCAGTATTGGCCGTTAATGTTTTATTTATAAACAAAAGATCGATTTCAATCACATACTGACCATTTTCAGTGTATCCTTCAAACTATAGAACAAGATCATAAAATCAGTATGGAATTAAAAACAAATGCAAAATGCACTTGAATACAATTTCAAATATAATATACAGACAGAATACATACCAAGCATTTTGAATGCACTGAATGTAACTACAACTGTGTCGAAATAAGTTTCGGCAAACATAAAATTGCAGTGCCAGAGGTTCAGATGGAATAAGCGCGCTGCTTACAAACGACATGCAGCGGCGCTGTAGGGATGGGTGTTATTAACGCCCTCTATTACTTAGATATTCCACTAACACCAATTTTTTATGCACTTTCAATCAAACAAAATAAAAATTAGAATGTATTTTTACACATAAGGTATATAAGATGGATAACAAATAACAAAGAAAAGTCAGAATACAGCAATATATAAAAATATCAGGTAAAAGACAAGAGTATGATGCTATGCGTCTTAAACCAGTTATGTATACTACTAACGTAGTAATCAATGTATAAAGGGTACTATCCTTCATGTTACTTCTCATTTAAATTTTAAAATGTTTTTTAAATTTTCCTGTTTGAAATAACTTACTACGTTAGTAGTATCCATAACTGTCTTAAGACGCTAACCATCATACTCTTATCTTTTACCTGATATTTATATATATTTCTGTATTCTGACTTTTGGCGTTAATAACACCCATCACTACAGCGCCGCTGCATGTCGTTTGTAAGCAGCGCGCTTATTCCATCTGAACCTCCGGCACTGCAATTTTATGTTTGCCGAAACTTATTTCGACACAGTTGCAGTTACATTCAGTGCATTCAAAATGCTTGGTATGTATTCTGTCTGTATATTATATTTGAAATTGTATTCAAGTGCATTTTGTATTTGTTTTTAATTCCATACTCATTTTATGATCTTGTTCTGTAGTTTGAAGGATACACTGAAGATGGTCACTATATGATTGAAATGATCTGTTGTTTATAAATAAAACATTAACGACCAATGCTGTTCAATACATCTGGTGTGTTCAATTGTTAATCTCAATTAAAAGAATTACTTCAGGTGTCATATCGCGACTGATTAATTATTATTCTGGTGCTGAAAGCATCCTGGTGGCATAAAAAGGTAATTTCCAAGAATGCTTGCAATCGAAAAAGCTTGGCTTGAAACGATATAAATCGAACGTGCAACTCTAAATCGATTACGCATTCATTGACACACGAGATGACAAAATACAAATGTTTACATACCAATTATCTTGACGTGAATATTTTTACAGCAGAATCGTGACACGTTCATAGAAAATAGGTTAATGTTTTTGACGAACTTCAGTGTAAATGACGTTGCACTAACCGTCACTACCGAAATTTGAAGCTGTGGTAGTACGTATCTACGTGACATTTTGGTAAAAAATTGTTGAATGTTTCTGATTATATACATTTCAATGTATGTAATACATTTTAATGTATGTAATGTTAGGTATCCGTGCAGTATATATTTCTGAGATGATCGAGGACTATTTTATCTGTATAAATATATGACATCTATAGATACGATTTTCATTTCGTAATAAATCGCTGCAGAATGTCTTCAGAATAGTACTACCACAACTAGTCTCTAAATGGATGACACTTTTACTTTTCCTTCGCGCAGCTTTGAGTATGAAGTCTTTTAAATCATAGAGAATCGAAAAACTTCACCGTCACTCAATGCCAACAAACGCGCGTAAATAGCCGCGTAATCGATTTAGTGTTGCACATTCGATATATAGCGTTTCAAGCCGAGCCAATTCGATTGCAAGCATTCTTGGACATTACCAATATTAACGTCAGTGCAGCTTTACATTAGCATTCGTCAAAGCAATTAGAATATGAGCATTCATACGCCCGCGTAATCGATTTAGTTACACGTTCGATATATATCGTTTCAGGTCGTGATACTTCGAATGTAAGCATTCTTGGAAATTACCCATAAAAAAGTCATACACTCACGGTCGACATCTTCAAGATGCGTGAGGTGACGACCACGTCGAAATACAGCCGGCAGGCGATGCGTAGTCGACGTGGAACAGGGGCAGGAGCCGAACCCACGACCCGACGAATGGCAAGCAGCTAGCTGTCCAGGCGGTGACGCAAGGCGCGCGCACCCGTTGTGCCTCGTGCCTTACCCGAGCCGCTGAAACTTTGCACTTGACGTTTACAAATAACAAGTGAAGAGCAAGAAGCGCGAGGCGCTAGTCCCTAGTAACGATCCAATCACAGCGCGATAAACACTTGCAGTTGTCACGTGCCGTGACGTCAACGTTCCCGCGTTGCCGGCTTTGTTCAGTTCTACCGTAAACAAAGTTGTGTATCGTGTTTATCGCGTGTTTACGTTGTGTGTGCTTTTTTCGCTGTGATTTGTTTTACTGTGAGTGGTTTAACTTGACTTTCCGAGTGCAAGTAATTGGATAATGTCATAGAAAACGTCACTAGACACACGTCTTTTCTAAGTTCTCAATTTCGTGTCAATAAACGAAGCATATGCTCTGAGCAGGAAGTTCATCCTCGCTTCAAAGTATCGGAAAGACGTTATGTGCAGTGGTTATCAGAAAGAAATAATGCTGCAGATACGTCAATGTCAAAACTTCTTTTTTATTCGCTCGTGAAACAAACTAATCTTATTACACCCACATATGCAGTAGAGGAAATCGCAAAGGAGCAGCGTCACAATGATATAAATGTGCCCCCATTTCACTGTCGTTTTAACTCTATAAAATTGGTATGGTGTGACGTGAAGAATTACTTAAGGAACAATACGTCTTTCACAATAACAGAGGTGGAAAAGCTATTGCATGAAGCTGTTGCCAATGTGGATGCTGCATCTTTTCAAGCACGTTGGAAAACTGGTTCGGGCAGCGCAAACAATGGAAGGGATCATGAACAGTTAATGATTTGTTTGGTGATGACGATTTTGACAGTGTCGACAACAGTGAAGATGAGGGGCTGGTTGTAATTGTACCATTGTCGCCGTAAATTGGTGAGTGAAAAGCATTCTGATTATAAACCGTAGAGAGAAGTTACTAACTTTATTATTGTTTATTTTGTATCCGTCGTGATCTAATGCTTTTTTTCTATACTGCTTTGCTCCGTTATTGAAAGCGTATATATTGTTGTGCTCTGGTCTCCATTAATATGCCGTTAATTAACTGCTGCTCAAGAACGAATTATTATGTGCACTTTTATTGCTCAATAGCTTACATTTACGAGATGCAACTGAAAACCGTTTCGTCTGCTGTGTGTATAGAGGCTAGTGTTGCAACGTCGCCAAAACAGTGTAGCCAACTTAACTCGTCGTAACGCTAAACGTCAAGTACAATGTTTCAGCGGCCCCAAGGTTAATAATTATAAGGTTGGCCAGTAAGCGCTCTGCTCTGCCATTGGCTAGCGCTGTGACGTCACTGTGGGACTGCGCGCTCATAAACGGCCTGCACAAGCTTATTTCGGTACGGCACGGAATGTGCATTTATAATACGTTTTTGACTAAAGAAATTGTTTCTGCCTTAAGTACAAAGTGCTATTCTGCTGTAAAATATTCCATTTAAGAGTGCTGGGTCATATTCTATCGTAGATTTACGCGATACATATCAGTAACATATCAAATCACAAACATATCGACAATTTCTTTAATATGAACAGGAATGTTTCAAACACTTTTTTCCGTGGCAAATTAACACCCCCCCCCCCAAAAAAAAAAAAAAAAAAATAAAAAAAAATGTTCAAATGTTTGTAGAGCTTATGGGACTTAACTACGGGGTCATCAGTCCCTAAACTTACAAACTACTTATGAAGTAGTTACGACTAAGGACGGCACAAATATCCATGCCCGAGGGGGGATTCGAACCCCCGACCGTAGTGGCCGTGCAGACCGTGACTGAAGCGCCTCAGTCTCCTCGGCCACCGCGGCCGGCGCAAATTAAGCAACTCCGACTGTAAATCCCATACATAATCGGTTTCATTGAAATGCCGGGAGCCTATCCGAGAATGTGCAACATTTATATTGTCCTTCCTGTAGCACTTTGAGAGCTACACTTTCTTTAACGTTTCATCTCGAGGAAAAAATGATACTTTATTTCAGTTCCCTTTATGTTCCCGCTGTGAGAATTACAACCCATAATAGCACAGCCTGGCATTGTATAAATAATAACAGAAGTATTTCAAAGAATTACAGCAGAAACGATAGCACGCGCGACAGGCACTCGGGAAATCAATATATGTACTTTCCACTATAAACTTTTTACTTCCAAACTATGAAGCGAAACATATTATTTAACCCTTTCATTCCCAGTGTTGTTCCTCGACGACAACAACGTATTAAAAGCTGGTTTATACCGTATTTTCTGTATCAATCCTTAAAATCGCATTGTTGTTGACGAATAACTTGTTTCTAGTGCGACATTTTGCCGCTTGGTACGGTGTTTAGTCAATTCTGAGGCATTAATCTGTCCGTCTTGAGGGTGGTGTTACGTTGCCGTCTGTACGTGGTTGTAATTAGGAGCATGATTGTGGTTCATGTTATTTTATTTCAGCAGTGAATTGTCTTGTCTTTGGTGCTGAAGCGATGATTATGCTAGCATTATTGATCTGGCAGCGTTAACAATCATCAAAATAACGTCCCAAGTAATAAAATACCTCGATACAAACGTCTGTGTTAACGCATGAAATACATGACATAAGAAAACAACAGATCGATCAAAAATTTTTAAGCACGTAATTTGATGTTTTATTAATATAGAAAACACTGAATTTTAAGTTTTCCAAAGCTCAATTCATAATGTGGTAATGAAAGGTTTAAGCAAATGCAGCAGAAACGGTAACACATACGAGTTAGGAACCAACACCGCATATTGCTTCACTCCCTGGTGTCCCACAGTGACGTCATGCGCAGAACGTCGAAAACGCGTTTCCTACTGCGCATCGCTTACTGCGCCCCCCTGAGCGGCCCGGGTATAGCGTTGTGTGGCAGACAATGCGACCGGCTGCAGCGCGTTAACATGCCACACCAAGTCCAGTCGCACAGCAACGAGAGCTGCTTCAGCACAATCACCGGCACCACTGACGGAGCGAAATCAGAGCACAGTGGACAGCTGACCGACACACTCGGCCGCCGTAAGAAAATAAGGCGCCTGTGCGGATATCTTTTAGTAGTCATGCATTGGCTAAAAGGTTGCAGGCTATATCGCACTTCTGCACACCAGATGTGTCGTCATTGACACTGAAGTGACTTATTTAGGAAAAGGAATACAGGAGCCAACATAAAGGGAAGAAATGCGGTAATCTCGTGCCGTAGCTAGTCACATAGTGAGCGGCTATTGGCTCCACTGCCAGTACAAAAGATCCTAAAAAGGCTCATTGTTAGACTGATGTAAATATGGGACAAATATATCATTAATCGGTACCTGGTGTCTGACGTGTTGAACATTTGACGAGATGTTACTTGAAGATTAAGAGTTATTACGGATTTCACCGTGTCCAGCTGAAATCGTTGCATTAATATTAGAAAATCAACAACTGAAAGGAAGTTGAATCAGGCAATAGGGTATTTTCCTGTGTTAAAAATATGGTTCGAATTGTTGTTGAATGATTATAACATTTAGACAGCATTTTCGCTCATAATTCTTACAAAACATCTATTATTTTTACGTAATTAAAGCTTAAAAATCATCAAATTTCACGATAAGATCACGTGATCGAAAACGCTCCGTTATTGGCTGAAGTACTGGTGACGTCATAGAGCACCTACAGCGTGCCAACTAAGAAGTCGGAGCTATATTATTGTACGCGTTTCCTCCATTTCGCAGCTTTAAGTTCAGTTTTTTCGTGATATAAACGCGTTTACAGTTATTATGCCACAGCAGAAGATGGTTATGTGAAGGCTGACAGCGGAAACCTCCCTAAAGTTGATGAAATTATGGTGTCTTCATTCTTTGAAAACAATCCAAATTTTTACGTGCCAGAAATAAGAAACGTGAAAACTGCATTGTAAGTAACGCATACCTACATTTTAAAGCTATTTATTTCGAGAGATATTTTATGCCATTGGAAAAATGTACCCTATTTGTTGATGTAAGCAGATTTAATCTGAAGTCACCATATTATGCAATAAAGGGTGAAATTTTATCTTCTGTCAAAGCGGCCTTGAGTGATTATGTTGCCAACATCAGCAACACGATAGAAAATCTTTGTCGAGATGTTCAGACCACATAGAATGACTAGATTAGTGTGTCGTACAGACCATGAAGTAAATAAATAATGCTGTTCCTGCTCTATGATTCTTGTCCGGTCAGTTTTTTAACTGCCCTCGTAAATCAAAGGTTTCACGACAAAATATTTCGATGTCACGCGATTGGCTAACGGCGACGTCTCATGATTCTCGCTATTCAGCATCTGTTGCCAACATAGTCACAGGAAGCCGCCGGGATAGTTTGTAAAATTTAACCCAGTAAAGCACGCAGTTAAGGGAGTAATTTTATTTAACTACTTCAATACTGGTGCAAAGTGAAACTTCAAAACCTGTCAAATGCAGCAAAAATGCCTTGTGTATAGTTATACAATATGTCTATAGTCTAGAACAGGTACAGCGGGTTGCGTCGGTGGTGTTTTCATATCGCTCGTAGGTTAGCAACGCACATTTCGCTTAGCCAAATGCATGTCACTTTGACGTAAACATTGCGAGCGAGACACGATGGAATAAACTTATAGCGCCGAAATAACAGCGCTTTTCTGGTTTGTTGTTTTTGTGAGTGAATGTTTGCGATTGTGTGTAAACTTTCTGCCACGCATATCAGTATTTTCCTTACATATTCAAGATTTGGTTTGATATGAATGTGTCCCATGAACCACAGACATTGCCGAGGTGGGGTGGCTTGCGTGCCTCAACGATGCAGATAGCCGTACCGTAGGTGCAACCACAGCGGAGGGGTATCTGTGGAGAGGCCAGACAAACGTGTGGTTCCTGAAGAGGGGCAGCAGCCTTTTCAGTAGTTACAGGGGCAACTGTGGTGTCGCACAAGTACAAAGTGCGCGCCACCTACTTTCGCCGCGCGCCGCCATGCACGCACGGCGCGGCGTTCTCACGACGACAGCCACGAGCGCCCTCTGCGACAATTCCGCTCGTGGCCACCACTGAAGGACATCGTTCACTTCGCACTTCGGACTGACATAGCAACGAGTTAGGACCTTCGTAATCAGATAGGCACCAGTGAAGACTATGCTATTTGTACAGGCACTAGGCAGGCCTCTAACAACTATGTATCAACATTCTGCAGTACTATGTAAAAGTTAAGTATTGTTACATTCTGTGCAAAATATATCTCTTTCTAATTTACTCTAGTGTTTGTAGTTTCTGGCTGCTCCCCTCCGTACCTGCACCGGCGTGCTGTCTTGTTACTGTGTCGGTCTCGTTCCACTCGGCCACCGACACCTACGACGAGGCTGGGACACAAAAGTGGCGACGAGGATGGGATAGAACCTTGGACCAGCCCGCTTACAGCAGCCAGACAGCAGCAGTCTGAGCACGCGAAAATTGCTCCCGCCCACCCACCCTTATTATAAGATTTTTGGGGGAACATATTCTGTTACGTATTTTGTGGACTTTTTTGTTGCAGAGCGTCCTCTTTCATATTGCATTTGTGTTTTGTTATAAGTTACTTGTATGCGCGGCGCCTAATCGGTCAGCATGGCCACTACCCCGAACCCAAACATAATGGAAATTATTCAGTTACAGACGGCGCAAATAACGCAACTCCTCCAGGCGGTGTCCCAGCTCACAGCGCAGGCAGCTAACCAACAACAACAGCCGCCGCTTCAGCAGCCCACACCTGCCGCCGCAACACTTCCTACGTTTCGCCAATACAACGAACGTGAGGAAGAATGGAGTGATTATCTGGCGGAGTTTCAAGAACTCGTCGCGGCTCATCAACTTACAGGTCAGACTGTTAAGCATCTTTTATTGTCTGTGGTGGGCCCCAAAACTTTCGTGTTACTGCAAAAACTATTCCCGCACGCATCTCCTCGTGATGTAGACTTTGAACAAATTGTAGATGCACTGAATGCTCATTATGAGAGAAAAGTTCTTGTAGCCGCTGCACGATACCGATTTTTCAGACTTAAAAAATTACCGCAGCAGTCACACCAAGAGTGGATCACGGAATTGAAGGGCTTAACCCGCCAATGTAAATTTACTTGCTCTTGTGGACTTTCGTATAGTGACGTGATGTTGAGGGATGCGATTACGCAGAATATTCAGGACCCCAGAATTAGAGCAGCAATTCTGAAACAGTCTGACCCCTCATTAGACAGTGTACTGCAGCTTATAGAAGCGCATGATACTTTTGACTTAGCAGATGTAGAAATGCAAAGCCACAGTGTAAATTCAGTGCGCCGTAACGGACGCTTTCCTAGTCGTAGTTCTCATTATAGCACTAGTGATTCTCATATTTCTACCGGCCGTGCAGCACAGACAGTGAACAGTAGCCAGTGTAAAAGTGCGACACAAAGCTCGCCCCGTCGTGTTAGAAACAGTGATTTGAATAACGGGCGCCAACGCTCATTTCAGAAAAATGTACGTAAATCTTGCCCCCAGTGTGTGTCTCGCCACAAGCGTGCTCATTGCCCTAGTCGCAACGCAACCTGTTTTCAATGTGGCAAATCAGGACATGTGCAGTCTATGCGTTTTCAGGTTTCTACGCCGGTGCTGTACAGGGTGTTTGCTGGAAACAAGAAGACATGGTTGCCGGGCACCATTCAGCGCGTGCTCGGTAGCAATATGTATGTTGTACGTTCTTCCACAGGGTCGGAGCTGCGGCGCCACGCAAACCAATTGCGTCTGCATAGGCCGCGCGATCCTGTCTCCGGTTTCTTGATTCCAGACCCAGTTCACCGCCAGGGAGCACAACCACATCGTTCGTCCCCGGACTACGAGATCGTCCCGATGGAGATCGACGCGACGCCGCCGCAGATGACAGCGTCACCGAGAGGGACTCCGGGACCGTGCGTGCCGCCCCAGCTTGGGCCACGCACCTCAGAAGAAGATGACCTGCTCCCTCTGGGCGGGGGCGGGCGCCCTTCCCCAGGTTTCGGCGGGTTCCCTGGAGGATCTCAAGGCGGATGCCGGGGCGCGGACGGCGTCTCGATCCCGGCCTCAGCTACGACGCCCGTCCCACCAGTAACGCCCCCGCCCAGGCCCTCCTCCCAGTGCCGTCGCCGTGGCCCTCAGCCCTACGCCACGACGGCGCGGCGGTTTGGGGGGGACGGGTGTGGTGTCGCACAAGTACAAAGTGCGCGCCACCTACTTTCGCCGCGCGCCGCCATGCACGCACGGCGCGGCGTTCTCACGACGACAGCCACGAGCGCCCTCTGCGACAACTCCGCTCGTGGCCACCACTGAAGGACATCGTTCGCTTCGCACTTCGGACTGACATAGCAACGAGTTAGGACCTTCGTAATCAGATAGGCACCAGTGAAGACTTTGCTATTTGTACAGGCACTAGGCAGGCCTCTAACAACTATGTATCAACATTCTGCAGTACTATGTAAAAGTTAAGTATTGTTACATTCTGTGCAAAATATATCTCTTTCTAATTTACTCTAGTGTTTGTAGTTTCTGGCTGCTCCCCTCCGTACCTGCACCGGCGTGCTGTCTTGTTACTGTGTCGGTCTCGTTCCACTCGGCCACCGACACCTACGACGAGGCTGGGACACAAAAGCGGCGACGAAGTTGGGACACAAAAGCAACAGTCTGGATGATTGACTGAGCTGGCCTTGTAACATCAGCTAATGTGGCTTTGCCACACAGCTACTGCGAACGGCTGAAAGCAAGGGGAAACTACAGCCGTTACCTTTCCCGAGGACATGCAGCTCTACTGTATGAACATATGATGATGGCATCCTCTCGGGTAAAATATTCCGGAGGTAAAATAGTCCCCCATTCGGATCTCCGGGTGGGGACTACTCAGGAGGATGTGATCATCAGGAAAGACAGTACTGGCATTCTACGGGACGGAGCGTGGAATGTTAGATCCCTTAATAGAGTAGGAAAATTAGAAAATTTAAAAAGGGAAATGGATAGGTTGAAGTTAGATATAGTGGGGATTAGTGAAGTTCGGTGGCAGGATGAACAGGATTTCTGGTCAGGTGAGTACAGAATTATAAATACAAAATCAATTGGGGGTATCACAGGAGTAGGATTGATAATGAATAAGAAAACAGGAATGCGGGTAAACTACTATGAGCAGCACAGTGATCGCATTATCATTGTCAAGATAGATACGAAGCCAACACCGACAACAGTAGTACAGGTTTATATGCCAACTAGCTCTGCCGATGATGAGGAAATCGAAGAAATATATGAGGAGCTAAAGGAAATTATTCAGACAATTAAGGGAGAGGAAAACTTAATTGTTATGGGAGACTGGAATTCGGTAGTAGGACAAGGAAGGGAAGGGAAGATAGTAGGAGAATATGGTCTGGGCAAAAGGAATGAAATAGGGAGCCGCCTGGTAGAATTTTGCACGGAACATAATTTAGTTATAACAAACACCTGGTTCAAGAATCACAAAAGAAGGTTGTATACGTGGAAGAGACCAGGAGACACCGGGAGATACCAGATAGATTTTATAATGGTAAGACATAGATTTCGGAACCAGCTTCTACAGTGTAAGACATACCCAGGGGCAGATATATACTCTGACCATAACTTGTTGGTTATGAACTGTCGGCTGAAACTAAAGAAACTACAAAAAGGTAGGAAAATAAGGAGATGGGACCTGGATAAATTGAAGGAACATGAGGTTCTTAAGAATTTCAGAGGGAGCTTTAGGCAACAATTGACAGAAACGAGGGAAAATAAAACAGTAGAGGAGGAATGGGTAAAACTGAAAGATGAAATAGTGAAAGTAGCAGAGGACAAAATAGGTAGGAAGGCAAGACCTACAAAAAATCCTTGGATATCACAGGAGATACTAAATTTAATCGATGAAAGGATACGATATAAAAATGCAGTAAATGAAACAGGCAAAATGGAGTACAGACGACTAAGAAATGAGATTGACAGGAAGTGCAAAATGGCTAAGCAGGAGTGGCTAGAAGGCAAATGCAAGGATGTAGAAGAATGTATAAATAGGGGAAAAATAGATACTGCTTACAGGAAAATAAAAGAAACATTTGGGGGACAAGAAAAGCAACACTACTAATATCAATAACTCAGATGGGAAACCAGTTCTCAGCAAAGAAGGGAAAGCTGAAAAGTGGAAAGAGTATATAGAGGGGCTCTACAAAGGAAATGAACTCAGAGACAATATTGTAGGAAGGGAGGAGGATGTAGATGAAGATGAAATAGGAGATACTGTACTGAGAGAAGAATTTGACAGAGCCCTGAAAGACCTAAGTCGAAACAAGGCCCCTGGAGTAGATGATATTCCCTCAGAGCTACTGAAGTCTCTGGGAGAACCAGCCATGACAAACCTGTTTCACCAAGTGTGTAAGATATATGAAACAGGTGAAGTACCCTCAGACTTCAAGAAAAATGTTATAATCCCCATTCCAAAGAAAGCAGGTGCAGACAAGTGTGAAAACTACAGAACCATCAGTTTAATAAGTCATGGTTGCAAAATATTAACACGAATTATATACAGACGGATGGAAAAGCTGGTAGAAGCCGACCTCGGGGAAGATCAGTTTGGGTTCAGGAGAAATGTAGGAACTCGGGAGGCAATACTTACTTTACGGCTTATCCTAGAATATAGATTAAGAAAAGGCAAACCTACATTTCTAGCTTTTGTAGATTTGGAGAAGGCTTTTGACAATGTTGATTGGAATAAACTCTTTAAAGTTCTGAAGCAAGCAGGAGTAAAATATAGGGAGCGTAAGGTTATTTACAACTTGTACAAAAACCAGAGAGCGGTTGTCAGAGTTGAAGGGCATGAAAGGGATGCAGTGGTTGGGAAGGGAGTGAGACAGGGTTGTAGCCTTTCTCCAATGTTATTCAATTTGTACATTGAACGAGCTATAAAGGAAAGCAAGGAGAAATTTGGTGAAGGAATAAAAGTTCAGGGGGAAGAATTAAAAACATTGCGTTTTGCCGACGACATAGTAATTCTGTCAGATACAGCAAAGGACCTGGAAGAGCAATTGAACGGAATGGACAGTGTGCTGAAAGGTGCATATAAGATGAACATTAACAAGAGCAAAACTAGGGTAATGGAGTGCAGTGTAAGAAAATCAGGTGATGCTGAAGGTATTAGATTGGGAAACGAAGCAATAAAGGAGGTAGATGAGTTTTGTTACTTGGGCAGTAAAATAACAAATGATGGTCGCAGTACAGAGGATATAAAATGCAGAATGGCAATGGGTAGAAAAGCGTTTTTGAAAAAGAGAAATTTGTTAACATCGAATATTGATTTAAGCCTAAGGAAGTCCTTTCTGAGGGCATTTGTATGGAGTGTTGCCTTGTATGGGAGTGAGACATGGACGATAAACAGTGCGGACAGGAAGAGAATTGAGGCTTTTGAAATATGGTGCTACAGAAGAATGCTGAAGATTAGGTGGGTGGATCGCGTAACTAATGAGGAGGTACTGAACAGAATTGGGGAGAAAAGAAATTTCTGGCATACCTTGACTAAAAGAAGGGATAGATTGGTGGGACACATTCTTAGACATCAAGGAATTGTGAATTTAGCTTTAGAGGGAAGTGTGTGGGGTAAAAATCGCAGAGGAAGACCAAGAGATGGATACAGTAAGCAGATTCAGACAGATGTAGGTTGCCGTTCTTATGTAGAGATGAAGAGGCTTGCTCAGGATAGGGTATTGTGGAGAGCTGCATCAAACCAGTCTCCGGACTGAAGACCACAACAACAACATGAATGTGTCACTACTTTTGACACTACAAACTAATCCATTTACGTTTACTCGTCCACATACGAAGCTCCATGCTTTAATTTTTACAAAACGCTAATCAGTTGAAACGTTATTTACTTGCAATGAAAATTGCCTGGTAGAGCCCTGTGCAGAAGAAAAAGCTTACATTATTTTATTTGCGTCTAGTAAAACTTTTATATTCCATCATATTTTTTGTCGAAACAGTGTGTCCTGCTGCCTTACTCAGTGGACATAGGTATTTGTTTATCTTACGAGAGCAGCAGCAGCAGCAGCAGCAGCGTGGTGTAAGACGTCACAGGCATCACGTGACTCAAACGTAGCGTTTTAGCGGGCTTTCAAATTATTTGAATTTCATTTCTTTTTTTAAAAAGAAATACTGAAATCCACAATGTAAAAAAGCATGTTCGGACCGTAATAAGACATAATTAACAATTTAAAATGATTTCCAGAAAACAATCAAATACCCTATTGCAGCTGCAGTAGAGTATAGTGAGGACAAGAAGATATAAAATAACCGTCCAGCAGTAGGTGTATCCAAGTCATGAGTTCCTGTCATTTCTGTCGTAACAATGCCTTCGCCTCGCGGAAGTAGCTGAGCGGTCTGGAGCGCCACATTGCGTTATCGCGCAACCTCTATGTTGGAGGTTCGAATCGTCCCTCAGGCATGGATGTTTCTGTTGTCTTTAGTATAAGTTAGTTCATAAGTAGTTTGTATGTTCAGGGACTGATGACCCCGCCGTTACGTCCCATAAGATTCACAAACATTTTTGTACAATGCCTTCTACCAGGCAACAGACTGCCCAAGGCAAACGCAATAGTAGCCCATCAGACCACTTTACTGCCACGCAAGAGCAGCTAGCTCGCTTAATTTTACGTAATTCACATCTAGAGACCAACCTCCTTCAATTAAGAGCATCCCATGTAAAACTTGATGCAGAATTGCAAGCCACATAGGAATCGCCACCCCCTGGAAAAAAGATGTGATAGAACAGGAGCTGCTACCCCCTATCAGTGTACCACAAAGGACGACAGCAGCCCAAACTGACATCCCTGTCTGGGACACCCAAAAAAGCGTCACAGATACAGAAAGCAGCCTGGGTGTTCTTTTAGACAAAATCGAAGACCGTGCACTCCAACAGTGGTATGTGTCACCACTACCCCCACCCCCATAATTAACCAGTAGTTTTACTATATTGTCGTTTATACCTGCATTTATGGGAAAACCTGAAGAGAACATGAAAACGTTCCTTGAAGTAATTAAATATGTGGGTTAGTTCTGCGTGTGACTAGAGGAATTTTTACTCCTTGTCACTCGCATGAAGTTGGAGGACGCATCTAAGTCATATGTTGAGTCAGTTGATTCACTTAGAAATGCTTCTTTCGACACACTTGCACACGGGTTGGTAGAGTGTTTCGCAGATAAAACATCAGCGCTGACTTCGCAGCATCAGCACCGTCAGCACCGGCCTCTCGGCTCTGGCCGTGAAAAACGACTCAAAATTACCATGACCGTAACGGAATTAATAACAATAAATTCGCGCCGTATACCGGTATTTGCATCACCAGAACTTCCATATGTGTGCTCTATGGACATGAGACTCTTCGGGCACAATGTGATGGATCGTTTGACAATTACTGGCATATTCAGCACAGTAGCACAGTAAAAGTGAAGTCAACAGAGGGTCAAAAGCACGTGCAAAGCGATTTAGACAAAATTTATACATGGTGCGAAAATTGGTAATTGACACTAAATAAAGAAAAGTGTGAAGTAATACACGTGACCACTAAAAGAAATCTGCTGAACTTCAATTACGCGATAAATCAGTCAAACCTTAAGGTCGTGAATTCTACCAAATACCTAGGAGTTACAATTATGAACAACTTAGACTGGAGAGAACACATAGAAAATATTGTGGGGAAGGGGAACCAAAGGTTACGTTTCATTGGCAGAACGCTTCGAAGATGCACCAGCTACACCAAAGAGACTGCCTACATTAAACTTGTGCGTCCTCTCCTGGAGTACTGTTGCCCCTTGTGGGACCCTCACCAGGCGGGACTGACGGAAGACATTTGAGAAGGTTCAGAGAATGGCAGCTCGTTTTGTTTTATCACGTTACGGGGGAGAAAGCGTCACGGAAATATTGCACGAATTGGGGTGGAAATCTTTAAAAGTAAGACGTTATTCATTGCGGCGTGATCTGTTTGCGAAGTTTCAATCACCGACTGTTACTTATGAATGTGAAAATATTTTGCTAGCACCCACCTACTTAGGGAGACATGACCATCTCCATAAAATAAGAGAAATCAGATCGAAAACGGAACGATTTAGGTGATCTTTCTTCCCGCGTGCTATTAGAGAATGGAACGGTAGAGAAAAGTTATGAAAGTGGTTAATGAACCTTTTGCCAGGCACTTAAAGGTGATTTGCAGAGTACCTATGTAGATGTAGATGAAAAGCAATCAGCATTATTTACTTGTCGTATATTTAATTTAGTGTGTCAATGTATTGCAGAATTTGCCAGTAATTTACATAAATATTGTGTAACATAAGCGGTTAAGCTCGTGAACAATGCTTTGTCAATCTACTTATTTCAGATTTTTGCAATACTAATTAACAATCTATTTATGTATATCAGTACTGTTATATTAGTAAGGAACGAGTTTGAAATGGTCAATTTTTAGTTAAAGTTATATCTCTTGTTAAGATATATACAACTTTGGAAGGGATGTCTATCGGCCAGTGTGGAAGCGGCCAACGGATATAACTGGGGTCTTAGAGAGGGGGGGGGGGGGTGGAAGAGTGTGTGTTTGGCAGATTGGAGGTGATCGAAGGATTGCGCGGAAAAGAGGACTCCATGCGTAGTCCTGTGAGAAGGAGCCTCGTGGATGATAGGGGTTATTCGATCGGAGAGTGTTAGGTTTCGCATAACAACGGCCGTTTCTCGCGACTCGAAATTTCGCTTGAACAAGTGAACGCCAGTGCAGGTGATATGTGTTTTACGTTTTTACAAAAGAACTTACGAATTTAGAAATGGTCTTCGTGAAACTTCAATTATTTTGATCTGTTGACAGTTTCTTGCTGCGTGCTCGAGAAATAAGCAGAGTTTCTGTGTATCTTTAGGCTACAATTATGTAATTCAGGGAATGTGCTTCCAATTTCTTATCGCAGACAATGCAACTGTTTAACTGTTTTATTCAATGTATGATTAATATTTCATTTGGCGATTTCCAATATGGAACCAATTTGATTGAATAAACTTTACCGAACTAAATCTTTGACTTTGCTTACATCATTTGGAAACGTTCAAATAAAACGATTCTTAACAATACAGCAGTTATTGTATGTAATATGTCTTATGTGATTCGCAACCTAGAGTCTATGCATAGAGTGTTTTTAACTACATGATCACAGGTACAAGATAATGCATGCAACAAAGGTAGTTGCTGGGGCATGAAAGCAGACATGCACGGTTCAACTCCAAGATAACATCGAGCCAAACTCCTAAATCACTTCCGTACATAGCCCAGTACGTAGGTTCTTTCAGCGTATTAATCTTAATGTATTAATGTTAGCTGTGATAAATGCGGCGTACGAAAAGTCTCAGATGGTGGACTCGAACCTCTGACAGGAGTGACTGTACAACTGTAACATGGCACTCCAGACGACTAGAACATTCTCGCACTGCCACTCTATAAGACTGAATTATATTTCTGTTTCTGTTATGTGGTATCTGGGATACAAAGTGTCCTGAAAACTGTATGAAAATTCCTGAATAAGCTCAAATAAATATACAGGGTGTAATCTGGATGATTTTAGTGCGTTTCTAATACTGTCACTTTCATGAGCTTTTTATGTGCATTAGTTCACAAGTCTTATAATGGTAGCATGTCAGGGTTATTGTTTTTAGTCTTTCGATAACTTTTACTTTTTAATGCAGTCGGTGCACTGACTCAGTCACGTTTTGTCTGGTGTTCGGGGTACACTGTGTGGCAATAGCATTATGGATACACAGCCTTCTTGACACTGTGGCTCATACGTACATTTCTTCCTCTTTTCGTAATATTCACTCCCATATTATGTATGACTTATCAGCTCTGTGCAAACGTATTTCCTTAATCCACCAGCCAATCTTTCAGTCACAAAAAATATGCTGCACACGATTCATTATGGCTAGTTTTTACTGGGGGCATGTTTCTATTTATTCTTACCAGGTTCGATAAAGTTTTGCTTAGTAGTTTGATCCTCGTACATAATTCACTAACGAATCACTAATGCAGTATTTAACTATGGGCGTGTTCTTATCCGTCCATTTCTCATCTGCAGAATCTATACAGTTGTTCTTTGTAATGCTCTCATGATATATAAAGGCTATGGATATATTTGGTCACTCGTCATGCTTGTAAATGATTGTTGTTACGGAGAGGATAGCATCTAGCACTTTATTACCATCTGGTTTGGTAAAGTACTTAGAAGAATGCAGCCCTCATTCGTTGTGCGTGCATGTAATCCTGGGCTTGAACAGGAAAGAGATTAAACTCATGGGCGACTGATGACAGGCCATGGGAATTTAAAAAACACCTACATACAATGGACAGAACGGAAGAGGATCCTAAATGTAGGATCTGTGATGATGGTTAAAAAATTGCATCACAAGTCATCTGCGAATGCATTGCATAGGAGAACAAGCGGCACAGAACATTTGAAACAGCCAGGCCCGAAAAAATTGTGTATATTAAAGAACTGGTAAAGGGACTTCTAGCAATATTTAAGGGCACTTGTTGTCTTTAATAGATATACAGGAGACAATAATGAACCAGAAAAGGGACTCCTAGCACTGCTTACGAGCACTGGTTAGCTTTAATAGATATACAGGGAGCGATACCACACAATAAACTCAGTTTCAGTGTGGGCAGTGGCCGGTTGAACCAAAACTGTTTTAAAATCAAATCAACTGGTGCTGCTGTGATGACATCAAATGCATTATCATCATCAATCACACCAGCTCCAGGTAAGGAAAATAAAAGCAGTAGAAAATCCCGCCCCTCTCCACTGTCTAAATCCTCTAACGCCTCACACCAAAATGATCCCTTGCAACCCACTTTGTTCACACAAAACGCCTTTCAAGACACCAACAAGCCTTCACAACAGACCCATACACCAGAACTTGCGGACTAAACTCCCATCCCATCACCCACATCTCCAGATACATATTCTTTCTTCACACATTCTGATTTTAAAATTCTCAGTCCTAAAATACTATCGCCTGAAATAAAAAAAATTATCTTCCCAAGCTCAACATACAAGGTCTAATACCATATAAAGACGTCATAAGCATCAAGTTCTCTGATTCCAATTTCCAAACTCAACTGTTGCACGAACTGCCTGCAATAACATCTACTCCTCTTGCTTTCTTGAAGCCACTCAGCCCACAATATTCCAAATAACTCCAGCCTCACTAGCGTCCGCTGATTCTCACTGCTCTGATGAAGGAGACTGACCCCATGATTACAGTGGAAGAGGCCGAGCAATAGATCAATTCCATTGTTTAACCCCAATCCGAACAACCCTCTGTATTCACTACCACTCTGGAGCCACCTTCCTAGTCCATATATTTTCAGAAGGCCCATCCACCACAGATCACTTACTGCAGAATGGAGTGGACATCTACCATTGTAAACCGAATCGAAAGCCCAAGCCTATCGTTACCACGACTATCCTACGTAGAATGATCATCCCACTCTGCAATGCAAAACACTGCCCACCTGTGCCCACTGCATGGTAGCCGCCCATACAAACAATGTCCTGGCCTTCAGTGCTCACCTGTCGGTAAGACCTACAAACAATTCCAACGTACTTAGTTCTACAAGTGCATTGCAAAACCTCTTTTGTCAAATCCTGTATTGACTGTCCAAAATCGCCCTATCAACACTCCACTTTATCGAAATAACTCCCTGCATCCAGCTCCCAAAGCTGAAAATGTGTCATCGCCTCACACCTCCAAATCATTAATCAATTTCGGCGCCCACATATCCTTTCTCAATCCACCACAGCTGCCCGCATATTTTCCATTTAAATATCACCGCCATATGTTCCCAGAAAAATTCCCACTTCCTGTTCTCCCGAGTAGATTCCGTCATCTAATACATCCCCATTCTCACCCGAGGAGCTCGTTCCATCCAACACCGAATAATAATCACAGCCGACAACGTTTCACACCCTCCAAATCCTCATTGTCAGCCCTCTTTCATCATCAGCCTCTACCAGTGTCTCATCCATACCACCATATCTAGAGCCAATCATCAAAAAGACGCCAACAACTTCACTTTTCACAAACCAGGACCTTCAAGAAGATCGCTGAACAATTCTGACTCCACCAAATTAACAGCATTTCAAAATCTGTCAATACAAAAATACTTATACAACACTTCTAACTTGTTCATTCAAACATGTTAATAATGTCACAACTTTAGGCTGCTCCCAGTCCACCCCGTAAGGGCGAATGAAATGACAATAACATAGAAATAAACGTCTTTAGGTACACAGATAAATCTGCTAAATGAAGACTTTTTTGAAAGTAAACCAACCATAGTTGTCAATATCACAACGAATAGAATAGTCGATATTAGATTTTACATGGATTTTAGAAGATGTCGCCGATTTTTGAATTACAAGAATTCTTAAAAAGAATTTGACCACTCTCTGAAATTGAAAATGTGAAGTTTCGGCAATACTGGGGTGGATGTACGTGAAACAATCTTTGAATTTCCCATGATTGGACACTAGTTTTCAATATCTCAGATATATATGTACCAGAACGAAATGTGACCAAAAGTGAATGCGGAAATTCTCTGGCAACCATATTAAATGATGTTATCACAGCGCATGTAGCCGCCATCTTGAAGTTTGCTTCATGCACACCAGTAGGTATGTTACAGAACTTCTGGATAGAAATTTGGAGCTTCTGGACAGAATTTGATCTTGACCTTTGACCGTATAGCTGCCTACCTGCAAGCGCCATACACAATATGGCAGACACAATAAACAATATGGCGAAAAAAACAACAAGATAGCGGACATAAACAACAAGATGGCGAACACAAACAACAAGAAGGCGGACACGAACAATATGGCGAACACAACCAATATGGCGGACAGAAACAACAAGATTGCGGACAAAAACAAAAATTTACGGACATATACGGGAAGATCATTAATACACACACAAACACACACACACACACACACACACACACACACACACACATATATATATATATATATATATATATATATATATATATATATATATATATATATATATAAATTTTCTTCTGTTATGACAGATTCCAAGTTCGTAAGATGACATTGCATTCCCTCAACTAGTACATTTGAAAAACAACCTCTGATTTCAAGCAATAAGTGAAGCTTCTTGAAGTTCTTGTTCAATATCATTTATTTTATTATTGTGAGCTGTATTACCAGCTCACTTGGGCAATCGTTCCACCAGTTCATTCGGATCATTCCGATGCACATACACTACTGGGAATTAAAATTGCTTCACCAAGAATTGCAGATGATAAATGGGTATTCATTCGACAAATATATTATACTAGAACTGACATGTGATTACATTTACAGGTTGGGTGCATATATCCTGAGAAACCAGTACTCAGAACAACCTCTGGCCATAATAACGGCCTTGATACGCCTGGGCATTGTATCAAACAGAGCTTGGATGGCGTGTACAGGTACAGATGGTCATGCTGCTTCAACATGATACCACAGTTCATCAAGAGTAGTGACTGGCATATTGTGACGAGCCAGATGCTCGGCCACCATTGACCAGACGTTTCCAATTGGTGAAAGATCTGGAGAATGTGCTTGCCAGGGCAGCAGTCGAACATATTCCGTATCCATAACGATCCGTACAGGATCTGCAACATGCGATCCTGCATTACTCCACTGAAATGTAGGGTTTTGTAGAGATCGAATGAAGGGTAGAACCATGGGTCGTAACACATTTGAAATGTAATGGCCACTGTTCAAAGTGCCTTTGATGCGAACAAGAGGTGACCGAGACGTGTAACCAATGGCATCCCATAACTTCACGCCAAGTGATACGCCAGTATGGCGATGACAAATACACGCTTCCAATGTGCGTTCACCGCAATGTCACCAAACTCGGATGCGACCATCATGATGGTGTAAACAGAACATAGATTCATTCGAAAATATGACGATTTGCTGTTCGTGCACCCAGGTTCGTCGATGCGTACACCATCGCAGGAGCTCCTCTCTGTGATACAGCATCAAGGGTAACCGTTGCCATGGTCTCCGAGCTGATAGTCCATGCTGCTGAAAACATCACCGAACAGTTGGTGCAAATGGTTGTTGTCTTGCAAACGTCACCATCTGTTGACTTATGCATCGAGACGTGGCTGCACGATCCGTTATAGCCATGCAAATAAGATGCCTGTCATCTTGACTGTTAGTGATACGAGGCTGTTGGGATCCAGCACGGCGTTCCGTATTGCCCTTCTGAACCCACCGATTCCATATTCTGCTAACAGTCATTGGATCCCGACCAAAGCGAGCAGCAATGTGGCGATAAAATAAACCGCAATCCCCAAAGGCTACAATCCGACCTTTATCAAAGTCCTTACACGAGGAATTACAACAACTTTTCATCAGGCAACGCTGGTAAACTGCTGTTTTTGTATCAGAAATCGGTTGGAAACCTTCCTCATGTCAGCACGTTGTAGGTGTCGCCACCGGTGCCAACCTAGTGTGAATGCTCTGAAAAGCTAATCATTTGCATATCACAGCATCTTCTTGCTGTCGGTAGGCTCGCGTCTGTAGGCCGTCATTTTCGTTGTGTAGCAAATTTAATGGCCAGGAGTGTAACTCACATGTTCAGTATTAGTTTTCCAATCTTTAACTATGAGATCATTTTCGTTCTCAACATATCCGTCCAGCCCCATTCCTTCTTTAGCCAACACAACTTCTTTATATAACAAGGGGCAAATTATGTTAGTATATTTGTAAACGTCGTTGACGTTTTTGGTCTGTGGGAACCAGTCTTCCTTCATTCTTGTCAGCAATATCATCATTATTCCCTCCTCCGTCTTCCTCCAAATCTTCTTCTTCTTGTTCTTCTTTTGCAACTAGACCTGTGTCATCTGATTTTATGAGTGCACGTTTCTCATCAATGTCTTCAATTTCATTCTTTCTATCGACTACTCCAAGCTTGAACTGGTGGGTCTCTTGAATCAATCTCTAAAGCTGTTGAATTACTGGTTTCATTACTTTGTTCAGTACACACTCAGCTTCTGCCTCACATGTTTGTAATAATGCAAATTTCTTGTGCATGCACACACACACTGCACAATGCAACTCCTATACGTTAATACAAATATACTTATGAAAATTACAGCGATAACGTCCATTATATAAATCATCATCTTTACTTATAACTAGGATATTATGCACGTTAGCACTACATATCTCTTTACACAAATCAATGAATGCATTAAATGTCACATCACGATTGACGTGATCACTGTAAACATGTCGCATATTATGTTCATCTTGTTTGAATATAACAATAAAATTAGCATGATCTCTAATTAACTGTTTTGGAATTTTGCTGTAAGTCTGACACAATAAACCGCAATCCCCAAAGGCTACAATCCGACCTTTATCAAAGTCCTTACACGAGGAATTACAACAACTTTTCATCAGGCAACGCTGGTAAACTGCTGTTTTTGTATCAGAAATCGGTTGGAAACCTTCCTCATGTCAGCACGTTGTAGGTGTCGCCACCGGTGCCAACCTAGTGTGAATGCTCTGAAAAGCTAATCATTTGCATATCACAGCATCTTCTTGCTGTCGGTTACATTTCGCGTCTGTAGGCCGTCATTTTCGTTGTGTAGCAAATTTAATGGCCAGGAGTGTAACTCACATGTTCAGTATTAGTTTTCCAATCTTTAACTATGAGATCATTTTCGTTCTCAACATATCCGTCCAGCCCCATTCCTTCTTTAGCCAACACAACTTCTTTATATAACAAGGGGCAAATTATGTTAGTATATTTGTAAACGTCGTTGACGTTTTTGGTCTGTGGGAACCAGTCTTCCTTCATTCTTGTCAGCAATATCATCATTATTCCCTCCTCCGTCTTCCTCCAAATCTTCTTCTTCTTGTTCTTCTTTTGCAACTAGAGCTGTGTCATCTGATTTTATGAGTGCACGTTTCTCATCAATGTCTTCAATTTCATTCTTTCTATCGACTACTCCAAGCTTGAACTGGTGGGTCTCTTGAATCAATCTCTAAAGCTGTTGAATTACTGGTTTCATTACTTTGTTCAGTACACACTCAGCTTCTGCCTCACATGTTTGTAATAATGCAAATTTCTTGTGCATGCACACACACACTGCACAATGCAACTCCTATACGTTAATACAAATATACTTATGAAAATTACAGCGATAACGTCCATTATATAAATCATCATCTTTACTTATAACTAGGATATTATGCACGTTAGCACTACATATCTCTTTACACAACTCAATGAATGCATTAAATGTCACATCACGATTGACGTGATCACTGTAAACATGTCGCATATTATGTTCATCTTGTTTGAATATAACAATAAAATTAGCATGATCTCTAATTAACTGTTTTGGAATTTTGCTGTAAGTCTGACATAAGTAAAAACAGTCTACGCCATAATGGTGATTCATTGGAAAGTATGATGTCATATTATACTGTTTATCGCCAACAATTTCATCAAAAATTAAAATGGACTGAGGCAGTGCTTTATCCGGCGGTATTACTTCATCTTTACTTGTGAATGGGAAATATCCAACATTTCCAACGCTGTCAATCTCTTGAGGTAGAACTTTGTATTTATATTGCTTCAAAGATTTGGAGAATACATAAACGTTCTTAAATGAGAGACCATTAACATGCAGAAGAAGAATAATTATCACATTCGTTTTTCCACAGTTTGAAGGGCTAGATATAATACTTCTAATTGTATCTGGAAACAGATCTCCATGTTTGCGACTCTGTGCTGCTGTTGTCCCATCATTATCTTCAGTATTAGGAACAATGTGAAGTTGGTGTGCGTGCTTTTTGAAGTTAACTAGTGAGTCTTCTATCAGAAGAGTAACGGTATTCATTTGTCCGTAGTTGCCCGAAGGAAGCGTGGTGGATCACTTCGTAATACAAAATCACTCGCCTACTACATATACCTGGTTACTTTATTGTGGACCGAGCACAAAGTTAATAAAACGACTGCAACGAGGTGACATTGGAATCAATAAACTAGACTCAGCTTGCAAAGAACAAGATAGTGCATATGCAAAACACCCAAACAGTTTGTCTGACAGGCATACAGTGCACTTAATTCTAGCAGATAAAGCAGTACAAGGAATAAAGGCCTCAGCTGCTAATCTCAGTGAAAAAATAGCCGCCCTAGCGGTGGCTGGTGCAATTAAGGCCAAAGTCAAACTTGGTATAGGTATTAATAAAAAGAAGAATATGAATCAGAAGTAGAAGAGTATGAAGAGGAATAAAAAGATTGGAGGTAATGAGATAAAAGGATTAATTAAAACATATTCACTCTGGTCTTAAGTCAATGAAACCTGGCACTAATTTCTGGGGACCAGTGAAAGCGGTTCATAAAATTGCTGCGGATGCAGCTCCAAAAGCAAAAAAACTACTATTAAAGAACGCATATTACCACTTGCCCCTCATTCCAATTTTCCCAGCTTTATCAGCACATGGTGGACTGGCAGGAGGTGCAGCAGGCATTGTCAAAGCAGTTGTAGATGCAAAAAATGCTCGGAAAGGGCTGTCGGAGTTGCAACGACATAACCAAACTATGGAGGCCATAGCGATTCGCTAAGGCAACGAGCTGTATTTATGGCTTTATAGGAAGAATGGTTTCGAGCTATATGTGGGCATCAACATGATACCACGTTTTCAATTGGTGAGAGATCTGGAGAATGTGCTTGCCAGGGCAGCAGCCGAACATTTTCCATATCCAGAATGGCCAGTAAAGGGCTTGCAACATGCGGCCGTGCATTATCCTGTTGAAATATGGGGTTTCGCAGGGATGGAATGAAGGGTAGAGCCACGGGTCATAACACATCTGAAATGTAACGGACACAGTTCAAAATGCCATTGATGTGAACAAGAGGTGACCAAGACGTGTAACCATTGGCACCTCATACCATCACGCTGGGTGATACGCCAGTAGGGTGATGACGAATACCTGCTTCCAATGTGCGTTCAGCATGATGTCATCAAACATGAATGCGACCATCATGATGCTGTAAACAGAACCTGGATGCATTCGAAAAAATGACGTTTTGCCATTCGTGCACGCATATTCGTCATTACGTACACTATTGCAGGCGCTCCTGTCAGTGTCAAGGGTAACCACAGCCACGGTCTCCGGGCTGATAGTCCAAGCTGCTGCAACTGTTCACACAGATGGCTGTTGTCTTGCAAACGTCCCCATATGTTGCCTCAGGGATCGAGACATGGATGCACGATCCGTTACAGGCATGCGGATAAGATGTCTGTCTTGCCTCATAATACACAGACTGAAATTTGCTATACATGGAATATGCTAGCGTCGTTTTCTTCGTGGTAAAGTTAACCGAGTAGTTCTCGCAGGGATATTTTGATTAGTTCTGTTGTATCTCTAACTTCGTCAAATCTATGGCGTCGAATATGCAGCAATCAGCGTTCATGGCTTTCCTGCCTGTTTGAAATGCAATAATTACGCATCTAGCGGTTTCGAGACCCGGCTTGCTCTTTACTTGCCACGTCCAGTTATCAAGTTCCGGCGCAATGCATTCAGTTATTTCCCAGTGACGGAATGCCCAATTCAGCCTTAGAAAATGTTTTGCGATTTTTATTCAAGATTTTTTTCTCTTTTTCAGGCACCTGAATTTCAGGTATATCCCAGTAAATATTATCAATCACAATTTTGGACTTGGCCTCGACAGCATCTGAGATAATGCTATTTGCATCATATGCACTACAAACCAACACAAGTTCATGTTTAGCGTTTAAAATAATCTTCCTGTAATCCTCAGCGAAGCCTAATCCCATGCTCAGTGGAATGCAGAAGCTGAAACTCCCATTGGGGTCAACAAATTCTTTTAGTTCCTCTTTCTTCCCCCACCCTACATTTTGCAATATTTGAACTTCACTTGGTGTGAATGAGGTGTACACATCCATCAGCGTTACATTTCCAGGATTGCGCACATCTATTATTTGCTTGTTATTTAAATGATATTGAATTATAGAAACAAGTGAAGCATACGTTTTTTGTTTAAATGAATATCAGTAACCATTCCCAATCCATGCCCTTTAGTAGACGACCGTGAATATAAACATGGCTCTCAGAAAGCAACAGGTACGATTCTTTATCGTTTATCGCCATTGATATTCTATCATTGCAAGCAATACTTGATCGACTGTACGGTTGGTATTTACGATATTGAAATCGGGTAACGGAGTTATCGGCGTGAAACTTATGTTTTTTTTTTTTTTTTTTTTTTTTTGTATAGCTTATGGGACTTAACTACGGGGTCATCAGTCCCTAAACTTACAAACTACTTATGAACTAGCTAATACTAAGGACGGCACAAATATCCATGCCCGAGGGGGGATTCAAACCCCCGACCGTAGTGGCCGTGCAGACCGTGACTGGAGCGGCTCAGTCACCTCGGCCACCGCGGCCGGCGAAACTTATCTCTCACACTCACTAAATAAGACATAGTCTTCCTTATATCTAGTAGCAGTTTTTGAATGAGATTTCTCGGGGAGTGACATTGGTATTTACAGCACACTATAGCCCACTTTCGATAGCAGTTCTCGATTTATGGAGTAAACACTTTTTTACACACCTGGCCATTAAAATTGCTACACCTCGAAGATGGCGTGCTACAGACGCTAAATTTAAACGACAGGAAGAAGGTGCTGTGATACCCAAATGATTAGCTTTCCAGAGCGTTCACACAAGGTTGTGCGCCGGCGGCGACACCTACAACGTGCTGACACGAGGGAAGTTTCCAACCGATTTCTCATACAAAAACAGCATTTGACCACCGTTGCCTGATTAAACGTTGTTGTAATTCCTCGTGTAAGAAGGAGAAATCCGTACCATCACGTCTACGACTTTGATAAAGGTCGGATTGTAGCCTATGGGGATTGCGGTTTATTGCATCGCCACACTGCTGCTCGCTTTGGTCGCGATCCAATGACTGTTAGCAGAATATGGAATCGGTGGGTTCAGAAGGACAATACAGAACGCCGTACTGGATCCCAAAAGCCTCGTATCACTAGCAGTCAAGATGACAGGTATCTTATCTGCATGGGTGTAACGGATCGTGCAGCCACGTCTCGATGCCTGAGTTAACAGTTGGGGACGATTACAAGAAACAACCATCTGCACCAAATGTTCTATGACGTTTGCAACAGCGTGGACCTTCAGCTCAGAGACCATGTCAACGGTTACCCTTGATGCTGGATCACAAACAGGAGCTCCTGCGATGGTGTACGCAACCACGAACCTGTCTGCACAAATGGCAAATCGTCATGTTTTCGGATGAATCCAGGTTCTGTTTACAGCATCACGATGGTCACATCCGTGTTTGGCGACATCGCAGTGAACGCATATTGGAAGCGTGAATTCGTCATTGCAGTACTGGCAGCACGCGGCGTGATGGTATGGACTGCCATTGGTTACGCGTCTCGGTCACCTCTTGTTCGCATCGATGGCACTTTGAACAGTAGCCAATACATTTCAGATGTGTTACATCCCGTGGCACTACCCTTCATTCGATCCCTGTGAAACCATACATTTCAGCGGGATAATGCATGACCGCATGTTGCAGGTCCTGTACGGGCCTCTCTGCATTCGGAAAATGTTCGGCTGCTGCCCTGGCCATATACCCCAGATCTCTCACTAATTGAAAACGTTTGGTCAATGGTGGCCGAGCAACTGGCTCGTCACAATACACCAGTCACTACTCTTGATGAGCTGTGGTATCGTGTTGAAGCTGCATGGGCATCTGTACCTGTACACCAGGGCTAGGTACAAGGGCTGGCTCACGTAGCCGCTGGAAGTGGCCCGGCCCGCTGCCTCTGTGACGTCACGCGGGTACATGCACCGCGTCGCGCGGCAGCGCTAAGCTATAACTACTGTTTCAACGGTGATTGTTTTCAGTATGTCTTAAACGTGATTTTGAGTTGAAGGCAAATAAATTAAAATATGAACAGTTACGGTGAAAATGAATATAATATTAAATATGTAGTACATATATTGCCTAAAATTACTTATTCCACGACTTCAACTATTTACTCATTTTTTATTACTTTAAACTGATTTTGCTCGAGAACTATTGAACGTATCGTGATGCGGTTTGTTTTAAATTACAGAACTCAGAAAGATCTAAACAAAAGTCTGGGAAAGCATATGTCTAACTTTTACGACTGGAGCACATTTACTATTTTTCTCTCCACAGGCGCTGGCGCCGGATGGATAAAGACTACATAAATAGTGATTGTGGGAGATCTATAAAAGTTGGATGTATGGTTCCTTAACAGTTTAAAATAGTGAGGCATGTCCGCGAAGACGTAGATATTTCTAGTATCATTGCATGGGTTTGTGAAGGAGCTATTTCCTACACTTACCCCTAATTCTTTGTACAATGAATTACAGCCTCCTAAATAAGCCGCAACTATTAAATTACCTTTGTCCAGCTGTTGTATGATATGAAACATAACAGCTTTGGTCATTGTCGTATCAAAGGAGTAATATACCGGCTGCTTCCATGGCAAGACTAATCCTATAGCCAAAACTACCAGGACTTTTGAGAATGGCTTGATGTAGACCAGCGTGATAGCTTACCTTATAATCAATGCGCATCTCATCAAAGCTAAGAATACACGTTCGTTCAAGTTCACGCATAGTTTCTGAACTTTTAGATATTAACGTTAAAACGTTCGTTAAAATTCCAGGGTCACATTGGAACTTCATCCACCACCTTTTTAGAGTCGACGGAGAAGGAAGCGAATAACACATTTTCCGCAAAAATTCATAGGTTTCTATATTTAAAGCTCACAAAATTGTGGCTCTCAAAATGTCCACAGAATTCCATCTCCTTAGCTCTTTTCTGTTCAGAATAGCTTTAATCTGGTTCTCCGTAAACAACATTTTGGCATTGTTCAGAAATATGTGACATTGTTTTTGACATTTCGTGTTTCTAAGTGTTTTTTGTTTACTGAGTTTCTTTTGTGCCTTTCATTTCTTAGGTCTATGTAAGAATTATCACTTCTCACATTAGCAATGTTAACAGATGGAACCGCAAGTTTTTTGAGGATTTTCTTCTGAGGTAAACCAGGATTCTGTTTTTCATGTCGTCTTCATAATCGCTGGCAATAAAGTGATCGCTACAAATTCTAGCATTTTTTTATATTTATTTGATCCGCTAGTTTATTTTTAACTTGCCATATGGAAATAATAGAAGGATCACTAGGGAACATGTGGTAAGAAAAACCCATTTGGTTTTCGTGAATCATTTTTACACATCGCAATACAACAGTTAATCATACTATAACTCAATGACACCGCATTACACAGAACACTTACGAAAAACGTGTACGAAAAAGGGTGCCAAACAAATGTTCAAATGTTTGTAAATCTTATGGGACTCAACTACGGGGTCATCAGTCCCTAAACTTACAAACTACTTACGAACTAGGACGGCACAAACATCCATGCCCGAGGGGGGATTCGAACCCCCGACCGTAGTGGTCGTGCAGACCGTGACTGAACCGCCTCAGTCCCCTCGGCCACCGCGGTCGGCGGTGCCAAACACAACACAAATCAGCGCTCAGCTCAGCCACTCGGCAGCCACGGTCCACCTGCTTCTGTACCCTGGTGACATCACGGGAGCGGGGAAGTAGGGAGGGAGCGGGGCCACAGCGGCCTGCGCTACAACAAAGGCGTGAGCCAGCCCTTCTACCTAGCCCTGCCTGTACACGCCATCCAAGTTCTGTTTAACTCGATGCCCAGGCGTATCAAGGCCGTTATTACGGCCAGAGGTGGTTGTTCTGGGTACTGATTTCTCAGGATCTATGCACCCAAATTGCATGAAAATGTAATCACATGTCACTTCTGGTGTAATATATTTGTCCAATGAATACCCGTTTATTATCTGCATTTCTTCTTGGTGTAGCAATATTAATGACCAGTAGTGTATAAAATTCAACTTTCTGACACTTAAAGAATGAAGATTAAGAATAATATTTATGAGCGAATTATTTTTCCAGCAACAGTGTGCATTTTTCTTCAAATTGAAAAAAAGAAGTGGAAAAATATTTCATATACCTGTTTTATCAAATCCTACGTTCACCTAAGCTTCATATGGATCTATTTGTCCCTGAGCACATTCAGCCGGTTACTTTTTGTATGAATTACTGTGACTGTTTCAGAAATTGGACATCACTGAATAAATTATTCCACCCAGGTTTCTAACTTTCTCTGTTGTACCCTTAGTAATCGAGCAGTCACCTTGACGTAGTATGACATTTCCTTTGCCTGCGTTTCTGGTTTGCGAACTCAGTACTAAATGGCACAGTTGAAAGCATTTCTTGCCAGCACAGAGTCGTCACCCAATTTAACGCGCCGCAAACGATCCTACCAGAGAATTTATTGCACCCATACAGCTATAAGGCTATAAAAATTGTTGAAGCAAACATCTCTCCCTGCAACAGATGTAAGGTAGCAGCGATTAATGGCTGACGAGACATGGGTGGGCAAGTCAACACAGCAGCAACCATAGCAGATTCCATCAATAATGGGGCCTAAATTACCTCCAAAGCAGTCCTTACGATTATTATACTTAAACAGTATCGTGAAATTCATTAGAATTTTTTTTAGCAGCGAACTAAATTTCGCCCCTTTAATGTGCTCGCAGAAAAGGAGAAGCTACGGCGATATTTTGAAGAGTTGAATATTGGAGGCTGAGTAACGTCACTGAGAGGCTACAAACCAAGCATGGCAAAACCAGGTGTGACTAGCGGCCCGAGACCAAGTATGATGAACGTATCACTGGTAACAACGGCCACACGGGTGGCAGCAGTACATTACTCCCGTATGTGATCACTCCAGCAGTGCACGTTTGGATTGTGAACCGCATGATGATGACCGCTGCTTTGTCATGTCATTACTTTGCTTTCCCTAAAGCTTGTGCAGTTACCAACATATTTGCTCAGCATACGATGCAGGGCAATTGTTGAATATTTGAACCTGTGGCAGGTACGGAGTTAGTGCAGAAACTTCACCGCTAGATTACTGCCATATTTGTGATAAGTTCAGCTTTGAAGAATTAGTGTTCTACGGTTGTAAGAATTCAAGCACCACGTCCATATCCACGGACAATCTTATGCAACTCGGTATGATCTAATGTAATCAAATCTAATTTCAGGGCGTTTAACCAGCACGGGCGTATCTGCGCGTGTCGGAGTAGCAGATGCTATACACCAATTTGACGTGTGATAAAGATGAAACAGAGATTTCTCAGAAGAGCTGTCATGACACTACATTCCGAGAGATACTGCCACAGCCGGCCGCGGTGACTGAGGGGACCGAGGCGCTTCAGTAACGGTCTGCACGGCCACTACGATCGGGGGTTCGAATCCCCCCTCGGGCATGGATATTTGTGCCGTCCTAGTTCGTAAGTAGTTCATAAGTAGTTTCTAAGTTTAGGGACTGATGACCCCGTAGTTAAGTCCCATAAGATTTACAAACATTTGAACATTTAATACTGCCACAGCATCTTTAATGAATTCCTAATTACTGGTCCTCTTATGGAAGAAACAGCTACAAACAAGTGCATGGTACAGCATCTTGTTCGCATCACAAGAGGCACGCCTGTGTCAGACAAATTACTCGACGCCAGAGACGTTTACGGCAGCCAAAAGGGATGTCGTGTAATGCAGCTTCACTGTTACAAATGGTTCCATAACGCAACATTCATGGTAGTTGTGCCGCGGTTACCATGTGCTGAAGTCAGGGAATGCTAGCCTAGCGCACACTTGCTGTATATTAACAGTTCTGTAGGGAGGGTGTCAATTTTCTCCATTTTTGACTGTGCAAGTACAAACTCAGAGAGTCCATTTACTCACCCGATTATCCAAAGACTACAATTACACCTTTTGGATATTTTGAGTACTGTTGCATGTCCTTTGGATTAAAGGAAACTGGCAAGTAATAACAGCTTCTATTTCACCAAGTGCTACATATATGACATATTCGTATTTTCACAGTTGTGAAAGGAGCATGTCGGAATGTTGGCACTCCTTCAATCAAAGTGAGGGCAGATTTGACATCCCAGTTCACTATGGATGTGAGTCACATCAAAGAATGCAAGAATGTCTTCAAGAACACCTTGTCGAGACGTTGTGCCAGTGTCGAATCTATTCAATGGCTGTGAACCCTAAAGAACATCTTCAGTCTATTTCAAGTTACTATATAGCCTCTCATACTTAGGAGTCGTCACTTTAACGAAATTCCTAGCAATAAACTGTCCAAAGTTTCGTAAACCCAAGGGACAAAACTTCTAACGTCATCGGTTCGTACGCTTACGAGCACATTAACCTAAGAACGACATACACACCCATGCCCGACGAAAGACTCATGAACGGCTGCGCAATTCATGACGTGACGCCTTAGACCGCGTGACAATCTCAACCAAAGGGGTCATGTGATCAGTGATCGAAAAGGTTGTACATGGAGGTAGCAATGTGTCTGTTATCATATATATATATATATATATATATATATATATATATATATATATATATATATAAAATGAGCAGGCGTGTAACAATAAACAGTACCAATCAGAACATTACTACATCCAGTATCATTACTTGGACATATTAATGTTGACTTATTAATATCATTGTGGACCATTTTATTAGACGTCCAGAGGCATTCCGCATCACTCACATCAAAGTCGCAACCATAGGAAAGACTGTACAGAGCGGATGTATAGCAAGAGTGGTAGCATCATACGCACTAACTACCGACAAGGGAAGACACTTTCAAGCCTTGATGTATAAGGAGCTCCTCAGCTCGTGTGCCTGCAACTGTATATATATATTACAAGCTACCACCTTACCAGTAACGATATAGTAGAGCATTTGCACCGCACCCCAAAGACCTAAAGACGGCATTGATATGCAACGAGGATATAGCGCTTCTGGGATTATTATCGACAGTCAAAGATGATGTAGGAGTCACGCTGGCACATTTAAATTATCCTGAAATATTGCGTCTACAAATGGAGTTTTTTCGTACAAACAGCGAGAAGTGCCTCCTGTGATGTGTGTCTCAGTATTCCGAAACCAACTCATCGAGACCAGTTGCACCCTGTCACCAGAAAGCCCAATCTACACTGTGGCAGACCAGCCTTCATCCACAGACGCCTTTCTACGCGTCACACATGTCGCTGTTGAGTCATGCCATTCGACCCACTCTTTCTCCTCCACACATGGAACCCTACAAGCTCCTACAGGAAGGACTCAATACTTTTCAAGATAAGGCAAAATGGACTAATAAACATTGTCCTTGTCCATAGAGTGCCCAAACCAGCACTCATTGAGGTGGAGGTGGCGAGTGTATCACCTACAGACATTGGCGGTGAATCCACCAACAGCAGTGGCGGGGAAAATGTTGGAATCCACGGCTAACGTCTTTACGAACAATCACACAGAAGAATGCACGCTGTTCGCGTGGTTAACAATTTGTTTCTCGACAATACTTGAATCCCTGGTGCTTTTTGAACGAAACAATGTGGGATAACAATGGACACGGACAAAAGCAGGAACAGTAAAGTACCGGGTGATCAAAGAGTCAGTATAAATTTGAAAACTTAATAAATAACGGAATAATGTGGATAGAGAGGTAACAATTGACACACATGGGGTTTTATTAGAAAAAAAAGTTTAAAAAAAATGTCGGACAGATGGCGCGTGATTCTAATTTTGTAACTGCTAGCGAGACGGGTGAGAGGTACGCCGGTATGTTACAGAATCGTATCATCCCCGGCCTGGCTGATAAACACCTGCTGGAAGGTACGATTTTTATGCTGGATGGCGCTCCACCCCATATTGCTAGACGCATGAAAGATAAGATCACTTGTGCGCGTCGTTTGGTGATGATCGTGTGCTCAGCCGCCACATTCGTCATGCTTGGCCTCCCAGGTCCCCAGACCTCAGTCCGTGCTATTATTGGCTTTGGGTTACCTGAAGTCGCAAGTATATCGTGATCGACTGACATCTCTAGAGATACTAAAATACAACATCCGACGCCAATTCCTCACCATAACTCCGGACATTATTCCTCGACTACAGCTATTGTTGCGGAATGATGGTGAACATATTGAGCATTCCCTGTAAATAACATCATCTTTGCTTTGTCTTAGTGTGCCGCGGTGGAGTAGCCGAGCGGTCTATAGCGTCTCGCTGCGGAGCGCGCGGTTGCTCGCCGTGGAGGTTCGAGTCCTCCCTCGGGCATTGGTGTGTGTGTTGTCCTTAGGTTAGTTTACTTAGGTTTAAGTAGTTTGTAAGCTACGGACTGATGACCACGCAGTTTGGTCCGATAGATTTACAAACATTTGATTTGATTTGATTTGTCTTAATGTGTTATGCTAATTATTGCTTTTCTGATCAGATGAAGCGCCATCTGCCGGATATTTTTGAACTTGTTTTTTGTTCTAATAAAACCCCATGTCATTCCAAGCATGTGTGTCAATTTTTACCTCTCTATCTACATTATTTCGTGATTTATTAAGTTTTCAAATTTATACTGACTTTAATTATGTATGTATGTATTATTTGTTTTTTGTTTTGTAATACTGTATGTCTGATATTCCAGTACCTAGTGGAGTAATGGAAGTATGTCACATATATACCGTTGTTGGCTGGACGTATGCAAATGATCAAATTTTGTAAACATGTGGAACCAAATTGCAATGGGAATCAGTCCCTAGGCTTACAAACCCATTAAGAACAAAACACACATACACATACCCGCAAGGATGGACTTGAACTTCCTGCGGGAACGGCCGCTCAGTTCGTAGCAGGACGCCTTAGAGCACGCGGCCATTTCGAGTGGAGCTGGAAGTATTCGTAAGAATAAAAAAGCATTAATACAATGGTGTAATTGGCAGTGGTTCAATCGTCGCAGAGTTTCAGATTATCATTGAAAGGCTTGCAGGACGTTATACGAACAGGACGCATTAGCACACAATGGCCGCACGCAAATATGGGAATCGTCAGGCGATTAGCGAATAATTTTGAGGAGAAGCTAGTCTGCAGACTCTCTGCGTGGTGGCAAACGACACTCAGTTGGTGGGCAGTGCTACAGGCTGCGGATTGCTGCACAGGACGACTCTACAATCTATCGACACCGGTATGGCTAACAAAGTATCTTGTGGATAACTCTGATGTTATCACCACTACTATGGATGTTCTCGTACAGGCTTCTACCATCATATCTTTCGACGACAAAGACATATTCTTTGTACATCTACATGTGAATCTGAATATCTCTCTACTTAGTGAAGTGCTAGGAACTGACCGCTACAAAATGAAAAAAAAAGTTACTTTACTATACCAATATTCAAGTGTGCCCCACTGCCTCCGAGTGCCAGGATGTATGTGGACACAGTGGGATTGTGTTTGTCTATGGAAGAGCCTAGTATAGAACGTAGGGACATGTGAATAATTGGGTATATTGGAAATTAAAAATGTAATAGAGGTTTGTGTCACTGATTTCTAGTACATTCTAAGATTTTTATAAGCTAGTGACGCCTCATCCCTTGTGAGACTGTATGTGGAGCTGCCTGAATAAAGAAGCAGCAGCGGCGAGATCCATATACTTGAAAAACAGCTGAAGGTCTAGGTGAAATGTTCATCGCATGTCCCACGATCATAGATGTCTCCTCCTAATGCCTTGTAAGGAGCTGTCAGTCAGTCGGAACAGGCGTACACCCTAATCGGTGAGTAGTGTTTACAATTGCAATAGCTGAAAACCAGGCGTTAGTCGTGTATTTATTTATTCCATGCCTTTATTAGACCGCTCCCCTCCCTTCCTCAATTTTTGGGTAACAGATCAAAACTCTAGATTTTTCCAATTGTATAAATAGAGTACGCTCCGACACGTAGCACACCAAATTATATGTTACGTTGGACCTCCCGTTGCTTTGAAGGACAAATGTGTAAAATTTCATAAAGAACCGAGCTAAACTGTAGATTTTGTAGAAGTTCGTATATAGAGTACCCTCTGCCATGCACCACACGATATTTGATACAATGACCTACATCTTGCTTTGAATGTTATGTGTGCAAATTTTCGTCAAGATTAGTGATAAATTCTGGATTCTCTAAAGGTCTGTAGGTAAAATGCACTCCGCTACACACTATACGTGTCATATCTCTTGAACTATGTGTGGTCCTTCCCCTACAACTGTTGTTACCTCATGGTAAGGATTGTAACAAATTTGACAGAAATGAATCTAGTGGTTTACGGGAAACTGTGCAACACTGTCGTGCGATGCAGCAGTTTTTCACTATTTAACTGTTTACAACGTCATATCCCATAAAATGTGTGTTGCACGTGATTCTTACGTTCACAGTGACCGTCCTCTTGGTTTAAGGTTAGGTGTGCAAAATTTCATCAAGATTGGAACAAAACTATAGATTCATTAACATGTGCACTGGAAGAGCTATAATGAACTGTTGCTGTTAAGCTCTTCATACTTAAAGCTGGTTTCAAGCATCTCTCAACGCTAGTATAGTCAATGCAAGCACTTTAATCTTTTTATAACTACTGCAAATCACATCCGTTTCAACATAACTAACATATTTGACCCTAGGTCTCCCTTTATAATTTTTACCGCTACACTTTCATTCTTTAGCAAACTGATTATTCCTTAGAGCCTCTCATATTTACCTTTATACTCTTTGTCATACTGATCCATACATTAATTTTCCCCATTTCAAAAATCAAATGTTTGTAGATCTATCGGACCAAACTGCTTGGTCATCAGTCCGTAACTTACAAACTACTTCAACTAAGGTAAACTTACCTAAGGGCAAACACACACACACACCCATGGCTCAGGGAGGACTCGAACCTCCGACGGCGAGCAACCGCGTGCTCCGCAGCGAGACGCCTTAGACCGTTCGGCTACTCCACCGCGGCCCCCAATTTCAATTTAGTATTTCCTCATTAATTATTTAATCAACCCATGTAAGATTCCATATAGAAAGCTACATTACCACCACTGTTATAATCATTAAAAATGTTTGTGGGAACTAGCAGTGGCGGTTTTTACTAGTCCTGAAAACTAATCTATCGAAATTTTTAAGGGTTTTTATGGCAATGTCTTCCACTAAACAGTGATGAACAATTATGTAATAAACTCATACTGACTGCAGCTCATTCCCATACACATCGTCAACTTCTTTGAACTTGTGCTTCGTCTGCAGTATAATTCAAAAATATTTTTTTAAACTTTGTGGTCAGGTTTCTCACAAAACCGGAAAAACTGAGCCAAATTCTTCATCTTCAAGTAAATAATTAAAGTTTACAATTTATACGACTGTGCCTCATTAACATATTAACTCATAATACATCTCTAAATCCCTCATTTTCCCTAGGGGATTAAATCTTCAAATACAAGAAGTTGCTGTGTGGAAAATATTCCCTGCAGAACAGTAAAGCCGTTTAGAAGTTTAAAATTGCAACCCCTTTGACTTGCGGCGGTTAAAAAAAAAACTAATCTTTTCAAACGGTTGCTTATGGTTCTACATAGTTTTCCCGGAATCCATCACAAGTTGATCAAGGGCTTCTGTATTTGAGTTGTCTGAGGCATAGACCAATAATTTAAGATGCCTCCAGAGATAGTAATCCAAAGGAGAGATGTCGGTGAGACATGTAGGCCGTGGAACTATTTCTTACCTACATGTCTATCTGACATTGGTAATTGATCTTTAATAATGACAACTGTGAAGTTATCCATGTGACCACTAAAAGAAATCCGTTAAACTTCAGTTACACAACAAACCAGTCAAACCTACAGACTGTCAATTCCACTAAATACCTCGGAGCAACAATTACGAACAACGTAAATTGTAAAGGACTACGGTCCCTTAGCAGTACACTTAGAAGACACAGCAGTACTACTAAATAAACTGCCTACACTACACTTGTGCGTCCAATTTTGGAGTATTGTTGCACATTGTAGGGTCCACACCCATGTGGGACTGACGGACAATTTAGAGAAAATTCAGAGAAGGGCAGCTCGTTTTGTAGTATCGCGATATAAGTGTCACGGAAACGATGCACTATTTGGTGTGGAAATTATGAAGCGAAATGCTTGATTTGTTGCGATGAGATCTATTTACAAAATTTCTTTCATCAACTTTCTCTTCAGACTGCGAACTTATATTGTTAGTGCCTACCTACATAGGGGCACATGAGCATCATAATAAAATAAGAGAAATCAGAATCGAAAACAAAGATTTAGGTGTTCCCTTTTCTCACGAGCTATCAGAGGATGGAACTATAGAGAAATATCATAAAAATGGTTTGAGAAACCTCTGCCATGCACTTCAATGTCACTTGCAGAGTATCTATGTAGATGTAAATGTTGATGGGCTCGTCGGTGTGTGCCATAGCACTCACACATAGAAAGCCAATGTTTCTTCTTATTTTCCTGCTGTAGCCTTGGAGGATATTCTGAAACAAGACCTTGCAGATATAACCTGTAGAAAGTGCCGGGAGAATGCATGACCCTATCTAGCGCTGCACGAAAATTCGTGATGACACACACAACTTTATTGAATAGGTTGGTATCATGTTTCTGATGGTCAAGCATTAATTAACGGAAGACGCGGTCTGGGTCATCTTCAAATAAACTAAATCGTAAACGTGGAATGTGATCTTCAACCCTCTGTTTGTGTGGCATTCTTTGCACTGAGCTTCGTATAAATTCAGCTCAGTTGCTAATCCTCTACTTGACTTAAGCGGACTAAAAGTCACGGCTAAACTTATGCGCAGTTCATTTTCCTCACATTTAACCGTTCTTTGGCGGATAGATCTTGGTGCATTAATAACATATCCATGTTCTTCAAATCTACCTGTTATTTCGTACATGTATATCTAGATAGTGATTTTTACCTTAGGTGTCTTCTACATTGGTTACAACCTGCAGGGGCACCACTTCATGAAATGTTTTAACGGTAAAACTCTTTCGATTTTCGTTAACATTGCGACAATTCGGGACACATGTCCCTTACATCAAGTTCTCAACAAATCACTAGTTTATATTGAATTTTTTTGTTCGTGGTTACTTTGTTTGCGAACTTGGCAATGCTTAATTATCAGTATTTGGTAATAACGGGTTGAAACTTACTACAGTACAATATAATTGCGTTTCTGTTGTTTTCTTTTAACCAATCGTCCAGTGACTTTTGCGTCAAAACTTCTGTCAATTGTTAAGATGTTTTCCGTCTCATCGAAATATTGCTGCATATATAACCAAAACTGAATAAATTAATAATAAATTGACAGCTTGTAGAATAAGCCACTGGTAAAAGTTTTCCCATAGTGGGCGTTTGGCAGACATTAGGCTCAAAAAATGTTCAAATGTCCGTATAGCTTATGGGACTTACCTACGGGGTCATCAGTCCCTAAACTTACAAACTACTTATGAACTAGCTAACACTAAGGACGGCACAAATATCCATGCCCGAGGGGGGATTCTAACCCCCGACCGTAGTGGCCGTGCAGTCCGTGACTGGAGCGCCTCAGTCCCCTCGGCCACCGCGGCCGGCATACATTAGGCCTGACAAATGTTGAACATGATATAATTGCATTAGTTGCTGCTGAAGTATTCACCATGCTTCAAAAGGTCGATTATTCATGTAGCCCTTACAACGTACTTCTCCTGATCAGGTAAGTAAATCTATAAAATGGTGTGTTTCTCAATCGATAGGATGTGGTGCTCTGTATACAGTCACGACAACATTACGATATGCAGCAATAAACAACGTTTGAATCGGCCATCTTCACCCTGCAAACATCTTCAGATACAGTTTTGCAACCTTGTGTCTAATACCATTTAATGGGTGTATGTCTGCGTGTTCACGAAACGGGTATCCTGCAAAGTTGGAATGAAGTACTTTCAATTAATACATTACCTGTACTAAATGTACAATATGGACATGTTGGAGACATAAATGACGAATGTGATAGAGTAAGTCATACGCGTGCATATATAATTGACGGTATTGGACTATACATGGAAAGCCTTTGAAAGTTGTTTCATTAATAATACGAAAAAGAATTAAATTTGAACTTATTTTCCTATTTGAAATGAGGAACTTCTTCAGACGCCTTCCATTCTCCCAAAATTCTTACAACAGCTTGAAGACTTTGTCTTCCATAATACTCGTGAACATCAGGAGTTGTTCCTTTTTGATATTATTATCATGTTCTGTCAAGCACCGACGGAAATATCAGTTTATTTTATAAAGTGTGCTAGCAAAGTGCAGTTCACTAGTTTATTTCTTAGTATCACATCCTACAGTTTATGTGATCTGTCTGTATCAGCTTTGCCACTTTTCGAGGTACAAAAATCGGGACAATTGCTCGATGGCATGATGGCGAGGGGGGGGGGGGGGAGGGTTATGGACCATCGATTGTAGGAAAATAAATAAAAACGTGTTCATATTCGTGTGTTATTTTATTACTTTTTTACATAAATATATTTAATTATTTTTCCAGGAATATTTTTGTTACTACGAGTCGCTCTGAATAATGTGTCATCATTTTTGTAGATACTAACAAATTCCGAACATGTTGTGTCCATATTAAGCGAAATTTGCAACTTTGCTTTTACGAAGTCCACAGAGCAACGATTACAGACATTTGCCCATTTCATGGTCATTAATGAAAAAACTCGTTCTACATATGCATTTGGGGGCGGAATGCTCCAAGCGTGAGATACAATACCAAATAACATATCCAACTGATTTGTTCTGCAATTTTAAATATTTGCACACATTTTTATCTACACTTTGATTTTGATCGATCTGAGTCAGTATTTCCTTTAAAACACTGTAGCCTTCAAATAGATCATTGGTTGAAAATTCTTCATCTGGATCGAATCTTAAAACAGAAACAGCATCACATAGTTCTGTAAATGCCGAGTCACCAGTGAGTGACAATGGTTCCTGTTTTTTGTTTTTTGTTTTTTTTAGTGGATTTGATTCATTAACATCAAGGAGGCTTTGGAGATAAACATGTGCATTTTTATAAATTAATTTAAAATCCAAAACATTTTTATCAAGTCTTGTCTGCTGACCTTCTGCCACATTTTCTATAATTCTATATAATTGGGTCGAAGCAGTTGGCGTGTCCTGAAACGCTAAGCTAGCTTTTTCAAACATTGTGCATATACATTGGCATAAAAATGTAAGTGTAAAGACGTCCTACTAAACATATCCACGTCGCTTTCATCGTCTGTCGTATTTTTGATATATAATAATGTATTTATGGCTTAGTTACCAGTCGATATGAAATAGGAAATTATTGCTCGGCAAACTTTCAAAATCTTTTGTATAGCTGTATCCAAAGGAAGCCACCTTGTACTCACTTGTTTATTTAGCTCCGTCCACTCCAACTGGGGTACTGTAGCCACTAGCGCAGCTTGTGTGGCGAGCGTGGGATGGAAAACTCGAACCGAGTGCAAGTTTCGTGGTCAGCGTGAGACAAACGAATTAGCCGAATCCTTACAAAAAATCGGGACAAAACAGATATGCCGTCGGGACGCGGAACAAAACCACGAAAATCAGGACTATCTCGGCAAAATAGGGACAGGTGGCAACCCTGGGCTGTATAGCTGTGAAAATATTCTCCTTTGTCACATTGATCACCTGCTTGTAGGTATATTTTAAGGCCTGACAGTAAATTTTTGGTTTCGGTAATGATATTCAGACTGTCCTTTTGTCCTTTTTCCTGTTTTGACAGCTGGGAAAATACTGCCAAATCTGTTCGCAAAACATCTTTAACTGTTGTAGGTCTGCATATCTCTCGTAAGTAATAGTTGTGTACCTATAACAAGAACACCTTCTCGGGGGTTTTAAAAATAAAGTTAATGTAGGTGTAGTTGTTTACAAAAATTAAAATTAAAACTGTTTTCAATAAATAATAAGACAAAAATGATGATAAAAATTAGAATGAAACAATACACACTCACCCTTATATGCATAGTCAAGTAAGAAGAATTCTCGTTGAAGCCTGAGGTTGTTCTGTTGGAACCGTAAGTGGCGTAGTGATAACATGGCGACCCCAAATGCTATGGAATGTACTTATGTATTCCTAGAATCTGGGATGCTCTTTTTCAGTTACCTATTCTCTTATTGGTCTAGAAGGAAATGGGCATTTCTTGAAATATAACTGATCGAGGTGTGTAGATCGATCTCTTACAAACTCCCTGTCTACTTCGACAATATGAAAAGGTGAGGGTTTTGCTCTTGCATTCTCTATTTCCTCTATGCAGTCCTCGGGTATGTCAACCCAGTCTTTCCTTTCTTTCTTTATATTGATTAGAGATAGGAGAGTCCATAATTGGAAAAGTCATTTCAACATCCTCTTTCTGTGATGAGCAGTGTGATGCAGAACGAGTAAAACAGTATAATTCTTTGTTTGCTCCCTGCAATAGTGTGAAATGCACTTAATTTTCAAACAGAGAGATCAAGAATTATGCACACGAAATAAGACAAAAAGGAAGAGTCCCATTAAATCCTTTTTAGGCTACTGTTTCATCATTCACGAAGTAATACGATTCATCGGTTGATAATATATGAATATTAAACAAGCATATTGTTTACTGTGTCTTGCGTTACATGTCGTTAGTTGCGATGTTAGGGATTGGTACGTTCTTCTGGAAATCCATAGTGATACTTCCACATTCCTTTGCTTAAGAATTTCTTTTGCCAGTATGAAACACATCAGATTTTAATATGTGGAGTCTTTTTTCCGTTGACATCAGATTACTTATTTGCATTCGCCCTTTCTGAGCTATTTTCCGTGTACGATTTCAAAGCATGTTCAATAGCTCGAATTACGGCAAGATGCCAGTCACAGTATCTACAAGCTCCATTCTAGGTACCTGTGATCTGGATCGATGTTTTGATTTTGAAAGGGACTAAACGACAAAGGTTATAATAAGTCCCTTGCGTACCTGAAACCAACGTTAAATTCCGTTTTGAAAACAAGTCTATATTTTTCATACGACACAGACTGAGTAGGGTATGACTTCTTAAATAACTCGTGTATCTGACTGATGATTACATCTGGTAGAAGACCCACTTTCGTAGAGGTTTCAACCTTCGTTCACATTTAAATTCACTAATGTGTTGGTAATCTGCATCAAGTGCTTCCAATGTCATGTTTCAAGTTGACCTCGATCAACCTTAGGCCTCACACATTTTCACAGAAAACGATCTATTACTTCTAATTTTTTAGATATTCTCTGAAAAGATCTAATGGCTTTAGAATCAAAATGAATTAGGCATACCATATAACCATTCCGCTCATTCAGTCATTTCGTTGTAATTAGATGTAATATACCTACGTCCTGCGTCAATAGTACTCTGAAAACAATTCAGTCTGGAACATTTAAAATCTGGCTCTAATTCATGGGTGGATGGTAAAAGTTACTTTTTCATGTCGGAAAGTCGACGTCTTCTCTTCCTTCTCTTCATTTAATGTGGCAGTTGGCTGAAGGTGTACTTTCCTCATGTTCATTTTCCATGTTCACTTCCACAGTTGAGTTAAAAATGCAAAACCAACTAAACAATTCACACAACACACAAAGCACTAGCTTAGCATATTCAATAACACTTACTCAGCACATGATAATAGTAGACTATGGAACGTTAACAACAACTTTCACCTGTGCTGCCAACTGACTCTTTTCTCCTAGTTTCACATTTCACACTAACATACCTCCTTTTTCCCCATGGCCGATATATTTTTAAAACACTGTAATTTTTGAAATATCCACCTTATTTTCATAAAACAAAAACTGGGAAAAGCACCTTGTTGAAAGCTTTCTGAAACAATAATAACCTAAAATTTCATTTATTTCACTTAAATCCATCACATACAATATAATTCATACTTCAAAAGAAACAACAGACCTACTAATATCATTACAGAATTATGGTTCCATTAACATACTCATTAATCTAATAGAACATGCAGGCAATTTTGCTTTTTGTACAATGATGCTTTGTTGAGATATTTGCTGCACAGATTGTGATAACTAATTAAATTATTTGCATCACTTGGTTTCATAGCTGTCAAGTGATTTTAGCAACCTATAGTATGGAGTATATACTACTGTATCAATAAACGTTTCTGCTTTGTTTGCTCTCAATTACTTCTTTCTTGTGTAAAGTATGCGCTTGAAACAACTTTACTCTCTTATTGTCTTGCTTCATAGGTTCGACGAAAATTATTACAAGTATATAAAGAGGCCGATTGTGATATGGTAATGGGGAAAAGACGTAAATGCGAGGAAAACAAAGAATAAAGTGGTGGAAAGTGAAAGAAGAGGTATTGCAAGAGAAATTCAAGGACACAGTATTAAGAGAAGTGAAATTAACAGAGGATGTACAGGAGTGGTGGAGTAATAATAACGCCGCCCGCGGTGGCCGAGGAGACTGTGGCGCTCCAGTCACGGTCTGCACGGGCACTACGGTCGGGGGTTCGAATCCCCCCTCGGGCATGGATATTTGTGCCGTCCTAGTTCGTAAGTAGTTTATAAGTAGTTTTTAAGTTTAGGGACTGATGACCCCGTAGTTAAGTCCCATAGACTATACAAACATTTGAACATTTGAGTAATAATAACAATGTAAAATCATAAACATGGCTGCAGTTCGGCAACGGTGGAACACGATCAAAATGTGAACAAAATTTCAGCCAACCAGTTGCATTTAAATGGTTTATATTCATAAACCTTGACCCGGGTTTCAGCAAAAATAATTTTGCCTTCTTGAGAGGATTTTCCAAAGAAAATATAATAAACAGACCAGTCCATATGGATAATAGCAGTATACATTAGGTTTCTAAAATAAGTAAAAAAATTAAATTTACAACATTAGATGAGAATGTACTTACATATAGCTCACATTAAAGCAGTTGTTAAATAAAATCAAGTGGCCATATGTGGCAGACTCCATGCCATGAAATAAAATTTAAAATTTTAAAACGAATATCTGCAAGTTATAATAGTGGAGCAACGCCACACAAAGGTCGAATGAGCACTGCGTACTGGTAGAGGCGTAGGGACACTAGTGGCGTGCGCCCGCACTAGGTGGCGCCAAACTATGTGCATGTAACACTAACAGAGACGGATGAGGCAAAAAAATGTTCAAATGTTTGTTAAGCTTAAGGGACTTAACTGCGGGGTCATCAGTCTCTAAACTTACAAACTACTTATGAATTACCTTATACTACAGACGACACAAACATCCATGCCTGAGGGGCGATTCGGACTCCCGACCGTAGCGATCGTGCCGACTGTGAGTGGCGCGCCGCAGACCGCTCGGCTACCTCGGCCGGCCACGGATGAGGTAAAGAAAGATGGGAAATCAGATGAGACTTATCGTGCAATGAAGTCTGGAGGTGAGTGATGTGCATCGCACAATATATATATATATGCGTGAATAAGGAAATAATTGAAGAAAGAAATGTTTGAATATATATAACACTGACGGCCAGACATATGGTGCAGAAAACTACAACAAACAGCTCGAAGCCTGTGGGAGGTTAAGGGGAAACATCATGCATTACGTAATAGAAATGTATAAACAAGTGCACCTTCAGGATTCTGAGGATAACACCGCGGAGGAACAAACATTTCATTAACTATTGTCTACAAACAGTATTGGTTTGAAGCCTTGTAGGTATTGTCTACTTGCAAGTTGCAGTTGGTCATTTACTACTGACAGTAAAAGATTCATTTCTATTCCGTTTTTAGGGAACGTATCATATAGATTACAAGGTCTATTGACGAAGAAGTATGATTGCAAAGTAACTTTTTCTACCAACAACAATTTAAAGAAAAATCTTGTCAATACACTGAAGACCTTTGTAGACCCTTTTTCCCATTCTAGTATTTAAAAGATAATAAGTAATAATTACATAGGGCAGACAGGAAGGACGATCAAGGTGCGATATAAAGAACATCAGGACGCAATGTGCATAATTCGACTTCTGCCGAGCATTTACTCATTGCTGACCATATTCCTAGATCGTTAGAAGACACTATAATTTTACATGAGTCCAAAGAAAGGAAACTACATTTATGGGAAGAATATCAAATTTTCTTACACCTTGTCATTAAGAAGGGCAATATGCTTAATGACCAGCTGCAACTTGCAAGTAGACAATACCTACAAGGCGTCAAACCAATATTGTTTGTAGACAATTGTTAATGCAAATTTGTTCCTGCGCGGTGTTGTTGTCCTCAGGACCCTGAATGTGCACTTTTTTATATTTTTCTATTACGTGATGCATGATGTTTCCCCCTCCTTCCCTTAGGCTTCGTGCTGTTTTTTGTAGTTTTCAGCATCGTGTGTCTGGCCGTGAGTTCTGTATATATTCAAACATTTCTTTCTTTAATTATTTGTGTAAGCAGATATATATATATATATATAGCCATGCGCATGACTCATCTCCAGACTTCATTGCACGATAAGTCTCATCTGATTTCCCATCTTTCTTTACCTCGTCCGTCTCTGTCAGTGTTACATGTACATAGTTTTCTTCTCTTCGAAGTCCTTCGCGTCCGCGACTGCGCGCACGCCCATCAGCCCTCTTGGCGCCACCTAGTGTGGGCGCACGTCACTAGGGTTCCTAAGCCTCTGCCAGTACGCAGTGCTCACTCGCCTGTGTGTGGCCGTGCTCCACAATTTTATGATGTAGACATTCGTTTAAAATTTTACATTTTATTCCACTACATGGAGTCAGCCACAAATGGCCACTTGATTTTATTTAACAACTGTTTTAATGTGAGCTAAATGTAAGTACATTCTCATCTAAAGCTCTAATTTTAATTTTTTACTTATTTTAGAAACTTTATGTATATTACTAGTATCCATATGACTGGTCTATTAATTACTTTTTGTTAGAAAAATCCTCTGAAGAAGGCAAAATTACTTTTGCCGAAACCCGGATCAAAGTTTATGTATATAAACCATTTAAATGCAACTAGTTGGCTGAAATGTTTTTCACTTTTTAATAACAATTTAATTCCAAAAGCGGGAAAATACGTGCTATATGCTGGGTGCAACAACGGAAAAGAGATCACCGGAGGAGGAGGCATGGTGTTCGAATGAGTATGTCCAGAAAGCCATAAAGATGAAGAAAGATGCATAAAAATGGGCCTTAATTAGATGACAGGAGGATATGGAAGCCTAAAAGACTGCAAAAAGATGTTAAAAAGAGCAACGGCAAGAGGAAAGAATGAGGCAATCCTACGGATTGCTAAAGCAAGAGATAAGGCAACTAAGGATATAACATTAGGGAGACAGATAAAAGTGTAGTTTTATTCAACCTTGCAAAAATCCTGAATGGGTGGTGGAATTACTTTGAAAGGCTATTGAATGAGGAAAATATACGAGAGAAGTATGAGGATGGAGTATAAATGAAGGGATGGTCCAAAGTATAATTCGGAAAGAAGTCGAACATACGATAAAGAAATCCAGAAATGGTATGGCCCTATTATAGAGGAGCAGACCAAATCCCAATAGAAGCATGGAGAAGTCTGGAAGATCAGGGAACTGATATTCTCTGGACCTAATGCAGAAGATCTGGAAGGTGATAGAATGCCGCATTTGTGGAGAAGCAGCATACTGGGGAAATGAGATATCTAAATCTGTGGCAATTACAGAGGGATAAAACTGATGTCCCACAAACTGAAGATTTGGGAAAGGACAATGGAGAAGAGATTGCGTCTAGAAATTGAAATATGTGAAGAACGGTTTGGATTTATGCCAGGAAAAGGAACAACCGGCACAAATATTTGCACTAAGGCAACTGGTTGCGAGACACAGACAAGTACAAGCCGAACGGCCTATGGCCTTTATCGATCTTGAGGAGGCATATGAAAGTGCCGAAACAAGAGATATGGAGATGTCTGGGAAGTAAATGCCTGTCAGGAAAAATATATCAGGGTGGCAGAAGACATGTATAAAGGTGCAATGACACAAGTCAGGAGCACTGGAGGTGCAATAACGTCATTTCCTGTGAGTGTAGGACTGCATTAGTGATCTGCTCTCAGTCCATATCTATTTGACCTTGTCATGGATGTACTAGTCAAAGATGTGAAAAAAGATGCACCTTGGAGAATGATGTATGCCGATGATATTGTAATCTGTCGAACTCAAAGGACGCACTTCAAAACAAGCTTAAACAGTGGAGAAAATCTCTAGAGGAAAGGGGAATGACAATTAGGATGTTGAAAACAGAGTACATATGTACAAAGAATGCCAAAGATATATGTATTAATCTGCAAGGAGAACAACTGAAGCTGGTCAGGATATTTAAATAGCTAACTGCAATGTGACGGTTGACTGGAGGCCGAAATACAGGATAAGTAGTGATTGGATGAACTGGAGGAAACTGAGGTAGCATTGGGTGATAAGAAGTGAAACACGTCCACATAATGCTGTGAACCTGTTTCATGTTAGCCAGTGAGTCAGTTCTCTTTATTTTGTTGCTATACAACTCTGTAACCAGGGCCGGATCTAGAGGAGGGCAAAGGGGGCAGTTGCCCCGGACGGCAGAATTTAGAGGGCGGCAAAATTTGACCGACTCTTTTTTTTAATTTTTTTTTTTACAGAGTATATCTTTCTGGTATAATTTAGTAAAATTAACTGACACAGAATTGTTAAAAGTAAAATGACTGCAAGAAATACCGAAATCATGTAATAAAACTAAAATTCCTGGTAGCTGCCTTCAGTGTTGCCCTGTCACAGGAACTTCAGCTAATCAAACTTTGAAAATCTACTAGATATTAGCCAGAATGAGGAAGATGTTTGCGTTACTGAATAAGTAAATGCACAATGTTCATTAATTTGCATAGATTTCCTTTTTCAGGGAAATGAATATTCATATTTCATATCCAGGTAATATTTGTACAACAGGTGAATTTGAATAACTCAAATTTATTACTTTAACTTGTTTCTGGTATGCAAAATTAAAATAAATTGCTCATGTTAATCAGTTTCTGCGAATTTAATACTTTGCAATTGATAAAGCTGTTCGAAACATTCAAGGACTTTTGGGCTTTCTCAAAACTTCCTGGGTTTCTTGTACGTCTAAAGCTACTTCTGAGCCAAAGTGCTAGCAGAAGATAATGATGTATCAACGGTATTCTTCGAAAAAAAGGATTTGAAGAAAGAAGAAAATGGCCGATGAGCTTTGTGAGGATGAAGTATCCAACATTCACAGAAAAAATAAGGAATAATTGACAGAGCTTACATGATGTGTGAATTTCATAAAAGCAAAAACTACAGAGATTATAAAAAACAGTATTGAAACATGCTGAAAATTGCTTTAGAAAGGTTGAGTATCGGTTAAATATCATGACGTTTTGAATTTTTTTTTTTTTTTTTTTCAAGAAAAGAATCTTATTTAAACAGGCTGCATAACAAATACGAGCATCAAGAAAAAAGTATATTTTGTGTGAAATTCTTTTCTGTATGTATGTTGTGTTTTTAAAGCATAAGTGGCATTGTGTTTGTTGTATGTGGATTGAAATTGTGTTATATCTTGTCACAGAAAGTCACTATGATATATGGGAAAAATAAAGAGCTGGTAAAAAAAAGTACCAGGTTTACCGTACTTGAGAAAATTGGTGCAAAAATTAGTATTCTGTGTGATGTGCAAATTCGAGAAATGGAAGTGAAGGGCTTGAAGGCCAAAGCAGCGGAACTGGCAGAAGATCTTAGCGAGGAAGAACTTGAAGTTGAAAGTTTCAGACAACATGCGCTGGTAGACAGAGCCTTGAAAGATTCCTCTGCATCATCAACATTAAGTTTAATTTATAAAAATAAATTGGTAGAAGGGTATCCCAACCTTACTACAGCGTTGAAATATATCTTACAATTCTAGTTTCTGTTTCGTCTGGAGAAAGAAGTTTCAGCAACCTGAAACTAATTAAATACACTTGAGGAGCATGACTGCTTAACAAATCTGAGTATAATATCCATAGAGCACAAACGAGCTGCTTCTCTAAACTAAGATGATATCAAAAACAGTTTTACGGCAAAAAAGTTCGAAAAGGAAAATTTTGAATTGATTTTTGTGCGATGAGTAACCTTGTAATATTTTTGTGTGTATTAAAAATGTTCTGTTTTCCTTTGATCTTAATTCAGTGAATAAAATAAGTTCATGTTGTGAGATTGTGACATTTATTTAGAAATATGTAACCCAATTAGCGCCAAAAAGTCGATTCTTACAGGGGGGCGGTGAAAGAAGGGGTGGCAAATTTCAGCTTACCCCCCTTGGCAAATGTCCTAGATCCGGCACTGCTGTAACTTACTTATGTAACCATTATCTGACACCCCAGCACCGCGTCTTATTGTTTTAATACTTTCGAAATATTTTATGTGTTAAATTGTGTTATCCGTAACTAACATCGCCCCCTGAATGATTACGTGTATGTGGAATGTGTCTGTAGCATTGCGGATCGCCGTATCGATGTGGAGTGCTGCCACCACACTCTGTAGACACGTTAGTTACATCTCTGTAAGACTGTATTTGAAGTATCGTCTGTTACGGCCCACGCTTTTGCAGCAATGCTGTCCTTGACCCAAAGTAACTCTTGAGTAGCGACCCACAAAGAGGCTTTTGTGTACCAGAGCTAACCCTCTCCTACCCGCCATTTGGGAAGTCTCACGCACTGGACATACCGCACCCCCCATTATAAACTCGCTCGCCACTGGTAGCCTGGAGCACCCCATCGCTTGGGCACTCTGCCGAGGACGATGTCTGAGGTAAGGTGGTTAGCTGGACTGGTCCTCTGCGGACCGCGGTTAAGATTTTCTTACTGTGGTGTTAGATTCTGAATCGAAATGGTGGCAGCAGACTTAAACTGTTCCAGTATTTCGTACGCGATACGTGATAAATATTTCAGTTGGAGCTACCGTGTGTAGTGGTCAAATTTCATTATCTAACATGTGGTATTGACAGTCGAACTGCTTTTGTTCTTGTTAGGATTTTATTCTTTAATAATGTTTATTCTGGTTCGTAACTATGATTAAGCAGTGCAATACTATTACCTTGCTTCCATTGTGATTTTTGTTGTGACCCATTTAAATTGTAACGAACTTTCTTTGTCTCTTAGATATGCCACGTGGAATGGCTATTGTGAATCCGATACCGGTCATCAAGTTGCTGTAGTGCCCTCAGGCTATTCATGTTAGCAATTTAGTTATATTTATTCAATTTTTCCGCGTATGGTGATTTTATTCCTATTTATTTCGCATTTTGAGATTTAGAGTGTTTCGAACCAGTCCAGGAACCGGTGATCAACGATGTATCCAGATTTAGGCATATTAGAGTCAAGTTTTCTTATTTTAATATGTGTGTGTGCTTCAAGGTAGCTGATCCCCAATAGCCGGCCGCGGTGGCCGAGGGGCTGAGGCGCTCCAGTCACGGTCTGCACGGCCACTACGGTTGGGGGTTCGAATCCCCCCTCGGGCCTGGATGTTTGTGACGTCCTTAGGATTAACTAGTTCATAAGTAGTTTGTGAGTTTAGGGACTGATGACCCCATAGTTAAGTCCCATAAGCTATACAAACATTTGAACATTTTTGATCCCCTATATTTCACAGGTGCAGATGATGGTCACTGTTTGAGTAACTCTCGCGTGAGCTTTGGCAAGTACGTGTGAATGAATCTGTCTACTCACCCCGAATCTACCCCTATTTTCTTAATAAGTAAATTTCATAAAAGGTGACAATCAAATGGGCCGTTTATTAATTTTACTGTTAATCTTTCCCCTTTTAAATGTGTGAGGTGTGTACTTTTATAGTTTTAAACTTGTCTCCTCATTTCGTAGCGTTTTCAGAATGCACAAATTGTTAATAAAATTCTCTGTTTCCTTTAGGACCCCTCTTCAATTTTAATTAGATCTTAGTCAGATTTTGCTGTCCTCGTCTCAGACTGGAGTGCGTCCCGATGAAAATTTCACTTCAAGACTCTGCATGTTCTTGCATGTGTTATGAGATTTTGTATGTCTAACTTCATTATTCTACTTCGGAACCTGCAGAACAACTGCGATTAAGCTATTTAGTAATTCACAAACCAGATGAAAGGAAAGCTTTACAATAGGACTATATATTTGTAATTTCATCTAGCAGGCACTGTATTTCTTTACGTTTAATCTAGCATACAGCTAAGCGTTTCGAGCATTTTGTGCACATAATCAGGCGTTACATACATAAGTCATTAGGTTACTTTAAATTAACTAATCTAAAGTCCGTTTGTTATTATTTGTTGCTGGTGGTAGTTGGGGGAGAGTGGGGAGGCGTGTACAGTGAATGGCCATAAACTTATTAGCAGAGTAGACTTCTGGTGGTCCTGGTGTCTGGTATCACCACCTGTGTGGGATGCAGACAGTATTGCATCAGATGTTGTACAACGATTTTCGTGTTCCACGATTTTGTCTGTATCACTGGTACATTGGTGAAACTGCTGCATGCTGTGTTTGATATTTACTGCTTATGTCGTAGCAAACACTTGTACACATTAACTGTTCACAGACATCTAAAAACAAGATGGCGGACTTGCTTATTGTAAAGCATCTATTATCGCATTTGTAGCGATATTATGATGTTAACAGATTGGTAGCTTAACTTTTAGGCACTCACAAATCTTAAAGAGATTACATCGAAATTAACTTAAAATAGCAGAAGAGTTTCGAACATTTTATGTATTTTTAGTGATATTTTCGATGATGGTTGTCTGGTAATTTTTGATTTGCCACTGGCACATTTTAAAACTATTGTACAGAACAGGTTTTAGACTATTGAAGATTTAGGAGTTTTTGAATGTGTTATTTAATTAAGAATGGTGTAAGCAGATTTTGTGTTATATATTGAGACCTAGTGTACACCTCCTCCAGGGAGTCATGGTTTATTCGTGAGCAAGTGTGTGGCGAGCACGGGGCTCCAAGCTAATGCAGTCTTCCTTCCTTCTTTACTTCCCAGACTGCATTTACTTTCCCCCTACCCTCCTTACTTATCATCACTCCTTCCTCTCCCCACCGGGGGACTGATACAGTGCACGCAGAATAAATTGGCCGGTAGATGCACACACCGCTGGGCTGGCGTGGGGATGGCGGTAGTGGTGGAGGTAGCGTCCAGAACAGTGATGGGAAGGGACCAGCGCTGGATGTGAAGTGAAGCACCGTTCTGCACTGAAGCCTACGCTCTCTTCTGTACCTAACCATACCATCAAAAATACCTTTCTCCAACTGCTTAACTCAATGTTATTAATATTTCATTACTTTTTATTATTTTATTAACATTACCCATCTTGAATCAAACTTTCACTCTGCAACGGAGTGTGCGCTGATATGAAACTTCCTGACAGATTAAAATTGTGTGGCGGAACCGGGACTCGAACGTGGGACCTTGGTCTTTCGTGGGCAAGCTCTCTACCACTGAGCTATCCCGACACGACTCACAGTGCCGCCCCACAACTTTAGTACTGCCAGTACCTCGCCTCCTACTTTCCAAACTTCACAGTTCCTGCGAAACATGCAAGCACTCCTGGAAGAAAGGATATGGCGGAGTTTCGAAAGTAGGAGGCGAGGTACTGGCAGAACTGAAGTTGTGGGGCGGCACTGCGAATCGTGTCGGGATAGCTCAGTGGTAGAGAGCTTGCCCACGAAAGGCAAAGGTCCCAGGTTCGAGTCCCTGTTCCGGTACACAGTTTTAATCTGCCAGGAAGTTTCGTTAGCTATCTTACTTGAAGCGTAACATTTGCAATACAGGATATGGGTTGGTATGCATGCAAGGAGTATTGTTGTTTCTGTTTTAACTTGCAAACAGAAAAATTGTTCATTAGTCTTCAATTTACTGCAGTCATCTGGATAGAGCTTTAAACAATCTGTCAGAAACAATACTAAATCAAACGCCCATCGAGTGAGGTGGCGCATTGGTTACATACTGGACCCACATTAGGAAGGATGGTGGTTCAAATCCACCTCCGGCCATCCAGATTTAGGTTTCCCGTGATTTCCCTAAATTACTCCAGGCAAATGCCGGAATGGTTCCTTTCAAAGGGCATGGCCGATTTCCTTCCACATCCTCACCCAAACACTCCAAGTGTAAGCTCCGTCTTTAATGACCACGCTGTCGACGTGACGTTAAACTCTCAGCTTCCTTTCCTTCAAACACCCACAATACGAAATGCCTTGATAAAACCAATGGTATTTCTGTGCGTCATAGAACGTATTTAAATTGAAGAGGAATGCTCACTTTCTCCTGTTGTACAGTATTGTAGGGCAGAAAACGTTTCCTTTAGCCTTTAGACACATTAATACCTTATAGTCTGCAGATCTACTTCTCCTTGTGTTATTTGCGACGTTATCCATTTGAAAGTGGCGCCTTTACTCCATTACTTGATGCATCTGTCCACTCATTCGGGGTAGTATGCGAACTGTGAATACATGTTTCATCGACATATATGAGAGGTCAATCGTCTTCGAGGAACTATTTTATTTTATTTAAATAATCGACACATTTACTGCGGATTTTTAAACCTTCCTGTATCCTATTTTTTGCGCCACCTGGCAAATATTTATTGTGTTAAATGCACAAAAAATAAAGCATGTAAGTATTACATTGATATTTAAGAAACCTAATGTACCTGAAATCTAACGTTTGAAGTAGGTACCGCAATAAAGAAATACTTCCCTTATTACAGGAAAAATTACTTGATTGTGACGGCTCTTTGTTTGTCATGTTGACTTGTTCATCAATTCTCCGCACAATTTGTTCGTAAACATAATCTAAATGTAAGATATTTTTCTCTTTATTGCACTTTTTCCTGGAGTAGAGAAACTTCCAGAACTATCGGCAACTAATTTCTCCCTCTCTCTTATTTATTTTTTATTGTCGGAAGTTAAATACCAGTAGCAAACTGCACACTTTCAAGGACACATTTAATGGGATTTTTACCCCCTCTTTTGCCTCTTCCGACATCAATTTAATTACATTGGAAATAATCTTTCGTGTCTGGCTATGCAGGACTCTTCCTGCACCGACAGTGCTTGGAGACTGTGCTGTCACGCCGTTTATAGCAGTACACTCACTCGATGTGCACTGGCCGGCAGACGGGATGGACTGATGCGGTCTCCCCTTCCGAACGAAGGAATGAACTCGCCCGACGCTTCGGACGAAAACTCGTCTGTGCGCATCGTCCACCGTATCCTGAGCGGGCTCTTAACATTAACAGTTTAGTCCCCCTATCTCAATAAAACAACTCAACCACACTCAAGTGTACAGATTTACAATGTCTACTCATAAAAACCTGACTTGTTGTTGCTCGGTCAAGTTATTAATACTGTTGAGTAGTTTGTAGCAATTTTTTCAGCCATTCGTTTTTCTAATGTGTATTTCTCAACTAATAGGTCATGTAATTCTATCATTAATTTGTTGGTTGGGCTACTGATTGAGTTTACAATAGGTCTGATTGGTGTGTTCGTCTTAAAGACCTGTGATCAGAGACTAGAGGCTGTGGAATTCATTCCTATAAGACTCTGTGCTTCATTCTCAGTGAAGAGGAAATTACTGTTGTTGAGGCACTTTCTGATTTTCTCATGAATTTTTGGTGTCAGCTCAATCTGGATTTCAAGTATTTGGTTTTCTGCAAATAATGTGTTTTTGGAATATAATCATCTCCTCCACCCATCAAAGTATCCACAAACAAGCAGCACATAAATCAATGCTGTACAGAGATCATAAATTTCCACTACAACACAGTGAACTCCAGCAACAAGTAGAAACCGTAAACAATGAATTTAGTCCCACACTCGTTAATACAGTATCACACAAATAAAAAATAAACTGAACAAAAGCACAATATAACTCTCACAGCCGCGGCAGAGCGACCGAACACATTGAGGCGCTATGCTGCGATGCGCAAGGCTGTTCTCCGTCAAGGATTCAAATCCCCCTCAGTCATATATATATATATGTGTGTGTGTGTGTGTGTGTGTGTGTGTGTGTTAATGTATGTATACCTCCATATGGTATTCGGAGTAGGTAATATACAAGTAGGAGTAATATATATACTCACTGCGGTAACAAGTGAAGTTTCGGCTTCATCACCTGCATGGTTTTTTTTGTGGATTATATTCCTTGATGTTACGTGAACTCAAAAATATTGATAAACACATTTATGTTGTTTTTCATCTTCAAGTAGCAGTCTCAAGTCTTCCAGATCGAAAGCATTTTTTAAAATTTTATTTCCCATTTAGAAGCATTTGTGATTTTTCAATTATTCACAAAAGGTTTGCCCAAGCCCTTTCAAATAAAATTGTTCACCAGTGATCAAAACCCTCTTCAGCTGGCTGAATGTATTCCTTAATTAATTGTTAATAGTTTGAAGTTACTGATCAGAGATTAGAAGGCTCATATTTTATATTTTTCCAGACATTTTTAGCTACTCAGCTTTAATTTTTTTGTTATTACATAGCACGATATAGTTGCTCTTCGTGGAGTGTCAATGATGAGATGCTTAAACTTAAAATCATACTCCATTTAAATAAGGAGATTCTCGAAATTTTTCGAGTTTTCACCTACAAATACTTTATTGGGGGACCAGATAAGAATCTGAAAATTACTTACATAACAGATGTTTATGATCTCAATCATCAATATTATTTGAAATTTGATATTCAATGGGAAGTTTTGAAAAGAATTGTAAATATGGATAATAAGTATGTTTTCTTAGAATATCTGTGGTACCTGGGATAAGAGAATAAAGTATTTACTTTTATAATTTAAAGAGGTGAAATTCAAGCATTGGAGTAATTTGTTGCAACAATTCTCTGCTGTGGGTTTCACCAAGCTAGCAGACAGCATCTAGAAGACAGTGACGAACGGAAATATCGACAATTGTAAAATTAAAATAAAGGTATGAAAAGGCATCACTTATTGCCAAAATTATGGTAAATTTATAAAAGATAAATCGCAAACCTTGCATCTTCATGAATGCTTAGTGCTTGTGAACTTTTGTTAAAACTATTCTTTGTTGTTCAAAATTAAGAAATAGGGGCAACTAAATGTACAAACAGTCTATAGTTTGTCTATCTGAGTTGGGGTATAAATATCATGGTGAAATAATAGTCATAAAATTTCTCTAATAAGGGGCTGTACAAAACTGCAGCAATGCATGCTTCTCAACTGCAACTAACAAACTACATAAATCAGTGAACTTCATCAATTATGAAGATGTCTACCACTATCACATCAGATTGAGGATTTGGTGGCTTGTGTTTATGATGAACAGTGGTAGACTGCTATAACTGACAACACTGATTATCAAAACCACAATGTTGTAACATCCTCCCAATACTAAAGCTAAAACAAATAAGCTCAAAACAAAATTGAAATATCAGTGACAAACCAAAAATGTTATGTATCACATAGGTTAATACAGCATGACATATGGAATAATTCGGAAACAAAAATAATTATCTGAATTTAGTTCACAAACTATAACGTTTCCGGGGTACAATCTGCTTGCAGCCTGGAATAATTAACGTTTGTAGATTCTGTTTTTGCTGAGTAACATACACAGATATCTGATGTAATTTTGATAAATTCCAGACTATTTTCCATACACAGCAACACAGTTCACAGACAAGAAGAAGGTGAAAAACTGGAACCTTTGTAAGGTGCAACCATCAAACATTTAAATTATAGCATATTGCTGGTATCAGCATACTTTGTCCCAAGATTTGTACAAATTAAGGATATAATTTATGGAGTTTTCAAAGTTAAACAGAGTTTCAGATACAATAAAATGAGGAGATGAACCTGATTGATAATTACAGTTGTTGACATACATTAATATGCTGAAATGAATCAATTATTTATTGAAACAATATAATCAGAATAATTTAGATTCACACTGAACTTAATTGATTTGTTTTGTGGCTAACATTTATACAGCATTTCCATCGCATGTACAATTAATTACAAAGATAGATTTACATCAAGATATTCCTGAGTATTTAAATTTGATAATGTATCTTCCTCATAATGCAGAATCATCTAGACATTGCCGGAAGCAAGGAGGCATAGTACTTAATTCCCATAGACAACATGGTCATTAGAAATGGTAGGAATATAACTTTCGTATTTAAATATGATAGTAGGCCTATTTCATAAGTGCTCGACTTTTACCATTTAACATATAACACTATAGAAAATGTCTATTATTTCTTAGATGTTTTTTCAATATTTACTTCATACGAAACTGATAATTGGTATTGCATACTACACAATAACGATAGAAACTTATAATTCTATACTCCCAGGCTAGCTTGTTAAGATGCAATATTACATTTGTAACACACATTTGCAACTTTGACCTAACGAACATTCATATCTAAACTGAGTGAAGAAACATTTCTATTGTTCAGGAAACAATGCAGTGAAAACAAATTAGATGAGAACAAGATTACATAATTACTTCCTTCATTAAAAAAAGAGTAGGTGTTGTGCATAAATGAGGGTTCTTTTTAGTTTGACGAAGCCTTTGCACAGGCCTGAAAAGACAAATTCTCAGTCAAGGCATAGCGGTGTTTATAACAGTATTGTGGAGGAAGAAGCTTAATACAACAATAGCCACAAGAGAGCCTATGGAAAGCTTACAGAACTTTTGTCTCTTATAAGTGGCCTCAGTTACCACATAGTGCTTAAGACAGAAAGCAGGTTTCAAACCTAATGTCAACAGTAACTCTGACAAGAACGTACATCATAGACATAGCCCAAACAATGAATTGGAAGGCGTGAGATTAACAGAGGTCAGTAGTGTGAAATAGTTTGGGTGAAATCAGAGGTAAAAGTTGACTGAACATGGCCAGTTCATAGGTTTGTAGATCCACTGACTCAGCAGCAGTGGTGATGGAATAACGATGAAAACTAGGAAAATTATTTCGAAAAAAAATTTTAGTCGTGTCTTAACAGTAACTAGAGATTTTACTTATTGACTGGAGAGACTCAGTCTGAGAACGTGGTACGTACATAGAATAGAGCTAAATTATTTTAAATGCTTTATTCGAAGATTAACTGGAGTAGTGATGTAGGAACGTGACTTGTGGTGATTACATGTTAGACCTGATGACAAAAATACTTTTTTTTTACTCAGCCCAGAACAGGAAATTAGTAACCATCAGTCCATTACACGAGGGCAGGCAATGGCGAGACAAATAGCCTGCAAGGCAGCTGGGCGAATCACGTGCAGGCCAAATTAGGCTCTCAACTCTTCAGAAGAAGTCACTTCCGTAAGGCATTTATTGTTGCAGTGCGAAGAGAATCTCTTTTTTGTGGGTCACAGAGCGATAGTTTTCGAACTGACAGTCTCATTTTCAGTGAACTCTCTAATATTGAGAAAAAATGATTAAAAACACAGGAACTGTCCAAAAATTGTTGTTAGGATACTACCAATATCACATTTCCTTTTCAGACGTTTTCAAGCCCATGAGCTGTATCAATTGAAAGTGTCTATTTCCATTTTAAGATGGAAAAGGTCAAAACAATTATGATATCAGTTGTGACATCTGCATTCAGAAGTAATGTCATCAGCAGAATGAACTAAAACAGTTCGACTTCTTTCTGTCTGTTTTATGGAGTGGAGACAATAACGTTTTGTAACCGAGATAGTTGTAATAACAGAAAGTTGCTCCATGGCGGGGGGTTGATGTTGACTTGTCGTTACATTACCAAACAAATTACACAAGCAGTTGGTTTCAGATAGTATAGTAATCAGGTAGTGCAATGAAACATCAACGTGACTTACCCAAAGCTATGGCAAGAATAGCCATAGCATGGTTGGTATCGGGACAGACTCAGAGAGAGGTGGGTGAAGCTTTTACAGTGTCCTACAGTGTAATTTCCAGGTCATGGACAGGATTTCAGACGGTGGGAGCCGTTAGAAGAACAAAAGGCCAAGCTCATACACGGGTAACATCAGCAAAATATGACCGATATCTCCAGTCCACAGCACGTTGAGACAGGTGCTGAATGTAATACAACTGCAACGCCACCTCCAGGCTGTAACCAAACGAACAGTATCAAGACAGACTGCAATCTTCAGCAATATGGCCTCTGCGCATGGAGGCATATATTTTGTGTCCCATTAAAACCACGAAACCATTTAGACGGCAGTGAAATATCTAGATAGGATTCGTAATGAATGGCACCGGGTTCTGTTCACAGATGAGTCAAGATTTTGTGTTCAGCCTGACAAGCGTCATTTCATCATCTGGAGAGAACGTAGAATTCATAACAATTCTGTCTATGTGCAGAAAACACAAACCTATCATGGTGGCGGACAAATGGTGTGGGCAGGAGTCAGTACTGGTAGATGCCAGACGTTCACAGTGTCACTTTGACTGCTCGCCGTATAGAGATGAGATCCATCGCCATTTTTTGTGTCCTCTGCGGTTAACGTTGGAGTTGTGTTCCTTCTGGTGGACGACAATGCTCGTCCCCACACAGCTGCACTGGTGGACAACATGCTTGAGGCTGAGGAAATTGAATGAATGTAGTGGACAACTTGTTCGCTAGACTTAAATCCGATTGAGCATGTCTGGGATGGACTTGACAGACATATTGCAGTCAGCCCAGCACATCCCACAACAGTTGCAGAGTTGTATCCCTCGAGATCTCATATTGTTCATGCCACACACCAGTTTAGAGGGCACCGAGACTGATTTTTTTACTATTATTGTCAGTCATTCAGTCTCTGCAGGCGTCAAGAGCGGATTCCGGGGGGGGGGGGGGGGCACGTACCCATGTGCCCCCTCCCCCCAACGAAGAGATTCTCAGCATAAGATTAATTCACTTTTACTTACAGACTGCATTCAATTGTGAGTTTCAGCATAAGAATAATTACCTTTCACTGACAGAAAGCATTTACCTGCCAGTTTAAAAAGGCATTAACGTAACGTAAATTTACTTTTTATGTTATGCTTCCTTTTTAATTGCTTCTGGCTCCTTTTTCTCAGTAATTTACAATAAAATTTAATAAAAGTTGGTTTATTGTTTTGTGATTGCTCGGGAGATAAATGAAATATTGTGTCGTTTTATTCAATTAAAATTAAAGGATTTAACTATGTGAAAAAAATCGTGAATTTCTAGGGCTCCATGATTTACACAATCAAAGGCCTTTGAAAGATGACAAAAATAGCAATGGGTGATGTGCGGTTATTCAGAGCGTTTAATATTTGATCGGCGAAGGCATATATAGCATTTTCTGTTGAAAAGCCTTTCTGAAAACCAAACTGACATTTGGTTAGTACTTTGTTTTTACAAATATTCATTCAAGTGTTTTCGGTAATCGGTTTATCACTCTGCATTATTTGCTAGACACTAAGAAATAATACTGCCATGCATTTTAAACAGTTTTATTTGACTAGAAAGGCGAACAGATGGGGTATAACAGCTTTGAGATAATTGCAGAACGACATATTGACTATAGCTGTTTATTTTTTCTGAATGCCACCGGTATCGGTCATTTACCATTATCAAGCTTTAGCCTGAAGAAGATAAAAGGTATCAAAGCATTAGTGAACAATATAAAACATTAACAAAAAATACAGTAAGTTTCTTGTGAAATACTTACAGAGATTAGCTAATAGCTTAACATGTAATACAAGTATTCAAAATTGTAACATAAGTATTTGTTGTCATTGCTCTAGTCATTGACATTATCACAGTGGCTGACTGCTACAGACTGAAGCATACATTGATGAGTGTGAAATAAAATTATATTAAAAACCAAAGACAATGAACATGCTTACATTAAATCTCATTGCACAAAGATTATAGGGCATACAGTTATGCTATGTCTATGCTTTGATACCGTTCATCTACTTCAGCTAACGCTTGATAATGGTAAATGACAGAAACCGGTAGCATTGAGAAAAAATAAACGCTATGGTCCACATATCGTTCTGCAAGTTTTATTTAAAGCTACATGTTTCGATTATCCAGTTATTGAAGAAAATCAGAAATTTCAATGGCATTTTCCCGCACATCAGATACAAAGGATTTGCATCCTAGTAGAAATTGTTATAGAAACACGATCAGGTGTAATTTTATTGATCGGGAAGCTTTCTTGAAAACTCAGCACGTTTTGCATAGTAACTTTACAAAACACGAAGAAGAAATTGATGCGTACAACGTGACACAGAAAATCTGATTTTAGGTTTCGAAGGAACGTAAAAATTTCTCGTATTTGATAAGTAATTTAGGAGTAATGAACTGTCTTAAACACTTTTAACTAATTTAATACGTGTATTAGTGTGCGTACTATTAAAGCTATTTGTTTTACTTGCGTAATTTCATAGAAATCACGAAAAGTTGGTTTTGTTTACATACTACCTGCTATGCCAAACTTTTGAGCTTACAGATTAAATTTTATTCCGCCGTTTTAAGTGCAATTACTGCTGGTCTACACTCATATTAGTGTCTTCAATACGTTTGCTGCTCCTTCATATCTTTAGATTATTCTAATTCTACTAAGAATTTTCTGAACACCTACTGTTTACATAGTCGCGAGTAGACCTAAATTTTCGAATACATATTTTCATAGTTTTCCGGTAACTTGTCTTAGTAACACTAAAATTCATTTGTATCATGAGTGTAAAGTGCCTAAAATGCCGTAGAATTGCTAGCTCCTGGGTCTGGTGTGATGGATGTAGTAACAATTTTCATTGGGCGTGTAGTGGCGCGGGTTCGGGCATGTGAGCGAGTCTCATCAGTGGTGTTCTAGACTCTGTAGTAGAGATAGAAAGATTTTGGAACAGGAGGGGACAATTTCTGCCCTTCAGGCCGAATTAGATAATGCTACCCCATGTATTGGATAATTTAAGGGAGGAGAAAGGTAAATAGGGGTGGGAAGTGGCAACAGGCATAGTGAACAGGCCAAGAACTTCTTCAGACAGCTTTGTTATTAATGTTCAAAATAGGTTTGATCTGTTGCCTCAGTTAGAATATGATGAACCTCAGACAGGACACAACAAACGTTCAGTAGCTGATTGAATAAGAATGTACGAAAGTTTGCAAAGAGGAAGAAAGTTTTGTTGCTAGGTAGTTCGCATGTAAGAGATGTGGGCCAACTTCTGCAGGATGAATTAGGGTCAGAATACCATGTCACAAGTTTTTGTAAGCCGAGTGCTGGTCTGAGCAGGTGACAGAGGATATGGTTCAGTCTGTAAAGACTTTGCTAAAGAAGACACCGTGGCTGGGCAACAGTATTGACAGAGATCTGGGATACAGCATAGAGTGTGACCTGGCAATGAGTGCCTCAGCATCGAGTCATACCAGTGTTGGGTTTTTGTCGGTTCTGGAGCGCCATGACCAGCCTCACTTGAACTCTTCTGTTAGGAGAGTTAATTTGGAGTTGGAAAGTGTGTTTGGATCTGTTGCAGGGTCTCACATTGGTGTAATTCCTGTTGATTCTCTCTCTACTAGGTGGGATTATACTAGGCTTGGCCGCCACCTCAACAGAAAAGGGAAGGGTAAATTGGCTGGGCTTATAGCAGGAACTTAAAGGGGGGGGGGGCAACAACTCATGGTAGAAACTCTTTTTATATTAAGATCAGTGTCCAGTGAGAAACTCAGTCAAGCAGGTACTAAAGATATTAACAAATTTCAAGATACTCACAAAAGTAAAGTGTAAAACAATGTTTGTATGTTTCATCAAAATATTGGGGGATTAAAGAATAAAGTTGATGAGTTTTGGTTTGTTTAGGAGGTTTAGAAACTCTAATAGATGTACTACGCCTGTCTGAGCATCATATTGTCACTGATATGGAAAAGCTAAATATCAATGGGAACAAATTAGCTGCATATGGCCGGCCGTGATGGTCGAGTGGACTGAGGCGCTCCAGTCACGGTCTGCACAGCCACTACGGTCGGGGGTTCGAATCCCCCTTCGGGCATGGATATTTGTGCTGTCCTTAGTTGTAGGTAGTTCATAAGTAGTTTGTAAGTTTAGGGACTGATGACTCCGTAGTTAAGTCTCTTAAGCTTAACAAACATTAAAACATTAGCTGCATATGTAAGTAAAGATAATATGGTGAGAGAAGGCGTTGCCATATATGTCAAAAGTTTCCACAATGTGGGAAATTTTGTGTAGAGGAAAGTATAGAAGCATGTGACACTGAAGTGAAGCTAAATGAGAGCACTTTCATAATTTTAAAAATGTATAGGTCCACCTCATAGAATTTTCAGCTTTTCTAGAAAACTTTGATGCATTGTTTTGCTATCTGTCAGACAGGGTCAATCAAATTATCATTTGTGGGTATTTTAATGTTGATTCACTGAAATAGTATGATAGGAAGAATGACCTTGTAGTATTACTCAGAAAATTCAATTTAAACTCCATTATTGATTTTCCTACTCGGATAACAAAGACCAGCAGCACATCAATAGATAAATTTTTCATAGACTGAGATAAGTTTAAGAACATAAATGTTTATCCTGTTGAGAATGGCCTTTCAGACCATGGTGCTCAGCTTGTTACATTACATAACATAGCTCCATGCAGTAAATCAAGTCATAGTTTCAAAGTAGTCCATTCAATTAACAATATAAACATTGCAAACTTTATGGAAAGCCTACAGAAGCTAGACTGGGATGCAGACCTGAAATATAAATTATTTCATGAAACATTTTTAAGGATTTTGATACAATTGTAATTCCACCAACCTCTCCCCTTGAAATCAGTAAAATAATAAACTCACTGTAAAGTTAAAGCTCTTACGGAATTGATGTCATTTCCAGCCAGGTATTTAGAGCTTGTTCCCCACAGATAAGTAGGATTATCAGTCACTTACCTAACAGCTCTCTGAAGCAAGGTGTTTTTCCTGATAGTCTGGAATATATCACTGTCAAACCATTGTATAAAAAGGGGGATACATCAGTTGTTAACAACTACCGCACAATCTCTTTCTGACAGATTTATCGAAAATTTTTGAGATAGTAATGTATTTAAGAGTAGCCTCCCATATTTGTAAAATCAAAGTACTAATCAAATGTCAGTTTGGTTTTCAGAAAGGCTTTTCAACAAAAAACGCGATATATGCCTTCGCCGATCAAATATTAAATGCTCTGAATAACCGTTCATCACCCATTGCTAGTTTTTGTCATCTTTCAAAGGCCTTTGATTGTGTAAATCATGGAATTCTTGTAGATAAGCTTAATCATTATGGTTTGACTGGGGCAGTGCACAAATGGTTTAATTCATACTTAACTGGAAGAATGCAGAGAGTTGAATTAAGTGGTTCATGTAATGTCAAAACCTCAGCCAATTCCTCAACTGGGTGACTATCAAGGATAGGGTGCCATAGGGATTGGTCTTAGGTCCTTTACTGTTCTTGATATACATAAATGACTTGCTTTTCTACATTGATGAAGATGCAAAATTAGTTCTTTACGCTGATGATACAAATATAGTAATCAAATAAAAAAAAAAAAACAAGAACTAAGTGATGTAATCATATATAATGTTTTTCACAACAAGTGGTTCTATGCAACCAGACTCGCATTAAATTTTGACAGAACACAGCATATATAGTTCAGCACAGTAAATGGCACAATGCCTGTAATAAATATAGACTTTAAACAGAAGTCTGTAACTAAGGTAGAATTTTTATAATTTTTAGGTGAGTGCATTGATGAGAGATTAAGCTGGAAGCAACACATAGTCTGCTGAAGCGTTTGGTTTCAGCTACATATGCTGTTAGGGTTCTTGCAAATTCTGGCAATACGAATCTAAGTAAATTGGCTTACTATGTCTATTTTCATTCACGGCTTCTGTATGGCAACATATCCTGGGGTAATTTATCATTGAATAAGAAAGTATTCCTTGCACAAAAGCGTGCAATAAGAATAAATGCTAGAGCCCACCGATGATCATACTGCAGACATCTATTTAGGGATTTAGGTGTCCTCACACTAACTTCCCAGTATATATATTCACTTAAGAAATTTGTTGTTAATAATCCATACCAGTTCAAAAGTAATAGTAATGTGCACCAGGAGAATCGATGATCTTCACTATGTAGGACTAAATCTGAGTTTGGCAAAGAAAGAGGTAAATTGTGCTGCCACAAAAGTTTTTGGTCACCTACCAAGCACCATCAGAAGCCTGAAAGATAGCCAACTAGAATTTAAAAATAAATTAAAAGAATTTCTGAATGACAACTCCTTCTACTCATTGGATGTCTGACAGAATACTTTGAGAACTTGAATCAGTCGGTTGAAACAGAATAATACATATTTTTCTATTTTTACTTTTGTGTTGTATCTTATAAAGTGAGATATTTATTAAGTTCTTTTAGTTTGGGATTACTGTCTGCACAAAAGACACCAGGTGTATCAACAGTGTATATACCGATCAACTGATTATTATCAATAAAAATGGAAAGTCATTTTCATATCATATAAATACGAATTGACCTATATTGGTGCCGTAAGTAACACAAAATTATATATTTCTGAACCTTGTTCACCTCCTTAATAGTGTATCTCTTATCAGATACAATTTCTGTGCGCTATCTACCTTTCAGATAGACTTGCAGGAACTGAATAAGTTTTCCAGTGACACCAATCATCACAGTTTTTGATGAGGTCACATCAGGAACTACTCTATCAAAGTATTTTGCAAGGTCAAGAAATACTCCTGCTATTTGAGACTTTTAATTCGTTTCTTCAGTTACACATTGAACAAAATGTATTGCTGCTGTCATGTTACTTCGAACTCTTCTCAAATCATGCTGGAAATCACCAAATATATCAGGAATATTGTAATGCTGTAAGATTCTTTTTAATATCTTTTCTCAATCAAATTGCTAAATGTTGAGTTTCGTTCAGTGTATCTGTAGATTTCAACACATTTCCTTTCACCTTTTTTGTATAAATGTTCGGCTACTGCCAGTTTTGACTTGGCAGGGAATACACTAATTTCAAGGAAAAAGTTTATTAAATGAACTAGTAATGTCGCCAGTGCTAGTGTACATTTCTTCGAAAGCTGTGGAGACATTTCAACTAGTCCTGCGGGCAGATTTTTTTTGTGCCTCAGGCCGTCAGTAAGCTGGAGTCAGGGTCATGCAGTTCAGTTCGTTAATGGATTCAAATCTATATTGTATATTTAGTTTCATTCAGCCATCATTTTCGACATTATTGATAACGGAATTACTTAAAATATTGCTTGCTATAAATGGGCCAGGTATGATATAATTATTCACAGTTAATTCTACATTTACAACAGACCTGCAAGTCTTAAGACCCTATCTAAACTTTTGTATTTTGGCTAATCTTTCTGCTTTTATTCTCCTGACTTCTTTTCGGTACAGTTATCTGTACTGTTTGTATAGTTCTTTATATAACTCGGAGGTAGTCAGTCTGTGCAAGCTATACACATTTTGATTATTTTCTTTCACACATTTTGTTTTCACAACTAGCTTCTCAATGTTATTTGCGGATAGTATTTCTTTTTCACAGTATATTTTCCTTCGATTGAAATTCGCTTTATGTTGCAGTAAATTGCAACGCCACTACCTTCAAATTGTCTTCTATAGTAGAATGTTTTAACCTTTTATTTTAATGAACTGAGTATTACCTAATGCTTGGTCATGTTCTGTAACAATGGCAGGTGAAGCCAATTGAGTGAGGAATTATACAAATGCAACTATTTTGATTCCTGTAACACATAAACTAAACCTCAAAAATTATAGATTATTTTTATCTCAATTTAACTTTGTAACTGGCCTACACCTGTAAGTATCACATTCGCTACCATGATGTTGTGTAACATTGTTGGAGAGAATTACAATCATATTGTTATTCCTCTTGTCTAACAGAAGTACTGCTTCACTAATCTGGCAATTTATGGCCCATCCTCCCAAGATTCTCAGAGTTTTGTGCGTAATAGCACACCCAATTTTCTGATTACTATTTCTTGGAACCATGTTATTACGAGGTCCTTCGCTAATCTGTTGAGATGTAGACTATGAGTTGTATGGATTTTTCTTTATATGTCATTTATGTAGACGAATGCGAGCCTATATTTTTCTCAGATAGCACTCATATTTTTTATTTCTTTATTGGCATTACACACCTCTTTACTTACACATTACCAGTCTGGCAGGTTATGATGATGTGGAATGTAGAAGATTATCTCATTTGTGCTTCTCTGGTAATGCAGCTACTTCTGCATCACAGTGTGGATATATGACTATATATTTTTCTGAATGAACCAACCAGTAAATAATATCCTTTTCCTTCGTACATATATTGCATAGACCATGAAAACAGTACCAGAGATGGCACAGCCCAAATACAGGCACACCTTAAGTCTTCTTTCCCATGAACCACATATGATTAAAAAAGGAAAAGGAGGTAATGGCAGTGGTACACTAACTACCTACCCCTGTTTATTTTAAGGTGACTTGCAGCGTATGGATTTGATCTTCTTGTGGATCTGATTGTCCATCTGATAATGCATATTCAGAAATCTGCATCCAAGATCATCACATTGGTATGGTTGAGGCCCTCCAGTCAGTTCCAAACCAGAGGACCCTGATCAACACTGGAAACAATGTCGCAAATCGTGATCTCGGCTTAAACCTGCCTGCAAGGCCATCAGTCTACATTAATTCTGGTAGGCAATTTTATGAACTGAAAATAGCCTCATAAATGAATCACTATGTGATTCAACCCGGAAATCAGGCTGCACTTTGGAATTCTGTCCTATCATATGTACCTTTTCCCTAAGGGACATCATAACATCACTAATATTGATGCCCCAATAACTAACAAATGCCTTCCACCTGCTCCTGTTAGGACCCTGCCAAAAGAGTTACCATCTACCTACATACATTAAATATATCCGAAAAGTGCAACAGATATTTTCATTATCTTTATATTCATTATTTTCTTTCCACATTACCTATCTCTTATCTGTGTTCCACTCCTTCCGCCTTGGGTTACTGCTTTTCATTTTTTTCTGATTCTGGATGTAGAAAGACCAAATCATGTCTCACGTGTAATTTGGAGTTACACTGACTTGATGAACATTACATTTCTGAAATACGTTCAGAAGTACATTTTTACACATGTCCTGTGAGTGAACTGAAATAAGTTATAAACTTCGACATTCTGTAATTTTGATTTCAGGTTATCAGTACTGGTGACCATGTCCAAAGCTTCAGAAAACTCAGCAGCCGTACCAGATGTTTATGCAGAATTTATTGCAGCAGGGCAGAAACTAGCATCACCACCATCTGGTGAGGAGTTGGTCATTAGTGGAATATCAGGGCATTTTCCACGAAGTGTTGGATTGTATCAGCTTCATGAAAACCTCCTGAACTTACCTGATCTCATGACCGAAGATGAGAGTGGCTTTCATGGTCAGTATTTTTTTTTCATTCAGACGTCAAATATAGCTAGTAACATTTTTATGTTTATAATTGGTTTTTATGTAAGTGCACTTTCTTGGAACTGATCTTATATTACCATATGTTCTGCTGCAGCTTACAAAAAGCTGTATTTCATTTCGTTTTAGATAGTGGCAAATGATTCTCTACTTATGTGTGTGTGTGTGTGTGTGTGTGTGTGTGTGTGTGTGTGTGTGTGTGTGTGTGTGCGTGTGTGTGTGTATTAATTTTGTGGATGTTGCATTTTCTTCCACAGTTGATTTATCCATTCAAATTGCAGTAAGTTTTATTGGTGAATGACTCTGAAAATACACTCAAGGTAGAATAAGAGAATGCATGAAGACATTAAGCAAATAAGATAGAAAACACATGTGATGCACAAATACACAAAAAACATAAATTAAAAGTATTAAAAAGTCAGATGATTTAGTTCATAGATAGAGATCCAAAATGTTAAGCGCACCTGCTGCAGAGTTAAACCATAACCACTTCATTAGACTTAACCTCATGCACTACAGGAGACAACCCAGAGATGTGATACCCATTCACCAGTTGGCTGCCATATGGTCAAGTAACCAAGAGTTATGTCATTACCTACATGACCTTTCTGGTTATCATTTGTTGCATCCTTACGCCACAGCAGTTTGCAAACAGTATCCTATACTCTTTTGCCGCAGTGGAGTAGCCGAGTGGTCTAAAGCGACTTGCTGCGGAGCGCGCAGTTGCTCGCCATGGAGGTTCGAGTCCTCCCTGGGGCATGGGTGTGTGTGTGTGTTGTCCTTAGGTTAGTTTGCCTAGGTTTAAGTAGTTTGTAAGCTACGGACTGATGACCACGCAGTTTGTTCCGATTGATTTACAAACATTTGAACATTTTTGAACATACTCTTTTGTGCCATTCATGAAATGCCATACTGGGGCTTACATTTCAGCGAGACCATGTTGACCTGCACTCACTGTGAGCTTATACTAACTCTTTCTATTTGCTGAATGCTACCTAGGCAAGGAAATGCGTTTCTTCAATCCACAGTAAAGATCATTTGGAGTAACATACGCAGGGCCGTCCAAAAACCTTGGGGTTTGTAGACTGAACCGCAAATCAACATAATTTTGAACGATACTCATCAGGAGTGCTTCTGCCAACTCTTTCATTAGTGCATTAGTGCCAATCTGTATAACTGCTTGCATATGGGCCAGAGTGCCAATCAGTTGTTGACTTTTATTCCAGGTAACAGATAAACACGACCAAAGGCCTTATTCTTGTAGTCCATTGTAGGAGGTTGAAAGTAGAATACAATCGACAGTATCAAATAACCTTTTGTTTCGTTATATTTTCGTTGTATATGCATAAAACTTCTGTCCGTTATCAGAGGTCTCATTGGAGATGTGCTGCACTAACCGCAAGGGCCGCAAAATTAAACAAGGGTACCGTCTATGGTTGTCAATTCTACCCAGATTGTACGTATTTCGGCAGTTGTTCACAAACGCTGAGTAGAGATGGAGAATTACAGTATGTTGATCAATTGTAATCGTTCCTTTCTTGTAGAAGTATCGTCAAACCTGAATGACTGGAGCAAGAACACGAAGTGCTAGTAGGGACCGCGGTGGAGAAGCCGAGCGGTCTAAAGCATCTCGCTGCGGTGCACACGGTTGCTCGCCGTGGAGGTTCGTGTCCTCCCTGGGGCATAGGTGTGTGTGTTTGTCCTTAGGTTAGTTTACCTAGGTTTAAGTAGTTTGTAAGCAACGGACTGATGACCACGCAGTTTGGTCCGATAGATTTACAAACATTTGAACATTTTTTTGCTAGTAGGTAAATGCTGCCCTTAAATAATCATTCCAGTTTCACTGATGTCCATAGCCCTCCTAAAACAGCCATTACTTTTGACACAGAAGTATTTTTGCTATCTCTGTTCATTGAGTAGTAATTTCACAGGTGTTCTCTGTAAAAATGATTTTCAAACCTGAATGACTGGAGCAAGAACACGAAGTGCTAGTAGGGACCGCGGTGGAGAAGCTGAGCGGTCTAAAGCATCTCGCTGCGGTGCACACGGTTGCTCGCCGTGGAGGTTCGTGTCCTCCCTGGGGCATAGGTGTGTGTGTTTGTCCTTAGGTTAGTTTACCTAGGTTTAAGTAGTTTGTAAGCAACGGACTGATGACCACGCAGTTTGGTCCGATAGATTTACAAACATTTGAACATTTTTTTGCTAGTAGGTAAATGCTGCCCTTAAATAATCATTCCAGTTTCACTGATGTCCATAGCCCTCCTAAAACAGCCATTACTTTTGACACAGAAGTATTTTTGCTATCTCTGTTCATTGAGTAGTAATTTCACAGGTGTTCTCTGTAAAAATGATTTTCAATTCGTGATGTCGTGTAGCTACCAGTGAAATTGTGTTTGCCTGTAGCGCAACACAGACAGTTCTTGTTATTTATGCACTTGTCTGTGGTTACAATGGCAGAATAAATTAAAACATCTTAATAAATCTTTCAGTTTCTCTTTTAGGTTCTCTGACATTGCGTTTCACATCAGGTAGAACCTTCACCCTTTTCTTACATTTTGTTTTCCCTGATACTGATGATGGATTATTCTATCAACATTTCTTGGTCCTTACTAATATAAACATTCCACTCATAATTTGGCACTCCTTTCACATCATTCCCGTCATATCATGACTGGAAGACCTGCATTTCAATAAATATCGGATTCCTTATTGATGCCAAAGTAATCAGCATATTCTTCTTGGTCAGGCAATGCCTTCATTTGTGCAGACCTCGATTACAATAAAAAAATTTAATACTAGTGTAATGTTTATACCTCAATAATCTTTCACCCAAAGAGTTATAAAGCTTAGCTTCATTACATTCAATAGTGATAAGGCTGCATGTGAGTGTGTATTACGCAGTGATTCTCAATGTCATTTGTCCCTTTCACATGTAATAGTTGTTAAGTTGGGTTTTATAACGTGGCAGTAATGCAGATTGACGCTTGACTAAACCATCGATGTATATCTAGTGCCATTATTGGGTGCGGAATTAATGAACGAATACAAAATTGGTGTTACTGTATGCTGCCACCTTCCCTGCCGCACTGTTAAACAATGTACAGAATAAAAGTACGATTAAAAGTAAATGGAATCTGTCAAACAGGTATGATATTGTACAGTGGTCTCTCTTCGAAACCACTTCAGTGTCATTAGCAAATCCAGGCCAGCCAGCTGCCAAACCAGGATTCTCTCTGGCTGTGTTACATCACAAACGGCAACTCACCCGTCTGCTGAAGTAGCGCCACAGCATGTGATAATTTTCCCTGTTACACCAGCCAGAGTATCAACCTGACATTTATAAAACTCAACAGTGGTAATAATAATAATATGTCCTTAAACTCCGTAGGACTCGAGTAATTAAAAATAATAGAATTGCATTTGATCATTGAATAGCGATTTTTTGTCAGATCTCATTAACAGAATTTAGAATCAATCTCCAGTAACAATTAGCAAAATTCCGTGCAGAACGCAAGTAAGAAAATGTTCATAGAATGAAACTTTCACTCTGCAGTGGAGTATAAGGTGAAATGAAACTTCCTGGCAGATTAAAATTGTGTGCCGGAACCGGGACTGGAACGTGGGACCTTTGCCTTTCGCGGGCAAGCGCTCTACCACTGAGCTATCCCGACATGACTCACGGTCCGCCCTCACAAAAGTTTCAAAAAATGTTCATATTCGACGGTTGTAATACTGTAATACTGAAATAACTACAATATCTTGTTTGAACACGAGTCATCGTCAGAAACAAATCGTTTTTCAGTAAGCATAAGATATTACTTCATGATCTGGATTTTCTAGTCGAAATGGGTGTGAAGATGGTTAATAGGTTTCAACTCAATTTCAGTTATTTATGACCGTGTGATTGCAGGCTCGAATTCTGGACGAAGCACCTCTCGGTTACCTCAAAATCAAGTAATTTTGAATAAAACACAGAAGAATATTTGACTCTGAATTCAGCTCTTCATATTCTTCAGTCTTGAATTAGATCAGAAATAGTCCTTAAACAAACTAACATCTCTCTCAATAGCATCCAAAATCAATATTACATTCTACAACAACGACTTTGTACATGACCATCTCTTTTTCTAGCTCGCATAGATGTACTCACTTAGATCATGAACCTTCTCCTCTCTGGATTGGGTTCCATGGAGAATATACACAAATGCAATGAATTATTATTGTGCTGTGGCAGCTTGCCGCTCTTTACATTGCTTACATAAATTTGATTATGTACAAAATGGCTACTGATTCAATCATTCTCAGAGAAGAAAATAATTTTACACAAATACTTACGCAAATAAGTACAGATCTAGGTGAGGCATTACACGTAGACGTCCCTCAAAATTCTGGGAAATGAGGAAAAATCAGAACAGGAGAGATACATAGTTAAAGACCAATAAACAGGCTGCAACTACGCGATCTTATATCATATGTTATCAGATCATAATAGTCAGACTCAGTTGGATTTACCATCCAGGCTAGGGCACTATTCGACATCACGATCATCATCGGTTGGTAGCAACTGAATGGAGGAGCGTCACTCTCAGCACTGTGAGTATCAGTTGCGGGCTGAGAAGTAGTGACCTATCCTCGACCGCCACCTGATGGCCATAACACAAATTGCTGTCATAAATGCTGAGGCTGCATCAGTCCTACTGGACTCTGTCTAGAAATTGGACTACAGGATGACTTGCTGACTTGTCCACTCTTGCCCATGCTACTGTGTACTGTCATTCTAGATGACGCCTTCCCCATTCCCTGCTGTAGTGACCAGAAATTATGGTTAATCCACTTCAGAATGTACCTCTCGCCATATTGGTGCTTTCACCCAATGCTGCATTAGCACTCTCCGCTGCGCTGGATGCCTCATGTGCCTTACCACTCATCACTGTCAAAATTGTAATGTTACGAAGAGGCCGAACCACGCTCAAAAGAGGTCATCCTGATTATCATCTGCTGTATGTTCCTGAGGGATTAGGTGTACAATTCAACAGAGAACCCAACCACAAGCCCCTTAATTGAACTTTTACATTAACATTTGTGGCAGACTGGCTGTTGCAGGAAGAGTTGTAACATAAAGACAAAAACAGCTAAATCATGGTATCTGTAGCTTTCCAAAATCTGACGGGATTTTGTGGAAGACACAATTGGCAAGGAGTCTAGAAAAAGTATTGTATGTAAGTAGTGACAGTTTCTCTTATGGGCTTGCTGTTGTTCTGAGATTTGTGCTTCCTTGCATGTGGATCAACATGTTAAGGGTTGAGAATATGAGGTTTCTGGCTGAAGTCCGTGAAATAAAGCATTAACGGTAGTAAATTGAGGCAGTGTCATGTATCTGGCAATTTAGCACTATATGACCATACCCAACCACATTTTTTTTTAGTTTTTCACAAAATGGGTCATTACGCCAGGCTGTGTAAGAAGTGTACCTGAGTGAGACGATGGAAACGGTGAGCACCATGTAAGTTTGGGGAATACTGTAAGAGGAATACAAAAAGGGAATAATATTTATGAACAGCGCTTCTCCATAACAGATCTTTAGGGACAGTGTCAAGAAGACAGAAGTAGTGTTTAGTAGCAATAGGACATGAGACTAATATATTAGGATGACGTTATGACGAGGAATCTAGAACAAATAGTTATTTTGTAATTAATAAGGTTGGGGTTTAAGCTACGGTACTGTGCCTATAAGATCTTACATTTGCAACAGTTTCATTTGCGTGTGTTGCTTTTCTTCGTGTGCCATTGTACTCACATTGGCACAAACACTGAAATACCTTTTCCTGTGCGGGGTAGTTGAGAGAATTCCAACAACATTTAAATTGCTCCAGATCACTTGAGTCAGAACACTAATGATAGCAGTGAAAAATGTTCAAATGTTCGTAAATCTATCGGACCAAATTGTGTGGTCATCAGTCCGTAGCTTACAAACTACTCAAACTAACCTAATAACAACACACACACCCATGCCTCAGGGAGAACTCGAGCATCCAACCACGAGTAAACGCGCGCTCCGCAGCGAGGCGCCTTACACCGCTCGGCCACTCTACTGCGGCTAGCAGTTGAACAATCAGCATCTGATGTACATTTGAAAAGTGCCTAAACAGAGAACCTAAGAATTATGAGAGGAGGAAGGAAATAGCAGAGATTTTATTATTGTATCACAAATATATAGCATGTTTAGAGCCTGTGATTGGGAAAGCAGTTAATAGATTTCAGATATGCTAGGACAGTGCCTAGGGCTGAGGAGAATATTGTGCAGGTACGCTAGGACTACAACTGCAGTTAGGAAAAAGATTTTTAGAGTACAGTTGATCTGCGATAGCACCTGCAGCTGGCGTTAGTGCTTACAGTGACGTCCTGAAGCGAGATGGAGAGTAAAACGTTGGAGAAGTTATAGTAACTGAGGTAGATTCCCAGTATACAAGTCTTAAAGAGCAATGAGAAGAAGGCTGTCATGGCTATAGTTCAGTCCTGCATTAGGAGACGTGTAGATTTCCTTAGGAGAGGAAACATGGGGACAGGGACTGTAAACCAAACAATCAGTCCATGAAGGCCAATGTCAGTAAACAACAGGCAGTGCGCCACCTATTTATAGTCAGCATAAGCCAATATGACATCTATGCTCCATACTCGTTAGGTTATGATATAGCATCAACGGTAGAGGGTAAAGTGCTGGTTCAGTATTGGAAACAGACTTTATTTCTTGTTGGTCAAGGAGGACCTACTTAGGTGTGCATTATGGAATACTGTGAGTGAAGCTAATAAGGTTCAGTTAAATGTACTAGTTGTGGATATTGTCACAGTGTTACAAATACAAGATGTAAGTAATCAGAGATGCAAGTTTTGTATACAAATTGTAAATAGGTATCTTTCTATATACCATAATTACCCAAAGCTCCCACCCAACACCCAATGTGTAACATAACTGCTGCCACAGTTAAGAAAAGAAAGAGATGGAAATCAGAATAGAGGACACAACAAAAGCTATAAATGGAAGTTTCAGACTTAATGAGATTCCCTGATGTGTTCATGATATGTTTAAAGTAGTGGACATAGTCTACTGAGCTTACATAATATTCGGTTAAATAGTACTGTCCGGTAAGCTGAGGAGTGTAATGAGAGATATGTTGAAATGTGATAGGTAGTTACAATGAGAATAATGAACAGAGTAGAGATGAGATAGAAGGAAGTGGTTAAAAGTGTAATATACATATGAAGTTGTACTGTGATGAACTTCAACACATCCATTAGCAGAAGTGACGATGCAGCACAGCGTAATTGGTGCTGTTACAACAGCTGGAGCATCGATCCAGCATGGAAATCTCCACTGACCTACTAACTGGGAGAAAATAGCAGAGGTTTACTTGTTGAACAGTTTGGTGTTGTTGCACTATCCAGGTCGTATCGCTCTTTGGTCATTGTCATTTTCAGATCATCATCTTTGAGATTAATATGATGTTTTGGCCTTGCTGGGGTATTCGTCGATATTGTGATCATAATTTATGATCACAGCTGAGTGGTCAAATATCATTCTTGACGCCATTATTATTGGGTCTTGGCCGCAAACCAATGACCATTTCTTGATCGCCTCACAACGCTGCTTTCATAAACAGTGGAACCGCAATAATTCATCCAGACAGCATCTTGGAAGAATGGACCAGAGGAAAGTTTGCTGATTGCCAACTCTCACGCATGCCACTCTGTACCCTCACCAGTGACGGTACCCTCCTTGTCCCTAGCTGTTGTGTAACTGTGACCTACTACTTACGCATGGCACCTCTAGCTGTAGCAATGCATTTCACATGACGCTAGATCAGTAGTCTCTGTCATGCTGGGTGCCTCACATGCCTACTGCTATTCTCTGTCAACATCAAACTGTTCAGATAAAGACACACTTGAAGACATCCACTTGATGTGTTACTTAAGGAACGAAATAAACTCTACAGCATGTGCCTCAAGGTTGATCTTGGCTCTACACTACAATATGGAATCTAATCCTCATACCTGTTCTGTTTTTATACTCCAGATTTGCCTTTTCTGGTCATCGGGGCTGCTCCTTTGCAATATTGGTAACTGAAGACAATTTGACCCTGGTAAATGACATTCAAGGCCAAATGTTTTCCATAATTGGAGATCAATAGTAAATAGAATAAGGGACACTGTGAGATTGGGACCTTTTTGTAAGCAACCAATTAATGGTCCTTATGATTACTGAAAACCAGTTGCATATAGCATCAATGATGATGATGATTTGGGGCTGTGAGTGCCTTTCTGGCAATTTCTTAATCCTCAGAATCAGTCAGGTTTATAGGATGACTGGTACCTTCTATATTCTGTGTCCGCCCATGGTTTATCCATTACCGACAATATATTTTCAATAGTGGCATCAATCCAATTAAAATATCAAGCAGTTAACAGATTATTGTAGACGGCTTCTTTTAGCCCAAATTTCTCATATGCGGATCATGTTATTACACCAATCTGCAAGGAAACGTTACTGTTGAGTACACAGAATGAAATTCACAGAGATTTTGTACATTCATATTGATACGTTCTCTGTTCACTACCTTTATCAGGTGCATGCTGCAACTGTTTCACTGTTACACATTCATCTGCTAGAGTCGAAAATTTACCCTGTTGCACTTTCTAGTGTTATCTTTCTGAATATCAGTTTGTGGATAATTTCCTTAACTCCTTTAACATGATCACTTATTTTGCCTCAAGTGTATTTAGAAGGTAACAAAAAATGAAATGTTGTTACTGTTTTAATAAATCGAAATATTTTCCATGAAATATATTTTTGCATTTAATGGAAACCGTTCTTAAATTACCGTTGACGCTTGAATGTAATAGTCTTATTTAACATTTTATGAAATTTTGTTTCTAAAGTGAAATTAAAAATTTCTTGTTATACTTTGTTGATTACAGATGCAGCACATGTACTCTGTCCTTATCCATTTATTTCGATGTTTAGTACGTAACCTTCATTAAAGTGACACTCTCTGTATCAATAGGCACTACTTATAGTTTTATACAGTTATTCAAATAATTAGGAATTGTTTTTATATGCTCAGGTTCATCTAACGTACCACATCGTTTGGGAAAACTTACTAGTCCAGAGAAGTTTGACGCTTCATTTTTTGGTGTAGATGCAAACACAGCTTTCTATGCAGATCCCCAAGTGCGTTTGCTGATGGAAACTACGTATGAAGCAATTGTTGATGCAGGTATGTAAATTTTTATGTGCCTAGTTGATTTGTTGATTCCTTTTAAGATTTTTTTCTTTTTCTGTACATTACAATATCTACGTCTACTGGCATGCCATTATGAATAAAATGTATGTCATCGAAATTTATTACTAATGCTATAAAATTTGTTATTTTGGATAGCAGTTTTTGTTTAGACTTGCTACTCATTACATTCCAAAATTTGCACGCAACTCCTTCATCACAATGTACCCTTCCGGTCTGAATACAAAGGTGAGTGGTATGACAAAGATAAACACCAATAAGAATCAAAGCAGACGGCAAATAGCGACAAATAAATCCAAAGGACAATAGGAAGGACCAACTATAGCTATTCAAACGAAAAATATTCTACAATTGAATATCTTTGGTCAATCAATGCACAACATAAAACCACAAAGAAATATATTCCCCAACTGTGAATTTATGTGCATTCATATACAGAAGATGACGAGGTCTCGAGCTTTCAGCAGAGTGGCAGTGTCTTCAAATCTTGGTGCTTCCTCTACTGGCTATGGCAATTGTCTAAACATTGAAGACATCGCAACCAACACTTCATTTTATGCTGGAAATGTTACACAATAGTTCTGTGTAATAGAAACAAATGTCTTATCATAAAATGCTATAATATCTCAAAGATGCTATCCTTCGGAAAAAATATACACCATTACAGTTTGTAAAGGGTAAATGACCATCGTTTGTAACTTTAAAATTTTTCTAATTACGATCATATGTGATTCGCTTTATTTTAAATCATCTTCAGTGGTGAACTGTAACAATTTATTTCTTAAAAGTGGAATAGTTTCCTCTTCAGTAATCATCAATATTACATAATCTTAGCTGGTGAGCTTAATTGTATTCTCAGCCCGAAAGACCAAGCACCAAGAACTAGAGAGAGTAGTGCAATATTTACTCTTAACTGACACATTGCAACACATTCACGGTATGGAGCCAAGCTTACATGTCTTATCAGCTATTTAGCGTGAAGTTTAGGAAATAACAATGTATTGTTCCACTTAAGGAATCATGAACAGCATTCTAATTTCTGACCCATACCATTTCTTGTCACGCAACATAGAGTATCGCAATGAATATGCAAGTACAAGAGACTTACTAGCTGTAGTGCATGTGTAACTAAAATAAAGAGAACTATCATGCAGTTCCTACAGAAGGAAGGCAAAAGCACATTTATGCTGTATAGTTTGGTAGCTGTAGTATGCTAAGCAAAAAAGCATAACAATATTGGCCACCTGTTCACAACAAACAATATCCTGGATCAAAAAGATGACTGAATTTTATTTTAGTAACCTAAGGGATTAGTATGATGTGGATGAGGGAGTAACGGAAAGTTACATATGAATTCAGAAAGCGACAGTTTCACCTCTCAGACTGGAATGGTTGTGCTCAGAAGTTATTAAGTAAGAGCGACAGTGTAACTATCCTAGAGGAGGAAGTTACATGTACATATCACATGATGTATGAAAATAAAAGAGAATACAGGAAACAGAAAACTACTGAAAAATGGTAGGTAACCAGATAGAACATTGCTAAACAACAAAATGAAATGAAGGACATGATGTCAAGAAACCTACCAATGGCAAAATCTTCTTAGAAATATATCAGGCAGAATCAGTGTGGAGGAAACAGAAAATCTCACTGCTGAGATGGACGAGAAACAACTCATGCACAAGAGTTCTAGGAGTCTAATTTTCCCTAATATCTTGATGTGTCAGAAGTTTTCAAAGTTATATCCTATGACTTGTGTTATTATTGGAAATTATTGAATAACAGGTCAGACAAATGAAAATATTTATGAGTTATCTTTTGTAATTTGCTTTAACAGCAAGTGAAGTCCTCTTCTGTCAGTGACCTGCAGTTCAGTGCGTAAACTTTTAGGTTACAGGATAATCAAAGACAAAACCAAAATTATGCTGTTTCATCTGTCTAGTTCACTTTCGTTTAGGCACAGTTGAGTATTACAGTAACACTCATTCTGCCTCTACACAAACGTTTTACAAATCAAATTTTATGATATTTCTCTAATGTACCGTCCTCTAACAGTTCACAGAAAAATAAAGCCCCTAAATCTTTGAGTTTCCTATCTTACTCCCCTTACTTTATTACAATGATCATGTCTCCCTATGTCGGTGATCGCTAGCAAATTATATTGTCATTCAAAAGAAAAAATTTTGAAATTAAATGTCGCTGCAATGAATAACACCTTTCGTTTAACGATTACCACGACCACTACTACACAATATCAGTGGTACTGTCACCCCTATATCACTATTATACAAAACGAGATATCCTACCTTCAACTTTCCCTATATCCTATATATTGGTGGGGATCCCACAATGCCCAACAGTACTCCAAAATAGGACGCACAAGCGTTGAGTAGGCAGTTCCTCTAATACCACTGTTGCATCTTCTATGTATTCCGCCAATGAAACATAGTCTTTGTTTCGCCTTAGCTGTAATATTTTGTGTGTGTTCTTTCTAATTTACATTGTTTGTAATTGTTATTCCTAGGTATTTATGGCCTGTAAACTTGGGTAATTAATCGTGTAAATTAATTTAACGGATTTCTTTTAGTGCTCATATGGGTGCCTTAGCACTTATCAATATTTATGGTCCCGTTTCATATTTTGCACCATGAAGTTACCTTATCTAATTCATCTTGCAATCGCTTTTGATCTTCTGGTGACTTTACTAACCGATAAATGACAGCGTAATCTGGAAATAATGAATGCAATAGCACAACTATGACGATATTCCATATGCATGCATTCATAAAATTTGATAAAAAGGCGCTTTTGAGGTGAAATGTCAAAAGTCTTCTGAAAAATTTGAAATATGGATAGATTTGAGTTGTGAAGATTGTCCAACTATGTAGATGGTCATATGATGTAAATGTAAAAATATTTAAATTATGTCATTTTATATTTTAGATATAAAAATAAAAAAAGGTTCTATTTTTTATAAGAGTAATGGTAACAGGTATTGTAAATTATATTTGAATGTGAATGACAGTATGCAAATATCTAGGTGACAATGGCTAACATAATGTGACTTCGAAGATGTACTTTCGTTGATGTTCATATTCTAATGAAAAGTGTACTGAAACTTGAGTTTCAGTCAATGTATGTATACTACCAGATTAAGCATAAGGAAAGATTTTAGATAAATATATCAGTGGTTTACAGTGAGCTGCAGTACATATTGAATTCCATTGTACAGCTTTCTCCAGTTTCTGTATCTTTCATACTGCTTCCAAGCAAAATCCGAATCTTATCTATGTATTACAAGCATTTTTATATTTAATCAACATGTCTGCCCACTAAATACCTCTGCTCTCTACTCTCTAATATCCTCATTAATGCATCAATGTTTATTATACCAACTCAAGATTCGTCTGAATAGACTGATCTTTTCAATTGTTCTTCATGAATCCTTTCATGCTTTCAGGACCCCCTTTAACACTTGGCCCATTTAAACAGTTACATTTAATTCTACACTGTTTCATTTCTGGCAAAGATTTTTTTTTCAAATTTAGCAAATGTCATACCAACATGAACATTAGGATTAATCCAGGAAAGTGCATCCCCTCTAGATGTCATTAATGAATTTAAATTTTAATTCGTGTGAAACTGATAAATAAAATCGAGGGAAAATTTTGTTGTCTGCATGGAAGTTCTTAATGTTAACACTGCTCCAAGTGTTGCCACTCTTAATCTTAAAATTCATAGTTTATTTTCTTCAGTTTGTTCTACTTTGAGCTTTACTCTAGCAATATTGATGCTACACACATCAATTTTCGTTTTTAAACAAGTGAGGTTCTCTTCTACAGATTGGTAGTCATTCGTCTGACATACAAGGCTTTTCATTTTATGTGTTGCATTTTCTACATTGAATACTACAACAGAAATTCTATCATGAATAATCTCTTGAACACATATTGTTCTACCTCAATCACTTGAGTAAACGCAATAACAGTATCTGTTCTCGTTTTAACCTTGTTTAATTACTCTCAAAATGTTTTTATTTTTCCCCTGTGTATTATTTTTCATACAGATATTGTCTAATTTATCCTTTTGTTTCCCAAGATTGACACCACTCTTGACATTCTTTTCTCTGCCTAATATTCTCTCTACTGGTGTATTTATGTACAATTCATCAAGAATTTGAAAAGTATTACTACCATTTCCTACAGTCTCTTATGTCAATAAACAATATAATTGTGTGCACACTCTCCTCTCCTTCCTATTGTAGAAACTTCACTGTCATTCTTTGATGCTACATTTTCATGTTGTTTTTAAGACAATTTGCATTCATTTTCACTTCTACATTCTGATTCACTGAACCCATGCCACACTTTTTGAGTTCTGTGTCAGTAATACTAGGTAATTCTATGTAAATAATAAGAAAAGATTACTACAAGAAACTTGTTCTTGTTTTGTCTAGGCTGTTAGATGGGTCACCTTACACTCTTCGCAGCAATGTAAACACAATGCTACTAATTTCATCCACAGTAATCCTAACTGCAAGAATTGTATTGCACTGTAGCAAACATATTACAAAATCAGAGAATGTCCAACGTAAAGAAAGGATGTCCAGTAGTATATTCAAAATAAAACCAGAAAAACGACAGAGTCTCTCTTAAACATATGTATTGAAATGTTACACTAATTAATTACCATCAATGGTAGTTTTTAAACTGATTTATTTGCATCACATTTACATTGTAAATAACCTTTGCACAGGGAACCCCGAGTACCCTACTTGAAGCAGTTGGTTCTCCATATACATTTTGTCAGTTCAATTTACAAACATTAAAATTACACATTTTTGTATTGAAATACATAAACACAGTAGTTTCAATATTAAGATAAATGATTCATGAAATTCGATTGCCATGATTTTTTTCTATTTATTTATTAATTTTCGAAACAGCAGAATCTGAAGTATCATAAAATACATGCAACAAATGATGGAAATTACAAATAAATTATGGTAAACGTTGCTAACCTGTTTTGTACATCCAAATTAAATATCCTGTTATCAGTTAATAGTAGAATCCTGAAATCTAAATAGTTATTCGCAATATTTTGTTCTTTACTTGTGTTACTTCAGATAGTTCAGTAGATAATGAGCAAGTGACTTTTAATAGAGTAATATGCAGTGTGACTATAATTTTTGTGAATAATTTTTTCCTTTAAGATTCACAGATGTACAAAATATGTAGATATTAAAATCTTCTCAGGTATTCAACAGACAAGCAGTTGCGAATGGTAATTACAGCAAACTAAGTGAATATATCTCATTGCTAACAATCAGCAATTGACTTTGTATGATATTGAAGTGGAGTGTTAAGTGATCCAAACCTATGCATAAAAATCTCTGACTTGTAATTATTCTCTGCGTTTATAATTATTCTGTAGAGTGCATTCAGTTCTCTTCAGCTGTTTAAGTAGTAAGAGATTTAAGGAATTTTGTAATAAAGTTAAAGTTGCTAAACTCACAACAATTTGTAACCCCGACATGATTTTATGGTCACAAATGTCGCTTACCATATCGCTTCACGTAAAAAAAACGTACATTTGCATCAATCGCGTCGGGCTTTTGCTGCCGTAACCCCGCGGTGTCAGACCCGCTGCCAACTGCAGACGTGCCTACAGCCGCAGTAATTAATCCCGTTGCAGTAAAACCACCACAGTTTTGGAAACAGAATCCAGTACTTTGGTTCATGCAGCTAGGAAGCCAACTTGTGGTAGCGGGCATAACTGCAGACGATACCAAGTATAGAGCTGCATTGTTGCAGCGCTCAATGAAGATAGTACTACAGATGTTTAAGACATTCTAGCGTCGCCACCGAGCACTGATCACTACGCAACTATTAAAAAGCCACTCACTGCGCACCTCTCGCAATCCCAGTCGAAAAGATTAGAGAAGCATCTCCGCACAGAAGAGCTGGAGGATCACACTCCATCCCAGCTGCTGCGTCGCCTGCGTAGTTGGTCAACATTGCAGTTAACGAAGACATCCTATGAAACATTTGATTATCGCGCTTGCCACCTGACGAACAGCAGATATTAATAGAGTGTGTTGGCGATCTTGATGCGCTCGCACAAACTTCGGATCGCATAGCGTAAATGTACCATTCAACTTCCTTCGCAACAGTTTGTCCACAGCCTCAGTCAAATAACAGCCTCGCCGCATTATAGGCACAGATCGACGAACTAACTGCAGAAGTTTCTGCCTTACGAACTCATTGTCAGTGTACCAGTCGCAAATCTCCGTGCTACCTCACGCCTGTAATGCGCAGTCGCTTATCCTCATCGGCGTAAGTGCAGTCAACCGTGCGAGAAGCAAGACTTGACAGGAAGTTAGTGATGACGTCTACTGGCTATAAAGGTACAGTTCTTGGTAGACACGGGCGCTGACGTCTCAGTTCATCCATCTGCCCGTCTATCACGTCCCAACTATGATAACAGACACTTTATCGCCTGCTATTGGTCCCACAGTCAGAACGAACGGTCGGGTCATGTTACCGCTATACTTAGGCCTACGACACAGGTTCGAGTGGCAATACATCGTAGTTGACATGATGCACTCGTCACTTTGAGCGGACTTTCTATCTTTTCATGGACTCCTGACTGATACCACTACCATCCTGGTAAGCCAAGGACGAGTAAGTCGTGTGGAATATACTACAGTGCAGATGATTGTCCGGAATCTCCGTTCATAGAGCTCCTGAACGGTTCCTGGAGATCACACGCCACACACCCACGCTACTTCCTGTACAGTAATCAACGGTGCATTATATATTAACTACATCAGGACTACCACTTCACGCTCGACCTCGCCATTTGACGCCACATAAACTGAAAATTGTGAAGCAGGAATTCTAGTTAAACAAGGGATCTGACACCCTTGAAGCAGTGCCTGGCATCCCCTCCGCATGTAGTCTCAAAGAAAATCAAGGTTGGCATCCATGTGGAGAATACAGACAACTCAGTGCCAGGACCATCCCTGACTGGCACCCGACACCACATATAAAATATTTTGCATTCAACATCCACGGTAAGCGCATTTTTACTACACTGCTTTTAGTACGTGTCTTTTATCAGACACCTGTGGCTCCAGAAAACATTGCTAAGACCGCGTCTGCACACAATTTGGACTCTGGGTTTATTAAAATACCATTTGGACTTTGTAACGCTGCCCAAACATTTCAGCGGTTCATGGACGATGTTGCACAAGACTCAGATTTTTGTTATCTGTGTACTGACGACGTTTTGATCATGTGCAGTTCAGAGACAGAACACCTGTCACACTTAAGGAATTTTTTCAATCCTCTTAAAGCACACAGTCTGTTCATCAATCTATCGAAGTGCGTCTTTGGAGCACCTAAATATAAATTGATAGGCTATACTAACAATGCTCAAGGAGTACTGCCGCCACGGGATTTAGCTAATTTTCCCAAGCCTACGACAGTTAAAGAATTACAATGATTTCTTCGTGTCCCTCATTTCTACCATATTTTTTTCGCAAATATGTCCTCCTGGTTGCACCACTGAATGAGGTCTTGAGTAGTACACCGAAGTCAAGCGACAAACTGACGTGCAATAGCGAGACCGAGTTGGCGTTTACCAAACTGAAGCCATTCATCGCAGAAGCTGCTCTGTTAGCGCACCCAGTTCAACAGGAGCCTATCGGGCTAATGGGCCGTATTAATAAAACAGAGTATCTATTTTTTTATACTCTACATTCCAGAGAACATGCTCAGGTTCGCATTAATAAAGCGAGTCGGAGAATATACTTCAACCGAGTAAGTTCTCGGTGTGAGTAAAGGGTGGGAGAAGTTTCTCACAACAAAGAACATTCTTCGATTTCGCATGAATAAAACTAGCGAAGTTTCTTATGACCGGAGAACATTTGCCGTTTTCTGAAGTGAGCTCTCTTGTATACTTCGAACTTAGTAACTTCTATTAAGGTTACATTTTACTGTTGTTTATAATAAAAGAGACAAATTTGGTGTTGCTTAGAAGGCAAACAGAGTTCCATTATATGTAGTCTGAAGAAATACGAAGGAACTAAAAAGTTAATGCAAATAAAAACATTTTTATGCATAATAGTGTTTGACCGTCTATGCAACTACAAATAAAATGCGATTTTTCACACCAGACGTGTTTCGTTTTAATGACAATGAAACATCTGCAGAGGTCCGTAATAATAAAAATCTACAGTTTGTTCTGTTTTTGGATCGAAAACAGTTCGTTAGAGAAACATGTAAAGTAGGCCTAATGTTTTGTTACTTAGGGCAATTTTAGCCTTGTTGTCGTCTCACATCTGTTTTATGTAGTGTCGCCGATGTTGTATTGAAAAGAAACGCGTCTAGTGAGAGTCATCACATTTTATTTGTGGTTGCATAGACGGAGAAACACTACAATTCATAATTATAAAAGCAACTACGGACATCATGACCACACAAACGAAGAAGAACATTTAGGTGACTCATAGCCTCCTTCAGAAAAATCGTGAATGTGACACTTAAAGCATTTTACACAGTGTCGAAATTGATATCAGATGATTAGTTTCATTACTGTCATAGAAATGAAACCGAAGCAGACTCAGCTACGTGTTTTACCCGTGTGTTTGGAGTGTATATTTACAGCTATAAACAGCTACATAGCAAAATAAAACTATATGTTTTAAATAGGGTCTATTAATAAGGCCTTATCACGGTAGTTCCAAATAAAGTGCATCCCAGGGCTTCACAGCATCACAAAATAATATTGCTGCAATACCAGCTACTGAAGTATTGTTTCTCTCTAAACCGGTTGGCCTATTTAAGATGCTTTTTCTCACTGAGTAATCGTAGCTTTTGTTATGCTAAAGGTGCGTAGACACGACAGGGATATTAATAACTGATTACTTACATACCTAGCAGCCAGTTTCTTGTAGCCTAGCGCTTATGAGCAGACCATTGAGTGTCATATTTAACAAGTATCTCGTGTTACAAAGCTCTGACAGCATTTCACGTTGAAACAGATTAATATGTGATGCATGCTTAAAATTTCGTTCGCAAATTATGCTATCCCAACTTCAATAACAAAAAAGTTTCTCGTGTGACGAAAATTTTGTATCATCGTCAGAATACATTTTCGTAAAAAGTGCATATTTATTTTTAATAATATGCCGCTGCACAACAAGCTAACATCTAACATAGAACAGTTCTTCCTGAACACGTAGATGCCTACTCCATATTTGTACATTGAATTATTTTCCTGATAGGGCTAGTTTAAAGAAATACACGACTGGAGAGCTATTCTATGGTGAACATGTCACATGGAGAAAATACTCAAGAAGGAGGGGAGGTAGCGAGAATGAACTTCCTGCTCAGAGCATAAGCTAACGAATACAACTCAAACTACATAGAACTGTTCAACATATAAATTTCAAGTTCTGCCAGTGCACAAAAAATAAAACAAGTTTCTCAAAAAGTTTGGCTAAATAACGAAATAAAGTCACTTTATGCCAAAATTCAAACCTTAAATACTGAATTATATAAAGTGCATCTCAATCTGACGAAAGTTCTCAATAATACTGCTGTTTTCTCCCAACTTGTTGGCAGGGTTGAAAGTAGAACAAATAAAGTGGTAGAAAAAATGAAAGCTTCCCATACGTCAAGTTCATGAAGTTAAAATCAAAACAGTCCCCTAACACACACACACAAAATACAACGATTCACAAGAGAAACATCACTTCCATCACAGACTGATAAACCTTACAGACACTGTGTTAGAAACAAACGAAATAACACTTTTAGAGAAAGGCCTGAAGCACAACACCAGCACAAATATAGATGAAAACTGTATAGAAAACCTGATAATAGAATCAAAAAACATCCTCCTACAAGAAAACAAAAACTAATCAAGTGAAGTAAACATTGGTCTTACAAGAGAGCTTGTATGTAATGAAATCAAAAACATAATAACACATATGAAACAAAATACAGGAAACCAAAGTAACACAGATCCCACTACACTGACAAAACTGAAAAAGAAACTACAACAAAACAACACAATCATTACAAGAACAGATAAAGGAAACACAGTAATGCTGATGGACAAAGACCAGTACATCAGTAAGACACAACGCTTCATCATAAAAAATAAAATTACAAAACTTAAGTCAGATATAACAAACAGATTCTAGAAGAAATTAAGAAAAACACTGAAAAGCATAGAATACACACTTGGAGACAATGAGATAAGAAAACTAATACAGGCAAATCCCAATGCAACTTTCCGCCGAAGCCAACCAAAGCTACATACGAAAGATCTCCTTGTCAGAGTTATTGTGAACTACAGAAATTCTCCCACATATCCAGTTGCTAGACACATGTTAAAAGTAGTAACAGAAAACTACAAATTTGAAAATGATAGAACCATAAGAAACACAACACAACTGATTCAGCATATAAAAGACATACAGCTCCCAGACTTAGCCACCCTTCTCTCATTTGATGTGGGAAACATGTATACTAATATCCCAGTAACTGAAACAATAAATATCATACAAAAACCTACAGCACCCTTAAACTGGAATACATCCAGTGGCGGACTAAGGCTTTTGGAAGCCCGGGCTGCGGCGGCGGCAGCAAAACAAAAGGAGCCTGCCCCCCCCCCCCCCCCCCCCGTTCACTTGGAAATATATGTATTCCTATGAAAAAGATATGGAGGCCGCTCCAGGACAAGAGGCACAGGACAGTATGAAAAAATAGCTTCCGAGATCGAGATTTGGATGTCCCAGCAAGCAGAACTACACGCATGCCAAAAAAAAAAAAAAAAAAAAAAAAAAGTTCCTTTCGGGGTATTTGGAGATTTGGAGGCACCCCAAGACCGGAGGCCCAAGGCGGTCCGCTCACTCCGGCCCCCGCCCCCCTTAGTCTGCCACTGAATACATCACAGAAGTAATACAACTTTTAGAACTAATAACAAAAAAGAACTATTTTCAGTTCAATACTGAATTTTATTTACAAAGTGAAGGATTACCAAAGGGCTCCCCAATCTCAGGTACTGTTGCAAATATCTTTATGAACCATATAGAGCAAGTCATATTTAATAAAATAGTCCCAAACAGATAGAAGATCCTTTACTGGATTAGATATACAGATGACATATTATGCCTCATAGATGAACCAAGCTCAAAAATAGACCAGTTGTATACTGACATAAATTCTGTTCCTGACAAGATACAATTCACAGTAGAAAAAGAGCGAAACAGACAGTTAAATTTCTTAGCTGTCATTATAAAGATTCAGAACAACCAGCATACATTTGACATATTCAGGAAACCAACAACAACAGACACAATTATACACCACACATCTAATCACCCAGATACACAGAAACATGCAGCATTTTATTTCAAAATAAATGAATACCATAGTACACATAGCCACAAACAATGGATACAAATAAAACCTAGTAACAAAACTGAACAATAAAATTAAAAAAAAATAAAAATAAACACACCAATACCACCACCACAAAGGCAGAATACCACACAAACAAACACACAAGAACAACACAAAAAAGAGAAATGAAAAAAGCAACAGATGGTATACAATGACATACAATCACAAATACACACACAAGATATCTAACATTTTCAAAAAACAAGGCATCATAATAGCCCACCAAACCAACAACTCACTTCAAAAATAATTTCCAAAAGCAATAGAAAATATAGATCCATACAGAAAATCTGGAATATACCAAATGAAATGCAGCACATGTGATGGAAGATACACTGGTCAGATTAAAAGAACATTTGATGCCAGATATAAAGAACATGTACTAGCCTGGAAATATAAAACAAGTCACTCAACATTTGCAGATCATTTACACCAAAACCAACATAAAATCACCACTAGAGACAAGGAAATGTTAAGAATAAACAACAACAAAAAAACACCTGCTCACCCTTCAAGAAAACTAAAATATTTAAAAACCCAAGTAAACCTGCATTTACTCATCTAAAAAATCATCTGAACGACCAGTTCGTATAAGTGAAGTGTGAGATGTGCTGTGATAAAACTAAAGAAACGACACAAAAACTGACAAAAAGTGCTGTATACAGCCGAAAAACACAAGCCATAAACTTCAGGGAGAAGAAATAAAAAACTTTGCGGTTTGCCGATGACATAGTAATTCTGCCAGAGACTGCAGAGTACCTGGAAGAGCAATTGAATGGGATGGACAGTGTCTTGAAAGAAAGATATAAGATGAACACTAACAAGAGTAAAATGAAGAGAATGGAATGCAATGTCAGAAAATCAGGCGAAGCTGAAGGAATTAGGTTACGTAATGTGACAATAAAAGTAGTAGATGAATTTTGTTATTTGGGTAGCAAAATAACTTCTGATGGCCGAAGTAAAGAAGATATAAATTGCAAAATGGCTATGGGAAGAAAAGCATTTCTAAAGAAGCGAAACGTGTTAACATCCAATATTAATTTAAATGTTAGGAAGTCCTTTCTGAAAGCATTTGTCTGGAGTGTAGCATTGTATGGGAGTGAAACGTGGACGATAAGGAGTTCAGATAAAAAGTTGATAGAAGCTTTTGAAATGCGGTTCTACAGACGAATGATGAAAATTATATGGGTAGATTACGTAACTAATGAGGAGGTACTTAATCGAATAGGGGAGAAGGGGAGTTTCTGGCATATCCTAAGAGAAGGGATCCTGTGTATCCTGCTGGAAGAAGTACTTGTTATATATGTAAACTTTTCTAGAGTTGGAAATTTTATTTCCAACGCATCTCTAAATTTTAGATCCCTAACAAGATCATTAAGCTCATTGCAATAATTAAAATTGGGGAAATGATCCTTGCGATGCAAGACACAATTAAAATCCCCTGCCATTATCAGTTTTTGAGGGTCTTTCCGAAGTAAATATATCATATCATCCTTAAAGAATCTAGACCTTTCTGATCGATGCGAATTCCCAGAGGAGGCATAAAGATTTATCACAGTAACGCCCAAAATAATCATTGCTATTCCTCGACCAGCTTCCAGTTTCTCTACATTACTTGTAGGAATACCTTCTTTTACTAAAATTGCTGTACCAGCATTCATTTTAGCTGAAAAATTTGTTATAGCAACATATCCAGGTATAGCGATGTCTGGCATTGCAACCTCTTGCAAGAGAGCAATGACTATACCTGATTCTCGTAAGAACTGTTTCAGAGCTGCAATTTTTACTTAAGAAATAATCATGTTTATATTTACTGAGGTTATTGTATAAGCCTGTAACATTGGTGGTGGCTACAGAAGGGCATAAAATGACTAACTTGGGGTGTTGTCGTTAACATTGCATGTTTACTCATCAGTATAACAAAATAAAAATCATTTAATATCAACTTCAACGTCATCATTTTTCTCTGTTGCAAGTGAAGAAATCGGAAGCTCTTCAGATACATATTTCCGGTAAAGTGGGATGGTTTTCTGTCTCACAATGTCATCACTCGACTTTTTATTAATACATGGTCCTGACTTTGGTTTCTGCACATTACTGTCTTGTTTGGTTGCCATTGCCTTCCACTGATTTCTGGGGGGGGGGGGGGGATTCAAGTTAGGCTGAGGCTTCTGTTTGCGCCGCTGAGCATCGCTCAACGTAGCTGAAACTTTCAAGATTACATCAGCTTGAAAGGAAACTGATTCTTCGGGACTGATTTTAAGTGCCTCTGTTTGAAGTCCAGTCTCTTCCTTACATACTGAAGCGTTCGTTGGACATTCATCGTGTAAAGGTTGTTCGACAATAGCCTCCTTAGTTACTTTTTGTGGTGCCCCTGTTTGCTCAAATATATTCACAGGTTCAACAGACATTTCGGTACTTGAATTTTCAGCAAATTGTGGTACCGGTAAACACACATTTGCTATCGACTTATTGCTTTCATTTTGTGTCAGTGGTTCTGATTCCATTTCTTACGATTGCAGAATGATTTCATTTGGTAGAAGTTTGTGCTTAGACGACGAACTTTCTGACTCTATCAGAAAAGTAATCGTTGTCGTCTCGTTGTCTTTTGTTACTTTGAGCTGTACAATCAGAGTTAGCGTATACTAGTTGACCTACTGTAGACAGTAACGGAAATTCACTGCGCTTTAGTGATTGGGGTTCAGGGTTAATTACAGTGGTGGGATCATACGTTACTTTATCAACCGTGTCTCCTATAATAACGTCACTGAAGGTAAGTTTGCGACATTGTTGCAAATTATTTTTCAACACTACCATTCTATGAGGGCAATCTTGTTTATAATGGCCACTTTCATTACAAATGTGACAGGTTAACTCTTGACCACAATAGGTAACCTGAACCCTGTAGCCATACACCATTGTGTGGGACGGAATGTTAGTCTTAACATGCATTTCTACGGATCTAATTCGACTGTAAAATTGAAGCCTTACTGCTTGGGTCACATTTCATGATTTATACTCCTGATCTCGTCGTACTTCGACAACACTTCTTTCAGAAAGGAATTTTCAACCTCAGGGGGCAGGTTAAACACTCTTACATTCTTATATTGGATTTCAACATTGGGAATAGAAATAGTACTTACATGTCCAACTCGGTGCAGGAATTTTATTTGTCCTCCGGATTTAAGCAGCCGACGCTTTATGACAACTGGGTTCAGTAGTTTTACGTAGAAGCAGTACTCCTCCAAGGTGTAATAAGCTGTCTGGCACTGGTCTGAAGTTATACCACCTACATCGACAATCCAGTTGTGCATTTCAAACGAATTCGGTTGTACTGATCGAGCTGACTTCTCAAACTGAAACTTCAGGGTATTCTTCCGGTGAACCATACGTGACATTTTGCGATTAACACAGCGGGTTAACCGCTACAGGAGCACCAGAAATGTAAACTTACACTCAGTCTGTCACGGCAAGCACAAATCTATCCACGCGAAACCTTAAATAGGTGTTATTGCTTATTCAAATACTGTTTAACGTTGACATATTAACAACATTAATGTATTTTTAATTATTTTGGAAAATCTATCGAAGCTATCGGCGTTGTTTACGTTGCTATCCAGAGATATTGTGTATTGGACTTAACTGCTTGGTTATTTATCCCTAGGTTATAAACTGCTTAAACTAAGTTAAACTAACCTAAGGACAGCACATACACTCAAGCACGAGGGAGCACTTGAACCTCCCGTCGGCGAACAGACGCGCGCACCGCAGCACGGCGCCTCAGTGCGCACGGCTAATCCACCGCGGCACAAAGCTGTTATGGTACATATCCTGTGGCTTCAAAAAATCGTTAAAAACGTACTGAGTGCTGTTTGTTCGTATATTATATTAATTCCTTCTAAGTACATATTTAAAAGGCCCATCACGTTTGCGACATTAGTGATCGGTTGGTCTGTTGCTTGGTTGGGTTAAGGGGACTAAAGTACTGTGATTATCAGTCCCCCGGTGGAGAGGGGAAGGAATGAGGATAGGAAAGGAGGAGACGGGGAAAGGAAATGCAGTCCGGGAAGTAAAGAAGGAAGGAAGACTGCATTAGACTGGGGAGGGGGGGGGGGACATTAGTGAAAGGAAAATGTGTTACGACTCATGGTGCAAAGTGAACCACCACAATGATCACTTTTCACATGGCCCACTGTTCTCAGTTGACCACTTATGGGATTTTCGTGTCATGAGTTTACATCACTCACTTCACAAATAAGTCTATAGCAGTAGTGCTGCCAACCTCACTTTAGTGTGTAATTAAATAGAAACAATAATAACACTTGGCATTAATGTTTTTAATATATTTTGTGATGGCACATGTCAATGTGGCAATTCAGGCATAGGACAGAAATTTGTGCTGCTTACACTGACCTGAAACCGTTCGTCACATATTTCTATCTCACAGTTTTTGGTAATATAGCTCAGAGTAATTTCTGGCATTTTTTAATGTAATAAGGACTGATTATGTCACAGAATGTTTCATGTTGTCAATGCACGTTTTAATTGCCGATTCACGACCATTACACCTTCGCCTATAATAGCATATTATTTTCTATTTATTGGCTCACATGGAAATTCAGAGTACTACAATTTCAGAAAAATTGTGCGTATTCAGACCCCTTTGATGATGTATTCACAGTATAAAAGTCACTTAGTAAAGATAAAATTACCTTCCACCATCTTAATTGACATACATTCTGTTACAAACAGTTAACCGAAAACGATAGTTTTCTATTGAGAAGATGGTATACACGTAGATATCTGTACATTGGCAGTGTTTACGGAGGGGATCCACATTTTATTCCAAAGTCGTTTTCCACAATGATGTGGTCAATAGAATTCATGTTGTGAGCTGTCAGTTATTAATTACACGGCCCTATGGAATTCAAGGAATTGAAATTCTGTAAAAACTTTCTATTGGCTCAATGAAGTAACCCTTTCAGTGCAAGGTTACAAGTTCGTTCTTTAGGAACACTAATTTGAAAGTGTACTGATATTAACTATAACAAGAGAAATATTAGTTCCTAATGATTCATGTACATCAGGTGACTGAAAGAAAATGTGCCACAGTGGATTAGCAGCACATACTGGAGCGCAGTGTTGCGGTGTGTGTGTCTCCCCTTGGTCATGGGTGTATGTGTTTGTCCTTAGGTTAGGTTACCTTAGTTTAAGTAGTTTGTAAGTTGGGGACTAATAACTAAACAGTTGAGTCCCATAGATTTACTAACATTTGAAAAGAAAATGTCCCACATTTCCAAACATTATATAGGTATGTGTGCTTGGTTAAATGAAATCGAAGGTACCCTGACAAATGGAATTATTTGTATTGATTTTAAGTGAGCAAAATAAATCTAGTGTTTATCGAATTCCGTTATTAAAGATCTCTCTGCCATACACGAAGCAAAGTTTCTTGTTGATGTTGACATTCCCTCACTGTAAGGATCATTTGCACATTCTGTAATAATATGTTTAAAATAGAGGTAAATTGCAGTTCACTGTAAAGAAGTGTAGACAGGCACTTAAAAGAGACAATCTCATCCACACAGTTTTTTGGCCATGCCTTCATCAGAAAATGATACACCTACATTGACACATTTACTCAGACATAACTCAAGAGTACATTATCAGTATCTCTGGCGACCTCAGGATAACAAAGACCTTGACACTGAGTGAAGAGGGGACTGGACAAGGGTGGGAATGGAACACTCAGCGTTGCATGAGAAATTGCAAATGCTCTGATTGCTCAAAATCAAGCTTCACAAGTGCTAGATACCAATTACTTCCTTCACCGACTCTCCACATTCCCCTTTACCTTATGGATCCCTACTTGTTACTATTGATGCCAGTTCCAGATACATCATCATCCTAGAAGACCATGGCCTTACTGATCTCGATCACTACCTTACCCAGTATCCTTTAAGCTCCAAACTCAATACTGCATTCCTTATAACTCTTACTAATTACGCCCAATAAACAACAGTTCTTCCTCTGAAGGAGAAGTATACAGTCAAACCCACGGGCATGAATATGGTGACCTACTTATGGGCCATCTAGAAGAAAATTTCCTAGGCACCCCTAACCCTTTTCAGTTTCATTGATGTTGTTATGATCTTATCCAGTACACCCTAGCCTCCTCTTTTCGAAACCTCAACTACTTCCCTCACATCAGTTTTACCTCATCAACTTGGTATGCATCATTCCAGGATGTTAACCTCCACCACCTTGACGACTCCAAACATAACTCTGTCTGCATTAAACCTACTAATTACCAAAAGTACCCACATTCTGGGAGCTGCAATCCATCCCATTTCACACAATCCTTCCTGTAGTTCCATTAGAGAGGAAATGGCAAATTTGGACTGTGCAACAAGCTTCACAAAGACCCTGAGACACAAATATTATTCTCCTCACCTAGTACACAAACGTATTTCCTGGGTCATATTCCTACACACCACCAGTCTTTTCTCCTCTCGCACTAACTAGGGATGTAGAATTTCACCCAGTACTACTCCAGACTCTAACAACTAAACTACATCCTTCTCCGGGTTATGATTATCAGTTATCATACTTTGAAATGAGAGACATCCTTCTGACTCCTCCAGCACTGGTTTTCCATCACCCTACTAACTTATCAGTTATCATACTTTGAAATGAGAGACATCCTTCTGACTCCTCCAGCACTGATGTTCCATCACCCTACTAACCTGCCCAATCTATCAACCAAGCACCTATTTTCCAGTCTGGTTATCTTACCGTATCAGATGCCTACTACATGTGAAAGCAGCCTTTTGATTTAGCAAATCTGGTGCATTCATTGCACAGCCTTTTACATTGATATGATAACAAACCAGGTGTTCATCAAGATGAATGCCCGGTAGACTGTGACAAAAACTTACGAACTTCGGCATTTGGTTCCTCCCCTCAACTACCAGCTCATCACAACTATTCAGATGTGAGGTTCTTTTTTTTAACTGTGTCATTCTCTTTGGTATTTTATTTATGTATTTATCTTTCTTTAATAGTTTAATATTCCTTAAACACATACACATATACATACACATTCAAACACACAGTCACACACACACACACACACACACACACACACACACACACACACTCATCTGCACCTCCCTCGTAGAAGGTCATGCCCCCTCCATTTACTGCACTATTAGCTGCATCTCACGTTTCCACCTTTCAGAGCCTCTACAATTCGTCATGCAATGCGAACGTTTCCACCCTCCCCACACCTGGCATATGTCACCCTCACCCACCTCACTTGTCCTCCTCAATACTGTCAAGATGCTTTTTACACTGGAGCGTCCAGAAACGGAAGTAATGCGTGCTTGAGTTACGTCACAATTAGTGTTTCAATGTATATGTATCTTTTCTCATGTAGTCCACAGAGGAAAATTTCAGTTGTGCGAATGTGATTGTCAATTTATGAGTCTTTATGCAGCTTTATAGTGAGATGCATCTGTGCTCTATTTTTAACATTATTTAGAAAAATACAAAATCCAGTCCTGTTGTTCCAGGTGTTATGAGTTACAAAAGCATGTACATTGACCTTGTGGAGTATGACTTTTGTTTCATATAGATCTATCAAAATAAATTTGTTTTGACCAGCTGTTGGCCATAAGGAGTGACTACATCATGGTTGTGGTCCTCATACACCCATTTTCGCAATTTTTTATTCTGTGATGTAAATATTCGTCAATTCCTAACAAGATCATACATATTACAAACAATCGAATATATCCAGTTTGTTGCAATATGATATCTAACTTTCTAGACAATTTACCATTCAGACTGACAGATGGGGTATAGATAGGTGCGTTAAACGAGCTGATGTTAGTTCATGTTGATATAGGTAACATGGTATCTCTAATTACAAGGGTCTGATCATTATGCATTCACTCTTAAAATTCTGATTGGTTGTTGTTGAAAACCGTTGCCTTGCTTAATGATGCAAAACATATGTGTAATTCATCTTAAATGTTATATGTCACTACAAAGGTTTGCTGTGCATCATCGAGTTCCTTATTTCTTGGAAATTTCGTTATTTTTAGTGTTCCAATTTTGCAGCATTGTTTGCAACCATCCACTGCTTCATTTAAATCATGATAATCTATATCATATAAAATTTGATTCTCAAATGCAGTAGTTTATTGTCACACACATCCTGTATACTGTATCAAACATAGTTCTAATGTGCATTTGATGTAAGTGATGAGTCTGTTCCACACTTGAATAAGTGTAGTTTTTCTTATGCACTATACGGTCAAATTTTTAGAGATCTATTTCAAATCTCTTTATAGTTTGTTATTGGTTTATTTATTAAGCTGCAGATGACTTTTCATGTAGTAAATATGTTTAGTGCCCGTTCCTTAGACAATGATAATCATTTAGTACTTTTGAGTGAGGCAGTACTTGTGGTTTCCTACTGAATAAGGATAATGAACTATATGGTTTCATATGTGTTTCAGTAGACCTGTACTTGTTAAGTATGTATGGTGATCATTGTATGTCTCTGATATAGCACTTTTCTTTCTCTTGGTGAAATTCTAAAGGTCCATTTCTGACAATGTGTGAACTTCAGCAGCGATGTTTGATTTCTTTATTGCTGTCCTTGCTTTGCTTCATATCGAAACTACCAGCATTATAAGCATTAGAGCACAGTTTTGATTTACTCAACAGTTCAACTCTTCTGCATAGCCTCATGCTGTGCTTATCATTTGAATCCTCCAATCTCGCCTTTGATGCATTTAGGAACTACAACATGTAGACAATATGATGGAAATCAAATGCTATTAAATTCAATGGATTTGTAGGACCTCACACTGAAGAGGTGCATGTAAGTTATTGTTATGTGCTAACATATGGAAAAATTAAAATTGTTCTGCAACATGCTAAGCTTATTGATGTATTACCCTGGAAATTTCGGAAGTTACCAGTTTTTGTGTTGTATTGATTGGAAGTTAATTATGATAATGTTACAATAATTGACTGTAGATTGGAAGTTAATTATGATAATGTTACAATAATTGACTGTAGAAATGAATTTAATCACCACATTGTACTCCACAATAGACATACAGAAAATGTATAATGTGTCTTGACTATAAAGTAGACACAGATGAGTCAGATTATGTGAGTTAAATGACGATCGACACTCAAAATATTATCCAAGGAATAGATTTGTAAATTAATGTATGAAATTAGAACTTTCAATTAGAACCATATTTGTACATCAGTCTCAAAAGAAAAACAACAGCACCTGAATCCTGTATGGATGACCTTGAAACAGTTTATGTAGGGCAACAAAGAATAATAAGAAAACATTGTCTTTATCCCAAGGTTATTATAAGTAAAAGAAATTAAACCGTTTGTCTACTTATGTGTGTTATTTTAACAGTTCTGTTTATTTACATTGTATTATAATTTATAAGTGTTCTATTTATTAATAACTTTTTATGAAATACATGCCTGAAGATTTTACTATGCAACTGTTACACAGATATTACACTTTTGCCCTAACAGTATTTATTGGATTTTGGCCATTTTTATGTTAACCCTAAACTAAACTATTACTTACAGGAGTCCATCCAGATACCTTACGAAATAAACGGGTGGGAGTTGTTACATGTGCCGTACTTAGTGAGACAGAGGTTGTTGTTTGCAAGTACGAGCATGTAGGTAAAGGATTGATGTACTGCAATCGTCCTTTACAAGCTGGACTGATTGCCTACTGGCTTGGAGTAACTGGTGAGTTAAGAATTTAGTTGTACTTGTGTGCTTATTGGCAGCTTTTTTCTTGATGCTCTGCTAAGTGCATGTAACACGAAATATATTAGGCATCATTCAGAGATGATAATGGTTTGGTGAACACTGTTTTCATTGTAATAAAGTTTACAAAAAGTTATTGAAATGTAGCGACCCTTCATACTAAAATATGATCCTAGATAGACTACAGTATGGAAATCTTTTGTATGCTTGATAATTCCACTCTTGGAATTACACTTTTAATCAATTGATAAGACAAGGTGATTACTGAAAGTACTGTAGTATTCAAGCAATGCACCCTAGGGTGAAAGTGATTTAAACAATTGATTAGCAATTTTAGACTTAATTCCCTACTTCTGTTGCTCTCAAGAAATTATAAAAAGGTTTCTCAGAATTTTTATTGAACTATTTTCCTGATTATATACTTGGAATAAAACTGTTTGCCTACTGTAGGGACTTCTGAAAAAGTTATCTGTGACTACATGAAATCGATTTTGGTAGATCTTAGTTGAATCATAAGGTTTTGTCATTCACTAATATGTATGTATAACCTCAGTACAACTCTATGCATCAAAATAAGTAACAAGGAGACAGGCTACATTTACAGATTTAGATACTCGTACTCACTTGCAGCATTCTCAGCTTAATTCAGGTCTTGTCTGCTCAACAAGAAGAGGCTTTTTAAAGTTAGGTGGAAAAAAAAAGGTTATAGAAGACATGTTGTTTTATTTCCAGCAGTTTTACTTAACTTAGACGCACAGTATAAAGCATTAGAAAGTATAGGTACATGTTGCACAATACACATAAAACTTTCTAGCCACTCTAGACACTTCTGTCACTCTATAAGCACCTCACAACTACATCTTGTACAACAGTCAAATAATTACATTTTTGCATAATTGTTATTACAGTTGCTGGGCAGAGTAGTAGGTTCCAAACTTTATGTCAGTATGAGGTGTGGAATCTGGTGGGACGCCTGAGGACGCTAGTAAAACAGTATTAGAGTTTACAAATTTATTCAACTGAATACAAGATTCCGTGGTGTAGGCAATAGCTCACCAGGAGCTAGATCTCCTCTGCCCACATTAGTATGCCGTCTCACCGCATCTTCTATGGGTCGGCTGCTATACAGTCGCACCGATGTGCCCACGTCGCGATGTGTGGGCTTCGAAACAAAGACTGCCAGCTAAAGTTCTTTGTCCTTCCTCCTGTCTAGGCAGCGTCTGGTGGGCTCAGGTTTGGAACCACTAGACTTGGATGCTGTGGTGACAGATGACCTCTTGTTAAGCTGGCAGGGTTAGCACTAGAGTGCTAGCTCGTCAGCAGGATCATTGGATTCTAGGAAACCAAACAATGAAAATGGAGCTGGAGTCAGGCAGCAAATATATTCAGCGTTGTGAAAACGGTATACAGCTGTTCACCATCTCCATGGATGATGATCAGTTTGAAGCGTAGTAGTTGTTTCCAGACTTCATCTCCTAGTTGTGACAAGCGGCTGGTAGTCTGTTGCGTTTTATCTGAGACATAAGCTGATTTTTTGTGTGTGGTTTTAGGGCGCACAACTTCTATGGTCATTAGCGCCCAGACAAGAACTTAGATTCACTAGACCTCAAAAAAATTTGGTGACTGTCAGAAAATCAAGAAGAGGCTAAAAACGAAATATAAAAGACAATTAAAAGGGTTAAATATCCTTCGATAAGTTGGCCAATTTGATAAAACGAAAAACTCGAGCAGCTGCTCGGATGTCATCAGCTAAAATTTCCTCCAGAGTAGACGGAAAGTGAAGGGCTACACGGAGATGATTAAAATTAACACAAGTCAGTAAAACATGTCGCACTGTCAGCAGTTAACCGCAGGAGCACAGCGGTGCAGGGTCGGCGGATAGCAGGTGACGGTGGCTGAAACGGCAGTGACCGATCCGCAACCGGGCCAGGATGACCTCCTCCCGCCGAGAGGGGCGTGAGGAGGTCCTCCAAGTGGTCGGGTTCGGTTTGACAGTTCGCAGTTTATTGTTGTACAGTGAAAGGCACGCACTGTGCCATGACGAGACGATAGTCCGGCGAAGAGCCCGTTGAACATCGTCCGGTGGGATGCAAAAGGCAGCCATGCGAGGCAAAAGAGCTGCGGCCTTGGCTGCTATGTCGGCGGCCTCATCCCGGGCACACCCACGTGGCCAGGGACCCACAGGAAAGAAACGTGACAGCTGTCATCTGCTAGCAACTGGAGGGAGCGTTGGATCCGATACACGAGAGGATGGTTCGAGAAAGGGTCCTTAAGACTCTGCAGGGCACTAAGGGAGTCCGAACATATGGCATAGAAAGGTTCGCGGTGGCGGCAGGTATACAAAACGGCCTGGTGGAGGGCAAAAAGCTCAGCCGTGAAGTTCGAGCACCGGTCAGGGAGCTTGTATTGGAAACGGTTGTCCCCGACGACGAAGGCAGATCCGACACCGGCAGTGCTCTTGGAACCATCAGTGTAAATAAATATGGCATTATCGAACCGCGAACGGAGGTCGACAAGCCTCGAGCGGTATACCAAATCCGGAGTGCTCTCCTTGGGGAGCGAGCTAAGTTCAAGGTGAGTGTGAACCTGGGCCTGATGCCACGGTGGCAATGGGCTTTCGCTCAACCGAAAGGTGGAAGGAAAGGTAAAATCGAGCCGCTGCAGCAGGCGGCGAAACCGAACTCCAGGTGGAAGCAAGGCAATCGCAGACAACTGATATTGGCGATCGAGTGAGTCGTCAAAAAATAATCTGTAAGATGGATGGTTGGGCATCGACCGCAGGTGGCATGCGTACCGACACAAGAGTATGTCACGCCGAGTGGTCAAGGGTAATACAGCAGCCTCGGCGTACAGACTTTCAACAGGGCTGGTATAAAATGCTCCGATCGCAAGACGTAAACCCCGATGGTGGATAGAGTTGAGACGGCGGAGAATCGACGGCCGTGCAGAAGAGTATACAAGGCTTCCGTAGTCGAGCTTCGACTGAACAATGGCCTGGTAAAGGTGAAGCAGGACGGTACGATCCGCTCCCCATGACGTGCCACTGAGGACACGAAGAACATTAAGGGATCGGGCACAACGGGCAGCCAGGTAGGACACGTGTGGGGACCAGCAAAGTTTCCGATCCAACATGAGTCCCAAGAATTTCGTAGTCTCCACGAAAGGGAGAGCAACAGGGCCGAGACGTAGAGAAGGTGGAAGAAATTCCTTGTATCTCCAGAAGTTTATACACACAGTTTTCTCAGTGGAGAATCGGAAGCCGTTTGCGATGCTCCAGGAATATAGACGGTCAAGACAGCGTTGAAGAGAACGCTCCAAGAGACACGTCCGCTGGGCGCTCCAATAAATTGCGAAATCGTCAACAAAAAGAGATCCGGAGACGTCGGCTGAAAGGCAATCTACGATCGGATTGATTGCAATGGCAAAGAGCGCCACACTCAAGACGGAGCCCTGTGGTACCCCATTCTCCTGGCAAAAGGTATCTGACAAAACAGAGCCCACCCGTACCCGGAACTTGCGATCCGCCAAAAACGCTTGAGTGAAAAGAGGAAGGCGGCCCCGAAGGCCCCACGTGTGGAATGTGCGGAGAATTCCCGCTCTCCAACAGGTATCGTATGCCTTCTCCAAGTCGAAGAACACTGCTACTGTTTGACGCTTCTTTAGAAAGTTATTCATAACGAAGGTCGACAACGTAACGAGGTGATCAGCAGCAGAGCGGTGGCGACGAAAACCGCATTGGATATTAGTCAGGAGGCGGCGAGATTCGAGGAGCCAGAACAACCGAGCGTTAACCATGCGTTCCATCACCTTACAGACGCAGCTCGTCAGAGAAATAGGGCGATAACGGGAAGGAAGGTGTTTGTCCTTCCCTGGTTTGGGGATGGGGACAACAATGGCTTCACGCCAACTTGTGGGAACATGACCTTCAGTCCATATGCGATTGTAGGTACTAAGAAGAAAGCACTTGCCCGCAGGAGAGAGGTTCTTCAGCATCTCAATATGAATGGAATCGGGCCCGGGAGCAGAAGATCGGGACAGGGCGAGAGCACGGTCTAGCTCCTGCATGGTGAAGGCGACGTTATAATTTTCACGATTAAAAGAGTGGAAAGAAGGCGGCCGTGCCTCCTCTACCTGTTTGCGAGGGAGAAAGGCAGGGTGATAATGGGCAGAGCTCGAAAACTCCGCAAAGAAACGGCCCAATGCGTTGGAAACATCAGCGGGGTCCACGAGGACTGCGTTCTCCACAGTCAGGCCAGGAATCGGGGAGTGGACCTTGATGCCGGATAATCGGCGTAGGCCACCCCAAACAACCGTGGAGGGAGTAAAACGGTTAAAAGAACTAGTAAAAGCAGTCCAGCAAGCTTTCTTGCTGTCGTTTATGATACGACGACATTGCGCTCTCATACGTTTATAATTTATGCAATTCTCCAAAGTTGGGTGGCGGCGGAAGGTGCGTAAAGCACGGCGCCGGGCTCTAAGCGCGTCGCGGCAGGCTGCAGTCCACCAAGGGACCCGGACACGACGTGGAGAAGAGGATGTTCGAGGTATGGAACGTTCAGCAGCGGTGAGAATAACCTCTGTGAGGTAGTCGACCTGACTGTCACAGTTGGGAAAATTCTGATCGTGAAAAACAGCCATGGAAGAATAAAGCCCCCAATCGGCTTTAGAAATGTTCCAACTGGTGGGACGAGGAGATGGGGAATGATGCAGGAAGTGGATGATACAAGGGAAATGGTCACTCGAGTACGTGTCAGAAAGTGCATACCACTCAAACCGACCGGCAAGCTGAAGAGTGCATATCGCAAGGTCTATGTGGGATTAAGTATGGGTTGTGTCTGAAAGGAAGGTCGGTGCACCGGTGTTGAGGCAGACAAGATCGAGGTGTTGGAGAAGGTCCACCAAAAGGGAGCCTCTCGGACAAGGTGCCGGAGAGCCCCATAGGGGGTGGTGGGCATTAAAGTCGCCTACCAACACGAAAGGTGAAGGGAGCTGGTCAACAAGGTGTAGCACATCTGCCCTAGTAAGGGCAGATGACGATGGCGAATAGATATTACAGAGGAAAAAGGTGAATGTGGATAAAGTGATGCGGACGGCAACTGCCTGTAGGTGAGTATGCAATGAAGTGGGATGGAAATAGACGTCGTCTCGAAGGAGCATCAGAACCCCTCCATGGGCGGGGATACCTTCCACGGGTGGCAGGTCGAACCGCACAGAGGTGTAGTGTGGAAAGTCTGCACGGTCACTTGGACGCAACTTAGTTTCTTGGAGACAGACTAGAAGCGGGCAGTGCAACCGAAGGAGTAGTTTTAACTCCTCCCAATTGGAACGAATGCCGCGAATATTCCATTGAAGGAGCGCCATGATAAAAAAATGAGATGATAAATGAGGATAAAAACCAACTAGCAAGCGGGGTCACCTTCTCCGTAACCCGAATTTGCTGGATGATTTTTTCATCCTTATATACAGGGCAGTCTCTAGAGGAAGCCGCATGGTCGCCGTTGCAGTTAAGGCAGTGAGGGGACGGAGTCGAGCAATCCCCCTCATGGGCGTCCCTACCACAAGTGACACATTTTGCTGCATTTGGGCAAGAATCACGGGTATGGTTGTACATGTGGCATTGGAAACAGCGCGTTGGGTTTGGAATATAAGGGCGGACAGAGATAACTTCGTACCCTGCTTTGACCTTCGACGGGAGTTCAACTCTGTCGAATGTCAAAAACACAGTATGAGTCGGTGTCAGCTGGTTATCTACCTTTTTCATCACCCGGTGGACGGCTGTCACACCCTGATCGGACATATAGGATTGGATGTCTTCATCAGACAACCCGTCAAGAGATCTCGTAAAAACTACCCACTGTGACGAGTTGAGTGTGCGGTGCGCTTCTACCTTTACTGGAAACTTGTGTAATAACGTAGTCGGTATTAGTTTCTGGGCTTGGAAAGTACTGTCCACTTCAGCAACAATGTGCCATTGCGCTGACGCGAACAGGTTTTAACAGGGCCAGCAATTGCATCAACACCTTTCTGTACAACGAAAGGATTGACAGAATTGAAATCTTTTCCGTCGGTGCGAGACACAACAAGAAATTTCGGTAAATTAGGCAGAGTCTTCTTTTGCTGAGGCGAATCTAACTTACGTTTCTGGGTCAACGTCACTGAAGAAGAGAAGGAAGTCATCGCGGAGGTGTCCCCCATGATTACCGGCGTCTCCGATGGCCCGCTCCTTCCTAGTGGGGGCCCTCTCCGAGGGCTTACCCGCCTTAGGTGATTGTTCACCCCTCAGGTCACACCTCCCGAGAACTGATGGAGGGACCAATTGGCATGTTCGGAAGGTACCAGCTCGGGTAATCACCCCTCCGTGGGCCTGGCCTTTACCAGGGGGTACGTATGTGCCCTACTTGTCTACTCGGGGCGGGGAATTACGCGTTACCCCGTCACCTGCTACGCATGATAATGCGTGGGTCGGCCTTCAGACATGCACAGGGAGGAAAGAAGAAGAGGATAGGAAATGAAGAGAAAGAAGGAAAGGAGTGTTTCAAACGCCGAAGCGGAGGCTAATGAGGAGGAGAGGAAGGCTAGGAGAGTATAAGAAGAGAAAGACAGAAGCAAAGGTTTGGAACGGAAGAAACTAAGGAATGAGAGAAGCTACTGCAAAAAACGACCTGAACTAGCAAAGGACGCCCGTCTCCTTGCGAAGGCATAAACCGGGAGGGGAAAGTGGGAGCAGCCTGGGGCAGAAGAAAGGCTGCTCCGCCTCGGGGCCCTGTGCGCGCCACACACGTACCCACAAAAGAACTGTGGGCCCCCTGGGGGGGAGACATAAGCTGAATACGCACATTAGATCATTGGAAAAACGACTATTCTCCTGAGCATCATAGATTCCAAACACCAAGTGCCTCCACTTCTAAAAGCGGGAGTTTATATACGCCTGAAGCTATACCGTATGGAACGATTCGTAATGACCAAATGTTTCCTACTTGTGACTGCAGTGTTCACTCAGTGAGCCCTTTAACTGCTGATGTATCCTCTGTGTTACTCACTCTTGTGACTGAGTTACGTGTAGTTATTAAATGTTTACAAGCTGATTGTCACAATCAAAATTCTGCTGACTGTAGGTTTCAGCTCACCGACAAAGCGTCTGATGTCACGAACGGCTGGCGTCCCTTTTACGCCAGCCTAGCTTAGCTGATGATCGCTTGAGCCCTCTAACATTTTAACAAGTTTCCCTGTCACTATTTTCCGTTGTAACACATCCCTTCCCATAAAAAAAATTGACACGAATTTAACTAATTTACTTCTCTGTCCCATATTGTAATTATACCACATTTGGTATTTTAGCTTATTTTAATTTTTATTTATTTAATTACTGTATTCATACTCTCTATCCTGGCCACACTACTACGTCTATATTCTATCCTATTACTTATTTTCAGTTGCTCACCAGGTTGCAGGTATCTGATGGATAGTTACTTCTTTGGAATGAGCTATTTTGCGTTTTACACATAAATAAATTGAACAAATTGATAATAGATGTCAAGATTATGTTTGTTGTTGATATACTGATAATAATTATGCACTGCTTCTGTTTTTCGTGATATTGTCTCACGTGTTACAAAATTTTATTCATGGAAATTTGTTCTTTTTCTGACACTATTAACTGATTCAGTGACTCCAATAACGTGCACTCTATGGTATTGTTGATAAAGGTAAGCTTTTGTTCAGGACGTGTGTGTGGTCATGTGTCCAGCCAATACAACATTGGTTGTGACATGTTAATCATTGTTTATCCCATAACAATAGCTGGGAGCTGAAATTTTCTCCCTAGTAATTCGCATTTAGTTCCATTGATTAACACTCCATTACCTTGAAATTCTATTTGCATCAATGCAGTTGATTTACCATTTACACAGCAAGAGATAGTTACTATGGCGGAATTATTCATTGAATATATCCAGTGATCAGCAATTCTCTGGAATATCGGCTGTGGAACCAAGACATTTCTCTTCCACTAAGTATTGCTCAATCCTACCCAGGAATAATTGCATTTCACACGACCTATTGTGAGTCTCTATTACCCTTGTGTCACAAATAACTACTTTTCCACTAATACAATGCTCTAATTCTGTGATTGTCATCAGTATGTCTGGTTGCTTCTCAAATAAAATACCATTTAGAAATGGTGGGTTCTCTATTAAGGTCCCCTGCAGTAATACATCAATACTACAACTAGAAGTAATTTTCTGTGTACCACTCTAGTACCAATATCCAAGAAAAAAGAAATTTCCTCACATTCTCCCCTTTCAACAAGAAAATAAATACAGATTATGTAACAGAATATTAAAACTAATCAAATTAACTAACAAATAAAAGGTGTTTTGAAAACTGCAACCCTCAGTCGGAAGTTACGATTGAATATGTTACCTAGGTTTCAGTGTCACAACGTACACCTTCTTCAGACAATATGAGATAAAAGGGTTAAAAATTACATTTATTTGAGATGTGTTCTCTTGTGACACTGAAACCTAGTTAGTATATTCAATTTTGAAATGCGATTGAGGGCTGTAGGTTTTTTTTATCTAATATAGTACAGTCGCTGACCAAGAGCCATGCATAAAGTATTAATAAATAAAACATGTTCATACTATTTACACTTCTTATTCCTCGATCTAAGCGCATAGGGTACATTCAAGAAATGTTCCTTCTCTTTCACTGTTAAAGGAATTTGTGGTAGTACATTCATTTCTCCATTAAATGGTTTCACTCTACTAATATGGACTATGGAAGATTTAGTAGGTAACTGCAGTTTTACATTGACTGCCGAAGTCATTACAATAACTTGATATGGACCATGGTATTTTGTTAAAAACTTTTTATGTTTTTCCCTTGTATATGGGTTAACCAGTAATAGCCACTGCCCTATCCTGTACTCTGTCAGTTTACTCACTCATTGCCTAATTCGATCTTGTTTTTCCAGAGCCTTAGTGTTCACATGTCTAACATGCTGCCATTTTCATGTCACTTTTTCGCAAAATTCTTTGCTGGTTCACCCAGTAGACCAAATTTAGTTTGAAGTACATCAAAAGGTGACTACATTTTAAACCATAAACTAACTCATATGGGGAGATTCAAGTTGAAGTGTGAGCTGATACCAAGAAGATTAAATAGACATCTCAGAGTGTTGTGAATTTATGTAGTGGCATAACATTTTTGGAGCCATACAATGAATTCTTTCTGTTTGCCCTTTCGCCTGTGGCTGAAAAGGACTTGTATACAACTTCTTCGTTTTTAATAAGTGTCATAACTGCTTCATGACATCTGTTAAAAAGCACGTACCTTGATCTGATAAAATTGTTTCTCAAGTGCAAAACTTAAAAATCCAATTGTTGACTAATAATTGTGCTAGCTTTTTGATCTGGAAGAGCAAGCGTTATTCAGTATCGCTAAAATGATCTAGGATAGTAAGTACATATTTATTGCCTGCCTGTGTCCTATTAAATGCCCCTAAGACAACAATTCCAAGACTAGACATAGGTTTGACTGTATCAAGTAGTTTTTGTTGACGAGTTTTTTGATGACTCCACTCCTTTCTTTGTGCATATGGAATAAAATTCTTGAAATACTGCTCAACATTGCTGCAGTGTGTTTTCCACCAATATCTTTCAGCTACTCTTCGATCTGTGGTTCTTTTCACTCTGTGAACTGACAATATGTCGTCGTGAGCCTAACGCAACGCTTCTGCTTTCAGTAATTCTGGAAACACAATGTGTGTTACACACTTAGTGGATCTACATAACAAACCTTCTTGAATTTTAACCTGACGTTGTTTCTTAAACAGCTGACAATCACTGTCTGCTGCTTCTGCCATAAGCCAATGTGCTTTATCTGCACCAACTACTTCCACAGCTACCAACTTCCTACTTAAGGAATCGGCATTTGTATGCTTCACACTGGATTTATGAATTATCTCATATTCAGACTCACTTAATTTCAATGCCCATGTTGCCAAGTGACTTGGACCTTTTAGGCCTAGTAGCCTTTTCAACATCATGTGATTGGTAATTATCTTGAACTTACGACCATATGAATAACAACAAAAGTACGAAATCCCATACATAGCGACTAACATCTCTTTTTCTGTGGTAGAATAATTCATTTCAGCTTTATTCTATGTAGAAGTTCACGCTTGCAAAGAAATGTTAGCGAATTTAATATCAGAACTGAACTGTATATAAAGCTAATTTTGTGAATTGTTTACATGGAATAAAATGTGTCAGTTATTTTGTCTCCTGTGTATATTTCGTATATCCTCATTAGTAACAATATTATTAACACCATATTGATTTGTATCTTGTATTGAACATTAAATCTGAAACTCACGATTCCACAGCATCTTGATAAAAGTTTTCATTAAATAGCAGCGTCAAATACTTTTAAGTAGTTTTTATTATTGTCAAGCAGAATTAAAGACATACTATGAAAATGATTCTAAATTCATTATAATTACACATATATATTCCTCTATTATGTTGTAATGTAAGAAGCTAAGCGGAATGTGTAGAATTTTAGAATACTACGGCTATACAGTAGTATCCAACATCATCTGTCAGTATTGTGCATTTTTAATAACAAGTTCTGTTCATCATTAAACCAACAGCTGAGAATGGTACACATTTCAAGCAGTGTTATGTTACCACTGCTGTGCTAATAGTAAATAAAAATACTTATAATATACCACAATAATTAAATATGAAAGTTTAATTTCTGCAGATGTGGACGTTTCAGTTTTCATGAATTTGGAAAGTATTATTGTAAAACAGCCTTTGTAACTTAATTGTAGCCTACATTAAATGTGAAAATGTTAATAACAAAAAGCATAACAATGTTTGTGCACATCTACTTTCTTATGAAAATATTGTTAAAGGAAATAGATTTATAATTTTTGTATGTAACGTGTTTAAATAATCGTGATTGTTATTTCGGTTTTATCACAACATATTGCTGTATTCAATTTCTTTTTCAAAAATGTAAAGTAATTTAACTTGTGATATTATCAATCACATGTAATACATTTCTAATTTACGTTAAATAAAAAGGTATTGCACCCATTAAGAGTTCTAGTACCTGACCACGTTTTTGTATAAGATCGCTGCCACTTTTGGGGTTAACATAAATATTCTGCAATTTATTGAAGTAACACCTGGCATCTATGTACATTATTTCGTAAATATGCAATCCACACATATTGATTATTCCAGCCAACATGAAGATTACACAACAGATTCATCAGATTTTGTCTAATAAAATCACATATGTATGAAAGTCGACAAATATTACTCATGATCCACTGAACACAATTAGCTCTGTGTAGAATACCTTAAGATATTGGTTTGTTACAAATATTTTGGTTTAAGTTGGTTTCGATGTTACAAGTGTAGGAGGAGATGTTTATTTTATTTTGCATGCATTTCATTTCATTAATGCATGAGTGTTTTAGGTATAAGATCTAAAATAATGTTATGGTGGAATATTGTGGACTTTCCCTGATGATACGAAAATATGCACAGTAGATTTTTGACAACATTACCAAGGCAGTTTGTCATATGAGATAGTTCTTGAATGGACCAGTGTAAAGAGAAGGTTGTGAGATCATGAAAATATCTTGTGAGAGGCAATTATAGTGTGGTTAGTATATGTTACTAATGAGTCACATGATCAGTTTTTGAAATCTTTTGATAAATTAAACAGCAGATACAAAGGAAGAAAGACAAAAACATTTATGAAATCAACTCAGGGGGCTAATACGAGGGTGAATATAATCACAATTATAATGATAGTAGTAATGGGAGGAGCGATGGTGGAATTTATTAGAATGAATATCTAGGAGGTGGAAAGAGCGTTATAGGTATAAGATGCCAAATGATGTATTCAGTAATCATGGATGTCTAGGTAATTGCAATTGCTTAAATTTTGCTTCAATGAACGATCGTTGGAAACTAAAAAGGATGACAAAAATAAAAAGAAAGCAGGGAAAATAGACAGGAAAAACAAGGGACATATCACTGTGAGTTTGTCAGCTGAGTGAAAAGTAGGAATTCAAATCAGGCTGACCAATTAAGGAACAGGACTAGGGATAATAAATATTCTAGATTTGATGGACAGTACAATAGGAGAACATACCATTTAAACACTCGTTTTGATAGAGAATTTTGGGTAGTACTATTAGAAATGAAGAATTGTACTACCTGTCATGTAAATGGATTGTAGAATTAGAACAAATGAAAGTCTCACAAAACATTACAGTCAATCCGATGGGGCGGGTAATAGAAAAGAGGTAATGTGAAACCACAATGACAATGACATTGGATAAGTAGGCACACGAAGAGTGAGGACAATAGCAAAGAGAACAGTGTTGGTAATTCTGATGATATTACTGGGGAATAAAATGAACACTGACTGAGTAGCAAATAAGTCATGCTATTAAAGAACAGAGGTGTTTAAAATGTTTAGTTTAATATGACTGATAGTGATTGTAATGATAAGATTAATTATAATGGAGAGCTTCATGCCATGATGTGAAACAATTAGTAAAAACGGAGCCATGGCTTAAGAAATGAGAATCAGATTTTTCCACTGAATGTTTGAAAGTTGCAGCTAAAACTGGAAAGGAGAGAAAAATCGATGAGTTAGGATTACATATAGATGCTAGTGTTTGGTAATTATAAAAACAGCAGTGAGGATCACGTAACTAAAATATAAAAAACCAGCTTCATATGAAGTGTCATCCTGTTTGTTGGGAAGAATATACAAATACATGAAGTGGTGAGGAAGGTCTGCAAAAGTTAATCTGTGTTCTAATAAGAATTTTTGTCATGAGGATATATTATGGGTTACCTTGAATAACTTACTGAAAAAAAAGGTAAAGAAAAATCTAGGGGTTTTGTGACATAGTAGATTTACAGAATAGTGAGAATGAAGGTATGGTATGTGAGGTACTAGAGAGCCTGTATATGTTTGTACATACTGAAGATAACTGCTTCATCAGTACAAATAGCAAGATTAGTGGTGTGCCTGAGAAGTTAACTACATAGCCTCAGTGGGACAAAGTTATCAATTGTTCATGTGAAACATACCTAATGTATATTTTTAGTGACAGTGTTTGTATTAGTTCCATTTATTTTAATTTGACACTTCTGTTTGCTATATATAAGGTTATGACAGAGACATTTGACCAAAAACGTCCGTTATAACTTTGATTTTGCTGATCACAGCCATTTGCTATAGCACGCAAGTATATAATCCTATAAATGAATTGTATTATCTCCAGTTCATTAGAAATATTAAATATATTTATCATAGTTTTTATGTATCTGTCAACAGTAGATTAACTTATTTGGCATGTAAATTCGTATTTCCCTAAACTGAACATATTACTTGGTGTCCTGGCTGTTTTTCTAATGCGACCTGTTGGTATTTCAATGGAAGACATTCTGGTGAGATCTATAGTGGATTCATATGGACATCCAAGACATATTTGAGGGTGACAGAAAATCGTGATATATGTTAAGTGACTGAAGCGTTTTGTAACACCAGGTACCTGCAAAGTGCACGATCAGAAGAGACACAATAAAACTACAATGTTATTTTTCAAAACACAGTGCAGTTGTAACTATAGGAGTTGTGTAGAATAGATTTTTCTGATTTGTATATATCTAATTAATTAATCTATAATTTTCTTAGCTGACTACATATTCAGAATAAACATAAATAGGAATTTTGTGTGATTTTTAACCCAAGGTGCAGCATTTTAATCGTTTATGCTTCTGTTTCAATTCTACATTGTCAGTCACGGATGGATATATGTACGCAAGAGATACTTGAAGGGGGAGAGGGGTTAGTAACTTGACAAGCCAGGCTGGGAGTTTAGCATGACACTATATTATGCAATACCAATTGTCATTACTGTAAAATGTTAAAGTTACGTTTGTTATTAAAACAACAACTGCGAGACTATAGACGTTTCCTGCTGCGTTATATTTCTGCCTGCAGCGCGAAAAAAATAAATAAATAAATAAACAACAACTACACTATACTAGGTATTAAGATACGAAAATTCAACTTTTAAAAGTTTCTCCATTAGGAGAGGTCAACATTATAAATTGTGATGACTTTAGTATTATTAATAATAATAATTAATAATTATAGTTGAAATCTAAATGCTTAGCAATCGTTAAGAAATGAGCATAGATAACTCATGACAAAGACGATATCTGAGCAACAGACAGACATTGACAAAACTTAAACTTCTGGCAGTGGCCTTCATCAGAGAAGGAAACACATTCATTGATGCAATCACTCAAAAATAACTCAAATCGAATGACAACCTCCTCTTTTCACTGCAACTCAACAAACATCTTCACAGTGAGTGAGCAGGGAGTGGAGGGGGATTGAGTGCTGGGTAAGAGTGGACATGTAATGTTCTGCATTGTATAAGCTATAATAGGTGGTAATGTAGCTTCAAATGCAGTAAAAGGTAGTATCATGAAAGCGGAAAAGTGGAGGTGAAGACGTTTCTGGAAAGGGGAGGAGGGATGTGGGTGTGAGGTAACTGATAAAAAAAAAAGGCGGGAAACAGTAATAAAAACTGTTTCAAAGACCGTTTCACCTTCTGCTGATCCTGCAGTGGACACATTACTTGGCCACCATCCCTCCGAGCAACATTCAATCCTGCCACTTCTTATTTCATACAACCAATTAACAGCCATTCCCACATAATCAATTTATGGTCACTTTCGAACATTTCCTGACCTTCAAGTCTTTCCCCAAGTCCCTTCCTAAGAATACCAATCTATTGGAAAATAAAAGGACAGCTTTAAAGAACTTCGATGGACATCTCAATCTAATCATCCGCACTGCACATAAAGGTACCATCATTGTTGTGGTGAATCGCAGTGATTACGTCTTAGAATGGCTCCGCCAATTATGTGATTCTTCCACCAAGTTGTGGCGGGACGACATTATCTCGAAGGTACATTATGACTAACAATCTCTGCTAAATGCAGTAGTCCTTTTCAGATTCTCTATCAATCCCCTCACCCCAATACCCCACACAACTACCTATCAGTACGCTCCCAAATATCTGTTAACCTAATAACACTGGACACCAATTTGTGGCTGGTTGCTGTTCTCTCACTGACAGAATTTCGGACCTTGTTCATCAGCACCTGCAACCTATTGTTCGAAATCTACCCTCCCACATCGAAGAAATCAACCACTTCCATCACTGCCAATACACCATACCCAACCCTTTACCGCCTGGATCTCTATTCATGAATTTTGACGAACTGTGTGAACTCACAAACTTAGAAAGAGGGCAACTTGATGATTTTCTGTTAGTAGAAGTATCTGTGATGAAAATGGGAAAATGTCTGCATAACATTTCACTAGCAACAGTATTCACAGTAAGGACAGTATAAGGAAAAAGGTAAATCCTTTTTTGTGTGAAGTAATAGCCGCCGAAAAGCAAAGTGAACTTAGAACAATCGATGAGAATTAAGTAATTGTGTCAAGGCAACATGAAACTAGCACAACAAAAGCGACTACAAAACTCAACGCTCTGGTTAATATTTTTTCAAAAACAGTACAGCTAGAGCTTAAGATTAATGTAAGGGCTGCAGCTGGTAAATCCTTAATAATCGAAGGCAACGTGCAGCTGCTAAGAAAAAGGTGTCACAAATGCACAATGACTGTAAGAATGTGATATGGTATCAGGAATAATTTTTTTGCATTGCTTGCTAGAAGCAACCCGATGTATACATCTAAAACCCCAAAAGAAACCTACGACACAGAATGCCAGCTTCCAAACTTTATGAACAGCATAAGTTCTGAAGAGAGCATATACATTATGGAGTTTCAGCCAATAATCCTAACTGGTCGTATAACTGTGACTTGCTTATCTCACCATCCTCAAAGTTGGCCACACCAACCTTGCTACTCCAAGTTCATACTAACATTCAGGATCACCCTGTGTTTCCACCTAACCACACATTGACCACCACTGAGAAATTTCTCAACAATAACTGCCATTTCGAAGAGGAACATACAACCTTAAAACAGATCTGACGTCCCTGAAAACAATCCGCAAATGTTATAAGCTGCAGTGACTATTGGCACTAGGACTCAAATAACTGTCTTATTTTTCCACCAACAATGTGTGTCAGAGAGATTCCATCACTAAAGTCCAGCAAGAGCTCCGTTTCCTACAGCTCTTTCCAAAATTTAACCACCGAATCTATCTCCCTCCACTCCCCACCAATATACTGCACTACTTCATCCTACATGCTCCCAAAACGCACAGTTCAAGCGATCTGGTCACTACCCTACACCATCAGCTCTTCTTAAGTGCTCAGATGGGAGTTATTCTTGAAAATCCGGTTAAAGGGCGTTGGCATACAGTACTGTCAAAACTAATTAATACTTCTAAGAGACAGCTGTTTCATCTCTTCAGATACTTAATATAGTGTTACACTAATGAAGCTTCATCTATATGTCATAATGCTACTGCCTGTTTGAGTCTGTTTGGTTTACAGAAATTTTTGAAGTCCAAGACTTTGCAAAATATCGCGAATAAAATTTTGAAAAACTTGTTCAATTATAAATAAGGACTATAACTGATTACAATTTTGTACATAATTTGAAAATGAATGTCGTAAATAAGTTGGCTAGTTGCACTATAAAAATTAGGACTAAAGTTACCTCATTGTTCGAGACCATACAGCTTCTGCAATCTTTTGCCATCGATTATGCTGTAAATTATGTTTTTATTGGTACCTTCGCCGTCGAGTAACCTGGACCAGGTATTGGTATTGTATCATGCACATTAGGACTGAGTACAATTTTCGAGATCAAATACCAACAATGGAAATCAGAAAAAATATTTTTCATAAATACCTATCAGACTTACAAAAAAATTAATAAACAAATAAAGAAAATAAAATAAAAGTAAAGAAATAAATAAAATAATATAAAAATAAATAAATAAATGCATAAAAATAACTTGCAAAAGAAAGGAATGCAGAATTGAAGTTAATTTGAGTCAGATCACTTTATTTTTTTATGAAGAACAATTATCAGTTCCTATGGTTTGTTTCATGTATCATTTTGCTTTTCACGTAAGTCCCAATATTTCACACATACAGATAACAGACACGACACTGAATCATAAACAGTACATCTACAAGTATTTATAAGATCACATAATGATGTACACTTTACAATTAACGTCAGAAGTTAACCAGTTATTAGTTTTTTCACAATGACATTTCTTAAGTCTCTTCTGAAAAGTGAATGGCATTCAAAAATAGAACAAATAATAATTCATCATCAAACACAAATAGTTGCTGTTTGAGCAGTGAAAAGAAAAAAATACTTTCGATACAATAATTCGTACATTTCTTACACACTGCATGGCACTTCTGATGCCGTAGTACTATTGAAATTAGATCATTTTCTCTCAGTAGCGAAGGAAATTTATATTGCGGTGTATTCAGTAAACAAGTCCTCAGTCTCATGAGCGTTTGACTTTTATGATCTGTGGCCAGCCAAGTCGTCTTATTGTTTCCGTCTGCATTGTAGTCAGCCTGACTTGGCTAAACCGTTTCGTTCCTTTGGGGTTATTTAGTAATTTTCTAATTGATAGTCCTGAAAGAGAATAACAGAAACGTTTGATGTGATACATTTTTGTGCAGTTTTCCTGTGAGATGATGTCGTCTATAGCAATATGTATTGTGGTTTAAAGGCAGGTGTGAGTATGGTTTCCGAGAGATTTCTAACAGGAATGCGTGGCGTGCATTCATTTCTAAAGGTGTTGAATACAATGGCGCATATTCATAAAAAGAAAATTATTGCTAATATTTAGTCTCAAGTACTAGTAAGTTATTTTTATTTTTTTAGATTTCAGCTAAATTTCCTATACTCTACTTTTTTAACAATGTCCTTTGTCTCGTATAATGGCCTTCAAATAAAAATTTCATTCACGTTATTTAATTCACGTTTAAATTCCCCGCCGTAGCTGGCAGTCGATTTTAAATCGGTAAAACCTGTTAAGCTGTAACGTAATAATACGGCAGTAGGCTAATGCGCAGATCTGTATTGGATCTACAAGAGCCGTGGACGGCGTTTCGAAAAGAACTTCCGTTATTTGCGATGTTTTTAGTTGCGTGTTTGGGTGAATATTGCTCGGACGATTTTGGTGGTGTTTTATTTGCGTTCTCACCAGGTTTAGTACCTGAGGAAGCGAGATTGAAGCTGGGTAAGTACCATAAATTTCTTTCTAGATTGGTAACTCGCATGGCGGTTTTGTATGTTCGACTACACACGTATATTAGTGTCCAGAATATACTGCATTGTTTGATATGATTAATCACGTTCACTACCTTCGTATTAGTTGGTTATTCTCAAACAAACGGATTTTCATTGATCATTGATTTTCACCTTGCTTAAGAAGAAGTATTCGTTGGTTAACGTCCGCGTTACTTTTCACCGTTTTAGTTCCTATTAAAACAGTTTATCGCCTATATTCATTCTCATGTTCGTGAACCACTATAACGTCCGTCTCTGGTATCTACATTGTTGCCATATTACCTTACAGTACAGATGCCATTAGTCACGACGTCAAATAAAGTTTCCGGATCGCTGTAGTTTGTCTATACACACCCGCGAAAGTTAACGTTCACAAGAACTGTAAGTAGTTTTCGTTTGCCAAAAATACTATCACATCTTAATCTCCACACAGAAATTTGAAGTCTAGTTTGAGTGTCCATTAAAAAGAAAAAAGAAAACTTAAACACTTCGACATTTATCTATCGCATTTCTCGAATATTGTCTGTTATCTGAAGTCTATGTGAACAGGATTTTAGAGGAAATAATTGTTTCAGGTAGTAAACATGCTACGACATGAAAATTTCTCTTCTCCGCATACATTAGAAAAACAGTTTATTTAAATAACACTAGTTATAAGTGCAAACTTCATAGTGTTTCATACCACGTTTACGTACATATTTGCATCATAACATATTATAGTAACGTCTAAAATAATGATGAGCTTGAATTCATGTGAGTTTGCGGGAATGGCATTAATGTACACAGTCGTAGTTACATATACGGCTGTATGTAATTCGTCTCGAAATTGGGTACAGTAGGCGTCAAGGAAGCTAGAATACAGGGAGAAAGCACATATACAAGTCGTAGCGCTGCTGCCTAGTATAGGCGACAGTGACCCCAGCGTTGCAATGCGCTTGCGAGGGTGAGGTTCAAATTCTCTTCTGAATCGCCTAGATGCAGCATATGGGCGCACCCATGGCACCGAGGGGCGAGGTGATACGCCGCTTTTAAATTTGGCGTTGGAGCTGACAGAGACACCAACTCCTGGCTACTCGAGCTCTGGCAGTTACGCACAAATTGTCCCAAAGGAGCCGGCCGCAGTGGCTGAGCGGTCTGCGGCTCGCCAGTCACAGTCTGCTCGTCTGCTACGTTCGGGAGTTCAAATCCCCCCTCGGGCATGGATGTTTGTGTCGTTTTTAGTATAAGGTAGTTCATAAGTGGTTTGTAAGTTTAAGGACTGATGACCTCGCAGTTAAGTCCCTTAAGCTTAACAGACATTTGAACTTTTGTCCCAAAGCAAAGACAATGGCTGGCCGCGGTGGCCGAGGGGACTGAGCCGCTCCAGTCTTGGTCTGAACGGCCACTACGGTCGGGGGTTCGAATCCCCCCTCGCGCATGGATATTTGTGCCGTCCTTAGGATTGACTAGTTCATAAGTAATTTGTAAGTTTAGGGACTAATGACCCCGTAGTTAAGTCCCATGAGCTTTACAAACATTTGGACATTTTCAAAGACAATGGAGCTACCGCCATTGGCGGATCCAGGGGGAGGGTCATGGGGGTCATGACCCCACCCCCGCCCCGAAAGAAAACTGTTTTCCTTTTTTAAACATATTTTTTGTATTTGCATATTACGAGTGTATGGAAAATTTCGGTAATTTTGTTTTTAAATAGTTTCATTTATTTTTGTTGGTCACATTAACCACTTCATATATCCTCATTGTATATTTTCACTTATTTCCATGCCTTTTTTAACACTCACTCTCTCCCCTGCAGATAGGCGACACAAATAGTCAGCATTTCTCTCCTTAACATACCCTTATAGCCGCAGTCCGCGCACCAAGTTCTAGTCGTACAGCGAAGTGAAACACAGAAAGCACACTTCGATTTCACACTGTGCAAATCAGATGTTGTCAAGAATCCTATTATAGGTCGTAAATTAACTACGTGACAAATGTAGTTTGCAAAGATTTGTATACATATTTTTCAAAAACAGTATTTTACAGAACTGCAATTTCTTCATTATTATGCTGAAGAATTGTGGTAGTTTTGTCGCCACACGTGCTATTTACTCGTGCAAACAGATTATTAGATATTACTACTTTATTATTACACTAAAATGTACCCCCAAAGACCTACTCATCGCATACATTCATCAATTTCGAAAACAAAATCGTGTTCCAAATGGGCAATCCAAGTTAAAAAGGATTTACAGGAAGTTGAAATTTCATTTGACGACATTCATGATCAACTAATTTTCAGAGAAAAGGTGATAATACTAAACACCTTATACGTTTTACTACGCCAGTTCCACGTCCTGGCGGGAAATGGTCAGAAGAGAGAAAAGAAGCATTCAGCCAACATGAAAAAATCTCCTGGCGAAAGAGGAAAATACCATCAGGGATGAGATAAAAACCTCCTTGGTGCATAACATTACTCTAAAATGCCATATATATTATGAACAACATAAATAATTATATTAAAATGATATATTTACAACTATTAAAACCGTATAAATATATACGTTGAAAGGAAGTATGATACCAAGGTATATTTTTCCCGAAGGGAAGGGAGGGGGACCGAAAACACAAACAGTGGCCTGTGACCCCTCCAAAATCGAACCCTCGGTCCGCCGCTGGCTACCGCGAACGCCTTGCGCATGCGTAAATCTTCCATGAAGGCAACACCCGCACTTCAATATTTTTGTTTTTGGCGCATTGATGACTGATCAAAAACACGCCATGTTTGGTAAAGTATCTTGTAACTATCCATTAAAGTCGCATCAACTGTAAAACCTTGCAGAAGTTCCGATCATGAATAATAATAAAGTCAAAACTCTCTACCTGGCAAGAATAGCCGTGTGGTTTGCGACATCGCGCTGCGTTGCAAAGGTAGAGAGTTCAAGCCTGAGTGAAAACAATTTTTTTTAACGCAAACTTCTTTGTAACAGATACGGGAAGAACGGTTAGTTTTGTAGTGTTATTTGCCACATAACTTTATACTTCTTTGCTAGTTTGAGGGTAAATGTTGCACAAAATTGTCTCATTGGACGCCGAGTGAGCCGCCGAAACATCGACGGAGGGGGTGGCGGGCGCCACTATCAAGTTTCGTCCCCGGTTCGAAAATATCGTAGATCCAGCACTGAAAGAAGTGAACCCCCAGTCATCAGAAGCACCAGCCGCCACTATATGTAAATTTTCAGTTTTGATAAGATGAATTCCACTCATTTTGTTATTGATTGTCAAGTAACATTTATCTTTGCGATCATCATTTGACAGCTCCAAATTTAAATAAAAATAACGGCCTAACCATTCGCCTGAGACGAAAATTGAATGACCTAATTTGTAAAGGAGGAAATTCTCTACAACGTTGCTCTCTCATGTTTTTTTTATATCTCGTATCGTTTCAGAGATATTTCCAAAAATAACGGCGATTTTGGGATGTATGTCTGTCTGTATGTCCGTCTCTCTGTCTTTTCTGTCCGTAACGTGTTCCCAGTTTTTAAGACGAACCGTTCAACCGATCAACGCCAAATTTTACAGACATAATTGTAGTCCGACAGAGACCAGAACCTCCTTTTCTAAAATTTTTCGTACAAAAAATGCGGTAGTAATATAAAAAAAGCCGTTTGTAATATAATTGTAATTGCAAACGAACCGTTGGCCGATGTAGTGGCCATGTCCACGTCAGAAATAACTGCGTATACTGAAATACTGTCAATATCAGGTGTCGCGATGTCTGTAGTTTCACTGCCGGTTGCCCTATCTATCTGTCAACTAATGCCTGATTCCATTATTCTCGCCTGATTTATTGTTTTAACCATAATCAAGTCAAAAACAGTGAAATATGTAGATCTGCATTAATCTGAATAAATCTCTCACGTAAGTGGAGTGAACCACACTGCATTTAACTAAGCGATTTGAAGTGAAACGGTAACAATCAACTAATGCACCGCGGCTAAATAGGTAAAGCAGTCAACAATCCGAAGATTGGTTTGAACACCACAGTGCTTTACTAGGCATGGTCCTGTTTGGAGGTGTTATGCCGTTGCCTTCCTCCGACCTTTGAACTGACTTACCCAGCCAGTTATAGGGGGACCTACAGTTTAACGTGGACCCCGAACCACGATGCTACTCGGTATTTTTCACATGAGCAATACTGCCAGAGGTGAAGGAAGTGGAAAGTGACAGATAAAAATCCTAGGACCTGGCGGGGATCGAACCCGCGACCTTCCGATTTGTAGTCTGGCACTCTTCCACTGTGCGACCGGGGCGCAGCTACAAACACGAAATTGGACATTTGCTGTAGTTTCAATTCCATGACACCAATTTTTGTTAAATTGCATAAAAATTGCCAACACTACTGAGAATAAGCGAAAAGTGTCTAATTTTGATACAACAGCGCAGTGGCGCAGGGGGAGGGGGGGGGGGGGGCTAATGGGGCGAACGAAGCTCGCCCCATCAGGAACTTCCCATAGATTTTTTAATTCTATTAACTTTTATTGTTTTAATTTTTTACTATTTTTAAACAGGCCTGCACGAGAAATTTGAAATAGTACACATGTAATAAATCGCAACGTAACTATAATTTGCCAAGCACAAGTGAACATGACAGTGGCCGCCAGCTTGATGGCGCCACTGAGAACGTGTGCTGTTGTTTTTTTGAGCGCTTTTAATGTCGCCACGACCAGCTTTGATGATGCCGCTATTGATACTGCTGCGCCGATTGTTCATATGAGGCGACCTGGTGCTTAGCAGGTCAGCCGCAACACAGAGCGGAATCTTATGAAGGCCAATGCGAGCGCGAAGGTCGGGGTGAGAGTTTAAAATTGGGAATGATTAATTTTTAAAACTCACAACCACCAACTGCGAACCAAATTCCTAAACATGCAAAAACACTGGAACCGTGATTGCTACTGTTTGACTCGTTTTCTAGGGGATGATATCACACGTTCGCAGCTTTCCTTCCCTGCATATGATCGACAAAATAAATTCATAATAAAATCAAGTTCATGAGAGAAAAGGGTGTACTAACTACTATTTTTGAAAACACGTGAAAGTTCACTTTATGTTGTTTATTTCACAATATTAGAACCCTGTGGCTGATACGTCTGTACGTCGACACATTTATCAAATGAAGTTATAGCTCGTGAGCCCCAGACAAAATGAATATTTGTCGCAAATTGTTTTCACACCATGTGGCTGTCTCAATCACCGTTTATGTTCATGCCTATGCGACGAAACGTGTTACATTAACAAATCACAGTCACTTTAAATCAATGCGATGCACACCTTGTTCCACCGGCTAAATATTCATCAACACACAGTAGCACTCGATTCAACTAGGTGCAGTCTACGACGAGCAACCAAACGTGGCGATTGCCACACACAAATCTATAACCTACACCTCGAGATCCACATGCCGACTGCTGCAGAGCGACGCCGCCCGGCCAGAAGTGAAACTAAAGAAGCTTAAATTCTATGTCACTAGCAGTTGTTACATTATTCCATATTTCTATTGAAGTTTTTTGAATACTTTGGAATTTATCTCTACCTGGGTGTCATAAGTTCGTGTAATTTAAAAGTCATAATTTTTATAGACGACTTGTTGCTAAAGATAGCTTCAGATGTGGTGAATCATTTTTTAAAGGATTAGATTTTAATATTGTAACCGGCGTTTTCTGTACATAAAGTATTACATTTAGCCTTTAACATATTACTACTAACTTATTCATAATTTCTTTAGAATTTAGTTGTATCGTCAATCACGATTATCACTCATTAGAGCAAGGCCAGAAAGTCTCGTCTCCCATTTTATTTATTGTGTATGGTCTTGACCTCTTTATAGTGAGAAGATCAGACGTCAATATGTGATGCGGCAGCTGTTCTTAATATAGATTATGACTACCCAGTACGCATGAGGTGCCGGGTTCAAATCCCGGCCCCGGCACAAACTGTCATATATCCATGTTGTTCGATTTCAACACATATCTGCGGCTGAGACTCATACCCTGCAGTTCAAATCTGCGTCATGTCGAAACAACAGACGCAGCATGCCATGAAACATACACAGTGAGAAAGCACACGAGGAGAGGGCCTGTTGCGAACCGTGGATTTCAACGGTCGAATCAGGACATATGGAAGTACGACGATGACGTTTACTATCCAATAAAATCATCACAAAAACAATACCGATTACAAAATGATCTAGACAAGTATCTGTATGGTGCGAAAAGTGGCGATTGACCATACATAAACCCGAAATTTGTAACTTGTCCGTAGTTGTTACAAATTTAACAAATTTAATAGTTAAACAGAAACATACCCAGCTACAAGGCACAGTTATTGTTAATTGAATCATACCTCCATAGACTGCTGCTATGCTAACCAAGCACGCTTCATGTGCACGATTTGTGGCCCAGGATTTAAAAAAACGGGCATTGTCAGAGACTCGTGTGGCTTTTGATAGATTTTATGTAAGCTAAGAGGGGCGTCCGGACCCCCTGAACCCCTCCCTTAGATACGTCCAGGCCTCTGTGGCCAGCTGATGAGCTGGCGATCGCGTTGACGCAGGACCCTCTTGATCACGTGACGTGACGTATGCGCTGCGGCCTACGTTTGCTGTTGACCACGGCCTGATCAGTGTGACGCAGCACGGGCTAATGTGGGGTCTTGTCTCTAGGCGGTGTTGCTTCAGTCCGGAGACTGGTTTGATGCAGCTCATCATCCTACTGTGTCCTGAGCAAGCCTCTTCATCTCCTCATAAGAATGGCACCCCACATCCATTCGAAAATGCTTACTGTATTCATCTCTTGGTCTCCCTTTGCGATTTTACCCCGAACTCTTCCCTACCATGTTAAATTCATGATTACTTGATGTCTTGTCACCACATTTCAAAAGCCTCTATCCTCTTCCTCTACGCACTGTTTATCGTCCATGTTTCACTCCCATACAAGGCAGCACTCCACACAAATGAGATCAGAAAGGTCTTCCTTCCGCATAAATTAATATTCGATGTTAACAAATTTCTCTTTTTCAAAAACGATTTTCTTCCAATTGCCATTCTGCATTTTATATCCTCTGTACTGCGAACATCGTGTGTTATTTTTTGCTGAAGTAGCAATACTCATCCACCAACTTCATGGTTCCGTTACTTAATCTAATACCTCCAGCATCGCCTGATTTTCTTAGACTGCACTCCATTACCCTTGTTATGCGCTTGTTAATGTTCATCTTGTATGCACCTTTCAACACACTATCCATCCCGATCAACTGCTCTTCCAGGTCCTTTGCCTTTACAATGTCTTCGGCAAAACGCAATGTTTTCATTTCTTCACCCTGAACTTTAATTCCTTCTCCAAATGTTTCCTTGCTTTCCTTTATAGCTTGCTCAATGTATAAACTGAACAAATTTGGAGAAAGTCTACAGTCTTCTCTTACTCCCTTCCCAACCTCTGTGTCCGTTTCATCCTCTTGAACTCTGATAACTGCTGTCTGGGTTTTTGTACAAGTAGTAAATAACCGTGTGTTCCCTATACTTTATCCGACTGTTTTCAGAATTTGAAAGAGTCTATTGCCAAGAACACTGTCAAAGCTTTTTCCAATCTACAAAAAGTAGAAATGTAGGTTTATCTTTCCTTAATCCGTCTTCTAAAATAAGCCGTAAAGTGCGGATTGTCTCCCGTGTTCCTACATTTCTCCTGAACCCAAACTGATCTTCTCCGAGGTCGGCTTCAACGAGCTTTTCCAACCTTCTGTAAATAATTCGTGTTAAAATTTTGTAACCATGACTTATTAAACTGATGGTTCTGTAATTTTCATATCCGTCTGCGCCTGCTCTCTTTAGAATGGGGATTATTACATTTTTCTTAAAGTCGGAGGGTATGTCCCTTGTATCATACATACTATGTGAAATAGTTTTGTCATGGTTGGCTCTCCCAGAGACTTTAGCAGTTCTGAGGGAATTTCGTCTACTCCAGGGGCCTTGTTTCGACTTAGTTCTTTTAAGTGCTCTGTAAAATTCTTCTCTCAGTATAGTATCTCTTATTTCATCTTTACCTACTTCCTCTTCCGATCCTACAATAATGTCTCTAAGTTGATTTTCTTTGTAGAGACCCTCTATATATTCGTTCCAAATTTCAGCTTTCCCATCTTTGTTGAAAACTGGTCTCCCATCTAGAGTTCTTTATATTCATACAGCTGCTTTTCTGGTCTCCAAATGTCACTTTTATTTATCTATTTTCCCCCTATTTAAACATTATTCTACTGACTTGCATTTGCCTTCTAGTCACTCCTGCTTAGCTGTTTTGCACTTCATGTCAATCTCATTTCTTAGTCGTCTGTACTCCATTTTGACTGTTTCATTTACTGCAATTTTATATTTTCTCCTTTCATCGATTAAATTTAGTATTTTCTGTGGTATCTAAGGATTTTATGTAGGTCTTGCCTTTCTACCTATTTTGTCCTCAGCTGCTTCACTATTTCATCTCTCAATGCTCCCCATTCCTCTTCTACTGTTTTATTTCCCTCAGTTTCTGTTAATTGTTGCCTAAAGCTGCCTCTGAAATTCTCAAGAACGTCAGGTTCCTTCAAATTATCCAAGTCCCATCTCCATATTTGCCTACTTTTCTGCAGATTTTGCAGTTTCAGCCTATTGTTCATAACCAACAAGATACGGTTAAGTGTATATCTGCTCTTGGATATGTCCTACAATTAAAAAAAACCTGGTTCCAAATCTATGTCTTACCATTATAAAATCTATCTGAAACCTTCCGGTGTCTCTTGGTCTCTTCCACGTATACAACATTCTTTCATGATCCTTAAACCAGGTGTTTGTAATAATTAAAATATGTAAAGTGATTTCCAGTCCATTGTGTACAGCAATCAGTGAGAATAAATATTCCTTTAATAAAAAATTAAATTGTGTTCCATGTAAAATTTCTACCAGGCGTCTTCCTCTGTCATTCCTTTTGCCCAGACTAGAGTAACATTTTCCTTCCCTTCCTTTTCCTACTACCGAATTCCAGTCTCCCAACACAATTAAGTTTTTCTCTCCCTTAATTGTTTGAATACTTTCCTTTACCTCCTCATACATTTCTTCGGTCTCCTCATCATCGGCAGAACTATTTGGCATATAATCCTGTAATATTGTGGCCGATGTTTGCTTCGTATCTATCTTGACTACGATAATGCGATCACTGCGCTGCTCATAGCAGTTTGCCCGCATTATTTTCTTATTCGTCATCAGACCTACTCCTGTAATACCCCCGATACTGTAATTGTAATCCTGTACTCACATGACCAGAAATCCTGTTCCTCCTTACAGCGAACTTCACTAATCCCCACGATAACTAACTTCAACCTAACCATTTCTCTTTTTATATTTTCTAACCTCCCTACCCGATTAAGGGATCTAACATTCCATGCTCCGATTCGTAGATTGCGTGTTGTCTTTCCTGATGATCACATCCTCCTTAGTAGTCCCCGCCCGGAGATCCGAATGGGGGACTACTTTACCTCCGAAATAATTTACTCGAGAGGATGCCATCATCATATATTCATACAGTAGAGCTGCATGTTTTCCGGAAAAGTAACAGCAATAGTTCACCTTGCTTTCCGTCGTCCGTAGTAACCGTGTGGCAAAGCCACATTGGGTGATATTACAAGGCTATTTCGGTCAATCATCCAGACTGCCCCTGTAACTACTGAAAAGGCTGCTGCCCCTCTTCAGGAACCACACGTTTGTCTGACCTCTCCACAGATACCCCTCCGCTATGGATGTACCTACTGTACGGCTATTTGTACAGTTGAAGCACGCAAGCCACCCCACCTCCTCAGTGTCTGTGGTACATGGGGTGGGGTATTTGGTTTAATTATTCAAAACATATTTCGTCTTCCTTTGTTGCATTGTTACTCATCTCCGTGGATAGTGCCAACATGTAATGAGCAATCAATATTAGAATATCACAGTGGAATGACAAACAGATAGATCGTATAAATTCTAGAAAAATTTAGGCCTATGTTTAACTAATATTTAACCTTAGTTATTGGTAAACGAGCACTGTCACTCGGTCACCAATATTTTTATAATGCTACTGCCTGTTTGAGTCTGATTCGTATACGGAAATTTTTAAGTCTAAGACTTCGAAAAGTGTCGCGAATAAAATTTTGAAAAAAATTATTGGACTATAAATAAGGCCTAAAACTGATAACTGATTACAATTTGATACATAATTCGAACGTGAAAGTCATCAAAGATTCAGCTGGTAGCACTAGAAAAATTGGGATTAAAGTTACCTCATTGATCTAGACGATGCTGCTTCTGCAGAATTTTTTGTCGATTATGCTGTAAATTTAATATATTTTTATTGGCGACTTCTTCCTAGAGTGACCCGGACGAGTTATTACTACTATATCATGCACAATAGGACCAAGTAGAATGTTCGAGAATAAATCATAACAACGGAAATTAGAAAAAATATTTTTCATGAATCTATGTCGACATCAACATAAATACTCTGCAAGTCACAATGAAGTGCATGGCAGAGGGTTCATCGAACCGCTTTTATGATGTTTCTCTACATTTCCATTATTTAATAGCAAGGGGAAAAAAGGAATACCTAAATCTTTCCGTTTTCGATCTGTTTCTCTTATTTATTTTGATGATCATGTCGTCCTATGTACGTGGGTACCAACAAAATAAGTTCGCATTCGGAAGAGACAGTTGGTGCAAGAAATTTGGCAAATAGAACTCGTTGCAACAAATAATGCCTTTGTTTTAATGATTTCCACTAGAATTCGTGTATCATTTCCGTGACAATCTCTCCCCTATATCGCGATAATACAAAACGAGCTGCCCTTCACTGCACTTTCTCTAAATCGTCTGTCAGTACCACATCGTGGGGATCCAACAATACTCATCAGTACTCCAGAATAGGACGCACAAGTGTGGTCTAGGCAGTTTCATTAGCAGAACTGTTGCACTTGTAAGTGCTCTGCCAACGAAACGTAAGCCTTTGGTTCGCTTTCCCTACAGTATTTTCTATGTGTTCTTTCCAATTGAAGTTGCTTATAATAGTTACTCCTAGGTATTTATTTGCATTTACGGCTAGTAGTTTTAACTGATTTGTCATGTAAATGAAGTTTGCCGCCCGGTAGTAGCCGAGCGATCTGGAGCGCCACGTTACGGATCGCGCGGCCTCTCCCGTCGGAGGTTCTAATCCTCTCTCGGGCGTGGATATTAGTGTTGTCTTTCGTAAAAGTAGTTTGTAAGTTGAGGGACTGATCACCCCGCAGTTAAGTCTCATAAGCTGAACAAACATATGTACATTTTTGAAATGAAGTTTGACGGTTTTCGTTTAGTGGTCATGTGGATGACCTCACACTTCTTATTATTAAGGGTCAATTGCCATTTTTTGCACCATGCTAATTTCTTACCTAAATCATGGGCAGTTCCTTTTGATCTTCTGGTGACCTTACTAACTGATGACAGCATCATCCGCGAACAGTCTAAGGGAGCTACTCAGATTGTCTCCTGCATCATTTATAAAAATAATGAACAGTAGGGACCTTATAACACTTCCTGGGGACTTTTCTGTCAATTACAACGTACTGTGTCCTTTCTGACAGGAAATCACGAATCCACTCGCACAGCTGTGGCGACATTCCAAAACCACGCAGTTTGATTAGATGACGGCTGTGAGGTACGGTGTCGAAAACCTCCGGAAATCTAGGAATACGGAATCTATTTGATATCTCTTGTCGATAGCACTCATCACATCGTGTGAGTAAAGGGCTAGCTGTGTTTCACAAGAATGATACAGTCTGAATCCGTGTTTACTATGGGTCAATATGTCGTCCTCTTCGAGGTAGTTCATAATATTTGAGGAAAGTATACCTTCTGAAATCGTGCAGCAAACTGACGTCTATGATATAGGCCTGTAATTTTGCGGAGCACTCCTATTGGAGTGCAACTTTCCAGTCATTAGGTACGGAATGTTCGTTGATCGAACGATTATAATATTCTAGTTAGGTTTGGGGCTACTGCATCAGCATACTCTGAAATGAAACTAATTGGTATACAAACGGGACCATGATACTTACTTTTGTTAAGTGATTTAAGTTGATTTAATACACCAGGGGTATCTACTTCGAAATTACGCATGCTGGAAGCTGTTCTTGATACAAATTCTAAAGTATTTGCTTCGTCTTCTTTCGTGAAGGAATTTCGGAAAGATGTGTCAAGCAATTATGCTTTAGTTGAACTGTCAACAGTAGCATCACCGTTACTATCGCGTTATAAAGGTATTGATTGAGTTTTACAGTTACTATACTTTACACACAACCAGAATTTCGTAGGATGCTCTGCCAAATTACGTGACAGGGTTTCGTTGTGGAAATTATGATTAAGCTTCTCGAGCTAAATTTCGAGTATCTGAAAAAGATTGCCAGGCTTGAGGATTTTGTATCCGATTAAATTTGGCATGTTTTTTCTTTGCCTTTACAAGAGTGATCTAACTAGTTATGTGTACCACGGTGGGTCAGGCCCCTCTTTCGTTAATTTGCTTGGTATAAATCTGCCAATGGTTGTCGTTATTATTTCTTTGAGAGTAAGCAACATCTGATCTATACAAACATTGTTAGTTTCGAAAGACTGGATACTCTCACTGAGGGAAGTGTTAATCGAATTTTCATCCTTTTATATATATTCATTTATTTTTGGCAGAGTTGGGAAATCCGATATTCATTTTCGCTATGACAACTCGGTATTCACTAATCCTTGTGTATGTTTTGATGCTCTTTATTACCTTCTGATTGTTTGTTGCTAAGAGGTCAAAAATATTTTTACAACCATTTAGTATTGTAGTGGATCCATGAGCTAATTGCACGAGAATAGTTTCAGAGAATGACTTCAATACGATTTCGGACACTGTTTTATGCTTGTCTCTGGTTTTAAACATGTATTTTTGCCAACATATCGAGGGTAAGTTAAAGTCGCTATCAATTACAAGTGTATACTTGGAGAACGTTTTTGAAATTTCGTCCAGGCTTTCATTGAACATTTCTGCAATCGAATCATCTGAGTCAGGGGATTGCTAAAAAGAGCCAATTGTTGTTGCCAAGTATAACCTCTACCTATAACAATTCACAGGAACAACTACTTCAATTAACTTACGCTATTAGATGAGCGACATGTAACAGCAATAAACACGCCACCACCTGTTTTATTTAATGCATCAATTCTGAACACCATTTGGCCCTTAGTAAAAATTACAGCTGATCTTTCGGTATTCATAATTATTTGAGATTCTGTACTTTCTATTGGCGCTTGGAACTCCGGAACTTTTCCCACACAGCTAAGACAATGAACAACTGTAAGTCTAATGGTTTTTCGATCTGTGTTCGTCCTATCGGACTCTGAAAAAGATGTGCAATAGAATGAAATGATTGCAGGTATTACCAGTATTGTAAATGAGAAATAGGGAATTGCAGCATTATTCACGAAATATTATAACGAATTGTACATTATACATCTCACCATAATGGCGTCCAATCACCATAAGATTAAGCAGTCAAACATTAACGCAAAAACTGAGAAAATATGTGACTGAAAAAGATTAATAATCATTTCAAAGGTAGTTTAACCTTAATTTATTCACATCAACCTTGGAAACAGTCATACTCACATAAAAAAATGTGTAATTTATAGGAGCGGGAATACATATTTCCTTCCAATACAACACAACGAGACGAACAGACAAAGATTGAACGTCTTTCTTTCGCAGAGTGGGAATAAATGAATGTCAAACAACGAGGTATCTTTTGCGGCATAAAGCAACATAGAAAGAAGCTGACTCACGGTAAAATTATAACTGTGACCTACCCGATGAATCGTGTAACACTTCAAATCCCGCTTCACATGTTATAAATGACAACAGTAGATTTCAATCGAGAAACAGACTCATGGCATGTAGAATAAGAATGAATCAAAAGACAACATTAGTACAAAACAGATATAACAAGGAATTATAAATAAAAAATCAATTAAACTACTAGAATGCCAGTAAAGTAATTTTGATTTAGAAATTCAAATTATTGGCCATTGTGGGACTCGAACTCATGCTGTTTGCACGGGAAGCTATTATGTCACCACTGCGCTATGTGCTCTTCCGGCATGAAGCTATTACGTTACAACTGTGTTTCACAGCAACATCTTTTTTATTCTCTATGTGACACTAGAAACCTAGTAACAACACTGAATTGTATACTTCGGAGAGCTCGTTTTTCACTTAAACGATATCAAGCTCATCTAATGTCCACTAATATCTTTTATATAATAGTTGTATAAGTGACGTTAAATCACGGCTTGTATGAATTAATTCAGTAGCGAGTGCTTAGTGCTGTGCATGAGTACGTATTTCGTTAGCACCATTATCCATGTCATCTATTTTTTTAAGGTTAAGGTTATCACTCCGTGACGAAGTGCAAAATAAAAAGAGCAGATCCATGAAGCGCGAACAATACAAATCCAGAAAGACTGCCAGATAAGTGAATGGAATTGAATTGACCAGATCTTGCTGCAGCTGGGCAACGGCAAACGTTTCTGGTGTGCCGTTCAGCACACTGTCTGCAGGAAAGCAGCCTTAGCGCGATAGCTGTCAACCAGCAAGTAATTTCAATCAGATTGCAGTTGAGTTGTTTAATTCTGCGAACAGAAAGAAAAGGCCTAGAGAGATTCGTCATTTACGATTTTTGGTTCCACATTGCTCTCTAATCATACAGTTTATATACTAGCCTACATGACCACATCAAAGTAGCCTTTACACCGAAAACAACAGCTCAGCAATAAAATCATTAGATGTCAATGCATAGCAGCAGAGTGCTCATCATGACTAAACATGTTTTCGTAGACTTAATCTTCTACTATTTCAGTACTTTGCTCCTCTTTTCATGAAGCCAACAGAAATTCTCTGAATCTTTCACTATTAACCCTTTCTCAGCTAAGGGCAATTATATTGCCCAGAAGGCTACGGACATACATGAACACCTGGCCAGCAGGAAGCCCAGGCAGCTGCTGGCATTCGTAGACACCTGGCAGGTAGAATGGAATAACAGCTAAGGACATTCAGGTATGCCTAAGCACACAATAGAGTTGCGACTTGGTTCAGACACTGCCACGAACAAATCTCCTTTGTTATGCCGGTAAGCACTACGGTGTTGAGAGTTTTGTGCCTTTCTGCTTAGGAATTCGGCATCGGACCAGTCCTGTTTCTTGTTTGGTGAGAGAACAGCGTTTGATTCTATAGTCTTTGCAATGTCTGAACGTACTTTACCCACAAGGAAATAATGGATATCCTGATACATAGATGTAACAAGACGGTGGTGCTACTTCGGACCTTTATCCAAATGAAGAGCTGACTGTGTTTGGAACAAATGCCGTTTATTTAACACAACGAAGAACTTTCTTTGAGCATTTTCTTCTAAAGAGGGATAAGAAGAAAATAAATTGTTAAGTAAATCTCCGACTGGAAATAGTGTGTATGACTGTTCGAATAATCGTCCTGTGACCAAATGCCACACTTCCGTTTAGATGTAGATTCTGAGAAATTAGCAACTCATTAATACAAGTTTTATTGGTTTATTTCATTTGAATTTGTTTCCACAATTTTTACACATATGAAAGAAAAATACATTCTTTAGCCTTTGTTTTTCTAGCATAATGCTGTAGTTGAGGTGGAGAGACATGGCGAGGACAAATAAAAGGTAATAGGCAACTATATTACTAGTGCCTCTGATATAACACACCCAATGTGTACTGTGACGTTATGTCAATGTTGGGGAATTGTTAATTTATGAGGCTTAATGAGTGATAGTTGATGACAGCCATCAATACTTCTAGTTGGTGTAAATGACCTGCCATCATCCTCTGTTGTCCCTCAAGTATTGCACTGCCTCATTGACTGCTACTCGTTTGTAGTCAAATGCTGATCAATTGTACTGATGGTGAGTGATGGTTGTGGGAGTGGATGTGACTGTAATTTCGTTTTTTAAACAAGAATATGTAGCACCAGCTGGATGATGTTTATTGCCCATGCTTGAGTAATCTGTAATCGCCAAACACACACTCCTGCACACAAACACACAGACACACACACACAAACACAGTTACACCAAGAAAAATAGAGAGAGAGAGAGAGAGAATCTCTAGCTGTTAAAATGACAATATCACACACTTTGTTACTACTGTATTTTCATTTCTATGTAACTCATCTATTACCTTCACATCCCTTTCAATCAAAGATAACAGTGCACCACATCTTCTCTCTCGAAATCGCCATATATCACCTTCCCCATCACCTATAACCTCATCGGTAACTTGTTACCCTACTATACCAACGTCACAAGTATAACCAGTTCCATGCAGAATAATGTCAATTCTGTACCTCTCGCTCTCACAAACTATTTAGTTCCTGCTAGTTACTGCTTAAGTATATATTTCTCACTGGTAGGTATAGAAGTCTGTCACACATACCTACACCTACCACTAAAACCAGATGCAATTCAAAAAGAAGTACAAACACTAAAATAAATTGCTCAACAAAATAACTTTAACCCACATTTGATACAAAAACTATATAAAAAATACCACACCAACAAATAAAACACTTTACCAAGACATCATTCTAGATAAAGATTCTAAACCCAAACGAAAAATAACTTACATACTAATAAACTACATGGGGTAATATCAGATAAATTACTAAAAAACACAACAGTAAAATTTGCATTTAGAACAGCATGTGTGCTGTTCTAAATGCAAATTTTACTGTTGTGTTTTTTAGTAATTTATCTGATATCACCCCATGTAGTTTATTAGTATGTAAGTTATTTTTCGTTTGGGTTTAGAATCTTTATCTAGAATGATGTCTAGGTAAAGTGTTTTATTTGTTGGTGTGGTATTTTTTATAAAAACACCACTCCACTGGGATAATACAAAATTACCAATGTACACCAACACCAGAATTTATAAATTAAACTGTTTAGACTGTGATAAATTTTATATAGGACAAATAGATCGTAACTTCACCATCAGATTTAATGAACACATAAGAAATAGCGAAAAGAACACATCCACATTTTTTAACACTTAAAAAACGAAAAACATAAAACAGGCAGTATTAATGAAGCTATGAAATAATTCCCAAAGGTTATACGATGAACATTTTGGAAGAAATAAAAATCTATATACATGCACACAATCACTCAAATAACATACTCAATGATCAGACAGATATAATACACAAGCAGTTCATCGAAAACTTCATTAGTCATCCACATCTGGACGCCGGTTAAAAAATATAAACATTAATATTCTAGTGATAACAATTATATCTAAGGTACTAACATCTGAAATTCTTCTATAGAACATATATATCAGCTGTAAACATAATACATTAACTTATGTGTGCTGTCAAATTGCTGTCACATTAAATACCATATTAAAATACGAAATCTTAATCCACAATTAAACAGTGTGCGATTTTTAAAAATCGTTCAAATCACGGTGGAAACGTCTACATAAATGATTCTTCGACGTTTTTCTTACGACAGCGACCGCACCAGATGAATTATGTACAATGGATTAGAGCGTAATGTAACTAAAAAATTTTTGTAAACATTATACAACCATCACAGTAGGCTATAATATAACTGTAACTAGATAAGTAACAATAGTGTTAATTATAATTCGCAGGGACTTGAAAATGGCATTATGCCGAATGGATCATAGCATAATAAAATATAATAAAATCAGTTAAGCAGCTATCTGGATTTATTTAATATGCCTGTAATAGACATCAAACATGCTGGGGGCTCTTAATACAAGCAATTTTCTCTATAGACTGATCCACATAGAAAAACAGTTTTAGTTATTGATTGTTCAACCTATGACTAGAATTAATTTAAGATCCTTATCTGAAATTTTGAAAATGTTGTTGCATCTGACCATGCCAAGACAATGACTTCCATTTCAAAATATCACTTACAACTATCCTGAAATCAAGGAACCGAATGTGTGTGACTGTTGTCAGAGGAGAATCTTACTGTACTACTGCAGTGCTGGTACCAATGACATTTAAGATAATCTTCTATGTAACATAGCTATTTAATTCCAGAGGTAAACTTTCACTCTGCAGCGAAGTGTGCGCTGATATGAAAGTTACTGGCAGATTAAAATTGTGTGCCCGAACCGGTACTCGAACCTGGGACCTTTGCCTTTCGAAGGCAAGTGCTCTAGCACTGAACTATCCCGACACGACTCACAGTGCCGCCCCAGAACTTATATTGTGCCAGTACCTCGCTTCCTACTTTCCAAACTTCACAGAAGTTCTCCTGTGGTACTTGCAAGACTAGTACTCGTGGAAGAAAGGATATGGTAGAGACATGGCTTACCAACAGCCTAAGGGATGTTTCTAGAATGAGACTTTCACTTTGCAGCGGAGTGTGCACTGATATGAATCTTTCTGGCAGATTAAAATTGTGTGCCAGAACCGGGACTGGAACCTGGGACCTTTTCCTTTCTACATCTACATCTACATACATACTCCGCAATTCACCGTAAGGTGCGTGGCGGAGGGTACACTGTACCACTACTAGGCATTTCCTTTCCTATTCCACTCCCAAATTGAACGAGGAAAAAAAGAATGCCTACATGCCTCCGTACGAGCCCTAATTTCTCTTATCTTGTCTTATCTTGATCTTTACGCGAAATGTAAGTAGGCGGCAGCAAGATCGTACTACACTCAGCTTCAAATTCCGGCCCTCTAAATTTACTTAACAGAAATTCACGAAAAGAACGTCGTCTTCCTTCCAGCGATCCCCAATTGAGTTGCCGGAGCATTTCCGTGACACTCGCGCATTGGTCGAACCTACCGGTAACAAATCTAGCTGCTCGCCTCTGAACCGCCTCTATGACTTCCTTCAAACCGATCTGCTGCGGGTCCCAAATACTTGAGCAATACTCAAGACGTGGTCGTACAAGCGTTTTATACGCGGTCTCCTTTACAGGTGAAGTACATCTTCCCAAAATTCTCCCAATAAACCGAAGTCTGCTGTCCGCCTTACTCACAACTGTCCTTACATGCTCGTTCCATTTCATATCGCTCTGCAATGTTACGCCTAGATATTTGAACGACGCGACCGCATCAAGAAGCTCACTACTGATGCTGTATTCGAACATTATAGGATTGTTTTTTCTACTCATGCGCATCACCTTACATTTTTCTACATTGAGAGCTAGCTGCCATTCTTCGCACCAACTAGAAATTTTGTCTAAGTCAACCTGTATGCTATTACAGTCAGTTACAGACGACACCCTCCCATACACCACAGCATCATCAACAAACAGCCGCAAATTACAACTTACTCTGTCCATCAGATCATTTATATAGATAGAAAATAATAGCAGTCCTATCACACTCCCCTGGGGCACGCCTGACGATACAGTCGTCTCTGATGAACACTCGCCATCGAGAACAACGTACTGCGTTCTATTACTTAGGAAGTCTTCCAGCCAGTCACAAATCTGTGAACCTATTCCATAAGCTCGTATCTTCGTTAGCAGTCTGCAGTGTGGCACCGTGTCGAACGCCTTTTTGAAGTCGAGAAAAACACAATCCGCCTGTTGCCCTTCGTCCATGACTCGCAAGATGTCATGTGAGAAAAGGGCAAGCTGAGTTTCACATGGACGATGTTTCCTAAAACCGTGCTGATTCATGGAAAGAAGCTTTTCCGTTTCAAGGAAATTTACTATGTTCGAACTGAGAATATGCTCCAAAATTCTACATGAAACTGATGTCAACGATATTGGCCTGTAATTGTATGGGTCAGTTCTCTTTCCTTTCTTATACACGGGAAGGTGCTCTATCACTGAGATATCCCTACACGACTCATGGTGCCGCCCCAAAAATTCGATTCTTCCAGAACACAGTTTAGATTTCTGAAAGGTTCCGATATCAAGAAGGCTATTTACACCTACAGTGAGAACGTACTTAATTCATTAGATAATATATTACGGGCAACAGGTATTTTCTGTGTTTTGTCAAAGGCATTTGATTGTGTGAACCATAACATCCTTTTAAGTAAATTAGAATTCTATGGTGTCACAGGAAATGCTGCAAAATGGTTCAAGTCGTACCTCACTAACAGGAAACAAAGGGTGTCAATGCAAGTGACTTGTGAATGAAGCCAACAGTCATCATAGGACTGAGAAGAAATTACATGTGGTGTACCAGAAGGATCCATCTTAGGACCATTGCTTTTTCTTGTGTTCATTAATGACCTCTCATCAGTTACACTACCAAAGGCAGAGCTCGTTTTGTTTGCAGATACAAGTATTGCAATAAAACGTACGTCAAGCATAGTTATAGAAAGGTTTGCTAATGATATTTTCACGAACATCAACAAATGGCTTAAAGCCAACTCATTGTCATTAAACTGTGAAAAGACTCATTACATGCAGTTCAGAACATCTAAGAGATTTCGTGCCAGCATATGCATTAAGTATGAAGAAGAGCAGATAGAAGAGGTTGACAGGATTAAATTCCTGTGATTACAGCCTGATAATAAATTCATTTGTGAGGAGCACACCACAGAACAGCAGAAATGACTTAACAAATCTGTATTTTCAATACGAGTGTTATCAGACATGGAAGACCTAAAAATAAAAACGCTTGCATACTTTGCTTACTTTCATTTTTAATGTCATGTGGTATAAATTTTGGGGTAATTCTTCAAGGCAGTCAAAAGTCTTCAGTGTCCAAAAGCTTGTAATACTTTTATTTGTGGGGTAAATTCACGGATGTCCCGTAGAAGCCTCTTCAAAGAACTAAGTATATTAACTACTGCCCCTCAGTATATTTATTCCTTAATGAAATTTGTCATAAATAATATATCCCTTTTCCCAACAAACAACTCAGTGCATACATACAATACCAGGAGGAAAAACGATCTATACAAGGACTTAAAAGCACTTACTTTAGTTGAGAAAGGGGTCAGCTACCCAAGAACACACATTTTCATTAATTTACCATCAAGTATAAAAAATTTAGCTAGAAATAAAAATCAGTTTATTAGGAGCCTAAAAGACTTTCTAGTTGCCAACTGCTTCTACTCCAATAGTGAATTTCTAAATTGTACCAAATGATGCATTTATCGGTATTCATACTATATTAGTATTATTATATTATCAGCTGAAAAAAAACACTTAAAATGTTTGTATATGTATTTATTAGTATTATCTATTATTCAGCTTGTAAATTTTGTTTCTTGACATCTTCCACATCCACGAGGATCTCAACATGGATCTACAGAACGAAAATCTAATCTAATCTAATAGTGCTTTCCAAACTTCACAGAAGTTCTCCTGCAAAACTTGCAAGACTAGTACTCCTAGAAGAAAGGATATGGTGATGACATGGCTTAGTCACAGCCTAAGGGATGTTTCTAAAATGAAACTTTCACTCTGCAGAGGAGTGTGCGCTGATATGAAACTTCCTGGCAGATTAAAATTGTGTGCTTAAACCGGGACTCGAACCTGGGACCTTAGCCTGTCGTGGGCAAGTGCTCTACCACTAAAAACGCCTATGATAGTGTTACTGACAGCACATTGGTGTAAGTCATGTCCATAGAAGCAACGGTAAGGTTGACGACACGTATATCAGATCCTGTAACATTCAGGAATATGACGCCTGATTGAGGATCTAAGACATAAATATGCCACTATATAACTTAGCGAATTCAGCTGTATCACGAGAAAAATGGCACTCTTCTGAATCAGTGGGACATGGGCCTACCTACATGAAGAATGTGTATGTAGGTCAACAGCTCGAAATGTCATGTGGTAGTAACAAAGGAGATACACTGGGTTTAAGGAGGATATGGGCTTACCTGCCTCATCACTATCCATAGGAGATGTGTAAATGGTAGGTTCACGTATTCTCCAATCGATATCTCACACCGTTGTGCACCCAGTTCAGATAGCTATCACTAGCCATTAGATGACGGCAACTTAACTTACGATGCCTGTGGTGTCCTTGCACATCACTCATCAGAAAAAGGGTGAGTTTACAAAAAGGTCCATGCCATAGTTCCATCCTACCCACATATGGGGGTGAACCTTTGATTGAAAGCTAGCAATGGAGCAAAATAGCATGTGCCTGACCCACAAGCCGCAACAGATCCTCACCAGATGCTCAACACATTCGAACTCGTATTCGAGCTTGATCAACCACAGGGCCCAGAGAGGCATTTATGTCATCAGCTCTACATAACCCTGAGCACTGAGGCAGCGTCAGTTCTGATGCAGTCTTCCTTCATCAAGATTAAAACTGTGAATAATTTGTTGTAGCATCTCAGCAGGACGTTCAGATAGAACGGCTAACATTGTGAGCAGTGATCTTCAGTGATGGGGAACTGATAAACTGTAAATTTCGGCCGAGGTTGTTGTTGACAGAAGGCAGGAACATCCGCACTGCAACATGACGAGAATGCACGGAAGATGCAGTATCTGGCATCTGATACAGTAAAATTGGTCACGGAAACAAAGAGAAAGAAAAATATCCAGGAGTACGGGCATTCATAAACTGTGATACATTGTTCGCGGTTGTGAGGGAAGAGAGGAGGGAAAGGAGCGAGAAGAGTGTGAGGGGAAATCCCCATGGCGCGGATACAGCGCAGAGGACATGTAGCATGAGAATCCAATCTGACAGATATGATCGTGACTATCAAAAGCACTAGAGCACAAAATAAATCTAGCTTGGTGTGATGAACGAATGCAGACACCTGGATTTGTAGTATTATTGCTTGCTGACAAGTGCTTGAAGTTGTCAGAAACTTCTCGAGAAACATCTACCTAAGACATTACATGTCAACTACCAGAAAAATTACACTGTACATGTAGTCAATGGCCGACTAGGGAAAGTGAGCTTATATCTACCTGGATGAGGAAGAAGAAGAAGAAGAAAAGACTTGAGAGATGTATTATGCACAAACGACCAATGAAAAGTATGCATACGTGGATCATGGCTGGACTGTATGAAAGTGTTGAACCAATTTCAAGCAGAGCATGAAAGAGAAGACAGAGTTCTTTTGGGTAAGTCATCAGACTGGATGCAATACTTTCATGAAGAACAGGTGAAATGTAATGCGCTTGAACGGAGCGGGAAGGGTTTAAAAATTGGAATAAACAAATAAATCCATAAGCATCAGTGTAAGATAGGTCCAGTTACAGCAATAAAGGGTAATATATGAATAAAAGATGAAAAATTAAAATGGAAGATGTAAAGAGAATCAAGATCAAGAGAATGAAGAGGTGCAAGAACGAAAATGATTTTCTGAACAAGTAACACATGATCTTTCTCAGTAAAAAGTAGACAAAGAATTATGTACTACTAGGACAAAGAGAAAGTCCCATATTATGTGCTTCTGAAATGTTTAATACAAAATAATTGTGTTGAATAGATTTGTACCCTGAAAATTCGTCATATTTGCAGGTAGTATACTAAGGATGCCCAAATACCTCGGTTTACGAATTCAGTGTTTTATTCATGTTATTTAGACTCGAATGTATTGTATTTCTAAATCTTAAAGTTAGAACTGTTCATGATAATGACGTAAAAACAATTGCAGTCTCTCAGTCCAACATTTATAACAGAAGTAAAGAAATCATTTGTGTAGCAGAGGGTTAATTACATAATTTTGAATAGCTATGACTTTCAATTTCCCTTCTTACATGGGAATACATAGTTCAGGCAGAAAACTAAGAATTTGCAAAGAAATAAAATACAGTTAAATTTAAGAAAAACTGAATTTTGTTATTTTGTAAATACATTTTTTTAAATTTCGACCACAGGCGACACTAGTTAGTAATATTGCTATTATTATAGTTAATAACAGAGAAATAAGTTGTTCATTTCTTTGTAATTTTACAGGACCTGCGTTTCTGGTTGATACAGCTTGCTCGTCAAGCATGTTTGCCCTCGATGCTGCCTATCAACTTATACGCACTGGCGAATGCGATGCTGCCATTGTGTCTGGAGGGCACTTATGCCTCCATAAGTTCACCACAGCACAATTTGCAAATCTTGGTGTACTAAGTGTAGATGGTTACTGCCGAAGTTTTGATGAAGATGGTAATAACAAGCAAAGCTGTTAACATACAAATTTAAGTATAATTAGCAAGTTAGTGATAGTACATTTTCCCTTCTCTAGTAACCACATTTCTTAAATTTAATACCATCCTATGGAATTTCTGTAACTGAATATTTACATGTCAGCTCCTTTCTGGAAGAAACTCTTCATGTAATCCATCGGATGAATTGTTACATCGTCTTACAGCTCGTGTACCAGGTAAAATGAATAACTACATCAAGAACTAAACTTTCTATGTATTATTTTTACCATTTCTGTATGTGAATTTATCCTCTCTGTACCGACAAACAAACATGCATAGCTTGCATTAACTGACTTGTGGGAGTTCTAGTCTTCCAGCTACACTATGAAGTTCAATGGAACAATGATAAAACAATGAAAAGAGCTTTCCAACTTTGGTAATACAAACGGCTAATTTTTGTATCGAGAATCACCACTGATCATTTGAAGGCATTTGACTCCAATCCAAGCATTTAATCCCAATTGACTAAAAATACTGCCTGCGACATTTTTGTATACTTTAGAGTGTTCTAGAATCTCTTTAAATAGTTGAATTTCTGGGATGGCTGGCAGCATCTGCAACTGATACAGCAGAAAATTACACAAGTGCTTGACGAAGTCCTGATACTGGTTGATCTGTTGCTGCCAAGACTTTTCACTACTATTATAACCATCAATATCAGCCTAATAATGTTCTTCTATTTGGAAATGCACCAAATTGCAGTGGTTGTGGTAATATGAGGTTGCACCTGGTGCATCGAATAAAGCCCAAGAACTACTTGTCACATTTAGTACATTTAGTACTACGTTAAACCTACACCAATATTAGGAAGACTATGAACACAGTATGTACTGTGACCTTATATTTGTCTTCTGTAGGAGTTCTATATTAACATGCAATATTGAGCTAATACCCACAACAGGCAAGCTTAATGTTGCATATGTTACACATATTTATATGTCAATTTACTTTAACTGCTGGTGTGGTGTAGTTAGTAATTGTTACATGACAACCAAAACCGATTCTGAGAAACAATGGTCTTGTGAAACCCGACTGATATATTCATTTTTAATGAAAATATCATCATATGGAACACAAAATTAACTTTATGTCTGGACTGAGGATTTCTTAGAGGAATGATGCATCCGTTATCACAGACTGATGATCATCGACAAATGTAAAATGATTTTAGATGTGTCTCAGTGAAATATATTTAGACACTTGCAACACATGCTTTCCATTAATTAACTGGGCTAAAATACTGTAAGCAGCAACCTACGGTATTTTTGCAGCTGCTGCAGTTGTCTTTAATGAAGTACCACCTAAAAAACGCACATATATTTCATTTCACATACTAAACTTTTCAAATGATATCAAGTTCTTTGAAATGTTCAGAAACATTAAATTTTGCAATTTACAAAAAACAAAAAAACATAAATATTTTGCATTCTTACAAGTCATATAAACATTCATAAATCACGTCAATCCTAATACAATTAAAATTATTACCTTGTTTTGCCATGAATTATTATAATACATGTAATGAATTATGCCTTATAACACCTTATTTACTAACCCAGTGTAGAGAATATACATGTTTGGGGTAATTTAAAGTAAATAATTCTACAATGCCACACTACACCAACGTATCTTACAAAGACGATTGATGTGTTGTGAGATCATTGACAGAGAAAGCCTAATTTATTCATCAATGGATCAGAGTCTCTCTGTCTCAATCTCTGTCTGTTTCTATCTATCATTGATCATTTAGTTCTGCGTATTGTCAAGAAGGCTAATTCAAAAAGTATTGAGTTTACAATAGTAAGAACATAATATCAGGTGATACATTTCCCCCTTGTGCTTTGGGTTATCTCACTCCTCCATTCCTGATGATTAACATTTATATCCTTTTATGGATTACCACAAAGAATGTTCCATAGTCATTAACTTTGACTACTTTGTTAAAGTATTAACAATAGTTCCCAGCGTTTTTGGGTTTATATTATTTCCTTTCTTACGTTAGTCCTGTTACTTGTTTCACAACCTATAAATTTCAGTTTCGTTTTCATGCAAGTCAATGCTTGAGACGACATATCTCCTGAACTATGTATGCTACGATAAAGTAATTTTCCAGGTTCGTTGAATGGAATATTAGGAAGTTGTGAATCTTCATGGAGGAAATAAAGAATGTAGAATAAGACACATAAACATTTAAATTTCATGCATTCCTGCCATATGTGAATAGACTCTTGTCGAAAACAGGAAGTGTCCACAGCAGACACAAAATGTAAGTGATTTTTCGGCCTCCAACCGAGTCAACTGTACCTGTGGCCTCCATTAACAATGATCTGCTGAACTCTGGAGTTTACAACACTCCCTGCAAACGTGCACTTTATTACCTCAGAGAGACAACTCGTACTGTTTGAGAAAGATGTAAGGAACAAGTGAGGTGCATTCAGATTGTACAGCCTAATCACTCACACACCATACTCTGTTGTATGAGAAGGACGAAATTTTGTACCTACATCATGAAAGTGAACATATTTCACCCAAATAACAGTTTCAACTTAGATAAACTGCGGAATTCTGAACTTTCAGTGATAAACTTAGAAATATTACAGTGAGATATGGACATCAGAAGATAGACGGCCAGGCTATAGATTTAACTTATGTATTATGTGCTTCTTTGCCACCGACCATAGCCTCTGGTGCATTTGTATATGTGGTCCACTAGTTTCAAAGGTCGAAGCTACCGCTGGAGCGTCTGTCTTATAGCTCACTCAGAGGATATTATATAGTCACATTCAATAGTCATTATACAGTCGCAATATTAGTAGAAGAAGGAGAATTCGGTAATTTGGAAGAATGCTTGCAAGCGATATATATATAGAATGTGCAACTGTTACGAAGTAACATATTGATTTTGATGCTAAACTAAGATGACAGAACAACTGATACCTAAAGGTAACGTTCTTCTCACACGTATGACGTCTGTTTTATGTCACACGCTGTGTCGAAGACAGCACAAACAGCTATCGACTAGTTCCTATTGCTTCAGTATGACAGACGCTATCTTCATTAGCCATTGTTGTAAGGGTTTTGATATTATAATTGGCAGTAAGCCGTTTGTGTAGGATGACCAAATATACTGCATTTCGCAGGATACTCCTTTTTTTATATCTTACCCTGTGGCATGCCACGATGTCAGAAAATCTTAAAATTATCCTGCATGTTAATATTATCCTGTATACCATCCTGAGAAATTCGATTGTCATATCATTCGGGGGAAATCAGCAATTATAAGGTGAATGAAGAACTGAACACTAGACTTATTTGTGAAGGAAAAGAAGTTTCGTTAATAACCTAGCATCCGCCATGTATGTCGTCTGCCATCATTGCAGACATAAATATTGTTTGCGCTGATCAGAAACACGAAATATCTTACAATAGTAATATTATGAGGAAGGGCTATTGGTGTGTAAGTCAATGAAAGTCATTAGTGTGTTGGCTGTGGAATAACATTGGAGAAGTAATCATTCCGAAAGTGACAGAAAAATCCGTCTTAATGCCGATGTGCTATCTTCGTATCCATTTTTTGTAGGTGTTCAAGAGAAATCGGATTTTTCTGAACTGGAAGTACTGTGTTGCGCTCATTGGAATCCTGTTTGAGTGGTTTGATGTTAAAAAAATCTTTCGATTTTTTTACTTAAATACAACGAGAATGGATTAATCGACTCCAATTTTTGATAAAATTTCATATGTTAGACATTCAGGTACTCAAACTACAGTAAAGGAACGGAATACAACTCACAAGCTAACTCATTAAAGCTGGGTTAAATTATTTGCAAAAGTTGATGAGTTAAATATTGATTATCGTATTGTTGGTAACATTGTAGACTTTACTCTTTGCCTGTCTGCTACAAACATGGTTGTTAGTGTCTCTTTGGTTACAAATACGCGAAGAGAAATAATATTTTTTGCAATGAACAGTTTATGGTCCCATGAAAATCCAGACTTAAGAGAGAAACATTTGATTAAAAGTGTGTAGAGATCTGTGATACATTTCTGAGCAATTCTAAAATGTCATTAGTAATTTGATTGTTGCTATTGTTAGGATATTGAGGGGACTAAATTGCTAGGTCATCAGTCCCCTAGTAATTCATTCAAGTGAAAAATATACTTGATTATGTTTCATCATATTCAGATCATTATATTCACCATAATTATATTTCACCATTATTCAAAATATTTAGAGGCTAACATGTTGGGCGGATGAGTTAACTTCTTTTATATTCAGTTAATAAAAACAAAAGAGATGATGTATATTTGGTATCATTATGTTGAATAACTGGTAGATTCTACTTTTTGTGTCTGAAAATATGGTCATCCCTCTTGGACACAACTCATTGTTGATGAATCACAGAAATCTTCCTCCGCTCAATTTCTTATCACTATTTGTAAATAATAATACAGCATTAGTCAAATATCCTGTGAGAAATACAGGCCATAAATACCCTCCATGAACAGGCTAAGGCAATCTTATCACTTGTAATATATTGTAGGACTTCCTTATTCATAACACATTATGGGCCTTTCGTACTGATAGCCGGCTGTGGTGGCCAAGGGGACTGAGGCACTCCAGTCACGGTCTGCACGCCCACTGTGGTCGGGCGTTCGAATCCCCCTCGGGCATGGATATTTGTGCTGTCCTTAGTTTAAGCTAGTTTATAAGTAGTTTGTAAGTTTAGGGACTGATGACCCCGTACTTAAGTCCCATAAGCTATACAAACATTTGAACATCGTATTGATATAGTAGCAGTGTGGTATGCAATACACATTGTTACCTATAAGAGAGCGCTGTCTCAGGAAGTAGTAACATTGATTTGGTGACTTGGTCTGATTAGAAAACAAAGAATAGAATTCATGGAAGTGACACGATCAACAATCATATTTCTGTTCAAATATTTAACCTATGTTCCAAAAATGTAACGATTTTCAGAGATATGGCTATAGACAAGCTTAAGGGAAAGTTTAATAGGCTACATTGTAAAAGTAAAAGACACTTCACATAGAAAATACCTTCCCAAACAACGATCAAAAGATGAATAAATCGTAGCGTGAATGAGGTGTTTTTTTGGCACATTAAATAAGGCAATAAGCAAGTATGTCACTTTTGCACCAGACTGTGATCGTACCAATAACGATCTTTATTATGACAAGATAGCATTAAAATAAACCAAATCTCTCCATGCTAACATATCACGTTTGTACTAAGTTATGTGACCGGAAGTTGAATGTTGTTCGTGTCATCTTCAGTACAGCGTGTGACGTAAAAATGACGTCACGTTTGTTCCAAGTTGTGTGAGAAGAACGATACCCAACCCCTAATAGCTGATAACTAATACCATCGAGCATTAAGTTGTTTGGCTAATATCGATGTTGATTCTTCAAATTATTGTGTAAAATTTCTTGGACAACAGAAATTGCAACCAGATCGTTAATCAGAAAAGTAAATCGAGAACCACTCACTACATAGGTGGAACAGTTTGTTTTACGTAATGGAAGTTGATCGCGTTAACTTACTGAAAAACTTTTATTCGTCGTCAATGAAAATAGACTTCTTAGCCAAAGCTATGAAATTAAAACAAACTTTTACACCCATGTAGTTTCTGGTTCACAATGTACTTTTCCGATTGACGCTAATGACGTAGCAATTGCCACAATCGATACGTTACTCCATAAGTCGCACCTTCGGTGTATACAGCTGAAAAAAGTATTCTTCAAAATGTCCGAGAATTCTTATGATTGCATACTCAGACATTAATGGAGCACTATTAAGAAAGTTTGTTAAATCTGTTGCGAATGGAGGGTACAGAAGACGAAATAAATTACAAAATCATGAGTTTTGAGGCAGATTATCACACATTTCCTTTTTTCTAATGTCAATTTACTTTACGTGTGTCATATGATGATATAATTTCGAAGGTACATTCGATGGTATATGTCCACATCGTCTGACATATACGTCACAAAAAAGTAAGTTCTAAAGACTTAATAAAACGAAAAGGTTATGATTGATGGGGCAGTATTTCATGAACCTTTCTGTTTTTCATCAAATATCTTATCAACTATGTGACGTTCTGTCATATATTTCGCAGGTATATTCAGTGATCTGTGAACATGCTATCACTAAAATGTCTTGCAAATAGAATGAATAGTGTGGAAGAAATGAATTTCAAGGTCTTGCCAAACGCCACAGTTTTACTGCATAAACAGAGGTAAGGTAGTAAGTAATGAACGTTTCTCCTTTCATCAGTTGGCGTCCGGTTATCAGTGAGATAATGTTTCCTTAATGTTAGAAATTTTGTGTAATGTTTGTTGCAAGTCACTACATGCTCTCGTTCTAAAATAGTGGATGAATAAACTTACGTCGAATTATGTAGCAGTTTTTTTTAAGAATTTCATTCCTTATTTGAGGTAGTTGATACTAAATCTCGTGAAAATGGTTGTGTCATGGAAAGGAATATGTGTGCCAAGTCACGTTGAAATCGACCCAGTAGTTTAGGAGGAGATGTAGCAATAACATTCATACACACAAACTTTCATCACTTTTTATAACGCGTGTAGATTTAAGTCTAATTAACAAGTCAACATGAAATGCAACACACACAGAATACACTACAGAAAGAAATCTTTTAGCCAGTTGCTCCTTTAGATCGTGTTCATTCTGAGGAAGCAGCTGTTTGTCACTCACATTAAACTCCTTTCCTCTGTTTTCCAATTTCAACAAACAGTCTCTCTGAGGGGTGGAGTTTTGAACTTCAGTTGTCCGTATTCCAAGAAAAACAGTGAAGAAGAACGAGAACCCTCTCCCCGAAGATTCTCAGACTGGAGGTCCGACTCTGTTCATTTATGAATCAAATTATGGGCAGCAGCCAGCAGTTCTGGTCGCTCTTCATTCGTCCTCTATATCACTGCCGCTGACGTCTTAAATGAACCTTGTCTAACAAAGGTCCCAAAGAAAAAGAAAAAAGTAAAAATCAGCGCTACGCTGTTCCAGCACCCTCAGACAAATCATCCCCCCCCCCTCAAGTTAGAAACTGAACTAATGTTGATATTGACCTGTCTCCAATGGTGATATGAGGCGATGCTAAGCATGACCAGTCCTCTCTCACACACTGCGTCTTGACATTGACTCTCACTAATTGGTCTTCCAGTGCATTTCGGATTGTTATTACAGCCACCTGGCGGTATTACATCTTACTTCTTCATACTGTATGTGGTGCTTGGCTCTCCAAGAAAAGTACTCCAATAATGACCAGTCTTCCACACTCTATGGATATTAGGCATTCTCTTTGATCTGTGCTGGGCATAAAAGTGCATCTGGAGAGGTCTGCACTGTCTTTCGCACCTCCTCTCCAATTTCGTCGGAAGAAACGCTGACCTGAAATGAAACTGCCACTTGCCGATCCCTGGCCACTCCATCTACCCCGTCATCTTTGCACAGATACCCTGAATATAATATCTTGAATGCGCCTTGTGTCCTTCTACCTAAATCTATATCTCTACTCTTTAAACTCCCCAGCTTTCTTTGTGAAAACCCTCCCCCACAGCCTTGGATGGTCGCTGGACTAAAGATCAGGAATGACCTGGCTCGCATTCCTAAGATCTCAATTGCTCCCATAATTTTCTAAGACCCTCAAGTGTTCCAGGATGCTACTGTGAATTTAAATGATGGATGTAAAATTGTAGATCAGACCAGATACACTTCATTGTCTCCTATAGTACAAACGCCATCTATGATGAGAAAATGTAATGTGTTCACAGCAGAGCCGACTGCTATTAACAGAGGCATCCATTATATTAATTAAACATATCTCCATTATTTTTAAAATGCACTGACACAGAGAGCAAATGGAGGCCGTAGAATGGTGCTATTGTAGATATCATTTGGTCGTTGCTATTTGTGAATCCTACAATGTCTTTTACATCAGACTCCCTTATTTTACAAAATGAAACCATTTCACGGGTTCCTTTTTAGTAATACTTAGGTTGTATCAGGTCACAAAGAACCATTTAGATCTGAAAGTATGAGCGGCAATTTATTTCTAAATTGCATATATAAAATAATTCAAACATAGGTCTCATTTAAAGAAAAATTCTGACCGTAAAAATATTCCAATTCCCTTTTTTACAGACCAGACCGTTTCAGCTTTCTTTTATCCATCCATTCATTTAATTTGAAATTATAAACACCCACTTAATTATCTCATTTATTATTAGACATAATATTCACATTACATTAACATATTGTTATACTGGTACCTGTCTGAGTGGACTGAACTAGCAATAATATTCATTGTCGTATTCCAATTGCTGAATAATACCTCTTACTTAAAGGGAAGGCAAAACTACGAAAAAGACAACAGTGATAATTATGACCCAGGTAGATGGTAGGTAAGAAGAAAGCCTGGAGTTTCATATCTACATCTACTTCTACATGGGATACTCTGCAAATCACATTTAAGTGCCTGGCAGAGGGTTCATTGGACCACCATTATACTATTTATCTCCCATTCCATTCTCGAATAGCGCGCGGGAAGAAAGAACACCTGAATCTCTCTGTTCGAGCTCTGATTTCTCGTATGTTATTCTGATGATCATTTCACCTATGTAAGTGGGAGTCAACAATATATTTTCGCATTCGGAGGAGAATGTCAGCGATTGGAGTTTCGCAAGTAGCCCACGCCGCAGTGATAAGCGCCGTTGTTGTAATGATCCCATCCCAGATCCTGTATCATTTCCATAACGCTGTCTCCTCTGTATCTTGACAATACGAAACGAGCTGCCCTTCTTTGGACTCTTTCGATGTCCTCCGTCAAACCCACCTGATAAGGATCCCACACTGGGCTGCAATACTCCAAAAATGGACGGACAAGCGTAGTGTATGCAGTTTCTTTTGTAGTTCTGTTGCATGTTTTAAGGGTTCTGCCAATAAAACGCAGTCTCTGGTTCGCCTTTCCCACGATATTATCTACGTGTTCTTTCCAATTTAAGTCTGAAGTAATAGTAATTCCTAGGTATTTTGTGGAATTTACGGCCTTCACATTTGATTGATTTATCTTGTAAACAACGGTTAACAGATTTCTTTTCGTACTCATGTGGCCGACTTCACACTTATCATTATTTAGAGTCAACTGCCAATTCTTACACCACACAGATATCTTATTCAAATCTTTCTGCAGTTGGTTTTGATCTTCAGATGATTTTACTAGACGGTAAATGACGGCGTCATATGCAAACAACCTAAGAGAGCTACTTAGATTTTCCCCTAAATCGTTTATGTAAATAAGGAAGAGCAGAGGACCAATAACACTACCATGTGGAACGCCCGATATCACCTCTGTTTTAGTTGCTGTCTTACCATCGATTACTACGAACTGAGTCCTCTCAGACAAGAAATCCCCTATCCAATCGCAAATTTGGGGCGATATACCGTAAACACACTTTGATTAATAGCCGTTTGTAAGGCACGGTGTCAAAAGCTTTCTGGAAATCAAGAAATACGGAATCAATTTGCGAACCCTTGTCGATAGCACCCATCACTTCGTGTGAGTAAAGAGCTAGTTGTGTTTCGCATGAACGATATTTTGTAAATCCTTGTTGACCTTCGGCCAATAGATCGTTCTGTAAAAGATAATTCATAATGTTTGAATACAGGATATGCTCCAAAACCCTGCTGCAAACTGACGTCAATGAAATAGGCCTGTAGTTTAGGGGGTTACTCCTACTGCCTTTCTTGTATATAGGTGTGACCTGTGCAACTTTCCAGTCTTTTGGTACATATTCTTCTTTGAGAGAGCGATTGTATATGGCTGTTAAGTAAGGGGCTATCACTTCAGCATAATCAGATAGAAATCTAATGGGTATACAAACCGGACCAGAAGAGTTGTACTTGTTAAGTGATTTCAGTTGCTGCACTACTCCGATGATATCTACTGCTACGTTACTCATTACGGCATCTGTTCGTAATTCGAAATCTAGAATATTGGTTTCGTCTTCTTTGGTGAATGAGTTTCTAAAAGCTATGTTTAGTAACTCTGCTTTAGTAGCGCTGTCATCGGCAGGTCCGCCATTACTATAACGTAGTGAGGGTATTGTTTGTGTTTTGCCCCTAGTATATTAACATATGACCAAAATCTCTTTGGGTTTTCATGCAAATTTCGTGAAAGAGTTTCGTTGTGGTAAGTATTGTAGGCATCTCGCATTGAAATCCTCGCTAAATTTCGAGCTTCTGAGTACGATCGCCAATCCTGGGGATTTTGTGTTCGTTTAAATTTAGTTTGCCTTTTCCTTTGCTTTTGCAACAGTGTCCTGACCTGTTTTGTGTACCAAGGGGGATCGCCTCCTTCTTTTATTAATTTATTTGGTATAAAACTGTCAATTGCTCTCAATACACTTCTCTTAATTTGAGCCACATCTGGTCTACACATACGTTTAGTGCTAGAAACGAGTGGAAGCTGTCTTTGAAGAAGCAATGTATTTTGTTCCTATCTGATTTCCTGAACAAATATACTTTTCGTTTATTTTTGGTAACTTTGGGACTTCGATATTCAATTTCGCGACGACAGCTCTGTGTTCACTAATACCTGTATCCGTTTTGATGCTCGTTATGAGCACAGGATTATTTGTTGCTAAGAATCAAGTTTGTTTTCACTTCCATTTAAAATTCTAGTTGGCTCATGAACTAATTGCTCGAAGTAATTTTCGGAGGGTCTGCACGGCCACTACGGTCGGGGGTTCGAATCCCCCCTCGGACATGGGTATTTGTGCCGTCCTTAATTGTAGCTAGTTCATAAGAAGTTTGTACGTTTAGGGACTGATGACCCTGTAGTTAAGTCCCATAGACTCTACAAACATTTGAACATTTGAATTCTCGGAGAATGCGTTGAGTACAATATCGCACGATGTTTTAGGCCTACCTCCTGATTTGAAAATATAATTTCTCCAAAAGATAGAGGGTAAATTAAAATCACCGCTTACTATTATCGTGTGAGTCGGGTACGTTTTTGTAATTAGACTCAGGTTTTCTTTGAATCTTTCTGTTATTGTATAGTCAGAGTCGGGAGGCCGGTAAAAGAAACCAATTATTAACTTCTAACAATTTTCGGGTACAACCTCTACCCATAATAGCTGGCAGGAACTATCAACTTCAACTTCGTTACACGAAATACTACTTTTGACGGCGACAAACACGCCTCCACCTATTTTGTTTAATCTATCCTTTCTGAACACCGTTAGATCTTTTGCAAATACTTCTTCTGAACTTATTTCCGGCTTGAGCCAATTTTCACTGCCTACAATGATGTGTTTTTCGTCCACGCCACACAGCCCCCGCTACCCGTGTAGCCGCTCCCTGCGTATAGTGGACTCCTGAGCTATTCAGCGGAACCCGGAAACTCATCACCCGGTGGCGCAAGTCAAGAAATCTTCAGCCTACACGGTCGCGGAACCGTCTGAGCCTCTGATTCAGACCCTCCACTACGCTCTGTACCAGAGGTCCACAGTCGGTCCTGTCAACTATGCTGCAGATGGTGAGCTCTGCTTTCATCTTGCAAGCAAGACTGGCAGTCCTTACCACTTCAGATAGCCGCTCAAAACCTGAGAGGATCCAGAGGAAGGAGACCCAAGCAGTGTGGAGGAAGAGGACAACACGTTATTGGAATCATGATGCTTAGTAACACAGTGTACTAAAGTGTGATCTAAATAAATGAAATATCTAAAAGTCTGCATGTGCAAGCTGGTACGTTTTCCACTGAGGCAATGCAAGTTACAGTGTATAAAATTGATGTAATTAAACAAGTGGATAGTTATGCCTTCATTGGAGAGCTAGTAATAGCAGGAAAAAACTTCTTTTGAATTGGATACAGGAGTGCATGCCACTTTTATGACATATCACTGATGGTGAAAATACTCACCTAAAGTTAAGATAAGCAAAGATAGTACAAAATTCAGTGTGATAACACACACGTTAAGAAAAATGAGTATTTCGTTAATGTCCCTATTGTACGTGTTGAGGTAAGTTAATAATGGCCTTCATCTGTTATAATGTTATCAACTAGCACAATTCCACTAGCTGAAAATTATTTTAGGTCCATTCCACTGTTACAATGTTGTAAAAATACATAAAACCAAACAATAAGATGATTTTCGTCAGGATATAGATTTAATAAAAAAGAACTTTTTCCGACTTCTGTAACCTAATTTGCGAGACCCACAGCGTATTCATAATGCTCTAATGCAAAGGTTTACTGTCTTCTGACGAGTATAAACAGCTGGTAGACACGATCTTACATACCTTCGATTACATGGGTGCCAAGTGGATTTGACACGAAAGCTGAGAGGAAAACAGTTATCTTCCTGTATCGCAGGCAGTTTTTATAATAGACGCGATTTTCTTTCCGACATGAAACTGACTTTGCAAACAGGTGCAAGATATTGTTTTGCATTTTTCCCAGAATGTTTCATGTTATTCACACCCAACACATTCGTACCACCACTCATTTTTTTCATGCTGTCATTGGACGAAGGCAACAATAAGTATAAAAATGTCGTCCACTTGCTCTATCGCTATCCGGCAACCGTTTGGTGTTGTTTATTGATGGTGCTACTCTCGAAAGCGAAGATCGTAATTGCCATCTCCATTGCTTATAACACTTCCTGTTCATGTTGCAGCTAAAATATCAGTACAAATTCAAAACAAGTAAACTATGTGTGTTACAGCTAACGACAGTTCCCCTTGGAGAAGTGGTGTTATGGTAATACACTGTGGAGCATCTTGGATCGATCTTGAAACAAGCGTTATGACACAATTCAGAGAAAAATAAACCCTAGACTTGTAGAGCATACTGCTTATGTAATTTAAAAATTGTACTTCATTTGCACGCATATTATAGACAAACCAATACTGCAATTTCTTGAATAAAAATTGCAAACAAATCCTCATCTATCAATGAGGACTATCGATTGTGATTCTCGATAACTTGCAGTTAACTGATTAACAGTTTCCTTCTTCCAACCTCAGACTGGAATTACCCAGCCTATTATAAAGGTACCTAAAATTTAACGTGTGTTCTATATCATGGTGCAACTCGGCATTTTCAGATTAACAACGCTGCCAGAGGACACATAAGTGAGTACCTTGTTATCAAAGGCGGACATCTGTCGTTTGCACATAACTGAGATAAACGCCATTTTTAATTACGAAACGTGGAGTTATTACGTATGCATGCTAGTTTGGTCATCATTTAGTTCCATATGTCCACCTTTGCAAACAAGCTGTTCATTAGTGAACTGTACCAAATAGGAACCGTAAGACAGAATGGGGTTCGAACAAATTACTGCCAAATCATAGTTTTGCACTCTCTTACCGAGCATACATTAACTTCTTATGGTAACACAAATATTATTTCAAATGATTTTGACCCATTTTTGGTTACAGTAATAGCACTAAAAGTGGGCCTTTGGGATAGCTTTTTGACAGCCAAAAATATAAATAAAAATAACGACTTAACCGTTCATCTGAATTGTAAGAAATAAAAATTTGGTGAGCGCCTCTGAACCAAAGAAGAGGATAATTCGAGCAGGGTCAAAATACTTCTCTATACCATGAATCTTCTGCATCAGGTTGTGAGAAATATCACACTAATCCATACTCTCTATAGTCTCCCCAGTGACTAGCACTTATTCCTTAGTTTGAAAGAAAACTGGGATGGAAATTGGTTAAGTGGTGAAAGATTAGATCCAATTCTTATTCAGTACTATGGGAGTACCTTTATATAATGTGGAATACAATTACTGCCAAAGCATTTAAAAAAAATTTATAGATCAATAAATGTCTATGTGGGGAACATATAAGGATGATCAAGGTTGAAAACTATGGAGAATGTACCACAAATAAATGTTTCTCTATATTTAAAAAAGAAATCGAAGAACCTTACTTTTGAGACCACCATGGGAATATATATAAGTTAAATGTCTTTCATCTAAATATTTAGTGAATGGCTACCACTCTGTAGCTCTTTATGTACGTTATTAGTATACAATTGATGCAGTATTTTGCCAGAGTCCAATCTGGAATGCTGATTTCTGTAGGTATATATTGGCTCCTTAAGTTTTTCGTTTCTTTTATTTTTGCGTTGTTATAGGATATCCCATATTACTCTCTTGCAGGTAATGGCTTTGTACGTTCTGAAACCGTTGGATCAATGTTTATCCAAAAAGCAAAGGATGCTCGTCGAATGTACGCCAAGATAATTCACACACAAACCAACTGTGATGGTTACAAAAAAGAAGGTATCACTTTTCCTTCCTATTATATGCAGGAAATGCTCCTTCGTCGCTTCTACAAAGAGTCTGGAGTTGATCTGCAAAGTGTTAAATACATTGAGGCTCATGCAACTGGAACAAAGGTAACATATATTAATGTGCTAAATATTTCCTGTTTTGAAAATTATTCGATAAATTAAGGCATGTAAGTTACATTAGGGGCAAAACAGTTTTACTAAAAAACTGTCTTTGCACTTAACTTTGATTCAGTGCCTCTTCTCATAGTAGTCACAATAAGTACAGAAGAGTTTCAGTGAGGAAAATTTCATTATGTCAGTAAAGCATCAAATACTTGGATGTTAAGGTTTATCACTTATGACGTAAAATCTGTGTTCCCTGTAAAGTTTGTGATGTCTTCTACTTGAAGGTCCAGATTGCCTCAAGTGATTTCGCTTTATGTATGTGAACTTTCATCTTATTACTTCAAAGTCTGGATTTCAATTTTAAATTACTTTAGCTGACACAAGTTCTTCTTGATTACAAACATGAATTTCCCAATATCTTCCATACACAGAACATAGCTTATATGAAAGAAAAGGACTCAGTCTGACTTTACATGACCAAAACAACAGACTGGCTTTTAATCTTCTGATACTCTCACCGTTCTTGACAACACAGATACTCTCAAGTAGTACGACAGTAATAAAAATATGTTTGTTACAAATTTAATCACTACATGTGGTTTTTATTTTATTTCTAGTTGATGAGTGGCTTAGTTTCCTCATTCATCTGAAGCAAGGGAAAATATGACTTTTTTAAATGTAAAGTGAGTGTTTGTCACTTCACAGGAAAAATTACACAAGTCATAATTAAATCATACATCAAGATGTTAATGAAGAAGATCTTAACACTTGAAATTAATTTAAGTAAATAAGTTCAATACTAAATCATGGATAAGTGTTACAACAATGCTATTTGTAGAGTGTTCTACATGCACTAGTTCTTTACATTTTGCACACATTCTTCATGTACGTTTATTTCTTGATCTGCCACATATCTTGTCACTTTGCATCTCACTTTCTGTAATGTATATACTTCGGTATTACTTATGCTTTGGTATTACTACACAGTCCTGTAGTAATATCAGTCCTCAAGTTCTCACTATTCTTAGTAAAATAGACTTTTTGCCAGCTGATTTCAATAAGATACTAAACTTATTGAAGTTCATTTTGGCTCTTGTTTGATGAAGAAATAGATAAATTATTTATAGCTGACATAGTGAAAATCTCAAAATATTATAAATTTCTCTTGGACTTCTTTTAGTAGAACTAGCTGAGTTTTAATATGAACTATGTTGGTGAAATATCTCAATTCCATCATTTTTGTAACTTTACCACCGAACAATCTGTCCTGAAGCAGTTGAACTCCACAATAACTGCATCATTGTGGATACTAGAAAAAAGAAATGTAACTTTCCCTTCTCCAGCATCGTGTCTATAGCCAGAAACAGCAGCCTTAGTTTCTCAAAATTTCCTGTGGTATTTATTTTTTTAATGTCTGATACTTTGCACATTAGTTGTCATTTTCTCAAACAGTAATAGAATATCTAGCAAACAAGTTATTGGCCTTGTTGTTACATCCTCTTCTGAAAAGTTCTTTTACAATTTTCATGAATATCACTTTTACAGCATTGCGTATATTAAATGTACCAATGGATGAAATTGCATAAGAAAAACTTCTATATTCATAGTATACATTACCCTACTCTCAAGTAATGCATACACATGTAGGCCATATTAGTAGGTTTACTAGATATGAGATATTGGTGCCATATTGTCCAGCATTTTTTTCTAGTGTTTACGTCATTTAATATGATGAAACAAAGCAAGGAATAAAATCTATTCCTCGTAGTTAACAGACTCATTCAGGGTCTCATTTTTTCCAAACATTAAATGTGGAAGATTTTGGCATACTAATAACAGAACATATACCAAGGTCACTGTTTGTATTTATTTGTATGTTCTAAATCTCATTTTTCATAACAGTTTAACCTGAGTTTGTTTAGGTAAATATTGCTACATATAATATATAAATTTATTATTCTATCGTCAATTGTAAAGTTATTCTCCACAAAGTGTACATAAAACTTTTATCCATTGTGTTAGAACCTGTGACTGTATCTTGAAATAGGTTTCAGAAATTACTGCAACCAGTCGCCTTTTTTCTTCTTAATGAAGATTTATTAAACCATGAGCGGTTTCAAGCTTCCCAGCAGCTCATCATCAGATGATATACATTTAGTGCAAATTACATTTGTATAGTTATGTGTTTGACATTTAATTTGTCCATATGTGTTCCGCTTTTGGATAGCATTTCAAAACACTGCCCTTCCATCAGCACACCACAACTCCCACGACTTTCAAGTGGTAAAATAAAAAAAAAAAAACACTTCACACAAATTACCGCTGCACAGCCACTACCATGTCGTTCAGCCTGTAAACAAACCAAAGAATTGCTGTGGTGCGCTGATGGAAGGGCAATGTTGTGAAATGCTATCCAAAAGCGGAACATATATGGACAAATTAAATGTGAAACGCATAACTATACAAATGTAATTTACACTAAATGTATACCAGCTGATGATGAGCTGCTAGGCAGCTTTGAAACAGGTCATGGTTTAACAAATCTTCATTATGAAGAGAAAAGACGATTGCTTGCAGTAATTTCTGAAATGAATGTGTACATTGTTTTAACATTAGATCTGACCCAATGTTGCTATTTGCTTTGTTTTCTATCTTAATCAAAATAATACTACAATTGCAGTTTCAATGGATCACAATGTGAACAGATGTCAAAATCCTAATCTCCATCGAAAATAAATAGATTTACCTCACTTATCTTGACTAAGTTCTTTCCAAAATCCTCATTATCATCTGATGATTAATCCAGTTTATTGTTTGGAGCTATCTTATTTGGATGATCACCACCACTTACATCAGTATCATAGTTAGAACCATAATTAATGTGCTGTTCTTCCTCAAACCAATGCAACCAATCAGATATGGATTCTGTCATTATGACTAAATAACGAAGGTACCTGAACACAATAACTACAGTCCAAACACATTATAGATAGAATAGTAAAAAATTACTCACTATGAAAAATGTGTTGTTTGATACAGAGTACATATATGCATCAGACACAATAATGAAGATTTAAATCATTAACATGAAAACACCAGTTGAGTTTCTCATTTGTGCAGTTTCAGGTTTAAATATCTGACACTGATTACATTAACTCTACTACTCTTATAAACAGTATAGAATTAACGTTTGACTACAGGGTGGAGCACATTTGTGCTATATATAAGGAACTGAGGTCAGCTACTCTGGCAATTCACCTTATATGGCTTTTAAACAATACACACTCCTTGTACTAAATATAAAAAAGGTTGTATTTCCTGAATTACAATGAAAATATATCGTACTACAGCAAACTGCTTTCTGAAAATTTAACCAAGACCAATTTTCTTGTCAAATAATGGTACCAGTCTAAACTTACTCATTTGTAATGAAAATTAAATGAATGAAATTAATCAATATTTGTTTAACAATTCATTTACTGTTAATTAAATTTTATAATTATGTACTAATATATATTCGATTACTTTATGTAATTCCACATATTACTGTAAAATTCAATTACTACATAATGGGTTCATACTACAAAAATATACAAAAAGGCAGTGTATTTATTTTAAAATTTCATAGTACCTCAAAATACAATGTTAATTATAAATAACCTGAATTTACTCACATTGTTATTTATTCTGTCATATTTTAAGTTAATTTAATTATATCTCCTGCCCAATATGCATAGTGAAATATTTATGCTTGTGTTTATTGATTCACATTAGTAATTTCAATTGCAGGTTGAATTTGGGCAATAACATTCTCGCTTACTTCTTGGCTAATTATCAACGTGATAAAGATAATGATACCGTTCGTTTTTCTCAGGATGTATGCAGAAATAAGACTTACACAATATAAATTTTCAAAAGAAGCCATGTGACAGCCTTTTGTCTTCACATAATCAGATATCATAGAAAATCATCTACATTAAAATCTGGAACTGGAAATCAATTGATTAAAGGTTTCTACACTATGTCATTTCAGTAGTATACTAAATGAAACTTCCTGGTAGATTAAAATTGTGTGCCACAACCGGGACCCGAACCTGGGACCTTTGCATTTCACAGGCAAGCGCTCTACCGACTGAGCTATCCCGACACGACTCACGATGGCTCCTCAAAACTTTACTTCAACCAATACCTCGCCTCCTATTTCCCATACTTCAAAGAAGCTCTCCTGTGAAACATGCAAGATTAGCACTCTTGGAAGGAAGGATATGGTGGAGACATGGCTTAGCCACAGCCTAAGGGGTGTTTCCAGAAATTACAGGTGAACATAAAAAACATGTAGAACATTCTGGAAATGTTAATTACAAACAGATAACTTTTTGCCAGTGGATGGGATTGAACCGGCGACCTTCAGAACCGAAGTCGGTGACGCTATCCCCTGCAGCACGGTGGCAGTCGGTTTAGGTGGGGTCTCACGCAATATTCAAAACACTAGTAATATAGTAAACGATATTGAAAATTACTAAATTTATGAATACCCATTACTGGACGTGAACTTTACATAGTGTATATTAAATGCTTATCGACTGACACATTTATTCAGGGAAATTAAAAAACATTAATTTTGAAAACACGTATCAATTTATTCAAGAAACTTAAAGTTCTGTAGCAAAAGACACAAAATTATGTCTCAGTTACTTCGTTTGTACTAAATTGCACCATACCTAACACTGTATCTGAGTGTTCACAATGTGGTGGTTATTTGAAGAATACCACAATCAGTGAGGATGATGAAGAACAAAAATTTTAATTCTTGCAAGATGACACATTATCACATTTCCTGACTGATTTCTGGCATTTTCTTCATAATCACTGTCAAGTACAATTGATCCCCCTTGATGTGCCATTGTTTTGGCCCCCCACATTTCCCATCCTCATCGCACTTTGACTCTCACCGATTGTAATTCCTCAAGGATATTGTGCTTGAACCTCATTTGACAGCTCAGAGCAAGAATTTTATTTACTGCTTAGCACGTTACACCTTTTACCCTATGTCAAGTTTCGAAAATTAGTCTACGGATGGGATGTGTGCCAGGTAACCAATGTATGTGACATTGAACAACTTCAGTTTGAGGAAACAAAATTAAAATATAAAAGAAGTTCATGCAATTTGCTATAAAAATAAAGTACTGAAACGAGCACTGCAGGTTCTGTGATTAAATTAATATAACTTATGAAATTGTAATATCCTTTTATCAGCAGTAGAGTTAAATATTCTATAAAAACTATGCATTTATAAATTTAAAACTTTAAATTGACATTTGTTTTTAATTTTTAAAGCAATCATAAAATGACAATAATCATAATGAAGGGCCCAATACTTATTAGATTGTGTAATCTGTGCTAAAAAACAGGGAGTGAAAAATGACTGTGTCCTACATCACTTGACACATCAGTCATTTTCCTTGTAATGGACACATTTTGCTAGACATCATCAATACGTGAACACCCTAAAATTAGACATTTTGTATACTGGAATGAAACTTTCCACTCTGCAACAGAGTGTGCGCTGATATGAAACTTCCTGGTAGATTAAAATTGTGTGCCGGAACCGAGACCCGAACCTGGGACCTCTGCGTTTTGCGGGCAAGCGCTCAATCGACTGAGCTATCCCGACATGAGTTACGATGCCGCCTCACAACTTTACTTCCGCCAGTACCTCGCCTCCTACTTTCCAAACTTCACAGAAGCTCTCCTGCGAAACATGCAAGACTAGCACTCCTGGAAGAAAGGACGTGGTGGAGACATGGCTTAACCACAGCCTAAGGGGTGTTCCCAGAATAAATCTTTTCACTTGCAGCAGATTGAGCGCTGATATGAAACTTCCTGGCAGATTAAAATTGTGTGCCTGGAACATCCGAAAGAATTTCTACATGTTTCTTATGTTAACTATTTTTCTTATGTTGACTATTCTTCTAATTTCTGGTTCATTCTGTCTGTGTATAAATAGCAGAGCACTATTCCTGAGAGGCAGTCAGTGCTGTGTATACGTTTCAGTTCGCAATAAACCCGCTTTCAGTATAAGTGCTGTGTTCAGTTAACAACCCTGCCTTCGAAGTCAAGCCTGCTTTCATTTCAATGGGACAATACATCAGTTGGCCGTACCAAATGATTTCTTATGTAATCTCTGCATACTGGGAAAATGTATGTATTTCAGTTTCACATATTCTCCTAAAGTAAGGTGTAATTTGAACTAAACTTGGAACACATATTTCTCATCATCTGATGCCGATTGGGGTAAGATTTACCCATGACGGATGGTTCAAGAGATATGACATATCATAAACAAGGAATTTTTTGTGAAACAGTCGTATTATGTGAATAGCTTCCTCATCTCCCTGTGTACCTTTCAAGACTTTGACCAGTATTTCCCATTCCGTAATCTGTGTTCATTCTAGGCATGTCTGGCCGCTCTGTTGTTTTAGTTTGGTCCCTGCACCACACTGACATCTCAGGGAACGAACGTATAGATCAACTTGCTATGCAGCCCCTGGATACTTTTATCCTGGAAGGGATATCTGATTGGGCTTCCACCGTAAGATCTTTATGGCTTAGAATTCCGAATGGTTAGTTTTGAGCACGCTGAACAAGATCTGTGCAATCAAGCATTCTATCGCAGGCCTTCTCGAAGGGGCTCAGTCATCCTCTATCGTGTGTTTTTTACTCATACACTACTAACACACGGTCATCTTCTCCATCATGAAGACCCACCCAACTATTGCTATGGTGCTCTCCTGACTTAAGTACACATCCTATTGGATTGCCCCCATTTAACGCCATTGCGGGAGTCTACTATAAAAAAATCAATTACACTGTTGGTAAAAAGCACCTATGACACATATTTCAGGAGATATGAGAACATCATAAATGAATTTAACCCTTATATGATTTGTGAATCACGAGATTTTGTTGATCCACTACTTGATAATAAGAGCACTTGTAATAAACCTTACACATATTTGCAAACATTTATAAAACATTGTCATGCTGCTAACCTCAACATAAAGCTGAAAGAAGAGACGTTTATCAAACTTTACTTTTCTGTCTTTCATGCAGTAAAACTACAACATCATGCATTAGCCATGACATTCCAGACTTTCATATAAACATTGTTAATTACATTCACAAGAAATTGTAAATAAAGTATATACAAATACCACGCAATGAACCTCTGAAACTGTAATGTAGTTCCGTTCATACTTAACACTCTCTTTACCAGGCCTATTTTATGTACCTGTCAATAGAAATCAAGCAATTTTGCACAATATTGAAAAAAGTCACTGAATGAAACCTACTGTCAGGATTGTGGGAAATTTAGTAGTATTTTGATGCTGCACTTTTCTACTTTAATTCCGTGCAAAAGAAACTACTTTGGAATGCGTTGCTTTAAGGTACAGTTAAAGAAATTACCATGATGTTTTTGAGAATTGTTTTTGTAAATTCATACAAATAAGATAATGCAATTGTGATTCATTTTTAACTAATAGTATGACACTACATTACATCTTTCGGTCAGTGTACGGTAACTGCATACGAATTTCACACACAATCATATTGATTTTTACTGTGGAAAATTTTCAAGTAAGGGTTACAAACGGAGTGCTACTCCAAACTGTTAACATTAGTGCCATCTATAGACACATTTTGTTACTAAACATCTGTATAACATATAACACTGGCCAAACATGTAGTGGAGTTAATGTTATAGTGTTTTGTATTAAATTAAATGTAGTGGCCTGTAAACTTCACGGCACTTGTGATTTTTGCGCGATCATGGGCCTGTAAATTATAAGGGTTTCGTGGTTTGAGTGTTAATAGGATAAGAGTACATAAACAATTTCGTTCATGAAAACTTCCTTATGATTCATTACAGCTTGAATTAATACTTCTCTACAAATAATGCTCTTTCCAACACATTTTTTCAGACAGCATATACATATACTGATTGTACCTTCTGAACTATATGTATGTCACATAGTTCAGGAGAAAACATGTAAATAGGCCCCAATATACCTCAGTTTGTAATATTTATTACCTCTTCACTACAAAATCCATTCGCAACACATTTTGCAGTTCATTTCCTAATATTCTACTATACTGACTTGGAAATTTATATTATTGTAATGTAGATAATTAGATAATTCATTAGATATGACGCAAAAAGCAATGAGCAGCGTGAAGGGCAACTGAAATAGAGAATTAGGTAGAAGTGACAGTCTGAGATGGAAGAAGACTGACAGAGTTTTAAAAAAAGAAATTTACTTTGAGGCAATGCTAGGAATGAACATTAGTGCTAGAACATTATTGCGTTTCTGTTCTTGTCTTTGAATGTAAATGTATGACAAGCAGACATATTAACCACCTTGTCGATTTTAAACATATCTTGTCAAAAATTGAAGCAATCATAAAATAAAACCTTTATCCACTGTGTTGGAACCTACGACTGTTTCTTACTGCAACCAATCGACTTTTGCTTCTTCTTAATGAAGTGCAAATTACATTTGTATCTGTGGCAGGGCAGAAAACGAGAAAAAAAGTAAACACTAATTTTGGTGTGCTACACTGAATAATTACAATATAAGTCTGTCTTCAAGGCATTACTGTTTCATATTTAATTTGCCCATATTTAGTCCGCTTTTGGATAGCATTGCAAAACACTTCCCTTCCATCAATACACCACAGCAATTCCCTTGACTTTCAAGTGGTAACATTATAAAACACTTCACATACATTACGACTTTACAGCCACTACCACATCATTCAGCTTGTAAACAAACCAAAGAGTATGTTTATACCACAGGTTAAGAGGCATCATGTGAAACCAAAGATTGACGAAAGCTTATCTTATTATAGGATATAATTTATAATAATATTTATATCCTATAATAAGATATGCTTTTGTCAGTCTTTGGTTTCACATGATGCCTCTTAACCTGTGGTATGAACATACCCTTTGGTTTGTTTACAAGCTGAAGCTGGAAGTGTTGTACAATGCTATCCAAAAGCTGAATAGATATGGACAAATTAAATATGAAACGAATAACTGGAAGTAAAGTCTTGAAGACAGACTTATATTGTAATTATTCAGTGTAGCACGCCAAAATTATTGTTTACTTTTCTTCTCGTTTTCTGCCCTGCCACAGATACAAATGTAATTTGCACTAAATGTATACCATCTGATGATGAGCTGCTATGCAGCTTGAAACCGGTAATGGTTAAATAAATCTTCATTAAGAAGAAGCAAAAGGCGACTGGTTGCAGTAATTTTTTAAACCTATTGCAATCACAAAAATTTACAATAATCGTAGAATAAAGCAGCCCAACAAGTTGCACTTTCATTTGATAGGTGATCCAGATTTCGGCACCAACTATGGGTGCCTCCATCAGTACATTAAAATTATTACCTAGTATGAGATAATGTATGCCAATAATTGTTTTTTATATATACAAAGCCATAGGTAGAAATACATATTCATATGAGATGTAAAATGATGAGCGATATGCTCAAGTCCAAAAGATAAACAACATTGGAACATATGCTAGCAAGAAGTTAGTAAGTTGCATTTACAAAAGAGCAGAGCTGCTCACCAGCCACATCTGCGGCGAGACGCATGCGCCTTATACTGGCGCCCTCTCTTAGTGCTCATGAATAACAGAATCATTAATACAGATCAGGTGGAAGACGAAACATTACAATCTGTGAAAGCATTTAAAAGCAGTATTTTTAAATTTAATATTAGTTGATTTACAAAACTAGGGTACAGAAATATTAAAATAGACAACATTTATTAACATAAAATGTGAATGTGAAGCAGAAGTTTCCACATAAGTAGTAAAAGAACAGACAAGGCTTAAAGTAACAGGCTTATTAAACAGTGAATATCATATTAAATAGAAGTAGAAAATATTATTATCGGAGATAAACGAATAATCCAAGCAAAAAAGACAAAATCAGGGATCACTGAGTAACGGCTTCAAAGAATGAAAGAAATCTTTATTATGTAAATGTAGCTGCTTGTTGAGAATGAAAATATCTTTCAAAGAAAAATGTATGAAAATTTCTAATTCCTCAAGAGCATCGAGATTCCTACATTGGACAGACTGGACGAGCTATTGCTACCAGGTTTAAAGAACAATGTCTAGGGAAAAAGGTACTAACTTTTACAACTCTTCCTTTCCCGAGCATTTGCTAATTGCCAATCAAAAACCAATCGATGTTCAGGATGATAGTATTTTGCAAACAGAAATTGAAGAGAGGAAACTCTGTGTTCTTGAGGAATTGGAAATTTTCAAACATTTTTCTTTGTAAGATAATTACATTCTCATTGAGCAGCTACATTATTTATGCAATAAAGATTTTTTGGGCCTTTGAAATCGTTACTCAGTGATCCCTGAGTTAGTCTTTTCTGCTTGGTTACTCGTGTATCTCCGGTAATAATATCATCTACTTTCATAATATGATATTCACGGTGTAATAAGCTTGTTACTTCAAGCCTTGTCTGTTATTTTACTACTTATCTGGAAACTTCTGTTTATCGTTCTCATTTTATGTTAAAAATTGTGGTCTATTAGGATATTTCTGTACCCAAATTTTGTAAATCTACTAATATTATATACAAAATACTGTTGTTAACTGCTTTTTACAGAATGTAATGTTTTCGTCTTCCATCCGATCTTATCAATGATTCTGTTACTCATAAGCTCTAAGGGAGGGCGCCAATGTACGGTGCAAGTGCCTCGTCGCAATTGGCTGGCAAGCAGTATGGGAGCCTGACAACAGCTAGCCGCTCTGTTGGAAATGTGACTAACTAGCTTCTTGCTAGCATGTGTTCTAATGTTATTCATCTTTTGGACTTGAGAAAATCTCTCATTAATTTAAATATCACGTGAGTACATATTTCTAAATTTGGATGTGTATATAAAAAATTATTTGCATAAAGTATTTCATACCAATATTTGTTAATTTACGCAATAATTCATATCTAGGTAATAATTTTAATCTAATGATGAAGGCAGCCATAGTAGGTGCGGAAATCTAGATCAATTATCTACACAAAGTGCAATTGGTTGGGCTGCTTTATTCTACAATTATTGTAAAAAGAACTTGTTTTCAATGGCAATTTGCCAGATGACCCAGCCAGTATAAATACAAAATTGGTATTACGACGTAATGAGTTCTTATGTGGACACCCGTGTAATGCTATATTGGTGTAATGGTATAATGGTAAGCAAATGGATAATCCTGGAAGAAGTAATAACAGTAATATGAAAAAGTTGTGTGGTATTTCTGCATTTGTTTTCCGGATGGGGCATATCATGTCATTGTATAAAAATAATTTCGTGTGGCTCATTGGCTTGGTGCAAGTCTATCAATTGGACGTCACTTCGGCGACTTGCGTGTCCCTAGCCTGCCCCTGTCATTCGACCAGGGAAAGGGGACCTACAGCTAACGTGGAATCCAAACCACATGTCATTTCTGGTGACTCCTCGCATCGGTCAGAGGTGTAGGATGGGTTAAACTGCAGACTGAAAAATTCCGATGTCTGGCTGGGTTTTGAACCCACAACCCTTTGGTTTCCAATCGAGCACCTTACCCAAAGACCACCAGCCCAGACTCCAGCATTGTGAAAGAGTACCACCCCATATTTGATGGTAGTTGCAAATGGTGGGTGATACACTTCCAACAATACAATAAACCTTTCGCACATTCAGCAAGGAAAGCACCACTCCCAGGTTCTTCGTGATATAACAGGACTTCTGCGTGTAAGTGCTAGTCAAGAGAAAAAAAAAAAAAAAAAGAGAGAGAGAACAGCTGAAATGAAATCTTCTCAAGTTGTTTATTTCCTTCTCTAAAGTCAGCCTCCCAATTAATCTCACTCCTTTACAACTGAAATACTTTGTTTCCATCAGGTAACTGCCAATAGACCCTACCAAAATATATAACAATTGCAATATTGTTTCAAAAGATAACTGATGGTTTCAAATCGCAAACCAACATTAACTTCCAACTGACATCCAGGTGACCTCTCCCTGCTAGAGTCAAGCTCTTGATTATAACAAAAGATCACATCTCTTTGCTCACAGATGAAAAACATCTACCTCAGCAAGGAGGTTAATGTGTGTTTGGCATACATAATTCATCTATGACATGTCACTGGCAAAGTTTTATCATAAAGAAATTTATTATACAAAATACATAAATAAACAAATGTTAAAAGTATTTCAGAATACAGAATCAAAGATATTGTATAGTTCAGTTAAGACATTATGTTCGTATGATGCAATAATCTCGTAATTAAATTTTACAGAATGAATAAGTATTACAGTGATTCCACTGTAATCACAGATGTATATTATCTAGTAGGGTATTACGAAAAACAAATGTTGGAATTCATTCCTACCATTATAGATGTAGTTACTTTTAAAACAAGGGGGTTGATCCATGTACCATAACAATTGCATAGGTGGGGGAAAAGATATTAGCGCCACCTGGGGAAGCATGCTGTAATTTTAGTTGTAAATAAGGGTATCAGATGCAAAATTGTAGGCTGTAAGGGGTGAGACAAGGGAGTGGGTTAGGGTTTGTAGAAAAGGACAGGAAATGCACAAAGGAGGAGAAAAGAGTAGTAAACACTGACACTTATGGGTTATGAATTAGGATGAGGTGACATTTCAGAGAAAGATGTAATTATTTTGTAAGGTGGTATGAGGGAAATAGATTAACAGTAAATTAGCTCATGTTGAGGCTAGGTTAATTAAGGGATTAGTGATTGTCTTACTCTGATCTGTGCAGATCACAAATGCTGATGTGGAATGGAGGACTCAAACTGGATTGTGAAGGAACCATTTACATCATGCATGAAATTTGTCGTCGACTGTTATGCCACAGGGTGTTACAATTTGCTCTTTGCAATAGACTGGCAGTGGCCAAATGCCTAGTGGAGAACGGGCATATAGTTCTAAAAATACAAAAAAATCTTCCAGTTTTGGGTCAAAGCTGGAAAATGATATGGTTACTGTCACTGGTAGTCTGTATTTTGATGGATAAGGCTGTAAAATATGGATGACTGCATCAGGTATGTCTAGCACCTTGGTGTTCCATATGGATGCGATCCATATAGCGAGTTGTTAGGATTTGAGGTGACAGAGGGATTAACTATGATTTTGTGTGTTTTGGAGTGTGGTGGAACACTACATTATAAAAGGTGCTAGGATCTTGGGTAGAATGTCCTTCAATTCACTTTTTAAAAATAACTATAGCTGTAAAGTTTTTGGTCAGAAGTTTTTGTTATGTTTGAATGTCTCTTAGATATTTATTAATGCCTATTTCTTTTAACATTACATTACTCCAACATCAAAACAAATTAATTTGCAAATTTCTATCTTAGTTTGCGTGTCATTCTCCGTTTTCTGAAGAAGTTTCCTTTTCTGAGACATCTCACAACTTTCGTCTTAAACTGGTCTGTTTCATGATCTCCAATATCTGAATAAACTTTGGCATGTTCTTATTTAATCTAAAATAATTTTGCAAAGACTGTGCTGCGGAAGTAAGGAATGTGTCGTCTGCATATTTTAACACAAATTTGTTTTAAGATGCTGAAAAACAGCTGATAATTTTCCAACAATATTCTCCACAGGCTTCTAGTATGAAGTGGATGACAGCTAAACATCATTTCCCGCGTACCATGCTCTTGCCACCCAGAATATGGTTTCATCCCCTATCTGAGAAAACAAAAGCTTGATTTCAAACCATAATATTACATATCATTTCGTCTAAGAGGTGCCAGTCGTGTAGTTACGGCACTCTCTGGTTTATCAAATAACGCTTCCATCTTGGAACACTTAATGATACCACCATCAAAAACATTTTCTTGCGCCCTTATTTCATGGTATGATTACTTACATTAACTACAGCTATCAGAGCAACAATAATGTTGAAGTGTAATAATAATTCAGAGGTTCCCTTTCTGCAATTCGTTGTATTTAATGTGTCAGGTATCCATTCCTGTTATAAAGTGCGGGAATTTCCATCAGGACCCACATCGACTTTTAATCTCTTCTCATTTTCCCTGGTAGACTCTTCCTATTCAGATGAGAAAAACACTATTAAAATTTGAATCAGTATGTTAGTACATGCTTGAAATTTCTATCAAGTGTGAATGAGTTGTGTGTCTGTGTCTGTGTGAATGTGGGTGTGCTCTTTTTTTCTAATGAAGGCTTTCGTCAAAAATTTGAAGTTCTATTACTTTGAGTGTTTTTACTATACATCTGTTAGTAGCTCGATTATCATCTTCATGATGAGATCCACATTATTTCCATTATTATTGATATTGCAACCTAAAATTTCTATTGTTGAATTTCAACCAAACTTTTTATATCCAGTCAATGATTACTGATCCGTTCATTTGTATCTTAGAAGGCATGTTAGTTGCTTCCTTTCAGATAAATGCTGGCAAGATATAGTATATACGAGTGCAGTTGTATATATCTTATTTGTAAATGGTAAATCCTCTTTTCTAACCCAATGAATTGTAGCAACAAAACGTCATTCAATCTACATTTTTCGTTTACCACTGAGGCTGAAATTTGTATACTTACACTTCATAGAATTTAAAATAACATTACCTACTACAAATTGTTGATCATATTGATAACACCTCAGCACACTCTCTGCAAAATGTCATCAATTTTTGTTATTGATATTCAATAATGGTACATAAGACTTGTGTAACTGTTCTATGTAGGCATAAAGAACTATCATAGTGACTGTAAGTAGTTGTACTAGAGATAATCCAGTTCTAAACTTAATTTATTTGCATTTAATTTGTTGTACAGCTAGTCTCGGCAGTTCTTCAAATTGCACCCATATCACTCTGGTAAAGTTCTTAAAACCATGCCTCCATGAAGTATGGAGGTCTTTGAATACACAATTATACGTTTGTGATGTTTATAAGGTTTAGAAACCAGGTTTTAAACTGTAAAACATATCCAGGGGCAGATATAAGACTCTGATCATAGCTTATTTGTTATGAACTGTAGATTAGAACTTAAGATACTCCAAAGAGGTAGAAAATTGAGGAAATGGAATCTGGACACATTGAAGGAACCAGAGGTGTTTGAGAGTTTCAGAGGGAGCATTATCCAAGGATTGTCTGAAACAGGGGAAAGTAATCCAATAGAAGAAGTATGGGTAGCTCTGAGGGACAAAGTAATGAATGTCATATATGATCATGTAGGCAGAAGGACAAGACCTAATAAAAATCCTTGAATGACACAGGAGATACTGAACATAACTGATAAAAGAAGAAAGTATAAAAATGCATTAACTGAAGTAGGCCAAAGGGAGTACAGACGTCTGAAAAATGAGGTTGACTGGAAGTGCAGACTGGCTTGCAGGAGTAGCTTGAGGAGAAATGCAAGACAGTAGAAGCATGTATAACTAGGGGAGAGATAGATACTGCCTACAGGAAAATAAAAGAGACACTTGGAGACAAGAAAAGCAGCCGTATTAATATCAAGAACTCAGATGGAAAAATAGTACTAAGCAAAGAACGGAAAGCTGAAAGGTGTAAGGAATATGTAGAGGACCTGTACAAAGGAAATAAACTTGAAGGCAGTATTCAAGAAATTGAAGACGAAGTAGAGGAAGATCAGAGACGAGACACTATACTGCGAGAAGAATTTGACAGAGCGCTAAACGATTTGAGTAGAAACAAGGCCGGTGGAGTAGATGATGTCCCATCTCAACTGCTATTATCATTAGGAGACCCATTTATGAAGATTGTTCCACCTGGTATGCCAGATGCATGATACAGACTTCAAGAAGCGTATAGTGATTCCAATTCCTAAGAAACCAAGTGCAGACAAATGTGGAAATTACATAACTATCAGTTTAATAAGGCATGGATGCAAAATACGAATACGAATTATTTACAAACGAATGGAAAAACTGATGTAATCCGACCTTGGGGAAGATCAATTTGGATTTAGGAGGAATGTAGAGCACGCGAGGCAATACAGACATTACGACTTATCTTAGTAGATGGATTAAGAAAAGGGAAACCTACATTGTTAGCATTCTGGAGAAAGGTTTTGACAATGGTGACTGGAACACACTTTTCACATTCTGGAGGTAGCGACGGTAAAATATAGGGAGTGAAAAGTTATAGTCAACTTGTACATTAAACTAGAGAGCGATTATTAGAGTTGAAGGTAATGAAAGGGTCGCTTTTGTTGGGAATGGAGGAAGACAAGTTTGTAGCCTTTCCCCAATGTTGTTCAATCTATACATTGAGCAAGCTGTGAAGGAATCCAAGGAGAAATTTGGAAACAGAATTAATGTCCAGGGGGAGGAAATAAAAATTTTGCTGTTTGCTGACGATATAGTAATTTTGTCAGAGACACTAAAAGACCTGGAAGAGCGAGTAAACAGAATTGACAGTGTATTGAAAGGAGAGTATAAGATGGGTATCTTACGAGAGTACAACAAAAATAAAGGAAAGTAGAGTCAGAGAATCAGGTGATGCTGAAGGAATTAGATTAGGTGATGAGACAATAAAGGTAGTTGATGAGTTTTGTTATTTAGGTTCCTTTGTCTAACAACTTCTAATGACCGAAGTAAAGAAGATATAAAATGCAGAATGGCTATGGGAAGAAAAGCGTTTCTGAAGAAGCGAAATTTGTGGAAAACTAATATTAATTTAAATGTCAGGTAATCCTTGCTGAAAACATTTGTCTGGGGTATAGAAATGTATGGGAGTGAAATGTGGACAAAAAGATGATAGAAGCTGTCGAAAGTGGTGCTACAGACGAATGATGAAGATTAGATGGGAAGACCACGTCCCTAATGAGGAGGTACTCAACAGAATTGGGAAGAAAAGGAGTTTCTGGCATATCCTGACTAAGAGAAGGCATAGGTTGGTGTGACACATTTTACGTACTCTCAGATGAAAAAGCTTCCACAGGACAGGGTAGTGTTGAGAGATGCATCAAACCAGTCTGCGGACTGATGACCACAACAACAGCGATGATGTTTCTCTATCTAACAACTTTCGGTATCACAATTATATTTTGCTTGAAAACAATCATAAACTACAAATGTATATTTACAATTATGTACAATTTTCTTTTTGAACCAAATATGGGTGTTTACTGTGTCAAACAGTTATCTTCAGTCACATGTTTGCCAAAGTCGCAACAGCTGCATACGAGATAAACTTAACACAGTTGAGATTTTTTGTTTTTTAATGTTGGTTTTTAGTGTGAAGGTACCTTTATCGTAGCACATTAAAACATTTGTGTGATACACAATAGCTTTCCTTTTTTGTATCTCTGATGATGGTTCATCCACTCCAACATTGAACGACTCTTTTTTCTGAACGTCTTAATTGTATATGTTTTACTTATTATGGCTGATTCAGTTACTATCAATAGTGAATGTTAAGTTTCTACATTCGTCTCCCCTTTCCAATCTCCATCTCACTGCCTCTTTCTGGGTTTTTCCACAATACTGTTCTTCGTTGCACCGTTCATGTCATATCATTTCTCTTACTCTTAATACACTTTTACTTTCCACTCTGACCTTATTATTTTATGGACTAAAGCTGACAAGTGCTCACCAAGATGCTGTACAAAATCTGCTTCTTTCTGTTACTCCTTTCTCTATAACTTTGCCTCCCATCAACCACATAACAGATAAATCTCTTCTATCTAGAAATGGAGTTATGACACTCCTATCTAACCTTGCTCATATGGCCTCTATTCCTCAGTAAGGAAACAATTAAGTAAGTATGATACTTCCTTGTGATATCACTTCATAGTGTCTACATAATTATATATTTAATAACAAACAGGAAAATCCCCAGGCATAAGCTGTACTTCATAAGATGGACTGTCTTTGTGTGACGTCCTATTATTAACAAAAGTTTCCACTAACATCTTGGCCATCCAAGCACACTTCTTGTACTGACACAGACTTGCTTATTTGAAGCTTGCCTACATCCCTCCCTCTTTTTCTTATCATTTTTTTTTGTTTTGCCCCACAAGACCGAGTGAGAGACACTTCTACCATAGTTAGTCTGTGTAGCAAGTAATCTTTAGTAAACCATATACATTCCAAAGAAACAGGTTTTGGTGATGAACTGCTAAATATTCCACACCCTATATTCTTATTTTCCTGTACAGTGAATATGATGAATTATGTCTTCTAAATACCGATACGCCATCCTGTCTCATAATTTCTTTAGCTTAGTATTTGTGTAAATTTCTATAAATTTCTGGCCTTTGGATTATTTCAACTATTTGTATTATATAAAACGAATGACATACTGTATTATATTTGTCAGAAAGGGCTAATTGCTCCCTACACTGGGATAGATTCTATGTATATCACCCACAAGAAATTAGTAATAAAGAAATTGAGACTGATAGGTAAACGAGAAACCCCATAAACAAAGGAACATAGGCACGTCCAGTCTTATTTAATGTAATCACAATGAGTTTAAAATAAAATTAAGTTAATGGCATTATCAGGAAGTGTTTAATTTTGTCCTTATTTATTCCAGGAAAATAATATTAATAAGCAGTGGTCATTATTCACTACCTGTTTCAGGTTGGTGATCCAGAAGAAGTACGAGCAATAGACAATGTATTTTTTTCTGAACGAAAAGGAAACTCTCCAATACTAATTGGATCTGTGAAGTCAAAATTTGGTCATGCTGAACCACTTTCAGGACTTGCTTCCATTGCCAGGGTTATCCTATGTATGGAAACAGGATTAATAACAGCAAATGGCAATTTTAGAAAACCACGCAGTGGGGTACCATCGCTAGAAGAAGGTAGATTGAAGGTGAGAACTACTGAATAAGCCATGAAAAATAGTTTGTTTAGGAATTTCTTATTAAGAATCACTTTAAAGCAATATAATTATACATTATGAGGAGTACTAAGCTGTGTTACTTATTGTATTTGCAGTACCATAAAATTGTTCTTTCCTGGGTATGAAAGGAAATATAGATGATGCAGTTACTATTAAGGACATAATACATATAATGAAGAGTGAAAGAAGTTTGTTAACTCTTAACAAATATATAGTAAAACGCTTTATAAATTAAGAATGCACATTGGGAATACACCAAAAATTAATAATCAAGTAGAAACGTACACTTGCAACTGCCACAAGAGAGCATTAAGGTAATTAGTATTGTCAAAGACTGTTTAATTCTGAACACATTTTCCTGGACCAACTTGACAGTCAGCACCTTCAGCAAGAGGTTCTGGAAGATGAACTGAATGATGTTTCCATAGTGATTTGCCATAGCACGAATTTGAATGTCTTGAAACCCTCATGCATTTCAGCAGCTAAGCAAGGGGAAATCTGTTGGCTTCAATTCCAGGCTACTGCATTGATGGCGGTAGGTCAGTTTCCTTGCCAACATGAACGCCCGACTTTTTCTCATTCATTTTTTTTTCCGGTGGGGATACCTGAAGCAGCTTGTTTATGAAACACTTGTTGCATCACTGGAGGAGATACTGGGCAGGATTGCTGGAGCAATAATAACTTTAAAAGAGTGTCTCATTCAACGATGCAATGACGTCACATGTATTTTGATGGATCTGAACAAAACTTTCTGTGCTACGTGAAAGAATAAAAAAAACTGCCACTCCATTTATCCCAGTTCCTATGTGATTATTGATAAATATTATTTACCCAATGTTGCATTGGAAATTATTTTATAATTTGTCCTGATTTTCGTTTATTTATTAATCCAATTTTTTTTTTTTTTATACATATTTTATAACATGTAGAACCTCTTTCGGACCCATGAAATTGTGGTTTGTTAAGACAGACAGCTCTTTGGTGTAAATGAATTATCAGTCATTTAGTGCAGGTGGTTTATCATTGTGTCCTCTTCAATACTACGGCTTCAATGTGCACATTTCTTGATTTCATGAGCATATAGAGAAGTGAAAACCTGAAGATGCATTAGATAATTTTTTTACAATGAAATTTGTAGGATGTGCAGGATTATTCATTCTAAAACGTTAAACATAGGTAACAAATGGTATTATTATTCTGTAACTCTCCTTTGGACTTTAGTAATTTTCTTATGAGATCAGTCATAAGAGACAGAAGATTCCTACATACAGCTTGTGTTATCATGTGCCATTTAGAATTCCACATCTGCAACTACACAAACACTGTGGAGCAAACTGAAAATTAATGAGGACCCAGTACACACTTTCAGAGTATGCTTATGCAATAGCCCCATACCTAATTATCATATACAATCGCTCACTTAGTGATCGTTCCGTACACAAAGACTGGAATGTTGCACAGGTTACGCCAATATTAAAAACGGCAATACGAGTGATCCACAAAATTACAGGCCTATATCATTGATATCGGTTTGCATCAGGGTTTTAGAACACATACTTTCCTCAAATATTATGAAATACCTCTAAGAGAACGACCTATTCACTCATAGGCAATGCAGATTCATAAAGTATCATTGTTGTGAAACACAGCTACCTCTTTACTCACATGATGATATCAGTGCTATTGATTGATTGATTGATTGATTTTTTTTGGTCCAATCCGCCACTGCCCGCACCGAAACTAAGTTTATTGTGCGGTATCGCTTCCTGTATGTCTAGTAAAGCCAACCAATGCCCTTGAACAGTGCAAGGAGTCCCTTTACCAGTTCTTTATTAGACACAATTTCTTCGGGTCTGGTTGTCCCAAATATTCTGTGCCTTTTATTCTTCAATGCAATGCATTCGAAGATTAGATGTGATGCAGTTTCATCTCCGTCATCACAAATCCTACATTTAGAGTCCTCTTCTGTTATTGCCATTGTACATAAGTGTTTTTTGCATTACCATGGCCTGTCAGCAATCCAACCATGAGTCTAATCTCTCTCCTGTTCAGACCCAGGATTGCAGAGCTTCTTTTAAAACATGGCTTTGGCATCATTACCTTGCACTGTTTTTGTTGATGGACTTTGGTCCAATATTCTACATGCTGTCTTCTGAGCCAGTTATGTAGCACCAATTTGATCATTGCCTTGGTGATTGTCAGGACAGGTTCTGCTCCAATAAATGGAGTCTCTGCCCCCATCCTGCCTAATCTGTCGGCATGTTCGTTCCCACTGATCCTCGAGTGGCAAGGGACCCACAATAGGTTTACTCTATTGGTTTCCCCTAGCTCCACCGGAACCCTGTGACATTCTGCAACAATTTTAGACTTTGTTGCAGGAGCTGCCAGTGATCTCAGGGCTGCCTGGCTGTCTGAATATATATAGATGCTACGATCTTTGTAGCACCTACGCAAATTCTCCTCCACACACGCCTTGATGGCCCTGATGGCAGTGATTTCGGCCTGGAATACTGAGGCCAGTTTTCCTAGAGAGATAACGCCCTCCAGTCTTGGCTGCACCCCATATACCCCGGCCACAACACCTTCACCATCAGTGAACCAGACAATATCCCCTGTACGGTGTCGAACTATTTTCTCCCACTGCTCCCTACTTCCAATTGTTATACTGAAAGGATTGTGGAAGCGGTATGGGGTTATAATATAGTCGGCCGCCATTTCCCCAACCTTTCCTGTATTTACCTCACTCACTATTTTAGTGTGTGATTCTAGATATCCCAAAGAGTTCCAGTTGTTGCCAGATTTGAGTCTGTATGCACCAGCCGCTGCGTCCATCTTGACCCAAAGGTGTAATGGGGGCATATCAAGCATGGTTTCCATCCCAGCGGTTGGTGTGCTGCTAATTCCGCCTGTTATGGCTAAGCAGGCTAATGTCTGCACCTTACCAAGCTCCTTAGCAGCAACCTGCTGTTCTACCTACTTCCACCACACGACCGCCCCATAGGTGATCCTGGGTCTGCCCCAATTTTTGCCACAAGCTCTCCTGGTACTCACAAGAGTACGTTTTGCCTTGGAGCATATATTCCTGATGTGAGGGGTCCATGTCAGTTTCTCATCTAGGGTAACACCTAGATATTTCACTGTCCCCTTCACAGGTAGCGTTTCATTGAAAAGCTTTAGATTCAAACTTGAATGTTGTATATGCTTCTTTGTGAATGGTACAACAGTCTTCTTAGGACTAACCCCTAGATCCTGTTTTATGCACCAGTCTTGCACAATGTACAACACACCTTGTGCCATATTCTTTACTGTGTCAGCAAATTTGCCAAGTATTACTATGACAAGATCATCTGTGTTCCTTGGCAAAAGTACTGCCTAGAGTTTAATTCTCCAATGAGATCATTCACCACTAGATTCCACAATAAAGGGGAAAGAACTCCTCCTTGCTGGCAACCCCTACTGGTGTTGATTACCATTTTTTCATTCATCATGGTAGCGTCTACCTTTCTTCCACTGAGCATGGCCCTAGTCCACCTACATATTGTGGTCGCTAGGTCATGCACCTCTGATGCCCTAACCATGGAATCGAAAGTCGTGTTGCTAAAAGCCCCCTCGATGTCCAGGAAGATACAGAGGGCTATTTCCTGAAAGTGTAGTGCTTTCTCAACCTTCCCAACAAGTTGGTGGAGAGCTGTCTCACATGATTTACCTGACTGATATGCATGTTGGTTTGAATGTAGAGGAGCCCTACTTAACCTCCTTTCTCCAACATGCACATTAACCAGCTTTTCCAATGTCTTAAGAATGAAGGAGGACAGGCTGATTGGTCTCATATCCTTGGCCTTGGTATGATCAGTTCTCCCTGGTTTAGGAATGAAGACAACCTTCACTGCCCTCCAGACATTGGGAATGATTCCTGCTGCTAGGCTAACCCTGAATAACCTGCATAGGAATCTAATAAGATTTTCTCCCGCTTGTTGCAGGAGAGCTGGAAAGATTAACCTGCATAGGAATCTAATAAGATTTTCTCCCGCTCGTTGCAGGAGAGCTGGAAACATTCCATTGCGGCCAGGTGACTTGAAAGGTTGAAATGTTCCCACCGCCCATGGGACCTTACTGAGATCGACACAATCCTTGGCCAAATCCCAGTCCTCTTTGCGAATACCTGAGAACCGTTGTCTCTCAGGAATCGCATTCTGGTCTGAGTTATCCCCCAGAGTATATTGAGGAAAGTGAGTCTTGAGGAGCAGTTCCAGCGTTTCATGTGCTGTCTTTGTATACTCCCCATCCTCCTTCCTCAATGTTCCTCCTGGATTAGTTGGTACCCTAGTGAGGATTCTGAAGTCTCGCTTGAGCAGCCGTTCCCTCCACTTCCTCACAGAATACCTTCCAGGATGCCTCCTTTGCCCGTCTCATGACAAGGTTGTAATTGACAAGGGCCTCACGATACTTTGCCCATTGTCCTTTGCGCCGTACCTGTTTACTTTGCATTTCCAGGTTATTATTCCACCAAGGCACACTCCTATTTGCACACTTCTTGGTGATTGAGCAGTTGTCCTGGTATGAGGTCAGGATAGCAGAGGTTACGGCCTCTGCTACTTACTCAAACTCTGCTGGATTCCTTATCGAAGTTTTAATTTCCGATAGGCTGAAGTCAAGGTCTTTCCTATATGTCTCCCAGTCCGTTTTCCTGGGGTTCCTATAGGCCATGGTCTGTCTGGTTCCCATTTAAACCTTGAATTTAATATACATGTGATCTGATGCGGATGGCTCCAGGACCACATGCCACTGTTTGACGTAACTTCCCATCATCATGGAACCAAAAGTTATGTGAATTACTTCTTCCCTTCTACTATTCCATTTCTAACATAAATGCATGTTCTGGAGTTTTTTAGATTTCTGGCATAAATCAGCTTACCTCCAGTACAACCGAGGCCCAATACACCCCCTTTGTATAAATAGGGTTCTTGTATCAGGGCCACGTCCACCTCCTGTCTCCCCAGGCGACGGCTCAGGGCAGCAGTGGCCCCTTTACTGTGCTGCAGGTTTATCTGCAGCACTTCCAGTCCCCATCTTGCTGCCATTATTGCCTTTAAGGTCTTTGATTACCCTGACGCAGACCTGCGAGACCCTAAAATCAGTTTCAGGCCTTGCTCTCGCAATGCCTTCACGGACTTCTCTCTGACCTCCACCACCAGGGTTTGTCCTTCCGGAACGACCTTTTGGTTAATTACCCTCCAATCCTCTGTCGAGACTTTTGGGTTCTGGCCTCTTATTTTCTCGAACAGAATCTTTGGAGAGACATCCTTAAGGATCTTTGGTATCCGTATTGATACCATTGCAGTCTTCAGGAGTTCGGCTGTTGTCTTGACCAGCAGCTTCATATCCTCCCACGGGGATATCATGGGCAACTTTTACTTAAGCTCCCCCTCGCAGACAAAAATTAGGGCACCACGATCTAGATAGACCCTCCTGAATTTGGGTCCTGGACCAGCGCCCCCCCCCAATCTCTTCAAAGAGGGTCATCTGCACGAGCTCCTCCTGCTGCGAGGTGATGCTTACCAGTGGGTATCCTTTTTGGACAACCGCCTTTCTAAAGGCCGAGACTGCAATACTATAGGTCTGTTTCCCTATTTCCTGCCTCAGCCTTTTAGGATCACGCCTGTCCAGAGAGGAGGGCGTCTTAGAGTCCTCCCTAACTCTCTTGCCACCTGTCTTTGATGTCGAGGGGGTCTGTGTATCCCCTTCAACCTGAGGCAGTTTCTTTTTGGGAGTCTTGGGATTAAGCCCTTTTGATTCCCTCCACTTTTGTTTAGGAAGCCATTCTTTTCCTTCCTTTTGCTTCTGTTTCTTGAGAAGTTTCCTCCTCTGAGCCCCAGACAAGGCCTTAATACTAATCTGGTCAAACTTCTCTGTTACAGTTCCCACTTCATGCTCAGGTCTAGACCCTAACTGAGAAGTAGGAGTGCACTCCATCGGTCCTGATCCCGATGTCTGAGTATCTGACGTCTCAGATTGCCCCTCGGATTCTTTTAAAATAATTTTTTTCTCCGTGTTCATCTTAGACCCACGAGATTTGGGGATTTATATGGTCCACGCCACGATAACCCCGCGCGGTGCAAGGCTACTTACTCAGGGAGGTCGCCCAGTCTCCCTGAGGCTCCGTTCGAGACACATCCACTCATGTGCCACGCACCCGTCGGCACGGGTCGCACCACACCTTGAGTTGGGGGGCAGTTTAACGTCGTGCCTGGAACGAATATCACTGCTATAGACAAGGGATATCAAATATATTCCGTATTTCTAGATTTCTGGAAGGCTTTCGGCACTGTACCTCACAACCGTCTTCTAATCAAACTGTGTTCTTATGGAACAACATTACAATTGTGCTATTGGATTCGATATTTCCTGTCAGACAGGACACTGTACCTTGTAATTGATCGAAAGTCATCGAGTAGAACTGAAGTGACATCTGGCGGTCCCCAGGGAAGTGTTATAAGTCTCCTGCCGTTCCTTAATTTTATAAACGGTTTAGGGTACAATCTGAGTATTTCTCTTAAGTTGTTCGCGGTTAGTAAAGTCACCAGAAGATCAAAAGCCACAGCAAAATGATTTAGGTAAGATCTCTGCATGATGCAAAAAATGGCAATTGACCCTTAATAGTGAGAAGTGTGATGTCTTCCATATGAGCACTGAAAGAAGTCTGTTAAACTTCATATACACAATAAATTAGTCAAGGCTACAGGTAGTAAATCAAACTAAATACCTCAGAGTAACAATTACAAACAACTTAAATTGGAAAGCACACATAGAAAATATTGTAGGGAAAGCGAACCAAAGACTACATTTCGTTGGCAGAACACTTAGAAGATGCAACATTTCCGCTAAAGAAACTGCCTACACTACACTTGTGCGTCCTATTTTGGAGTATTGTAGCACATTGTAGGATCCTCACCAAGTGGGACTGACAGAAGATTTAGAGAAAGTTCAGAGAAGGGCAGCTTGTTTTGTACTATCGCGGTACAGGGGAGAGTGTAACCAAACTGATGCACGATTTTTGGTGGAATACATTAAAAGAAAGGCGTTATTTCTTTCGACGAGACCTATTTGCGAAATTTCTTTCACCAACTTTCTCTTCCGAATACTTACATATTTTGTTAGTACCCACCTACATAGGAAGACATGATCATGAAAATAAAATAAGAGAAATCAGATCAAAAACGGAAAGGTTTAGGTGTACCTTTTTCCCGAAAATAGAACCACTGAGAAAGATGATAGAAGCGGTTCGATGATCCCTCTGCCATGCACTTCAATCTCTCTTGAAGAGTATTTACGTAGATGTAGATATATTAAGGATTTCTTCCCCCACTCTTTCCACTAATCCATACTCTGTAAATCCTGAATAATTTCATTCTTCATGATCCGTATGTAAGTGATTAATACAGCCAATATTGCATTACTAGATTTTTCAGTTTATATTTGCTCCTAAAACTTTGTTAAGAAGGCCTTTACTGGATTGTTGATATATATCTTCATGTTTTTGCCATTTCAGATTCTTTAGTTTATTGAAGCAAGGTCAAAATTATTTGTGTTAGATAAAATTTATTAGCTTGAGAAAAGTTTGTTTCCATGGATAAAGTAGGGCCTATTGCCATAGACAGAGAACTGATATCAGGCTAGCCGCTACAAAACAAACGCACATCCCCGTCTCCCTCAGACACTTGCCTGGGTGCCAAACATGACAGGTCTTGATTCGCCCGCCCCTGGGTCATCCACCACATCCACTGCCACATATTATTATTATTTTTCATTTGTAATTTGAATATCAAATTAATTGTTGTAATTAATATGAAATAAATGTTAACAAACGTTTTAGAAGCATTAGTCAAATTATTTCGTGAAAGTAATAGTTCCATGTAATGCCCCCACCCCCACTAGCCGTGCAACAGGCCCCTCTACCTCAACCAGCTACCCTCGCCACCTCCAGCCACCTCCAGACCTGGAAAAATTAATATTTTTGTTAATGGGCTTCTGGGTGTTTTATTTTACTTTATTATATTTTGTTTGCAGTGCAACTATCCATCCACCCTTCTGTACCTCCTGAATTTAAATGTTGAATTTAAACACAGCGAGATGAATGTTTTTGAAGAAATGGAAGTATGCCTACATGCAATTAAAAACAAAAATTATTTGCTAAACGATCAAACGGATTTCAAGCACAAAAATTATTTCGATAATTTTATTCATATTTTAGTGCATGACAACGGATAAATAATCCCACTGCCAATCATAGATAATAGCGCAATAAAATTATCAAAGATAAAATATCCCAACATATTTCGTTCAGTTTTAAATAAAAGCTTTGCCTCATAGATATATATTGTCTGTGCACATAATGTAAGCATATTACATCTCTGTAGAGCTGTCAAGTAAATTTCAAAATCTGTAACTTGATAAAGATCTTGCATGACAGCACAATATTGTTAGTTATGTTATATATAAAAGAAGAAGAAATAATAATAAAATACATCACATCACAATAATATTGAAGTGAACAACATAACAGAATGTGGTATGTAGTATTTCTTTTACATCTGTATAAAACAAGTAGGCAGCATAGTAGTAAATGTTATGAAAACTTGTGTATTGCAGGTATAACACCTGAAGATGACTAATAAGTCGAAATAAGCTTATTGTGTAACTAATAGGAATTAAAATATACAGTGTTGAAATTATATAATTGTTATTATTAGAATGTCGATGTATGACATCACTAACACTGTGGGTTGTTATTATTAAAATGTCGATGTACGACATCACTAGCACTGTGGGCCCTGCAGATAACAAGTTTCCCTTTTATATCCCGGAATTGGGGGGAATCTCAGTCAGTTTGCTTCTGGACCAGCTGTGAGACTTCATATGCGGGAGCAGAGATACCCACACACACACACACACACACACACACACATGCACACACACACACACACACACACACACACACACACACACACACATAAACACAACAGCACGTGGCTTTTGCTAGATATATAGTCTAGAATAGGAGGCTGTAATCATGCTCACTGCACTTCGTTACAACAATGTCAAGCAGAATAAACACGCGCCGCCTCTGGGCCCTTGCAGGCAGAAGCCACGCTCGATGTCCATAGCAGCACGAGCGCCAAAGTGCGGGCTGAGACTACACTTGCAGCCAGATCGGCTCTTGAATGAGCACTGCTGCCTACCGGAATTGCCTGATACCATGCGGATTTATCCCCAACACAGCGCAGGAATCCCGAGGAAGCCATGTATCGGTCCAGATCTGAGCACCGTTATCAGTAGATTACTGTACGGGAACACAGATAGCTATTGTACTTAACGCAAAACGCTGACAGCAGTACCTCGCGCTGAAACGCTCAGACAGAGGACGCCACACACTTTCAAGAGACAATCCTCGCATGGCGCCGTTTTTGGGCGCCAAGCACAGGGAGGGAAGCACCTGACAAATCCAGACTTCCCCACCTCCATGCCTCCGAATAATACACACTTTTCTGCCATTGTTTATTACGAAGCTCTCCCAGTTAGGTTAATCACTACTTTTCCGAGTAGTGCGCTGTAGTTATGGAGACACTGTTATTTTTTAAACAGACCTCAGGGCAGTTACGGTTGGAGATAATTGTAAATATATTTTTTGTCTTCCTTCACATCTGCCAGGCGGCAGCCGTTCACAGCCGACCGACGGGCAACTGCTTGTAAAGCATACACACTAGAGGATTTACAGAAACAAACGTCTGCGTACCTGCTCCAATGTGTATGCATACTTGCGACACCTCTCTCTCTTAGAGAGACAAAACACGCTCAAAACAGGCTAGGATGACCTGCACTTTGTGTGCGCTCTTAAGCACAATCAGCCGCGGCGGAGCAGCCGAACGCATTGAAGCGCTATGCTACGATGCGCGAGGTTCGAATTCCCCATCGGGCATGGGTGTCTGTACCGTCTTTAGTATAAGCTAGATCATGAGTAGTTTGTAAGTTTAGCAACTGATGACCCCTTAGTTAAGTCCCATAAGCTCTACAAACATTTGAACATTTGAAACACAATCAAAGTTTTCAATTTCACAGAAACCCACAGTAGCGTCGAAACATGTCTCTGTCAAGCATTATTATTTTTCGAATATCGCTCTCCTATTTTACAAGTGAGTAAACGAACTTTTCCACATAATTTTAACCCAATAATTGGAGTACCTATCACATTACACGTCGGACGTAACTGTTATTCAACTCCGAACACTCTTAAATTTAATATTCTCCCTTTAGCGACTATCCACTGTCGCAATATTGGACACTACATTCACTTCTGTTCTCAACTAACAAATGTTCAAATGGTTGTTAAGCTTATGGGACTTAACAATGGGGTCATCAGTCCCTAAACTTACAAACTACTTATGAACTAGCTAAGACTAAGGACGGCACAAATATCCATGCCCGAGGGGGATTCGAACCCCCCGACCGTAGTGACCGTGCAGACCGTGACTGAAGCGCCTCAGTCCCCTCGGCCACCGCGGCCGGCTGTCAACTAACACACGTTCTAGTACTCTATACTGTAACGTGTCTGTCATCCATTTAGACTCGAGTACGAACTGTTTCCTACTCGATACGTTCTACAGCAGTTAAATGATGCATGTCAAACTTTTGTACAACTCAAACATCTATCACCTAAAGTGACACCATGTAATGGCAATATACTACCTAGCCAAGTCAATGGAATGTAACACGGATTTCTGTCTCCATGCCATTCAACACATGTTATAAATTAAATCAACGCCTGTCCCACATGACACCAACCCAGTAGTAAAACTTACGTTCAAAACGCACTCACAATACTATTTATTCAAATATACTCACACTGAAAGTTAGTGGACTCGCTAGAGTCCAAAACATTCGTCAACATGACCGTCTGCACCATCACCATAACACCTTTCAGAATAGTATTACGTTAAAACTTACAACTCATTGACGATCTATGTTCATGTCCAAACACAATTTGCAAATTAGTACCCACTATCGATCACACAATAGCTGTAGCTTCTCTCAGCTCTATCAGCTTATCACATCTCGGAAAAACCTTACAAAGTATTCTTCATCACACCATCTTCTTTATAAGATCTTCGGGTATGCAACCCCATCATTGGCTGCTGTTCATGTTCCACTTGGAAAAGAAAGCGCTGGTTCTGAGTAGCAAGCAAGCATCCACCATTGCCATCATAAAGTCGCCACCTAATAATTCTAAGGTTCTCGTCTCTCCCGGTCCATATTAATTGTCGCTCATTCTACGGGATGTTCAAAAAGTCTGTTTGCAGTGCTGTATGATTGTTCGCCATTAGTGACGTATTCCACAGTGAATGTACCTAAAGGAACCTCAGTGAAATACTTGTTATTAATTTATTGAATACTTATTTTTACTTACAAATTTTTCACATTAAATGTTGTAAGTGTCCTCCCTGTTTGTTGAACACACAATTCAATTTGTCTAATAATGTTTCCAAACATAAGAAATAGTATTTCTCTCTCCAAACTGGGATTTTTGTTTAACTGAGCGTAATATTTCATTCTTCAAACACACATAGCAATGAGTTCAGTTCCCAGTTACAATGTTCCCATATGGCCACCGCAATCAGGATGTCATCAATACTGCACGTAATTCTGTTGCTTAGCTCATTTGGTATTACAGTATCGGGCAGGGCCGGATCTAAGGGCGGGGGGGGGGGGGGGGGGGCAAAGGGGGCAGTTGCCCCGGGCGGCAGAATTTAGAGGGTGACAAATTTTGACCGACTCTTTTTTTTACAGAATGTTTCTTTCTGGTATAATTTAATAAAATTAACTGACACAGAATTTTTAAAAGCAGAATAAAGTAAGTTTATGTTGTGAGATTGTGACATTTATTTAAAAATATGTATCCTACTTAACGTCAAAAAGTCGATTCTTATGCGGGCGGTGAAAGAAGGGGCGGCAAATTTATGCTTGCCCCCCTTGGCAAATGTCCTAGATCTGACCCTGGTATCGGGTGTACTGATGAATGTCGCGGATGGAAATTTTTAACCCTATGGGTAACCGCTTGCACTGCACATGACGAAAGGCTTGTGCGACTTTACCTTGAACTAATGCTAGAGACCTTTAATCAGTATCGGTACATCTGAAAAAACTCTTCTCATGCCTTCACTCATACATGATGGGCCTTACACCTTATGGCATCCTCAGAGATCACAAGTTTACCAGACATTCACAATTGCTCTATGTATTCACCATCTTCCTCAACAAGGAGGTTAAGTGGCGCACAAACCAAGCCATAGCACACCATCAGAACTGAGTACAAAATTCTCTCCTTCGTTCTAAGGTCTAACACCTAACCGACAAAATTCTAATACTGCCTTGCGGTCATACAGAAAATTTACTCCTAATCCTGCGTCCACCATCAGTGACTGGGCAATAAGGACTACAACATGTAATTTGGTATTTTGACGCGAGAATTCTATCCCTGCATGTCGGTTCGCAATTACATTTTACTCTGTATTGCGTTCCTAATCTGTCTTTTGAAATGGGGAATATCGGCCACTCATTTGCGCAGCATCGCTAAAAACATGTTCCCTTAGCACAGAAATGTGCCTGCCAAATTCCACCAGACTTACAGTAGGACACTTAATTGATTTATTCGCAACCTCATCGTTTAATAAGCTATCTCTAATGCCCTTATAGCCTAATGCCAACAGTGGGCTGTATCATCGCTGCCACTGGTGTCACAACCCTGGTCCTACCACTCCGGTTTTTGTCAATGTCATGTAATCCGTTGACCTTTATCCGCTCATTAGTTTCCTGATGCTCCCATCATCTATTATGATCATCTCTCGGATGATCCCTATCAACCGGTTGTCCATTCCATTATGTCCCCATGAACCATAGCATCTTTTGCCGTAAAATCTGCCACACTTTCAGCTAGTGCATCGCTGACCCGAGTTACCGCCGTTGCCTTTATTCTGTTGTTGCGCCACAAAGTACACAACATTATTCCACAGATTCAGCCGTCTTTTGATATATACCTTTCTTTGGACAAAGCACTTAAGGGTGACCTGCAATACTTCATGAACATTTTCATCCTCATTTTCCATTTGTAATTGTGGACATTCATGGAAATTATATGGCATCTGTGAAGTTAAAAGAAAGAATATAATTAATGAGTTTGATCAAGAAATTTATACAGCTGTTATTTTCAACGATAGAATATTCGAGAATCCATTATAATGATGCATTGTCATTCCGATTGTCAACCGACCGAAAATTAACTAAAGTTTATCCAGTATCGCGTATTACGTAAATCAAGACAAAAATGGAATATTATGGATACATAATTATATCACTAATAAAGTTCAGAAATCAAAATATTAATTAAGTAACTAATATCTTTATGAACAAAAATAATTAATCAAGCAAATATATATTGGAATTTTGGGTGTATTCTGCAGATTTAATCCCTGGTAATTTATTTGAGATATGTATTTAAAGTTTCTGTAATCGATGAATGAATCATATAATTCACATCTTCGTTAATAGAAAAATTTTAATCATTTGTTTGTAACCAACAGTGAGCAATTAAACAAGAATAGTTAACAGACTTATTAATAGTAGGTGCTGTGCACCGAGAGTTAGTCAGTCTATAACTCAGTGAGTTAGTTTCTGAGACAGTCAAATACTTAGTGTGTATCAAGTGTCAAGTTTGCAATTACTTTAGTCAAGAGTCTGTAGTTGTTACTTAGAAATTTATTTTAATAAAAGTCATGGATATGCAATTATTTTATCTTATTTCTGCAGTTACCCAACCCACAATTCGATAATGTTACCACAGTAACACAAACCTCGTTAATATGTAGAGAATCGAACTGTTGATTACACTTGACTGCGGCCTTAAGGAACTCTAAAGAACTTCCATCTCCATTATCAGAATACTAATTTTCCACTACCTGTGCCCCCTTGTACGAGAATTCTTCCAAAAAGGCTGACTTAAATGCCTTGCATGTCTTAAAAATCTCTTACATAAATGATGTACATTTTGCTAGAGCGGTTCCTGAGTTTCTCGATTCCATACCCTTGTATGCTAATTATTATTTTTTTGTGAAGTTTTTTATCTAGAGCTCGACGTAGGTATCGATGTTTCTTGTAAAGAGCAGTTTACCCACTCAACGAAATGTACAACTGGAAAAGAGGAACAGCACAAATGCAATTGGAAAACAGAAATGAAGAAGTAAAATAGCATCGCCACTTTGAACGTCCAGTGGTGGGTAACCATCCTAATTTGGGAAGACACACAGAAGCACTAACAAGGGAGGCCATTATTTTCGGATCACGGCCTCTTCTTCAAACTTTATATCCTTTTAGCATACATTTAGGACAACATTGTGCAAGGACTAATGCGCTATACATTCGAGAAAATGACAGTAGTACTTTAACGTGTTAAACATGTAACAGTAACATGTAAGCTAAATGCAGGAGAAAGTTGTGGTCTGGTGTTTAGCGTTCTGGCTCTTCAATCGCCAGTTACATCCTAGCTCATTCCAACGTTTGTTTTGTATTTCACAAATAAGACTGGAAACCAAATATCTAATGTTATCCTGTTTTTACTTTTATCAAAGTTGCCTGTCAGAGTGCTACCCTGGAAGCTAGTGTGCCCATTGTGTACTCCTTATTCTACTAAGATATTTAGGAGTTCTTTCAAATAATATATGAGTCTAACTGATTTGAAACTAATATTACCTTGGTGTGACTATAATCTGATTTTATCAGTATACACACAAATAGAGTAGCCAGTGTTTTCAGTGTGCCATACATAGTCTTCTTCATTGAATCATGAACTCTATCTGACTTAACAGTTGTTACTATATGTAAATGTTTTTCTACATCATCAGTTCTATAATTTGTGTTAAATGTTTGTTTGTTTGTAAATCTATCGGACCAAACTGCGTGGTCATCAGTCCGTAGCTTACAAACTACTTAAAACTAGGTAAACTAACCTACGTACAAACACACACACCCATGCCCCAGGGAGGACTCGAACCTCTATGGCGAGCAACCGCGCGCTCCACAGCGAGGTGCTTTTGACCGCGCGGCTACTCCACCGCGGCAATTTGTGTTACCTAAATGATTACTTACTATATCTCACCTGTGGAAGACACACTATTTTGTAAATATTGATTAAGAGTATCAGTGGACATTGTACAGTTTTCGTTTAGCTTTGCTTTAACTGTGCTTTCATGTTTTATTAAGGTAATGTTCTCATACTTATCAGCAGAAGACTATCCTAACTTTATGAGTTTATCATTAAATTCATCGGCCTACTTTCGGAATAGATTTAGTTTTTGCATAATTTTAGTCATAAATTATTGTAATATAATGTGTTCATATGACTACGTAGACTTTCCCGGCGTAATGATTGATAATATACTCGTCGGGTTTCCTGTCAGATGAATACGTCATCTTGACACAATATCTGTGTCAAGATGACGTATTTATCCGGCAGGAAACCCGACAAGAATATTATCATAATGTGTTCAGTTTTCTAAGTTACATGTTGTGTTGTTGGTGCTTCGTCTTCCATTTTTAACTGTTTGTATGATATTTGGTACCAAACATAACTAAATATAAATACAACTTTTTTCTTACACTCAAAATCAAGAAAGATTAAACACAAATTTTAGGATCACAAGTTTAGAGTTCACCTAATTTAGATGACGAAACTGCAGTCGCATGAGGTTGACTCTGTGTTTTTATAGATATGGTACCTGCCATCACTGTGCTGGTAATCTGAAAAGCGTTCACTGCTGCCACTAAATAAGTTGGTGATGATGACTACTTGTTATTGTGCTGTAGGTTGATAACGGCTACAACAGAAACTTTGTTTTGGGGGAGTGATGACCAAGTAGTTTAGTCCCCTCTAAACAACAAAAACTTTTTTGAGTATTACTTGTCTTGCTATACACGTTTCCTTATGAAGACATACTGATTTGTTTCTTTATCGTTGAACTTCACAATGTTACTATGTTAGTATTGTGACACGCTTTGTTTTGTTTGTGTGTGCCATTAATTTAGCTGTTATCATAGAATTTCTATATTAGAATATTTTTGAAGCCTGGAGAAGATATTTTCCTTTATAATGCTTCAAATTTAATAACATGAAGCCTTTTTTCAATATTTACAGAGACATATGTTAGCAAATACATGTTTTTACTAATGTCTGAACGTAAAAAGAAAGACAATCTCAAATTCCTATTAAACATAACATTTACTGATAAAGTACAATTCTGTACAACAGTATGTATTCAGCAATTAAGCTATTCTGTACAATGATTTATCGAAGACCATCCCATATATTTTCTATCAAAAATACTATGATGTTAGTGTAGCATTCATGTTGACATGTTTTACACATTGTTGGGGGGAGGGGTTCGAATCTCCCCTCGGGCATGGATATTTGTGCCGTCCTTAGTATTAGCTAGTTCATCAGTAGTTTGTAAGTTTAGGGACTGATGACCCCATAGTTAAGTCCCATAAGCTATACAAACATTTCAACATTTCAACACATTGTTGTTAATTGTAAGGCAATGGTTATACGCTTGCATTTTTACTATGTGGATTGCCACATGAAACAGCAGAAATATCTCGTCATTTCATGTTCAGTGCAGAGAAATATGTGTTTAATTTCTGCCATAGCGAATTTTGTATTCCAGACTGTCTTCCAGACATAGTTTGAGTTGTAGATATATTCACTAGCAATTAAGGCAAGCTGCATCAGTAGCGGTTAGCAAATGTCAGAATGTGAATGACTGCTTCCATGACTGTCAGTTACATGAAACTTTAAAGTCTGTTATATTTGAGGTGTCAGCACCAAAAATCATTGTCGTTAATATTGTATAAGAATGAACGACGATACATGAGATGCAATTTTCGAGTTATATAGAATCAAGTGCTTGACAATTGACTGACACCTAGGGACCGGAAAGTTAATCAGTATACATGACTACACAAGATGAATAAAGAAGTAACCACAGAATTACTGACCCATACCACAAACATCTGTTTGCAGTGGATTAAATAAAGTGTTCTCTTAGAAAATGATGAACAGTAATTCAGTATCTTGAACAACTGAAGCGTCAAAGAAAGACATAGCGTTACAGGAAAAGATGATAACAATATCAGAGACAATGTAAACAACAAATTTTGAAACCGCTTCATGGAACACGAACAATGCAAGATCCTATCTATCATCTCCTTTTGCAACTCTTCCGTTTCTCCGTCTTTGCACTAACCTCTTGGGCGTAAGGTCCGCGTTATAGGCACAACACTGTATATGGTAGTTGACTTCTACTGTAAGTTTATGATATAGGCTGTTAACTGATGTTATTATTCTACATATGTTTCTATTTTACTTTGGTGGCTGTTCTGAGCTATTAAGACGTCTGGAAATGTACCATGGGACTTGTTACTCTTTAGGGCTTAAAATTTATACATTTTTCCTACATACATTAACTGAAGTGTAGCATTTGCTTTCATATATGCCTGTTAGGAAATAAATGCTTTTTTGTGTTATCTGTGTCCTGAGCTTTATCAGTATTGTGTTGTCTCCCATGTATCGTGTTTGTAGTCCCTGTTCCTTTAATATGTTGCCTATTCCATGTAGTATTTTGTTATTGTACATAAAGAAGGGTATATGTCTCTCTGTGTATGTTGCACAGTTGTCTGATGTGTGTGGTTCTTGACTGTGTGTTGTGTGCTACTGGGTTATGGAAGTCTGCTGTATGGATGACCTGATTATTATTTTCCATTCTGAATATTCGTTGGTTCTGGGCATCTTTATGTTAGTGCTTTAACCATTCTCCATTGCAATTTCTTTTATCGTGTTTAGTCGCTGTGTTTTCTCATGTTTGCTCATGGATGTTCTGTATCGTATGTTGAGCATGTATCTGAAAGCTGGCTTGATAAATTGTGGATGGTAGTATTTGTGGTGATCAGTATAGTGAGTACTCAGAATTAAATACTTGTGTTTTTTTTCCTTCCCATCGGATGATGCAGGACATTTAGTGTACTGTCTGTTATGTTGCCAATGTGAAGTAGATTTTTGGGTGTGGATTGGGTATGACAATGTTAACCTGTGTGTGTGTGTGTGTGTGTGTGTGTGTGTGTGTGTGTGTGTGTGTGTGTGTGTGGTTCATAGATGAAGCATATTTCCTCATCTAAAGCCAAAAGTATATCGCACATTGGAAGCAGAAACAGATCACACACTCAAATTTCCGTATCTCACAGTAAAAAGTATAAACAACCCTCGTGAATTCTGAATATTTAGGAAACAGATGACACACGTACAATGAGCTACAATGTATTGAATCCCCAACAACACACAAGCAGACAAGATTCAGAGTCATGCGCAACAAACTTCCACAATACACATATCATAACAGTACAAAGGAACTAAACACAATAACACAAATAGCAGTGCAAAATGATTATAACACTAATATATTAGACTACACTAACGAATAAAGAAAGAGAAAAAGACTGAATAATTCACATACATATGAGACCTCTCAGAATGCAGTACCTCGCAATACACAAAGAAGGACCACTCACCAGACACAACAGTACAACATGCACAGCGAAACAAATTTACATCCTAACCTACAATGACAATGTAATTCACAACATATGGAACATATAGAGGATGCTGGGACAAAAACATCCCACATGACATACAATACAGTACAGAAAAAACTGAAAAGGAAGGTAACATAAAAAGACAAATTAAACGAGTCTGAATTCTATGAACTACAAAGTTGCAGCAACATTAAAACCGTATATTCAGACATCCTCAGAGAACTAAAGAGTAACACCTCACATTTGCAGATCACATAACAGTCCATAATCACTAACTAAGCTAAATAGAAAAAGCCCTGAGAATATTAACATCAAGCCACGTACTAACATTCCATAATCACTACCTAACCTAAATAGAAAAAGCCATGAGTAGCCGCAGTGCAGTAGCCGAGCGGTGGCTCACTGCGGAGCATGCAGGTGCTCGCCGTCAGAGGTTAGAGTCCTTCGTGGGGCATGTGTGTGTGTGTGTGTGTGTGTGTGTGTGTGTGTGTGTGTGTTTGGCCTTAGGTTAGTTTACCTTAGTTTAAGTAGTTAGTAAGCTACAGACTGATGACCATGCAGTTTGGTCCGAGAGATTTACAAACATTTGAACATTTTGAACAAAAATAGCAGCAGGATAACCAGTAATGAATGACTTTACAACACTATGTCAATCACACAATTTAACATATGAAAGGAGTTATACAGAAGTGATGGCACAGACATTAAACACACACAAACTCACTCTATCTATCTATCCCACACACACATACACACGCTACACACATACGTTATGTTTTAATATGCGAATTAGATCTAATACGTTAACACATCAGAAACGAAGCGAAAATGTTAAAACTGAACTTATTTGTTTGCTTATGACAAATCTACCACCGTTACATGACATGTTACAGAAATACAACTACATGACTTGACAATGTAATATCCGAATAATAATGCTAACTCAGACATCCAATATTTAGGCTTAATTGTTCCATATTGAAATTCTCAGTAATATATGTACATTTTCACAGTTGTTAGCTAATAAAAAAAGTTGAAGATCTCACAGAGGTTCTGAAACATATTTGGGAAACACAACACACAATGTTTTGCATATGACCCAGACTTTATGCCCAAAATTTTACTTTCAACATGGAGAAATGGAAGAGCTGCAAATCCAAAATGATGAATATCTCGTGACCTAGCATACCCCAGCAAGTACTACAATATAGAAAAGAATACCGGACTGAAACTTCAGAAGACCTTCCTTAATACACAATTAAAGCTATTTAATGAATAATGTAATTACAAACTACATAAAAATCTAGGTGAATAGCATGTCATTTGCACCAATGAAAGTGAAAAGTAATGTAGCAATCTTCTGGTTAATATGAGATCTTAGAGATCTATGTGCCAAGAACCAATTAATAAATATTGAACTCTACAAAATACACCTAAAATTAGCCAATCAATTCACAATACCAATACAATATATGGAAAATAGCCATAGGCAAAAGGCCTGTGGCTAATGATAACGATGAAGAAATACACCAACAATTAGGTAAGCAGTGTGCTGATCTAATCCCCCACCATATTGCATTCAACAACGCCATTTCCGAGGGTGACACAGTAGTCGGTCAGATCCGACTTGCTCATCTAGGGCTATAATGCAGATTTTTACCTTACTTCATCATCAAATAAATTGCAGTTGAAAACAAACACTGCTACTTGGTATACAGTACACAAAAATTTAATTCCTGAATCTAGATTTTCAGATAATTTTGTAGAGTGTGCTTCATGAGGTATAGTTTAATGTTCCTTTGAACTGTTAGCGAATCCCAGAGCCCGTCTCATGTGTACCTAAGAATAACAGATATAATCTTAAATATCTCAACAGGTTGTAGCAGAACACACGCCGTTTCCTGGAGGTCCTGTTCCGATAAATAGTTTTGGATTTGGTGGCTGCAACGCTCATGTAGCTCTTGCCCCCAATCCGAAAGTAAAAGTCAACAATGGTGCTCCGAAAGATGGATTGCCAAGACTAGTTACTGTATCAGGAAGGACGCCTGAAGCGGTGCATGCAATTCTCAGCAAAGTGAGTTCATTTCTCATTTTCATTTAGCACTTTTAAGTAATAGAATAATAATACTGATTTCTATTTAGTATTATAATAAATATCTTCTCGAAGGAAGGATAGTAGTGTAGGATAGATGAGTTATAAATGAAGTTGGTTGAGTGTTGGGTATTTAGAGGAGATCAGAGAATGTACTGTAAGAATAGCTACCGTCTGTGTAGCTGAGAATAAGGGGTGTGTTGTTGGGAGGGAGGTGGGAGGGGGAGGATCCAGATGACCCAAGTTGTAATGCAGACGTGGAAATGAAGCATATTCTGTCCTCCAAATTGTTCCACAGAGTGCTCAACATTTTTTAACCACTGTTGGACAGTGGGCAGCCATCCTAATAGAAAGCTGGGTAGTAGTCATGTGAATTAAAAAGGTGTGAAATGATAGCAGCAGAATTGATAAACATCTTGGCTGCATTTACAGGTGCTGTATACTTTACGTGAAAAGTGCCAATACCTTCGTCAGGACTGGAAAAGAAAATGCTGGGTAGATGGACTGGGTATTTCTCGTAGTGGGGTCTTCCAGAAGGATATTATCCGTCAGCCAGGCTGCTAGGTTTGGGGGCGACATACAGACGGACTAGGATTTTATGAAATTCGGGTGGGTGATGGAACATCACTTTATGAGGGGTGGGGAGGTTATTGGGTAGGATGTCTCTTAATTCTGCAAATGATGACAGAAAATCAAATATTTAATTTCCTTCTCGCTGTGTGTTGTCTCGATTAATACGGCATGTAACAGTGGCTGGCAAGCATTTACTGATGGTGATGTGGTAAATAGGTATTACTAGGACAGCTGTTCTGATTAATAGGAAAATTTTATTGAAGGAAGGAAAGCAGATGCTTAACTGGTTTTCAGTCCTGAAGCAGGGAAAAGTGTTACAGTGTGAACTGGAGGACTTCTTTCTGACAAACGCTAATGAAACTAGCCTTGTTTCTTCTGGCTGATCCTTGTGGTTGATTCTCATTGGTCAAGTGGCTGACTGACTGGAGCCGACCACCAAGTAAAACTAATTAAGTCAGCGATGTATAGGGCGCTACGCTCTGCAGCGGCTTTAAGCATGGCTGCATGCATTGTCGGCATTAGCTCCTGTGGTGGCGCCTGTTAAACTTCCTTACATCACTGTTGCGCTGGCCAGTGTACAGTTGATATGATAGAACTGCAAATCAAACCTTGGAGAAGACTATGGTTTAGTTGTTCCATTCCACGTTAGTATTGGGCAAAGGAGGGACCGCTCTTTCGTGGCTTGTTATCGTTTTTGCCGTGAAAATGAGGGATGTATGGGGATATGACTTGGTAAATCTTTGTGCTACTATTACAGGGAGTAGTTTCTGTCATTGGAAACCTTCAAGAAACCTGCAGCATATTGTGTAAGAGTGTCCTTGTCACTGCTGATACATGGGCCATGGGTGACTAGGCTATAAGGGGCGGATTTTTGTATGGGGAATGACTGGCAAATCTCAAAGTGTAGACATTGTTGATGACGGGTGGGTTTAATTTGGACAGAAGAGTAAGGTGCAGCTTTACATCCAAGAATGTGGTTTGACGGGTTGAGGGAAACCAGGTGAAGAAGGTGGAACAGGGCAATTGTCTGTATTATTGTGGGAATGGTGTTCTTTTCTGACAAAGGCTAAGCGATGAAAGCTGAAGTTATGTGTCTATGATTTTTTTATATGCCTGTTGCAACTCGAAAACATCTTTGTAGTGATTTACAAATTGTCCTCATTATAATGCTGAATTTCAGCATGAACTTTCCACAGCAAAGTTAAAATTCAAATTTTTGTACCATAGTACTTGTTAAATAGATTATTATGAAAAAAAGTTTTCAGATTTTTCACTTTGACTTCAAACTCAGAATTTCATGTTTTTCAATTTATCTCCCAATATTCAAATACAATAATAAATTGGTTGCTGAACAGGACAAGGTTCTTTGCACTCATCAGATGAATGGTAAGTAAAAAAATAATCTCATTGTCTTATTTTGTTTGTTCATTGTACGTAGCAATACGCAGATCATCAACATATTTTTGATGCTGCTATCAGCAGTCTAGTGTTGTTTCCACTGATGATCCAAACTTCATTGTTAGTATGTATCTAGTATCCTAAATAGGTCAGTAGGCTGCATGCTATTTCTAAGATGAACAGCATGTCAGCTGTAACTGTCGTTGTGTCCTTACATACTTTCTGATGACTCACTGACAATGTAAATATGTAAACTAAAGACCATGCCAGTCTTTGTTGTACAAAATGTGGGATATTGATTCCTCATAATATCAATGGAAACAAGATAAATATAAAATTAAATATGAAGATCTGTATATATGTGCAACAATATTTATCTTTTACTGTTTTCTTGTACATAAAATTTATGTAAAATAATTAGTCATAATTATTATTGTGTAATTCGAAAATATTTACCAATTAATCATAACGTAAATAAACAAGGAAGGTAGCCATACAGCTGACATACGTATCAAGAGGTAGAATTGTGAAACGTGAACTAATACACCAGTTTATATATGCCCACTACATATTTTTAGACCCCTGTGCCAACGAAAGCGATTTCACTGTGCCCCCCACCTATCTACCCTCCCACCCCCCACACACAAATACACAGTAAAGGAAATAAAATATATAATTGTATGCAAGACAACATAAAAGTCAATAGTTGTCCTGTATGTGGATTCACAGCCTACAGTATAGGCAGTTGTAGTATCAGTTAATGAACAGCCTTGGAAATGCAAACGTAAGGTCACATCACTGTAGCCATGATGTTGTGTATTTATCAATTTCTTATCCTTGTCACAGACACAAGTTCACACTCTATCTCTCTACAGAGATAAGCCAAAAGTAGAGTTGCACTGATGTTATAAATATTTCTTTTTCATAAGGCAGGTAAGTCATTCACTTTTTCTTTATAGTAAATTACAAATAACCTTCAATAAAATATAGCTTGTAATGAAACACAATTAGCTCTTACATCATTCTTACTATTATTGTCACTAAACTTGAAGTTGATCTTATTAATAGCCTTGAAGAGAACAGTGTGAGAGTGTCTTCTTTTACGAAAATATTGTGGCATCTTGTAAGCCATAACTCAAAAACAATTAGTAGGAGATAATGCTAACTTTATTGTTGCATTCACACAGAATGATAAATATTTAAAATATATTTACCAAGCTCATGTAGGATCCAATATGCCATTCATTTGATTTATAACCATAAGTGCCAAAAGCTGGAACCATACATTGTATACGTTTTATGTTATTGACAAAAGAAGGAAACTGAATGACAGGTAATAATGGGCGAACTTCCATAACACTATGATATAACACACAACGTTTTTAGTATATCATATACAGTGGACAAGTTCGTACATATACTATGTCGCCATCAGAAGGATATTAATCTCAATGTACTGCTAGCTCAATAAAGAAACATTAATAGAAACCCTGAATCATAAGTCGAGAATGTGGCCAGAATTTCGGAAGTAATGGAATTAGTAGTCGTATTGATGGCATGGAAACCCAGCACGAGAAACGTTAAGTATATGGTAAATGAAAAAATTGAGGCACCTAAGACATGTCTAACCAAGATATCGAGAGTTACCAGATAAGTCAAGTAATTCAGGACGTTAGTTACCACGGATGGTATATGGGAGTATGAGGAAAAAGCCAAATTTCATAAAGACATTCTTCAGAAATTACAATTGACAAAATTACATCAACTACAATGAGAATGAACCCTTTAGGAAACATCAATTAAATACAATGAAAGAATCCCTGAGACGGATTTTCGTCTCAAATATGTCAAAGACATTATTGATAGAGCTGAAGCATTGAATTAAAATTTGTGGTGCGGCCGGGAATCGAACCCGGACCTCCATGCTTACTAGGCAGACGTCTTAACCGTTAGACTACCACACCACTAACGATTAAGGCGCCTCGGAATAGTCTATGTACGATTTCCCTCCACAACACAAACTTTAATTCAGCTTCTTTGTTCCAAAGATAATTGCCACTACTGCCAAGGCTCTCCATGCAGCGGAATAGCACCTCAGCAATGGACATGGTGGAACAATCCTGTTGTTGTTGTTGTTGTTATGGTCTTCAGTCCGGAGACTGGTTTGATGCAGCTCTCCACCCTACTCTATCCTGAGCAAGCCTTTTCATCTCCTCATAAGAACGACAACCCACATCCACTTGAATCTGCTTACTATACGCGTCTCTTGGTCTCCCTCTGCGATTTTTACCCCACACACTTCCCTCCAACGCTAAATTCACAATTCCTTGATGTCTAAGAATGTGTCCTACCAATCTATCCCTTCTTTTAGTCAAGGTATGCCAGAAATTTCTTTTCTCCCCAATTCGGTTCAGTACCTCCTCATTAGTTACGCGATCCACCCACCTAATCTTCAGCATTCTTCTGTAGCACCACATTTCAAAAGCCTCTATCCTCTTTCTGTCCACACTGCTTATCGTCCATGTTTCACTCCCATACAAGGCAACACTCCATACAAATGCCTTCAGAAAGGACTTCCTTAGGCTTAAATCAATATTCGATGTTAACAAATTTCTCTTTTTCAAAAACGCCTTTCTACCCATTGCCATTCTGCATTTTATATCATCTGTACTGCGACCATCATTTGTTATTTTACTGCCCAAGTAACAAAACTCATCTACCTCCTTTATTGTTTCGTTACCTAATCTAATTCCTTCAGCATCACCTGATTTTCTTACACTGCACTCCATTACCCTAGTTTTACTCTTGTTAATGTTCATCTTATATGCACCTTTCAGCACACTGTCCATTCCGTTCAATTCCTCTTCCAGGTCCTTTGCTGTATCTGACAGAATCACTATGTCGTCGGCAAAACGTAATGTTTTTAATTCTTCACCCTGAACTTTAATTCCTTCTCCAAATTTCTCCTTGCTTTCCTTTATAGCTTGCTCAATGTACAAATTGAACAACATTGGGGAAAGGCTACAACCCTGTCTTACTCCCTTCCCAACCACTGCATCCCTTTCATGCCCTTCAACTCTGACAACCGCTGTCTGGTTTTTGTACAAGTTGTAAATAACCTTACGCTCCCTATATTTTACTCCTGCTTGCTTCAGAACTTGAAAGAGTTTATTCCAATCAACATTGTCAAAAGCCTTCTCCAAATCTACAAAAGCTAGAAATGTAGGTTTGCCTTTTCTTAATCTATCCTTAATCAATCCTGTTATGGTGATATAAATATCAATTAAATACAATGAAAGAATCCCTGAGACGGATTTTCGTCTCAAATATGTCAAAGACATTATTGATAGAGCTGAAGCATTGAATTAAAATTTGTGGTGCGGCCAGGAATCGAACCCGGACCTCCATGCTTACTAGGCAGACGTCTTAACCGTCTCAGGGATTCTTTCATTGTATTTAATTGATATTTATATCACCATAACAGGATTGTTCCACCATGTCCATTGCTGAGTTGCTATTCCGCTGCATGGAGAGCCTTGGCAGTAGTGGCAATTATCTTTGGAACAAAGAAGCTGAATTAAAGTTTGTGTTGTGGAGGGAAATCGTACATAGACTATTCCGAGGCGCCTTAATCGTTAGTGGTGTGGTAGTCTAACGGTCATTCCGCTGTCGGCGGGCGAGCGGTAAGGACGTGTTGTGTTTACGTCGCAGCTGCGGCTGGCCGAGCGCTGTGTTGGTGAGTTTAACGCCGTAGAGCGTTTTTCTCATGTATTCAACTTAGACTAACCATGGCAGAACCCGTAAGAGTTGACACGTTGAAGTTTATGTTTGACAAAAGCTTTGCTAGACCTAGTTCGTTTGAAGTAGAGAATTTCATGGAGGAGGTTGTACAGATAGCAGAGGATGACATGATTGGAATTTGCCCATCGATCTGTAGTAGCACAGTCTTCATTAAGTTGAAAAATGCCAAGGTGTGTGATGATATTGTTGTTAGATGTGGAGGTAAATTGAAATTTAAACACTCAGACGGTAATATCGGCGAAGTTAGAGTGAGTCATGCTGGGTTTGGCATTAGAACACTACGCATTTTCGAACTGCCATTCGAAATTACCGCTGACGATATAAATGCTGTTCTGAAACCCTATGGAACCGTTATCAGTAATGTCGCAGAGAGATGGACAGGTGCTCACAAATTTAAGGTCCTTAATGGTGTGAAGCAGGTCAAAATCGATATGATCAAACACATACGTTCTTATATTAGTGTCCGTGGCCATAGAGCAATTGTGATATATGACGGACAACCTAGAACGTGTGCAGGATGTGGTGGTACAGGACACGTTCGTGCTGAATGTATGCAAAGGAGAGTGGCGCAGCTGCCAACAGGAGAAGCAGTGGTTCAGAACACGATGTCGCAGCTACCGCTGACTTACGTTGCGGCAGCTCGTGCGTCCGCACCTGAGGCTACGACCGCAGAGCTGGAGGTACCTAATATCGAAGAACAAATTGAGGAAATCGGAATGGAAACCGACGCCCCAGAATATAATGATGGGCAAATTGCTGTAGAACTGTCAGCAGAAAACGAAGAACGTCAGTCTGCGGCTCTTGAGCATGACAGTACAAATACAGACGCACCGAATGAGGGATTAAACAATGAGCAGGAGACGGAGCACGACTTCAAAACAGTTACGTCCGGTGAATCGTCTACGGATAAACAATCTACGGACAATAAAAAACGTCGGATTGCCCACCAGGGAGCTGAAAAAACTGCACCTGCACTGCGAGAGAAAGCAAAACAGTTGCGACAGAAGTCGAACGACACAACGGGGAAAACGCGTGACAGCAGCCAAAAAACCGTCAAAAAGTCACGAACGGAAGACTCTTACGGCGGCATCACGGAAACGTCTGGAAACTCCGTGAAGATGAAAACGACGACAAAAACTAAAGCGGACTGTGAAGAACAACCTCCTGACTTCACCGAGTGGAAAAAGGAAAAACGGAAAGGTAACCTACCTCAAAACTGGGCTGACGATCATGAAGATGCCAACCAAGATCAAGAATTGATGGAGACGAATGATGACATGACACCGAAGACTGAAGAACACAGAACCAACGACAATAGACCTTCACTGGCGAAAGACACAGCAGTAACTGATGACCCAGACTTTTATTAAACTCAAATTTGTTAGTAGTAAGATAGAAGGAAACATAGAAAGAATGATAGAATTACAGACAGTTTAGAATTTAAAACAAATATAAATCATTACCAATATAATATGACCGAACTACAAGCATATCGGTTAGCCACAATAAACATCAACAAGATAAGGAGCGCACTCAAACTGCGACTTCTCCAGGACGTGATATATGCCGCAGATATAGACATCGTTATGTTACAAGAAGTGACAGATGCAATTGATCTGGATCAAATAACAGGATATAATGTTATAGCTAACCCTGGCTATGCTACTGAACTCGGAACAGCCATTTTAACAAAAGAAGGTATTATAGTCAGACGAATAGAGAAACTACCTAACAGCAGAGGAATAGCATGTACGATAAACAACACCCGAATAGTCAATGTCTACGCGCCTTCAGGAACTGGAAAACGACGGCAACGAGAAGAATTTTTCAAAGACGGAATAGTACCACTCTTTGGGACCGGACATGATCATGTAATATTTGCCGGGGACTTTAATTGTGTCATACACCCAAAGGATCAGACGCCAAATTATAATAAATCAGTTGAGCTTGAAAGCATTGTCAATCAGTTAGGACTTGTTGACACCTGGGAGTATACGCATGGTGACATGCCTGGCTTCACGCACGTCACGAATCACTCGGCAAGTCGTTTAGATCGGATGTAAGCATCAGCTGATCTTAAGGAATGTATCCTACATTCGGAAATATGGCCCACCGTCTTCTCAGACCACGCAGCTTTTATGTGTACCATTAATTTGGAGAAACATGGGACCTACAAGGCCCGAGGTCAGTGGAAACTTAACGTAAGCCACTTGTCGGATCCAGGATGTCGTGCAGCTTTTGACACTACGTGGGAAGCATGCGAAAAACGGTTCACTCAGTTCAGCTCACCGATCAGTTGGTGGATTAAATGCGCTAAACCTGCAATAACGAGAACCATGAAAAATTACTCACGGGAGAAGAATGAGTGGCAGAAGAAAACAGTAGAATTTTATTTTCAGTGTCTGCGAGAATTGTATAAACGGGATGCAGCAATAATTAATAATTATGTACAGATTAAGAGAATTCAAGCTAAAATAATCAATTTAAAGAGGAAACAACTAGAAGGATGCAAAATACGGTCACGGCAGCACAATACAGTCCAAGACGAAACAACTTCTGTATACCATTTCATACAGGAACATAAAAGGAAAAGCAGAAAAATTCTTACCGAGCTGAGGGCCAGTGATGGACGATTATTGACCAATCAACGCGACATAAAGGAAGAGATACAGAAGCATTTTTCAGAGCTCCTAGCCACGAAACCTACAGACGAGACGGCACAAAAGGACTTCACGACACGGGTACCAGGAAGACTCAGTCCGGAAGAAGCAAACAGCCTCACTGCCGAAATCACAGAAGACGAAGTAGAAGACGCGATACTCAGAAGTCCAAAAAATAGATCACCCGGACCTGACGGTATCCCGGCAGAATTGTATCAAACGTTCAGACAAAAACTGCTCAGTAAACTAACGAGCATATGTAATGAACTTATGAACCACACTACACACATTCCCAAAGAATTCTGCGAGGGGACCGTGGTTCTCGTTCCCAAAACCACAGCAGGCAAGTCCATCAGCAATCTCAGGCCTATAACGCTTTTGAACAGCGACTATAAGATCTTCACGCGAATTCTGATGCAACGTCTCCGTGCAGTTATAAACACTGTCACAGGACCGTATCAAACAAGTGTAGGCAAAGACAGAAGAATTTTTCACGCGCTAAGTGATTACAGGGACATAATAGCGATAGCTGAGACATGTAAAATTAGATGTGCAATAGTGTCCCTTGATTTTGAACAAGCATTTGACAGAGTGAATCACAATTATCTTTACAACACCATGAGAGCGATGAATTTCCCTTCACATTTCATCGAGATGATCGGACATTTATTACAGAATGGCACATCAAAAATTAATATAAATGGACTATTAAGCAGTCCAATAAAGATCAATAGCTCTGTTAGGCAAGGATGCCCCTTGTCCGTGTTATTATTTGCTATAGCCATCGAGCCTCTCTTACGTACACTAACACAAGGGTTGCAGGGATTACAGATACATGGGCAAAATATTGTCTGCAAATCATACGCTGACGACGTAGGACTAGTAGTAAGAAGTGAACAGGAGCTCCAAACCGCTCTTGACATTATTAAGAAGTATGAACTTGCATCTGCGGCCAAACTGAGCAACGTAAAGTCACGAATTATGACCATTGGAAGTGGCAATAACATCAGAGCGGAAGGACAACTGACGGAAACGGACAGATTGAAATGTCTAGGTATAGTTTACACACGCAATATACGACAAACGGCTGCCCTCAATTACAAAAGAATATTGACGAGTATGAGAGCCGGAATACAAGTTCACAGCCTGCGAAACCTCGATGAAATACAAAAAGTTCGGCTTGTTAATACATACATAACGGCCAAAGTGAACTATGTAGCTCAAGTTCTGCCATTACCCAAGGAGATGGGAAAGAGAATGCTCGCAGCGCTCGGCCACTTCGTTAGTAAAGGTCAGATTTTCAAAGTGAAATATGAAACCCTTACTCTAATGCACAAAGATGGCGGCCTTAATCTCATAGATGTTTACAGTAAGGCACAGGCGCTTTACACCTGCAAGACCTACCGACAATGGAAAGTTTCTGCCAACAACTTGGTAGCTCATCTTCTGGATGAGATAGCCCCAATCAGCATGGACCCGCCAGTAGATGTGCGCCACATCCCGAACGAGCTGTATCACCTCAAACATTTTCTGATTGAATACAGCTACATTCGCAGGGCAGTTCCCCAAAAAAACATTCAACAAGTAAGAGCAGTATACAACAACTTGATAGACAGAAAACCGAGAAACGTGATAGAACAGAAGTATAATCATTTTAACTGGAAGAAGGTATGGGAGAATATTCACGACCGCAATTTACCCACAAACGTAAGATCTACTTGGTATTTAGCAGTCAACAGGAAGATACCGACGACTTTACGGCTACATACCATACGCTTGGCAGAATCACCAAATTGCAGCACGTGTGACTTGATAGACACAGACGAGCACAAATTTACATGTGACAAAATCAAGGATATTTGGGGTTATGTTCGGCATGTACTCTCGGTTATACTACGAACATCAGATAATTCTATAACACCAACGAAACTATTACACCCCGAAGAAGTGCCATACCCAAATGCCAAAAGGAATTCTGTGAACTGGATCATGGGACATGCAGTGTTCTACATTCTTAGAAATGAAGAAAAAAGCAAAGAAGACTTTTTGATGTATTTGACTATACAACACCACCAGTTAGAACAAATAAAAGATTATCGAATATTATATGCGAATTTTCTAAAGAAAACACTGACATATAAGTAAATGTCTACACAATTTTATTTCATTACTATCGTTTTTTTTTTTGTTTTTTTTTTTCTTTGTTTTTTTTTTTTTTTTTTTTTTTTTGTTTACTAAAGTGACAGCCTCTTAAGTGGCTCATATATAATTATAAGGAAAAGTTTTGTGTTTATAAACAGATTTAAGTTTTCTTTGAATATTCGGTGTAGAAAATCCGAAATAATTTATAACATGTACTATTCAACAAAGAAGCTCATTGGACAGAAGTACATCTTTCAGTCCTCTTTTATCCAATGCAAAAGGAAATGCAACACTGAGTTCTTGGAAATACCAAGGAAGATATATTTCTGTTAAAAAAAAAAAAAATAGAAACGATTTTGATTTTACAGAAAGGCAATGAAGCCTAGCCGAAGAAGGCATATCTGGAGAGTGAAAGGACGGGCTAGAAGGGGAGATGGGAGGCCCAAAAACAGAAAAAAAAGTGGTAGAAAAAAAAAAAAAAAAAAAAACGGTTAAGACGTCTGCCTAGTAAGCATGGAGGTCCGGGTTCGATTCCCGGCCGCACCACAAATTTTAATTCAATGCTTCAGCTCTATCAATAATGTCTTTGACATATTTGAGACGAAAATCCGTCTCAGGGATTCTTTCATTGTATTTAATTGATATTTATATCACCATAACAGGATTGTTCCACCATGTCCATTGCTGAGGTGCTATTCCGCTGCATGGAGAGCCTTGGCAGTAGTGGCAATTATCTTTGGAACAAAGAAGCTGAATTAAAGTTTGTGTTGTGGAGGGAAATCGTACATAGACTATTCCGAGGCGCCTTAATCGTTAGTGGTGTGGTAGTCTAACGGTTAAGACGTCTGCCTAGTAAGCATGGAGGTCCGGGTTCGATTCCCGGCCGCACCACAAATTTTAATTCAATGCTTCAGCTCTATCAATAATGTCTTTGACATATTTGAGACGAAAATCCGTCTCAGGGATTCTTTCATTGTATTTAATTGATATTTATATCACCATAACAGGATTGTTCCACCATGTCCATTGCTGAGGTGCTATTCCGCTGCATTATTCCGCTGCATGGAGAGCCTTGGCAGTAGTGGCAATTATCTTTGGAACAAAGAAGCTGAATTAAAGTTTGTGTTGTGGCATAGACTATTCCGAGGCGCCTTAATCGTTAGTGGTGTGGTAGTCTAACGGTTAAGACGTCTGCCTAGTAAGCATGGAGGTCCGGGTTCGATTCCCGGCCGCACCACAAATTTTAATTCAATGCTTCAGCTCTATCAATAATGTCTTTGACATATTTGAGACGAAAATCCGTCTCAGGGATTCTTTCATTGTATTTAATTGATATTTATATCACCATAACAGGATTGTTCCACCATGTCCATTGCTGAGGTGCTACTCCACTGCATGGAGAGCCTTGGCAGTAGTGGCAATTATCTTTGGAACAAAGAAGCTGAATTAAAGTTTGTGTTGTGGAGGGAAATCGTACATAGACTATTCCGAGGCGCCTTAATCGTTAGTGGTGTGGTAGTCTAACGGTTAAGACGTCTGCCTAGTAAGCATGGAGGTCCGGGTTCGATTCCCGGTCGCACTACAAATTTTAATTCAATGCTTCAGCTCTATCAATAATGTCTTTGACATATTTGAGACGAAAATCCGTCTCAGGGATTCTTTCGTTGTATTTAATTGATATTTATATCAACATAACAGGATTGTTCCACCATGTCCATTGCTGAGGTGCTATTCCGCTGCATGGAGAGCCTTGGCAGTAGTGGCAATTATCTTTGGAACAAAGAAGCTGAATTAAAGTTTGTGTTGTGGAGGGAAATCGTACATAGACTATTCCGAGGCGCCTTAATCGTTAGTGGTGTGGTAGTCTAACGGTTAAGACGTCTGCCTAGTAAGCATGGAGGTCCGGGTTCGATTCCCGGCCGCACCACAAATTTTAATTCAATGCTTCAGCTCTATCAATAATGCCTTTAGGAAACGCTTAAACTAATAACTAGCAGTCTGCCAAGGCTCGAAAATGTTGCAATCCAATGATATTTTGAAGGGGATAAAAAGAGATGAAGAGGTACCCATCAGCAATTACAGTAATAAGAATTTTTTCACACATATAGGTATCACTTAAGGAGTGAGTAAAGATATGCTATAAAACATTGATATGCCCAAATATGATTAACTCAGAATACAACACATGTTATGGAAATCAAATAGAAGTATACACCAGTATTAATGGAGCTGATATCATTATGATATTCGAGCACCGAAAAGCACCATCTGAAAGACTTGTGAAAACATGCTGTGATATTGAATATGAAAACCCCACATATGAGGAACAACACGAAATTTAAGTCAGTGATCAATACAAGAATGATGTTAAACTAGCCTTAGCCAGTAGATATCAGTATGGTAAAGGTATAAACATTGAGAATAATAAACAGAACTATCTACCTCTGGAATATATATATTGATGATCTGAACGAATTAATAGAACGTTTACCACTGACCATAAAATACCTGACACAGGTACAGAGCCTACAAAAAAGAAATAACATGAATCTTTTCAGAACTTCTGAACTTCGAAATAGAAACGCTTTTGAGTGATTATGATGAAAGTTGTTCAAAAACTCCATATACCACCTCAGATGTCATTATAAAAGATTTGGATAATTTAGGGGAAGCAGACCTTTCGGAAATGTGGTACTGTTAATGCTTCAACAAATGTTTCAAGTATACTCTGATGATAATAAAGAGATATTCGAAATTTCTCTGCGACTTACTAGTGAGGATCTCCAACTGATGGAAAGAAATCGCAGCCAAGATAATATACAAGCCAGTAATACAGGTAAATTCTACAATTTCTAGAAAGGAATGGATCGCTATCCAATAAATCAGTACTCAGCATTCTGCGACATGGCAGTGAGTATTGTGGAACGTTTGAACACCACTGTTATTGGAAAAGTGTTAATTTAGTTTGATCTTCATTGCACATATAAATGACTAGATATTCTGCCACAGATAATCGATCAAAATAATCCAGTAAACCACCGAATAGGGGGGGGGTGGCAGGCAGGTGGAAGGATACAAGTCGAGCTTCACCCTAAAAAGAGGTAATTCCAGGGATGCCAATGTCTTCGTTCCAACAATTACGAAATTATTGACACTTTAGGTGATGTTACATGTATTCCATCACATTCATTCCAGAGTATTATATTACACAACTGTTGAACTGGTGCCCTTGCCTCAGTGTTCTGGGAATAGGTAGGCATACAATTGTGTTCTAGTCACATATGATGCATACAATCACTAAATATTACGTTATACAACTGCACTGCCAACTTTATGGGGTACAGAAGTGTGTCATGTCCCTGAACCACCATCCCCAAATCTCCCAGATCCCACAGTCGAGGGTTAAGCGCTCGGGACTCATGCCAACCAAAAAATGGGAAATTCGATTGTGTGTGGCCTGCCTTCACAGCACACCAAATGAGATTTTGGGCAGCTTAAAGCACGTTAAATGATGGCTATAAAACAGTTCATGTGGAATAATGTGCTAAGAGTGAAAGAAAATGTGTATAAATAACTACAAAAATAATTGTTGTTCATAAATTGTGAATGAAGGAGTAGCAATATGCATCATATTTGAAGTCTTTTTAAACCTTGAATACTATTACACCAATGTACAAAAAGCGAAATATGACAGTTACGTTTAACCAAGATTCCATCAGCGGGCAGCTCTAGTCAATCACTATTCCATCTCCTACCCACAGATGCCAACACAGTCAACTAAAACAAACAACTGGAATACATCATTTAAGACTGAAGAAGATAGCTAATATTTATTATATCCATCGCCCAATCGACTTACTAGTATAGAATGTAATCAGAAAAAGCGATTTCATAGTAAAGGGAAGAAAGAAAGTAAAAAATAAAAAAAGTGAAAGAAAATTCATCAAACAACGAGATGTTTTACATTAAAATTTGTTGCTATTTTGGAGAAAATTTACAAAAATTAAGTAGATCCCTCAACAATACGACTTGCTAGTTTATAATGTGTCTAGAAACATCTATTTTCTGGTAAAAATGGAGATTGAACATAGCCAATACTCAGACTATTTTACCCAAAACCGCACTATATTTTTCATAGACATTTCGGTTGACATGGCGTAAATATAAATAGATTCCTCACCCAAATTACATACTAGCATAGAATGTATGCAGAAACCCGATTTTTTTGTACTGTAAAGCAAAATTGAACTTAACTGAACATCGGATTATAAACCTCCATTCTACTATTTTTTCATAGACATATTGCTTAACACCCAAAAGCAAACGTCCTCCACCTGTTCTCATTTATTAGAAGCCCAACAATAGTTTAAATATTTAAAACCAACCGTTATACCGATAATAATCAACACAATAGACCCTACTTTCATCAAAATGAAAAATATCACCTCATACAGGTAAATATGTATATCAAATGTCAAAGTAAGATTCCTCTATGTCCTCAAAGCTTTATTTTAGCTGCAATTATTGTAAAAATACCTTTTATCATTTTGTATACAAACATTGAAATACATAACCTTCTAACTGCTATCCAGACAATAAATTAATTCTGTCATACATAAGAGCATTCCCTATGCAAAATCTTATGCATTTTGGTAGATATTTCCATGTTGAATGACATGATTATATCAAATAACGAAATGTTGTCATAAAAATACTGTGATATCTTTATTTCACACTAGCTGCAAGTACCCAGATTTGTCCGGGTTTCAAATAAGGTTTTCTGTAGAAATGTAGAAACAGTTTATTTGCATGTAATAAAAGGGTACATTTATTTTAAAGCAATCAAGTTCAAGTGTAAATCATCAAGATCAGAGCAAAACTCTGGATTTTGGCGACATCCATAAGTACCCTCCACCATGCTCTGAAGTAAATTTTATGTAGATAGTGCCCTTCCTTTTGTTTTCAAGGTCAATTGTGCAAAATTTCATTAAGATCAGTGAAAAGACATATCTTTACAAGGACACATTGAAAACACACTTTAACCTTTTCTCACATTTTTCGGTTGGTTTACCAAAAACTGGAACGAAACCTGTTTAAGAACCTTCCCCATGTACTTTTGTGTTCGTGTACCAAATTTCATGTTATTTGGTTGTCTGGATCTTGAGTTATAAGAGAACAGACAGACAAGAAATGCATCTTATAAAAATAGAGATACCATGATGTTATTATAAAGTCAGTGACTATCAACTCTAATTTCAGTATCTCACTGTCTAAAAGAACTAACAATTAACTGTAATTATTGGAAATAGTAGCCCATAAACAAATTATCACAAGACTGTGAAACTGACTTTTTCTGTCCCAGACACTGCAAATAATCCTAAATGGATAATTAAAAAGACAATGAATCATAGATAGAACCATAATGCAATACCAAAAACATTGCTGTAATCGATATATTGGACTGTTTACTAGTAAAGATATAATCAAAATTTTCTCGTTCTATTTTCTTACTTACCAGCTTAAACTCTAGAAAGTAGGCTGAAAATTGTTGACATGAAAAAATGTCCTGTAAAGATTAATAAAACAGTATGTCAAGGAATACTAAATTGTTTACTCAGTTATTTCCCACTATACTGCCACTAGTTAAATGTTCCATAAAATTTTCAAAAATGTTCTTGACACTTTACCATCAGTGAATGAATATAATCTTCAAGAAAAGGTACCAAATACGATTTTTGTAACACACTTTTAAACTTACCCTTTTTCCTACCTGGTTTAAGATTCAGTAACATGCTTAATAAAGAAGTAACTTCAACCCAAATGCCATAGTAGTATAGAATGATGTAGAAAATGGATATGGAAATTCTACCAATTGTGAGATTATTGCAAAGAAAACACCAGCATCCCTAAGGTAACCACTGCCTACCTATATAGAGACCTAGCAGCAAGACACTTTCTGAAACGGTATGGTCTAACCTTTTTTCAGAATGTAATACACAGTTTACGTTTAATAGTATAAAATAATGCTAAAGTTTACTCCTCCAGACCTAACAGAGATAATGATATTTGAAATAACAGTAACAGTCGTGATAACATACTCTATACGTGAGGAGACTATCACGTTACTGTAAACAGGTATATACAGTGTCCCACTGATACTTCTAGAATTAACAACAGAAGAAATTGCTGTAATAACTTGCATCTCCTTGAAGATATGCTCTCACTTTAACCGTGAGGCGTTTAATTAAGTGTTTTACACAGTACTGCAGTGTATCGGCCTGTATTTGCCTTCAAGTAACGCAAATCGATACTTGGTGTGTTTTATGTATTATGACCGATGTAAAACACTATCTGTTGTAGCAAAAATCCAGAAGCAGACTTAAGTAAACATTGCCTTCTATCCAGAAGCTTGCAAAATCTAAAACTAACGACTAATATGTTTAAAATAAGTACCCCAATGCTATTTCCTAAGATAAATATGCACAGAGAATGTAACAGTATGTATATTTGATTGGTGTGGTGTATATCAACATCCAACCTGAATGAATGAAGGAGAAGTACACTACCGAATTGACTACATTTACCCAATAGGTCCGCTCTAAATTAATTACATTCATATGCACAGACATGTCAAAGATAGCATAACAGAGATAGAACCAGATCTTCCTTTCTATTTAACCCCTGAATATTTTTTTTACAACATGACGTTTCTTGCCTCCAACGAATGTGTCTGTTCCTCTTAGAATTTGGACAATGCCAAGTCCAATATCCACATGACCATACTCTGAGACTGCTTCTAACAGATACCTCTGCTAACAGAGGATGCATATGCAAAAGACCCGAAGTGAACTTCCTTAAAAGATAATAATCTTGTGAATATAGCCTGGCATTGCACAGTCAACCAGTGGACAATTCTACCAGTTGACAAATCACTTACCTCATACTTTTAATCGTGAATCACAACATCGCACATTCCTCACCATTTAACCCCTCCAAATTCATGAGTAACACACAGAATGTGTTACCTTGAAAGATACATTAACACCAAGATATTTATCAAGTCATTCAGATCCCCGCCATGTATTCTATCCCAATGCAATATAATACAACAACCAAAAAGGTTTATTGACCCCTTTGAACACTGATACGTACTTTACACATTTTCCATTCACACACATAGATGGGTAGTAGTCACTAAACTATCTGAGATTAATTTACGTTATGCTTCTTGACGAAAGAGTAATTTTTCATCACAATCTTCTCGTTTTTCCTACTGAGATGTTTCCATTCATATCGTAAGTACCACTGATGGACGAGATGCATATACTAGGATCCTGCCACAGCCAGAATACTTGGAATCTATATGAACATCTATCGTATTGTGACATGACAGGAGTCAAACTGATTCGTAGTAACCAGTGCCATTTATCAATGTTGGGTTGTGTAGCACCCAACTGCCTGATCTGGTGATGTGATACCCTCTCAAACATGTTCTGTGGGCTGGTATTGTGGTGTAATTTACTTTATATGTGATCGCCCAATTTTTATGTGTGGTACTTGAAACTTATTATTTGGTATCCATTACGTTATTTATGGTAACTGAAACTCTATGTATGGTAGAAGAAGTTTCTTCTGTGGTAGCTAAACTTTATGTGCGGTAGCCTAACCTATAGATGTGGTAGCTGAAACTATGTGTGGAAGCTGAAACTTTATGTGTATTATCTGAAATGTTATGTACATTTGGTTCAGCACAATGATCACGTGCAAAAACAGTAAACACATCTAAAATTAGGTCATCTGTGCTTGAAGTAGAAGAAGTATAATAATAATAAGAAGAAGAAGAAGAAAGAAGAGAGATGAGATGCCCTATATAAGGAAAAATGAAACAGTTCACATATTGAACTGTCTGGTGATATATTTTGAGAATCTTGCTGTTGGGAGAATGCTTGTTCAACTATATCGAGAAGAGGAATGGATTGACATTACAGAACTGCCTCTAGTGACCATCACTTGCATCGTGAGGACCATAAGGTTGTAGTATCACAATGGGGTGGGGGGAGGACACAAGTTTATTAAATCGATGGACCTGTCTTCGCTACTTATAGAAATCACTGAAGACTCTTAGATAAACTTATGTCCTGAGTAAAAAGAGACCTTAGTGGTCACATGTGCTTGAAGATCTAACTGTTTTCAGAAAGAATAGATTAAACAAAATAGGTGGAGGCGTGTTTGTCGCTGTCAAAAGTAGTCTTTCGTGTAGCGACGTTGAAGTTGATAGTTCCTGTGAGTTATTATGGGTAGAGGTTGTACCTGAAAATCGTAAGAAGTTAATAATTGGTTCCTTTTACCGGCCTCCCGACTCTGACGATACAATAGCAGAAGGTTCAAAGAAAACATGAATCAAATTACAAAAATGTATCCGACTCATACGATAATAGTAGGCCGAGATTTTAATTTACCCTCAGTCTGTTGGCGAAATTATATTTTCAAATCAGGAGGTACGCATAAAACGTCGTGCGAAATTGTACTCAACGCATTCTCTGAAAATTACTTCGAACAATTAGTTCATGAGCCAACTAGAATTGTAAATGGACGTTAAAACACTCTTGATCTATTAGCAACAATCAATCCTGAGCTCATAATGAGCATCAAAACGGATACAGGTATTAGTGAACACAGGGCTGTCGTAGCGAGATTGAATATCGAAAGTCCCAAAGTTACTAAAAATAAACGAAACGTTTATTTGTTCCGGAAAGCAGATAGAAATAAAATACGTCGCTTCTTGAAAGATAGCTTCCACTCGTTTCTAACACTAAATGTAGGTGTAGATCAGATGTGGCTCAAATTCAAAGAAGTGGTAACGACAGCAATTGACAGTTTTATACCAAATAAATTAAGAAAAAGAAGGAGGTGATCCTCCTTGGTACACAAACCAAGTCAGGACACTGTTGCAAAAGCAACGGAAAAGACATACTAAATTTAAACGAACACAAAATCCCAAGGATTGGCGATCCTACACAGAAGCTCGAAATTTAGCGAGGACTTCAATGCGAAATGCCTACAATACTTATCATAACGAAACTCTTTCTCGAAATTTGACTGAAAACCCTAAGAGATTTTGGTCATATGTTAAATATACTAGGGGCAAAACACAAACAATACCCTCACTACATGATAGTCATGGCGATCCTGCCGATGACAGCGCTATTAAAGCAGAGTTACTAAACATAGCTTTTAGAATCTCATTCACCAAAGAAGACGAAATCAATATCCCACATTTCAAATTACGACCAGATGCCGTAATGAGAAATGCAGAAGTGGATATCATCGGAGTAGTGAAGCTTGCCGGCCGCGGTGGTCGAGGGGACTGAGGCGCTCCAGTCACAGTCTGCACGGCCACTACGGTCGGGGTTCTAATCCCCCCCTCGGGCATGGATATTTGTACCGTCCTTAGTCATAGCTAGTTCATAAGTAGTTTGTAAGCTTAGGGACTGATGACCCGGTAGTTAAGTCCCATAAGTTCTACAAACATTTGAACATTTTTGAAGCAACTAAAATCATTTAACAAGAATAAGTCTTCTCGTCCAGACTGTATACCCATCAGATTTCTATCTGATTATGCTGAAGCGATAGCTCCTTACTTAACAGCCACATACAACAGCTCTCTCAAAGAAGGATCTCTACCAAAAGATTGGAAAGTTGCACAGGTCACACCTATCTTCAAGAAAGGCAGTAGGAGTAACCCATTAAACTAAAGGCCTATTTCATTGACTTCAATTTGCAGCAGGGTTTTGGAGCATATCCTGTATTCAAATATCATCAATTATCTCGAACAGAATGATCTATTTGCCCAAGGTCAAGATGGATTTAGAAAATATCGTTCATGCGAAACATAACAAGCTCTTTGCTCGCACGAATTGATGTGTGCTATCTACAAGGGACGCAAATTCATTCCGTATTCCTTGGTTTCCAGAAGGCTTTTGATACTGTACCTCAAAACGGCTTTTAAACAAATTTCGTGGTTACGGTATATCGCCCAAAATTTGCGATTGGATAGGGAATTTCCTCTCAGAGAAGACAAATTCGTAGCAATCGATGGTAAGGCATCGACTAAAACAGGGGTGATATTGGGCGTTCCATAGGGAAGTGTTATAGGTGCTCTGCTGTTCCTTATTTACATAAACTATTTAGGGGAAAATCTAAGTAGCTCTCTTAGGTTGTTTGAAGATGACGCCTTCATTTCCCGTCTAGTAAAATCATCTGAAGATCAAAACCAACTGCAGAACAATTTGAATAAGATATCTATACGGTGTAAGAATTGGCAGTTGACTCTAAATAATGAGAAATGTGAAGTCGTCCACATGAGTACGAGAAGAAATCCGTTTAACATTGTTTACATGATAAATCAGTCAAATGTGAAGGCCGTAAACTCCACAAAATACCTAGGAATTACTATTACTTCAGTCTTAAATTGGAAAGAACACGTAGATAATGTAGTGGGAAAGGCGAACCAGAGACTGCGTTTTATTGGCAGAACCCTTAAAAGATGCAACAGAACTTCTAAAGAAACTGCATACAATACGCTTGTTCGTACTTTTATGGAGTATTGCTGCCCAGTGCGGGATCCTTATCAGGTGGGTTTACGGAGGACTTCGTAAGAGTCCAGCTCGTTTCGTATTGTCACGATACAGGGAAGACAGCGTTACAGAAATGATACAGGATCGGGGATGGGAATGATTACAACAACGGCGCTTATCGCTGCGGCGTGGGCTATTTACGAAACTCCAATCGCCAACATTCTCCTCCGAATGCGAAAATATATTTTTGACTCCCACTTACATAGATAGAAATGATCATCTGAATAAAATACGAGAAATCAGAGACCGAACGGAGAGATTCAGGTGTTCAATTTTCCCTCGCGATTTTCGAGAATTGAATGGGAGATAGAATAGTATAACGGTTGTTCGATGTACCCTTTGCCAGGCACTAAAATGTGATTTGCAGAGTATCCCATGTAGATGTAGATGTAGATGTAGATTATTGCTCTGCTGATGTCACTTGGTATAAATGTTCCCAAGGGGCTTTTAGTAAGCCCTTCATACAGGAGATAAAAAGTGAGATCATACTCCTTAAATGCCTGCACTTTGGAGACCTAACAGAAGGATTAGATGTGAATGTTAGACCCATAAAAGAGGTAGTATACAGGGGTATTAGATATGTCCTGGAATTCGAGTACATATCAGTGTATCGGTCGAGCTACAGGTTGGCGAAACAAATTGAAAATCTTCATGTGGATTTGAAATACAAGTTAAAAAGTAGGATAGGTGTTATTTAAAACCACATGAAGGAACATAAAGCATGTTGTATCATGTGTGTAAGTATGCAGTAATTGGACTGCTAGTTGCAGTACAATGGGGTTATGTACATTTGGGAAAGAAGAAGATCCAAAATGTTGTTGTGCTCCAACATGTCTACCTATTCTATTGCATGAGACTTCCTGGGAGATTAAAATTATGTGCTGGAACCGGGAATCGAACCTGGGATCTTTGCCTTTCACGGGCAAGCGCTGTACTGACTGAGCTATGCCGACAGGACTCACGATGCTGCCTCGCAACTTTTCTTCCGCCAGTACCTCGCCTCCTACTTTCCAAACTTCACATAAGCTCTCCTGCGAAACAAGCAAGACTAGGCTGCGTCTAAGCCATGTCTCCACCATATCCTTTCTTCCATCAGTGCTAGTCTTGCATGTTTCGCAGGAGAGCTTCTGTGAAGTTTGGAAAGTAGGAGGGAGGTACTGGCGGACGTAAAGTTGTGAGGCGCCATCGTGAATCGTGTCGGGATAGCTCAGTCGGTAGAGCAATTGTCCGCGAAAGGCAAAGGTCCCAGGTTCGAGTCCCGGTTCCGGCACACAATTTTAATCTGCCAGGAAGTTTCATATCAGCGAACGATCCGATGCAGAGTGAAAATTTCATTCTGGAAATATTCTATTGCATGTTTGAACTGTAACAGTGCAGCTTTCAGAGCATATCTAAAAGACTCATATTAGCCATAGATGTTAATGTCGCATGGCGCGACTGAATGGAACTATAAGTTACTGGCACCGTCTCAGATCTCGAAGCTGACTGATGGAAAAGAAGAAGGTGATGGCGGTTATGATGGTGATGATGACCTTACGTACTTAAGCCCTTTCTAATAAAACTGATATTAGCCATTTACATATTGTATGCATTGATAGTAACTTAGTTGCAGTCTTTGCTTAAGTGAATGTGAAATTACCTATAATTTCCAAGAACCCACTGATTATATGTGTTGCTTATTCTCTACTCTTCCATATGTTCCTCTATAGAAATGTTGGATATCTTTTTGGTGACCTAATATCACTGTAAAATAGATTTAGGCTATTCGCTGTCTGTTGCAATAAATGACATCAGTACACATTCAGATGATTGGTAGAAGAAAGTATAATTCTCATAGACATTGCTCACAGTCCTAAGTAGATGCCTTATGACATCAAATTTCAGATATCAACCGAGTTTGCACACCATTGCAGGACCAGGTGAACTGCTGATTTGTTCATTCAGTCCATATAGCACAACTGTCTTGCGTAATGTCCTATCAGAAATCGATTACCACTGCAGGGCATTGTGCTAGCAGTTAAGGAGAAGAAGAGGCATTATTACTCTGCTGTGACCTATGATCATGAGAGACAATTTAATTACAGCTACCACACATATAGTTATGCCTACCACACATAAAGCTTTAGATACCTTCCCTAGTAAAGCACTTAGGTTCTCTTCGAATTATGTTGCACTGGTCTTAGAGTCATTGACCTATTTTTTCTGTATTTCCTTCCAGGCCCAAATCCCCGAAAAGCTGAAACATCCCACTAGGAAAAAAAAAAATTGTAAGGAATGTCTCTATAAGTGTGCACGACATGTAAAGTCACCCCCACAGAATATTTGTATGTCACTTCACACAGAGCTTCGACGGTTACATTACACCACAACCTCATTTAACATATTTGGCTAGTCAGAGAGGATATCACCTCACTATATCAGACAGTTAGATACCATACAACCCAACATTGGTAATCTGCACTGGCAACAACAAAGTCAGAGTGCTCCACTGAGAAATACAGAGTTCATGATACAATGTTCTAGATGTGCATATAGGTTGAAAGTATGATGGATGCATAAGGGTAGTGGTGTCTCCAACTCGATTGTCAGTGGTACAGACCACAAATATAAGCATCTTACAGACTTACAGGGGATGACTGGGGTGGCAAATTGTTCCTTGGTCAAGAAGCATCGGTTACAGTAAATCTCAGATAGTTTGGTGACTTGATTCCACCAATGGGGATGTATGAACAAGCTATAACACACGTTTGATAGCTTGTAGTGATCAATTAATTTTTTTCGGATGTTTTATTATATCGAATTGAAATAGAATACATTTACTGTGGTGACTCTGAAACACTTGATAAATAGCTTGATGTTGCTGTATACATTAATCTTTCCAGGTAGCCTATTCTGTGTTTTCTTCATACATTTGGTGGTGTTACATGGCGAGGGCCGTGTGATGTGAATCTTCGTTAAACAGATGAGGTAACTGGTTTGGTCACAGAGAAATATACTCTGGTGGACTGTGCATAGCATAGGGTACTAGGTGGGTATTCAGAATGGATACCATGAACCTTTTAGTATTACCTTGTTTATCAGTCGTAATCTTGGTTGGAAGTGTCATTCGAAGGTATAGGGCGTAAAGTGAAGAGTTAGAATAATGGGATTATTTTTCACCTGGACAGGTGGCTGTTTAACATATGAGGCAATACTCGCCAGAATATGGTTTTTTGATGCACTTTACATCCAAACTTTCATATAAGCATTGTATGGTCGCTCTAGTGTGTGTTGTAAATCAGCTAATTTCCAAGAGAGATAGACGTATTAGTTTTAATGAAACAACATCGTTTGATCAAAACATTCATACGTCAAAGCAGAGGGAAGGTCAGGTCTCATCTCTGTTGTGCTGTCTTTGAAATCGCTGTGCATGTGATTCAGAGTGGACTCATTGGATAAATGTAATCAATTCGTTTGTGAACTTGTCATGCATTCGCTCTACTTGGGAGTTGATAAATCACTAATCAATAAAATATGAAGAACCTGCTCTGCACATCTTCATTTTAGGAACTAGCTTTGGGGTACATGCTTTACGGATATTAGACGTTAGTTTAGGATTTAACATGATATCAGGTAGAAGATAATGTGTCCTTGAGGCTGTTTTCGGCATTTTTACTATAACAAGTAGTGTTTAACACCACGCATTGTACATAATAGACACAAAATATCGATATGCTTTACTTGCGACACTAAAAGTGACCTATGCATTGTAGTACTGTGTAATATACTTAATATAATACCTTACTGTTAAAGTTCGGATATATGTTCATCGAAATGTTTCATATTACAGCAGTTTCTTCTGTTGTTAGGTCTATAAGTAGTAATGGACGCTGCAATTACATGTTTACCATAACACTGAGATATTCTAATCCACTGGGTATTCATGAATGTTTACTATAACTGGAAATGTTATTATGTCTCTAAGGCCTGTAGATAGCTAGCAAGCACGTATTTTGGGATTATATCGTGATTTGTAAATAGCGTGTATTTAATTCTCGAAAAAGGCTAGCCCATGCCGACATGAAAATGTTCATGTAGCAGATGAAAAAGTTCACATGTTCATTAGACCTGCTACATCTCGATATAGGTAGGGGGTGTTTACTTCCGCGATCCTGGCAATTACTCTTCAGCAATTAATGTAATCTCCAAATTTGTAGAATTTCAAAAAATTTACCGTATATTCTTATCTTAAATATCACTTTTTCTACAAACATTCTACATCTACCAGGGATTCTCTGCAAATCACATTGAAGTGCTTGACAGAGGGTTAATCGAAACCCTTTTATACTATTTATCTCACATTCCATTCTCGAAAAGCGCGCGGGAAGAAAGGACACCTGAATCTCTCTGTTCGAGCTCTGATGTCTCGTATTTTATTCTGATGATCATTTCTACCTATGTTACTGGGAGAACAAAAATAAACTTTCGCGTTTGGAGGAGAATGTTGGCGATTGTAGTATTGTAAGTAGCCCACGCCGTAGCGATAAACACTGTTGTTGTAATGATTCCCTGTATAATTTCCGTGACACTGTCTCCCCCGTATAGTGACAATACTAAATGAGCTGCCCTTGTTTGGTCACTTTCGGTGTCCTTTGTCAAACCCGCCTGATAAGGATCCCACACTAGGCCGCAATACTCCAAATGAGGACGTACAAGCGTATGCAGTGCCTCTAGTACATCTGTTGCATCTTTCAAGGATTCTGCCAACAAAACGCAGTCTCTAGTTCGATCTTTCTCACGACATTATCTACGTGGTCTTTCCCATTCAAGTCTGAAGTAATTATAATTCTAGCTACTTAGTGGACATGTAATTCTAGGTATTTAGTGGAGTTCATGGCCTGCTTTGCGTTTCGAGGATGTGACCTGGAGGCTTCTGCGACCATCCCTTATATATATATTTTGCGGCAGATGTGTGTCTTCGCTATAGCCGGGAGGTCCTCCCAGCTGTTGCGCTTCGGATTCGATTCTACGCACCTGTCTCTATACCACAAGTCCCGAAGAACGCTTCTAGAATCTCGCCTATATGGAGGTTATTTAGTACTTCGCCTGGAAATACCAGTCAAAACCATAATTTGGAGAACGTCCTGGAGTCTTACTAGGGTATAATCCGCTGGTTGTGGTGTGAAATTTGTGATCCGTGACCCGATTTACCCTAAAAAGAGAGATAGAGGTCGATTTGAGCACATACTTCGTTTTTGGGTCGAGAACAGGGGTATTACAATATACGATTACCGGATGGAGAGTGTTTTTGATCTTGTGCAAGACTCTTTAAGTTTTTTAAACGGTATCTGCAAAGTGTTTCTCCACCATGTGGGGGCCGAATAACAAACATCTGGGACACCAGATGCTTTGTAGTGTTTAATAGTGTCCTGCAATTTGTGTACTGGTGTAATAAAAATACCCAAAAATTAATCGGTGTACAGGTTAAACCTTCCAGATCGATAAAAGCTTATACGTTACGTTCTATCAGCTTTTAGTTTCCATTGTCTACCTGTAAATTAGGTGGAGATTCGTAATACTGACAGCGTCAAAGACGATATAAGTAGTACACTTAAAAACTACATTAAAGCAGGGGAAACATACTTCTTCCAATCCAGAACATTGTTCTCCACACTGCCTCCAGATATAGATATCGCCGAATTAGGTCTAGTACCTACAAACAATGTCATTCTGCAAGTCCAGCGAAAAGAGTAAATGTATCATACAGGCTTAAGCCGTCCCCATTAAAGAAATTACATCGCTACCTGCATTTAATGTCTTCTGTGCGCGAAAAGAAAACTGGAAATGGCGGATATCGAGACCAAGAGAAGGAAGCTAGAATATATGGCTAAAGCAACTGCCATAAAAGACGAGTACAACCTAATGCTGGAGAAAGACGAAGCTATGGCATATGTGTAAGCCCGGCTTAAACAGAGGGTGTGGAGAAATCTGGTTACGACTGGGACTTATAAAATATTTGCTTTTTACAGTAAACAGTCAGGGAGATTGGTCGCGCGTCGGTGTACTGACCGAAAATAGCGGAACACACGTAAAACGTATTGCATTATCGTTTGGAGAAGGGACTACATTGCATCCAAAGTGGAGGACTGGGGACAGTCATTTGCAGAGTTAAAAACGGATGGAATAACAAGCAATCGTTTGCAATAGTCGTAAACCTAGTGCTCCATACGGAAATTACCACAGGAGTTGGTAACGTGCAGACATAGGGACGCATATTGCTATACAGGAAATAATGGGAAAAGTTAAAATACCCGATTGTTCTCGTCTAGAAGCATTGCCCGAAGGTGTAGAGCTATAAAGGATTTGGAATGCAGGAGGAAGCGAAGATACGTAATGGAGTTCGAGAACATACCTTCCCTCTACCTTTCAAACTTCTGGCTGGAACGGTAATAGGAGACGCCGATGTGGATCTAAAACTACGAGTTAAATAAATTACAGCGGAGAAAATTAAAGTTACACATAACAAGAATAATAAAGAACGATTTGTACTCTGTGTCTAGCTTCTCGAGTAGAAAGTTTCGGTCTTATAGGGTTTAGGAGAAGATACCAGAAAACAGGTTGCTTGTTACCAGAGAGCAGTAACTCCCTCGGTAAAGTATCTGTTAGGGAGGTGTAATTCTGTGTTGTTCTATTCTACAGCTAAGCAAAGTGTTCGTTTAAATCGATGTTGCTCGGTACATTGCTACATGGAGTGGGGTTTGACTTATTGCACATTGGTTCATCTTGTATAAATTTCGTTCTTCTTCTTATCGAATTTCTAAAAAAACTATGTTTCGTTTTTGTAGGAGCTACATCGCAAATTTGCGCTTATCCTACTGGCTGTATATGTATCTGCTTATAAAAGTTATAACGACAGCTCGCACGGTAAAAACATTGCTTGTGTCTGTTGCGAGGAAATGTATCTTCGCGAAAATAGCTCTCTTGTATTCGGAATCTGGTGCGGTCGGGAAAAATTAAACCGAAAACTTCTCCAGGTCAGGTGCGAGCGTGGACAGGTATGTTTACATGCATAGGACGTACACACGCTCCAAACCGGAGTCTACGATGAGTCAACAGGTCCGCACTCTCCTACAGCCAGAAATAACATGGAATGTGAGTATGCATGATAGCTTGCGCGAAGTACCTATTTCGAACTGTTTAGTCGCGCGAAACGATGCAACGCAGATATGATCCGCAATTGTGGAAATACTTATAGATACTTAGTAGCATGGATGTGGGGCATTTATATCTTCTTTTAGCTGTGTTTCCGAATTGACGTCTCTCGGTAGCGTATTGGAGATGATTGTAGTGGTAAATTAATGTTCTTTGGTCGATAAGCATCGAGTTAGAGGATTAGTTACCTACGTTGGAGGTGCATTTAATCGTATGTTTAGTCTCTAAAGGATTGCTCTTGGAGATCGTTAAAAAAATCTGGTGTTGCATTAGTTCGAAATGGTGTAGACTATTTTGCGTTGCTGCTTGTAAGGATTATAAGAACTTGGCTTTGATCTAGATCTTTTCTTGTTAGCTGTTCTGTGCGTGTAAGTCGATCATTTTTTACACTGTGTTACAGATGTTTAAAGAGAGTAATAATTTGTTAGAAGCAGTGGAATACGATGGTGGTTTGTGCGCGAATGCTCGGGGTATTGGCTGATAGAAAGCGTTCCAGAAATATTGTCTGCCGGGCTATGCATTGGAAACAAAATTGTGGTTGGATGTTAGGGACGGGTCAAGCAACCAACGTAGTTATTGGGTGGAGAGAGAGAGAGAGAGAGAGAGAGAGAGAGAGAGAGAGATCGAAACATTATTAAAACGCTGTGTGTCTGGGAGATCTTGTCTGTTACAGATCACGGCTATAACACCATCTGTGGTAACTTGTTTAGAGTTGTTGCTGGGCTAGTGACGGAAGTAAGGATATCTCTGTCTGGGTTGTTACGAACGTATACATAGCTTGCAGCATGCTAGTTGGGACAAAAATCTAGTTGGAATGGCTAGATTCGTTTGTTGTTGTAGGTTCGTGTTGACTGTAGGTGTACTTCTGTTACTGTGTTGGAAATGTTTGGCGCTTACAGAGAGTGTTGTAGGCTATATGGGACGGAATGTAAGTAAAAAGTGTTGATCTACCCTAAATATATACGACACGGTAAAGCTCTAAAGAAAACCGACTTTGGTGGTGCATTGATCTTTCGTCGAAGCATCGCCTGTTTAATCGTATGCTAGTGTTGTCTGGTGTGCATTACGTTACGTAGCGGATGTGTCTGCTGCGGTAAATCATAATTCTTTCGTCGAAAATCAACGTGTTTTATAAAACTCCTACAGTTTGGTAACTTAAAGTGCGCTAGTTGTAGCCAATTGAGTGCGTGTGAGTGTAGTAAATTCAGCAAGTTCGATACTGCAAACGCTGGAGACAAGACGAAGTTACTATTTCTGGAATACATGGGGGAAATATGTATGTCCTGTGGGTATATATCTTATAAACTGCAGCTAATCGATGCTTTTTTTAATGGAGGCGCTCCCATCTATACTACAGCAGCAGCTTCGTGTAGATGGCTTCTATCTCCTGGATTTTTGGACAACACTTTAACCGAGTGGCGTTCGTATCCGAGCATGACTTTCGGATGGAAGGAGCAATATCAAAGTGGTTGCGGGCGAGGAAACGACTGCTTAACGTGGTTGGCGTCGAATTGTAGAACCAAAATAAATTTGTCGAAAATCATGAGCCCTGGTGTAAGCAAAGATATCGATTTTATAAAGAGTCCAGGCAGTTGATTGTTAGGACTTTTATTTTTTCGCTGAGTCGAGAAGATAGTATTACCAGGATGGAGGATTGTGCAAGAAGATTGTTTAAGTGTTCTAAAAGAGAAGATACGGTATTTACAAAGTGCGCCGTTGTACTGTGCAAACGCTTTTAGATTTGATTACTTGGGTATTAAGAGTACCCGAAAATTGACCACTCTCTCGGACATTATGTTTTTTAGTTTCAACTGTAAATTACTTGTAGAGTCGAGCAAGGAGCTATATTTTCTTTAGCATTCCAGCATTCCAGGACTTTATTATCCACAGACGTAGATATCGTCTAGTAATTCCACAAGTCCCAAGAAGAAGAAGGGAAACGAAAACTGGGTTATATGGCGAAGACTAAGGCTTTTCAAAGGAGGCTACTGCATATGTGCAAGCCCGGTTTAAACAGATAGTGTGGGGAGAAATATTTGCTTTTACAGTAAACAGGCGGGGGGGTTGGTCTCGCATCGTTGTATTGACCGAAATTAGCGGAACACACGACAAACGTGTTTGTACTGTGTGTGACTCCCATCCATTCCTTAGAGAGCAGGTTATGATCGATGTGTGCGGGAGTTGGTTGCGATATAAGTGTTTTCGAACATTACTTTGCATGTACTCAGTTGTAATTAAAAAAAAATGTAGCACTCCATGTCCTATATAGAATCATGTGTTGTGGCGTGTATGTTATCGTCTTCGTTTGTGGTAGATATCTATTTGTAATTAAAATAATAAATCTTAGTTCGGATTAGTGGATTGCACAAGAAAGGAACTTGGAGTAGGAATTTTGTGGGTAAAGGGCGGGTCGAGCTGGAAATCGGTGTTGCATTGGGCAGGTAACTTCGGTTCTTTGGTTGCTGTATTGTCGAATAAGGGTGTTGTTAGGCCAATAATTTCGAAAAGTTTTAGTGTAGACGGTCGGAAATCGGTAAATTATTTTACGTATTTTTCCTTTATTTCGACTCTCCGTTGGACAACAGGATTTAAATGTCTTCTGGGGCGCTAGAATATCGGTGACAGATAAATGTAGTTGGCATCGTAACAGGACATAGAGATTTCTTAAATGGGATGTGTACTGCTGTAGCAAGGAAACAAGAGGTAAAATTAAAGTACCCGAACTCTCGGAAGGCGCATCTATATCTCGATCTAAGGGCAAGATCGCTAGAGTGTTAAATTTCGGAACTTTCGGCATGGCTTAGCTCCATTAAATAAATGCAATGCGAGCTATTCTTGTCAGAGTGGTGTGTCTGCGTAGAAGGTTTTGATCATTTGGAGATGTAACTTAGGTGTTTTTGTTTAAACACGTAGCAATTAAACACGCCTGGAGAGAGATGGGAATGTAAATTCTTACTTGCAAATTTTGCATACGAGTTTAACGGAGCTTGCAGATGTATATTTAGAGACGTTGTGCTAGATGTCATTGCCGATTTTCGTTATTTGGAATTTTTGTACAAACAATATGCCGTCTTCTGCTGCTGCCGCTGTTGCTGTTTTATCGAAAGAGTTGTTGGCATAGAAGTTACATTCCGTTCGATGGCTGTTGCTTGCATCGTCTAAACGAAGAGATACATTTATAGATCTAAGGTTGCGGTCGAATTCCGAAACGGACCATTTCTTTTCTTTTCGTTAGAATTGTTTCTGTATATCGAAAGAGTATATGTTAAGATGGATACGTAAGTTTGTGGCGTTCGTTACCGTAACCTGCGCTATTATTATTATTAAACACGTCTGTCGGTTGTAGTCTATGCGAAGAGCATGGAGAGAGATTGGAGTGGAAATTCTTACTTGCAAATTTTGCATACGAGTTTTAATATTTTACTACTATATGCTGTAGTATACGAGACCAACCAAGCATTTCTGTTCTAAATTGTTTTTTAGCACACGAAGAACACTATGGTAGCTCTATTTTTTTCCAAGAATAATAATAATAAACGGCGGAAATTGTTGTTGTTACATAAATCGAGATCTGGCGTACGGATCGCTGCGGCGCGCTTAATAATAAATATGCAATGTAATTGGCTGCTGACCTGTCGGGCCGCGGTCGCCGTAAAAAGAGAGCAGGGGTCGGCCTGTGGGGGCGGTGTCGGTGCGGTCAAGACAATCGTCGCGGTATTGTTTGTTCTCCCGGGTAGGGCGGGTGGCGGCGTCCTTTGAGAACCGGTCGCTAGCGTGGAGGAGGAGGGGGTAGCATCTGTCGGCGGCGGAGGCGGCGGTCCGGCAATCGGCCGAGCGAGTAGGGGTCGCGGGTGCGAGTACAGACATGTCGAGGAGTCTACAGGTCTGGACCTGTCGGAGGTGCTGCCTGTCTGGCGGCTGTGCCGAGGGGTGGAGGGGGGCGTCGAACCGGCCAGGTGTGTGGTCCAGGGTGCGAGTACAGACATGTCGATGGGTCTACAGGTCTGGACCTGTCGGAGGTGCCGCTTGTCTGGCGGCTGCACCGAGGGGTGGAGGGTGGGGGGCGGGGGGGGGGCGTCGTGTGTGGCCGAGGGAGGTGTTGCAACCTGTCAATCATCCTTAAGTGCGTTATGCGGGCGTCCTTTGATTAGCGGTCGGACAAGTAGCGAATCAAAAGGACCTAAATGTAAACTGTCAATCATCTTTCGTTCTTCCAGGAAGACCTATCAATCATCCTTTGGCGGCATCCTTTGATCTGCGGTCAGGCAATTGGCCGAGGGAGGAGGGGTCAAGCGAATCAAAAGGACCTAAATGTAAACTATCAATCATCCTTAAGTGCGCTATTGTTCGAGTTTGGCGGCATTCTTTGATCTGCGGTTCGGCAATTGGCCGAGGGAGGAGGGGTGGAGGTAGCGGTACTCGCGCAATGCATCATGGGTAGAATCTCAGTGGGTTGTAACCGGCATCACCCCACTACTAACGGTGCTTGCAGATGTATATTTAGAGACGTTGTGTTAGATGTCATTGCCGATTTTCGTTATTTGGAATTTTTGTATAAACAATATGTCGTCTTCTGCTGCCGCTGTTGTTGCTGTTTTATCGAAAGAGTGGTTGGCATACAAGTTACATTCCGTTCGACGGCTGTTGCTTGCATTGTATAAACGAAGAGATACATTTATAGATCTAAGGTTGTGCTCGAGTTCCGAAACGGGCCATTTCTTTTCTTTTGGTTAGTTGGCTCTGGTTAGAATTGTTTTTGTATATCGAAAGAGTATATGTTAAGATGGATACGTAAGTTTGTGGCGTTTATTATCTATCCTGCGCTATTATTATTAAACACGCCTGTCAGCTGTAGTCTAAGCGAAGAGCATGGAGAGAGATGGGAATGTAAATTCTTACTTGTAAATTTTGCATACAAGTTTAACGGTGTTTGCAGATGTATATTTAGAGACGTTGTGCTAGATGTCATTGCCGATTTTCGTTATTTGGAATTTTTGTATAAACAATATGCCGAGTAGTATAGCTGTGGGAGTTTCAGCACAGTGAGATTCGCGCGTCTTTTGTTTTTTTGGCGGGAAATTTGAATTATCCCCCATCCTTCCTCCCTCGGCCATTTGCCGGACCGCAGATCAAACGATACCGCCACAGGATGATTGATAGGTCTTCCTGGAAGAACGAAAGATGGACGACAGTTTACATTTAGGTCCTTTTGATTCGCTACTTGTCCGACCGCCATAATGCACTTAAGCCCTGGTGTAAGCAAAGATATCGATTTTATAAAGAGTCCAGGGAATTGATTGTTAGGAATTTTATTTTTTCGCTGGGTCGAGAAGATGGTATTACCAGGATGGAGGATTGTGTAAGAAGATTGTTTAAGTGTTCTAAAAGAGAAGATACGGTATTTACAAATTGCGTCGTTGTATTGTGCAAACGATTTTAGATTTGATTACTTGGGTATTAAGAGTACCCGAAAATTGACCACTCTCTCGGACATTATGTTTTTTAGTTTCAACTGTAAATTACTTGTAGAGTCGAGCAAGGAGCTATATTTTCTTTAGCATTCCAGCATTCCAGGACTTTATTATCCACAGACGTAGATATCGTCTAGTAATTCCACAAGTCCCAAGAAGAAGAAGGGAAACGAAAACTGGGTTATATGGCGAAGACTAAGGCTTTTCAAAGGAGGCTACTGCATATGTGCAAGCCCGGTTTAAACAGATAGTGTGGGGAGAAATATTTGCTTTTACAGTAAACAGGCGGGGGGGTTGGTCTCGCATCGTTGTATTGACCGAAATTAGCGGAACACACGACAAACGTGTTTGTACTGTGTGTGACTCCCATCTATTCCTTAGAGAGCAGGTTATGATCGATGTCTGCGGGAGTTGGTTGCGATATAAATGTTTGCGAACATTACTTTGCATGTACTCAGTTGTACTGTAATAAAAAAATAATTAAACACTCCATGTCCTATATAGAATCATGTGTTGTGGCGTGTAGGTTAGCGTCTTTGTTTGCGGTAGACATCTACTTGTAATTAAAATAATAAATCTTAGTTCGGAATAGTGAATTGCACAAGAAAGGAACTTGGAGTAGGAATTTTGTGGGTAAAGGGCGGGTCGAGCTGGAAATCGGTGTTGCATTGGGCAGGTAACTTCGGTTCTTTGGTTGCTGTATTGTCGAATAAGGGTGTTGTTAGGCCAATAATTTCGAAAAGTTTTAGTGTAGACTGTCGGAAATCGGTAAATTATTTCACGTATTTTTCTTTTATTTCGACTCTCCATTGCACAGTAGGGATTAAATGTCTTCTGGGGCGCTAGAATATCGGTGTCAGATAAATGTAGTTTGCATCGTAAAAGGACATAGAGATTCCTTGTACTGCTGTAGCAAGGAAATAAGAGGTAAAATTAAAGTACCCGAACTCTCGGAATGCACAGTTATACCTCGATCTAAGAAGGAAACGTAACAGGGCAAGATCGCTAGAGTGTTAAATTTCGGAACTTTCGGCATGGTTCAGCTCCATTAAATAAATGCATTGCGAGCTATCCTTGTCAGAGTGGTGCGTCTGCGTAGAAGGTTTTGATCATTTGGAGATGTAACTTAGGTGTTTTTGTTTAAACACTTAGCATATGTTTCTTTTATGTAGTCTGCTGAGAGAGCGCTCTGAGTTCTGGGCGATTGTTAACGGTGCTTGCAGATGTATATTTAGAGACGTTGTGTTAGATGTCATTGCCGATTTTCGTTATTTGGAATTTTTGTATAAACAATATGTCGTCTTCTGCTGCCGCTGTTGTTGCTGTTTTATCGAAAGAGTGGTTGGCATACAAGTTACATTCCGTTCGACGGCTGTTGCTTGCATTGTATAAACGAAGAGATACATTTATAGATCTAAGGTTGTGCTCGAGTTCCGAAACGGGCCATTTCTTTTCTTTTGGTTAGTTGGCTCTGGTTAGAATTGTTTTTGTATACCGAAAGAGTATATGTTAAGATGGATACGTAAGTTTGTGGCGTTTATTATCTATCCTGCGCTATTATTATTAAACACGCCTGTCGGCTGTAGTCTAAGCGAAGAGCATGGAGAGAGATGGGAATGTAAATTCTTACTTGTAAATTTTGCATACGAGTTTAATGGTGTTTGCAGATGTATATTTAGAGACGTTGTGCTAGATGTCATTGCCGATTTTCGTTATTTGGAATTTTTGTATATACAATATGCCGTCTTCTGCTGCTGCTGTTGCTGTTTTATCGAAAGAATTGTTGGCATACAAGTTACATTCCGTTCGATGGCTGTTGCTTGCATTGTCTAAACGAAGATATACATTTATAAGGTTGCGGTCGTGTTCCGAAACGGACCATTTCTTTTCTTTTGGTTATAATTGTTTTTGTATATCGAAAGAGTATATGTTAAGATCGATACGTAAGTTTGTGGCGTTTGTTACCGTAACCTGGGCTATTATTATTATTAAACACGTCTGTCTGCTGTAGTCTATGCGAAGAGCATGGAGAGAGATGGGAGTGGAAATTCTTACTTGCAAATTTTGCATACGAGTTTTAATATTTTACTACAACATGCTGTAGTATACGAGACCAACTAAGCATTTCTGTTCTAAATTGTTTTTTAGCATTACACCGAAATACATACGACGAACACTATGGTAGCTTTATTTTTTTCCAAGAATAATAATAATAATAAACGGCGGAAATTGTTGTTACATAAATCGAGACCTGGAGTACGGATCGCTGCAGCGCGCTTAATAATAATAAATATGCAATTTAATTGGCTGCTGACCTGGCGGGGCGCGGTCGCCGTAAAAAGAGAGCAGGGGTCGGCCGGCGGGGGCGGTGTCGATGCGGTCAAGACAATCGTCGCGGTATTGTTTGTTCTCGCAGGTAGGGCGGGTGGCGGCGTCCTTTGAGAACCGGTCGCGAGCGTGGAGGAGGAGGGGGGTAGCATCTGTCGGTGGCGGCGGCGGAGCCGGCGGTCCGACAATCGGCCGAGCGAGTAGGGGTCGCAGGTGCGAGTACAGACATGTCGAGGGGTCTACAGGTCTGGACCTGTCGAAGGTGCCGCCTGTCTGGCGGCGGTGCCGAGGGGTGGATAATTCAAATTTCCCGCCAAAAAACAAAAGACGCGCGAATCTCACTGTGCTGAAACTCCCACAGCTATACTACTGTCGATATACCATAACCACGAAATCTGATTAAACGCCATTTGTGACGTACCATGTCAAAACCCTTCTAGAAATCAAGAAATTTGGAATCAATCTGAGATCTCTTATTGATAGCATGCATCACTTCGTGTGAGTAAAGAGCTAGTTATGTTTTGCATAAATGATATTTTCTTGTTGGCCTTGGATCAATAGATCATTCTGCTCGAGATAATTCATAATATTTAAATTCACATATGTTCTAAAATCTTGCTGCAGATTCACGTCAATGAAACGCGCCTCTAGTTTAATGGGTTAATCCTACTGCCTTTCTTTAATACAAGTGTGACCAGTGCAACTTTCCAATCTTTTCCTACAGTTCCTTCTTTTAGCAAGTGGTTGTATATGGCTGTTAAGTAAGGAGCTATCGCTTCAGCATAATCAGATAGAAATCTTTTGGGTATACAGTCCATACCAGAAGAGTTATTCTTGTTAAGTGATTTAAGTTGATTCTCTACGCCAATGATATCTACTTCTACGTTACTCATTATGGTCTCTGTTCGCATTTCGAAATCTAGAATATTGGATACGTTATTTTTGGTGAATGAGGTTTTAAAAGCTATGTTTAGTAACTCTGCTCTAGCAGCGATATCATCCGCAGGATCGCCATTGCTACCACGTAGTGAGGGTATTTTTTGTGTTTTGCCCCTAGTATATTTAACATATGACCCAAGTCTCTTTGGGTTTTGAATCTAATTTCGAGAAAGAGTTTCATTCTGAAGAGTATTGTAGGCATCTCGCATTTAAGTCCTCTCTAAATTTCGAGCATCTGTGTAGGCTCACCAATGCTGAGGAATTTGTGTTTATTTACATTTAGTGTGCCTTTTCCTTTGTTTTTCCAACAGTGCCTTGTGAACCAAGGAGGATCACCTCGTTCTCTCATTAATTTATCTGGTATAAGACTGTCAATTTGTATCGATACCACTTCTTTGAATTCGAACCTCATATGGTCTACACTTACGTTTAGTGTTTGTAATGAATGGAAACTGTCTTTCAAGAAGTAATGTATTTTATTTCTATCTGTTTTCCAGATCGAATATACTTTTCGTCTATTTTTGGTAACTTTGGTACTTTCGATATTCAATCTCGCTATGACAGCTCTGTGTTCACTAATACCAGTAACCGTTTTAATGGTCGTTATGAACTCAGAATTTGTTGCTTAGGAATCAAGTGTGTTTTGACATCCATTTACAATTCTAGTTGGCTCATGATCTAATTGTTCGAAGTAATTGTCAGAGAATGCAATTTCGCACGATGTTTTATGCGTACCTCCTGATAAGAAAACATATTTTCGCCCACAGATTAAGGGTAAATTAAACTCATCTCCTACTATTATTCTGTGAGTCTGGTATGTGTTTGCAATTTGAGACAGGTTGTCTTTGAACCTTCCTGCTATTGTATAATCAGAGTTGGGAGGCCGGTAAAAGAAACCAATTATTAACTTTATAAGATTTTCGAGTACAACCTCTACCCATAATAACTCACAGGAACTGTCAAGTTCACTACACGATAGACTACGTTTGAGAGCGACAAACACACCACGATCTGTTTTGTTTAATCTATCCTTTTGAACATAGTTACATCTTTTGCAAAAATTCTTACTGAACTTATTTCAGGCTTCAACTAACTTCACTACCTATAATGGTATGTGTTTCAGTGCTTTCTATTAGCGCTTGGAGTTCTGGTACTTTCCCGATACAGCTATGAATATGTACAATTGTTATACCGATAGTTTCTAGATGTATGTTTCTAGTGTGATCGACCTACACTCTTCCAGACAGCACATTTAGTGTTTCCCCAAAACCCTCTACCCTAAACAAAATCGCCGCTTTCTGCATATAGTGGACGCCTGACCTATTCAGCCGAACCCAAAACCCCACCACCCGATGGAGCAAGTCAAAGAATATGCAGCCTACACGGTCGCAGAACCGTCTGAACCTCTGGTTCAGACCTTCTACTCGGCTCTGTATCACTGGTCCACAATCGGTCTTGTCAACTAAGCTGCAGATGGTGAGCTCTGCTTTCATCTTGCAAGCAAGGCTGGCAGTCTTTATCACTTCAGATAGCCGCTCAGAACCTGAGAAAATCTCTTCAGATCCAAAGCAACACACACCATTAGTACTGATGTGAGCCACCACCTGTAGTTGGCTGCACCCCCTACTCTTCATGGCATCCGGAAGTACTCGTACCACATCTGAAATGACTCCAGTCCAGTATGGACATGGAGTGCACATTGGCTTTCTTCCACTCTTTGGCAGCCATCTAAGGGGCTCCATTAGCTGCCTAACGTTGGAGCTCCTAACTACAAGCAAACCCACTCTCTGCTCGGATCTTGCAGGCTGTGTGGTGATTTCAGGATGACCGACCCCATCCGGCTGAGGAGCGTTATCCTGAATAGATAGCGCCTCAAACCTGTTTGCAAGACGAACAGGGGGGGCATCATGATCGGTCCCCTGCAATGCACTGGAGCGACCTCCCACGCAATTACAGGTAGTGTCTACTGCAATGGGGTAGCAACATTTTTAGAATTGCTATAATAACATTTAACTGGTGTCACTAAACTGGGAAATAATTGATGAAATTAATTAGGATTTTTTTACATACTTTGTTTTTAATCTTGCTAGGAGACTGTTTCATATAAACAATTTACTTTCAGTGTCCTTTCTAAAATTTAAGCTAGGAAATGGTATCAGAAAATTTCGTTTAATCTTTATTTGTATACAGATCGATTATAGCAATGATTATAGACTGATTATTGATATATTCATTGTGTACCAGTCTTATAATGACTATTGGAATAAAATTAAAATACATAAATATGGCAACAATCATAACAACATAAAGGAAGGAGAAAAAAATAAGTTGTGCCAAAATAGCATAAATTTTTCCAATACCATAAATGTTGCTGTTATTATCGATTTGAATGTGCTTCCTGTATTCATCTAGCAGTCTCCCTGTGCGATTTTTACCCACACAATTCCCTGCAATGCTAAATTAATGATAACACGATTTCTCAGCATGTGTCTCATCAATCGATACTCTGTGTAAGTCGAAATATGCCAGATATCTCTTTTCTCCCCAATTCAGTGCAGAACCTCCTTATTAGTTACACATCTACCCATGTAATCTTAGCATTCGTCTGTAGCATTACATTTCAGAAGCGTCTATCATATTTTTGTCTGAACGCCTAATTGTCCATGTTTCACTGCCACACTGCTCTATAGTCCAGACAAATGCCTTCCTAACATATAAATTAAGGCATATTCATGGAATGTATGACATTAATTGTGAATGAGTGTGTGTGTGTGTGTGTGTGTGTGTGGCATGAGTTATTTTGGACATTCCGAGATCTTTGTTTACACCCTGTCTTACACTCTTTGGTTCAGTCACAAGTAATACATATCCACCTCAAATAAAAGAATTGTATAATTTTGTTTCCAGTTGATCTCTAAAATTATGTTCTCATTTCAGTCGTATATTACCAAGCAACCAAGCTCAAAAATTCTATTATTTATTAGCCCTAAACATTTTTGTACTTCTTTTGTACCAGTGGCTACATTTACTCTGACTCTTACAGCTGGCATCTCTAGAAAGTTTTTACTGTTATTCTAGTAATTTTTCTACAGGTTTTGAGTAATTGCAAAAGGAATGCCAATATTAGCATAACGCTCATTCCACATTGTAATATATAGAAATTTGTGAAACTGTTTATACTGAAAATTGTGATGTTTGTTTACATTATCAATCAAGTACAAATTACTGAATGTATGAGGTATGTCCACACAGTAAGTTCCGTTTGATTATTTGAAACAAACGTGTTCAGATGCAGAAAAAATTTATTGTACAAAAATCGACAACTGTTAAATTACTTAGCTTCCGAAATTTTGTAGTCACTTGTCATAGCGTGGCGCAAGTTTATATCTGCCTTCTTCACAGGAGGTTGTCGCCTGTATATTCAACCATGTGCTAAAATGTTATTTCGGCTCGTCATCATCGTTGAAGTAGAGCCACCAAAGATATATTTTAGTTGTAAGAAGAGATGGAATTAGCTAGGAGCAAGGTCCGAGCCCTATGGAAGATGATGAAACATGTCTCAGTGAAATTACCATAAGAGTTGTTTGGTAACATTCACCGTGTGAGGTCGGATATTATCATGGAAGAAGCAACATCTTTTGACAGTAATCCTCGGCGCTTGTTCTGTATTGCAGTACAGTTTCCTAATGGTCTCACAGTAACTATGTGCATTGATTGTTTGGCTTTGTGGTAAGAAATCAATCAGAAAAATGCATTTTATGTCAAAAAAAGGGTACACATGACTTTTCGAGGTGTAATCTTCGTTGGGGATGAAGACTGCCTACATTCCACTGATCACCGATTTGTTTCAGGGTTGTTATACGATACTCAAGTTTTATCCCCAGTGACTATCCCAGAACGTAAACCATCGCCTTCTTCATTATAGCGTGCCATAAACTGCACTGTCCATCGGTTTGGGTACCCAACGTAAGATAAATTTTCGAAATTTCAGTTTCTCAGTAATAGTTTTATGAATTAGTGACCATGTTATTTGCGGACCTTCCATAGCAAGGGAACTAACTGTGAACTTACGGTTGTACTTAAATTGTGTGAACCAGTTTATCGGTACTCACAGATGGGTGTTCACTTAGTTCCTCATTGTGCACTTGATCACATACTTCATTGAACACTCTGCTCCATTTCTAACCATTGGCTCACTCATAACATATTGTCCATAGACCTCACGAGTTTGCCGATGAATTTCCTTTGGTTTCACTTTCTTTGCATTTAGTAAATGAATCACTGAGGTGATTTCACAGGGCGCCATTTTCAATTACAGCTGATATTACAAAGAAGCACTACAAAGCATACATCGGCAGCAGCGATCTGAAAATGGCATACATGTCGACTCTTTGAGTCAGAGTCACTGCCACGCATGCACAGAACGGCGATCGTAGCACAGGCGTGGATGGAAATAGAATCTGAACTTACTTCATGGACGACCCTCAGAGATTTAGACAAAATCAGAAGTCTTTTTGGAAAGGCGACCTTTGTTTTTATCTTGCGAATAAGAAGACAACATTTTCTTAGATGTAATACTTGATATCCGAAATTGTCTGTAACAGTTACGTTTTTACTTTCAAACATTTATACATAGAAGCTAATAAGATTTGTTATTTAGAATAAATATTTTCTAAGTCCCAAACTTGTTTTCAAACCGAAAAGAGTCGGCATCATTACATTAGTATTGTGTTATCATGATTACATGTAATGGTATTTAGAAAATTTAGCTGTATAAGTGTTGGAAATAAGAGTACCGAATCCTTCAGTATTGCAGTTATGTCATACATGACATTACAACACAGAAGCCTGATAACTTTTTAAGCAAGAGCTATAGTGTAGTGAACATGTCAGATAATAAGGAAATTACATACTTTCAACATAAGAGGCAAACCCCTAACAATTTGGAAGAAATTGAGATTCCCTGAAATTCAATAAAAGACAACAACTTTATTTTGCATCATAATATGTTAACTTCTGAAGACCTGTTTAGTGCTCTTTCCTGTAACTTGGTGCTCCACAACAGACATCTGAAAGTTTATTTCCAAAATTTATATTTCAAGCTTATAGGAACTGAGAGAGAGAGATAAAGTAGATAAAGAACAATATATGTTAATTACCTACCTAACTAACAAACATCACAAGTATAACTTGCCCTCATAGTATCAATACTCCATTAACACATAAATGTTGGAAATAAGAAAATTAAATTTACTTTCATCTTCTTCGTATTTCAAATGAAGATTTACAAAAAAACATTGTGAACAGTTTCTAGACTGATGGAAAGTTAATTCTCATTCATTTTACATATAACATTTGCATGGATTTCTTTTTTTATACTTTTTAATGTAGTTCAAAAGAATTTATGTCTAACAATATGCAGTAGTATCTCCATTTGCATGATGATCTTCACTTTGTATACAACAACAACCAGAAAATTTTATCTGGCGATGAATTATAACTTCATCAGAAATATGTTACACAGTATCCCCTACCCATAAGCTTTATGAAGACTTAACATGGGGTGCAGGCAGTTCTATTGTGTATCCTCTGCATCATTTTATAAAGTTAATCTTATTGTCTTTGATTCCATATTCATTTACAGTGTAAATATTATTCCTTTAGACATTTTAGACCTAACAATTTTCTCTCATAATGGAAATTTAATTGAATTATCATATACATATTGTCCTTTCAAGCTATAGAGTCACATTTCAGTTACTATCTAATGATAGCTTATTTTCATCTTACTGTAAGAATACTCATATTCTTGTAATACCTCTTATTTTTATGTAGCTTACTTTTATACAGTCGTGAAGTATTTTTGGTAGAAACTATTGTACTGGATTGCCAGCCCTAGAATAAAAACACTGTACACTAACACCCATGTAACATTTACACTGAAATTTTACTATCAAATTTCTTCTTACTCGTCAGTATTTCACACAGTTAATTCTAGAGAATTCACAGTGTATTTGCAATACAAATGGTATCAGACATAGGAGACATAAAAATAAAGAAGCTTGCATACTTTAGTTACATCATTCCATAATGTCATATGGTATGATATTTTGGGGTAACTCCTCAAGTCAAGCAAAAGTTTTCATATTCCAAAATCATGTAATACGTATTATTTGTGTTGTAAATTTACTGACAGCCTGCAGAAGCCTCTTCAAAGAATTAACTATTATTCCTTAATAAAATTTGTCACAAATAATATATCTCTTTTCGTAAAAAACAGCTGAGTTCGTATCTACAATACTAGGAACAAAACTGATCTCCACAAGGACTTAAAAGCACTTACTTTAGTTCAAGAAGCGGTCCACTACTCAGGAACACATATTCCCAATAATTTACCAACAGACATAAAAAATTTAGCTACAAATAAAGATCAGTCTAGTGGCCAACTCCTTCTACTCCACTGACAAATTTTTAAATGGAACCAAATGATACATTTATCTGTATTCATACTATTAGTATTATTATATTTTCAGCCTGTAAATGTTAATGTACCTGTATCAGTATTATTATACTATCAACCTGTAAAAATAAATAAATAAAAAATAAAAAAAATGACATGTTCCTCATCCATGAGGATCACCTCAACACAGATCTATGGCACAAACCATGTAATCTAATCTAATCCAAAGTCCTCTACAAGGAATTTTGCGATCTCTGGAGCTTCTGCCGTCCGTCCGTTTACAAATATCACTGTGACGTCGCACTCTGCACAAATCGCATAACCGTTAGCGTTAGTGTGCAGTTCGGTTTTCGTCGTATAAGGTTAGAACAAGCCACAAAAACTAATTATGGTTTGCCACTAGTGTGAGTACAGCCCCAGAAAACTTCTCACACCACGAATATGCTGAGGAGGTCGAAATTCTTTATCTACATTAGGACAGACGCCATCTCCCTTGACTAGGTGACCCAGAATTATTTTCTCTTTTTCGATGAAGAGGCACTTCTTTCGTTTGAGACAGAGCCCTTCAGTCTGAACACACATAAACACAGTTGCATGTGGCTTAGAGGTACCACCAATGTCCTTGAGAAAACGACAATGTTATCTAGGTAACAAAGACACGTCACCCATTTAAGATGTCGAAGCATGTTGTCCATAATGCGTTCGAATGTACTCGGAGCATTAAATAGTCCAAACGGCATGACTTTGATTTCAGAGGCCGTCAGCTGTAGTAAAAGTAGTCTTCTCCCGGTCAGTTTAGTAAACCTCGATTTGCCAGTAACCTGTCTGCGTGTCCATGGTTAAGAAGTATGTAGCTCCTAACATGCTGTCTGACGTGTCGTAAATGCTCGGCAAGACATCTTACTTTGTGATCTTGTTCAGTTGCCGATAAGCGAGACAGAAACCCCTGTAATGCTTATGATAGCCATTGATATTTAGACTTCCTTCGTCATACTGATTATCTTTTTGCGATCGAAAAGCACTTTACAGTTAATCTGGTCATCTCCACTGCTGACTGGGACTCATCGTTTAACAGTGGGATTTCAACATTCTTGAGAACAAACAACTCCTCTGTGAAGTACATGTTTCGTGTACTTCCATAGTGAATGACAAACTGGGATGCAAATAACTCCTCTGGGAAGAACATGTTTCATGTACTTTCATAGTCAATGACAGACTGGGATGCCTTAAGGAAGTTCCATCAGAGGATGGCGTAATGGTAATGAGTTGTTTTAAGAAGATTCACTTATATTAGGATAATATGTAAGAAATTGATTGACATGACTTGTTGCCAGTTGTATTACACCATGCCATGACAGTGGCAGGGTTGTGATTTTTTTCTGTCTTTGTTTTTTCTATTAAGAACTCACTATAAATGACATCTCATCAATATACCTTCAGTTCATCCATTTTATACAGTTATTAATGTAAAATATTTGCAAATCGTAAATGATAATATAATCTTGTTACAATAGAATTTACCTTAATAATCCTGATACAGGCATTGAAAAAACTGTGACGGCTATGCTGCATAATACTGAGACTGTGTGAGTCTTGGTACTATTTCTGGTGATCCTGGTTCACTGAATATAATGCATATGGCTTTTCACCAAATCCTTGTACTATCTTTACTAGGCTAGGAATTTATTAATTAAATGAAATAGACATAGTATGTAAAGTAATTTCTTTATTTATACTTGTGAAATGCTATGTCCTATACATTTTCTATGATTATGGCGTGGACTTGTATTTAATAATTTTCTTACGATTATCTGAATTGAGAGATTTCCATTCTTTGTTTAATGGCAGGTTGAGTCCATGAAGTTAGTGGATGCAGAGTTTGTGAGCCTGTTGCATGAGCTGCATGTTGCAAATATACATGGTCATTTGTACCGAGGGTATACAATTGTACCTTCAGTTTCAGAGAACTCTGATAGGATAGTACAGGTAAGTTATTACTTGATGTGTGTGCATGCATTCAGAGTGTAGTTTTCTTCATGTTTCAGTTATACTGCTTTATGAAATATTTTGCTTTTATGCTTGATAATGCTAAACCCTGGTGTGTTTCATAAAAAAGCTATACACATATGGTCTTGTGGGTCGCAGTAACCTGGTTTTGTATTTGAAGGGTATAATGAAGATAAATTGTTAAAAATTAATATAATGCTGAATGCAGGTTTATTTGTTAAATATTCATAAATTTTACAGTATTAATTGCCAATAATATAAACAATTAAGTACGTTCTTGCCCTCAATGAACCGTTGCCCAACAATTTACTTAGTGTATAAACTAACAATCACAAGGAAAAATTAGAATAGAATTTTTCTTTCACACTTTGGGCTGTGGTACTAATGTGTGTTTTACAAATATGTTTGTTAGAATTAGGACATCTTACTGGGTCTTTTTGTCGCAACTCGATGGACAGAGTTTGCATTTGGCACGTTTGCAATTTTGGTTGCCAGCACTGATGTTTGGTATTCATCCCGTTTACAGTTTTCTTACAATTGCTGCTGGTTGTTATTTCATGGCAACCTTTTTCTAGCCCCAGTGTAAGAGATACTAGGTGTCTTCCCAATTCATCAACAAATATTTTTCTTTTACATAGAACATAATTTTTCTACCCTGAATTTATATTTCTCCACAGCACAAAAGCATTTTAGACAGAAGTATCCATAATATTGTAGAAGATGATCATTGGCCATCAGTTGGTTGTCCTTTTGTATTTGTAGGTGCCAATAAGCTGAACTAGTGTTTCAAGTGCATTATGCTTTATGGTCTGATATAATTTTTGGTTTCTTGTCTGTTCTATTACTTATTTTCGGCACTGTTGTGCATTGTGCTTACCAAGACAATCTGTTTGTTCTTATGTAGAACATAAAAGACGATGGTGGCGTCCTTAGTAATAAATAATTTTGATGGTTGAACATCTTCTTTGCTTTTGTCTTTTGAGAAGTTCTTGGTCTAATGCAAATGACGTGAAAGAATTGTCCTTCTAGCTCATAAGTTCCATGACAACCGGCATACTCTGATTTTCCTCAGGTGGTTGTCAAGGTAATATTCCTGTACAGATTTGTGTCTTCATAACATAAGAAGTGGTACCATCACACAATGTTCATATTTCTAACCCATATTTTAACGTTGTTCAGTATGTATTGTTTGAATGGACGAATCCTCAGAAAACCAAAAGATGCTGATTCACAGTAACATTTATGCCAGTATTATATAGTTTTGAATGCATTCCCACCCACTTACCACAGAACTCTTACATGTGACAACTTGACATTTATACTTCATGGTACTCGATCAGACTTGTCATCGAAACATAAGAGAGATGGAATGCAGTAGAACCATTTCCACGACATTACAGCAGGAAAGACGCCTCTTCACGTTTCTGGGTCCCATAAACTCTTTTTTTGGTTCACCATGTGATTTATACAAACGAACCAGTAATAACAGGCCAATATGGGTCTGAAGTGTAATTTCATCTAATGCTTTTCAGCCATCACCAAAAACTCTTCGATCCTCAATAATAATTTCCACCACAATACTCTGAATATTATCTTTCATCATAACTAGGGAAGATGATATTATGTTACTTATCTTGGCCGCGATGGAGTAGCCAAGTGATCTAAGGTGCCTAGCTGTGGAGCGTGCGGTTGCTCGCCGTTCACATTATGATTTGACATGTCAGTATCTTCTGATTCAGATGGATAAATGTTGTCATCACTGGTGCAATTTTCTTCTTCAGAAATAGTCTCCTCAGGGTCAGATGCATTTACTAAAGCTTTAAGTTTGTCCTTGTCAATAATTCGCTTTGTCATGATAGCCACACAAACGTTACTACAATTGATGTATGCTCTGTGTCTGCACACCACAGACGTTAAAATGTAACTGTGCATGATAATGCAGTAAATAATCTTAACACAATGAGCGACTCTCATTGTTGCATAGCCTTCACACATTTCAACAATAAAGAATCAGATGTTTACTTTGTCACGAAACCCATTATGTGTATACTTCACACATACAGAAATAAAACTTGACTATGATATCTGTATGTTTTGTGAATTTTTAATTGCCCCAGGTCATACTGACCCAAAGAACACAAATAAAACAAATTAAGTTTTAGAAAGTGGAAAAAATATTGTTTTTTACATTAAATTTCCAAGTATTTATAATGTCACGATATATACTCATCAAGTTTGAAGAAGTTACACTTTAATATTAAAAAGCTGTGAAAATGACATTTCTGTTTTGGTCGTAATGACCCGGAGATAACAACAGGGTTAATATATTGATATGGGGCATATGAAATATTTACTTCATTGTACTACAAACTATTTGCATATCGACCCATAATACTTAATTCCATGGTCATGTGAGAGGGAAGAAGGGCAATGGAGTAATGTGAACCGAAATGGTGAGAAGTTGAGATGAGAAAAATGGTTGGCAGCTGTGTTGGCAGGGAATACAACACAATGAGGTGATTTGGTATATGACAGAGGGCCACAGAGTTTTGGATTTCAATGCTGATTCTATGAAAGAGTGTAATAGGATGGATGACTCGAACCATTACTCATTTCATTCAATTTGACATACATTATTGGATTTCCCAATCATGTAGTGAAAGACAACTGAAAACAACTGCTTAATTTTTTTGTAGTCCCAGATACATTAACTACATTAACGGTTATACTGTTATTTGTGGCCTTTCTGACCATGATGCATAGCTAGTTACAGCATATTGTACAGATCCATATATTAATTCGAAACAGTCTTGAAATGTAGCATGTAGAATTAATGATTCAACAATTACTAATTTCAAGGAAAGCTTACAGCAGTTGGACTTGGATGAGGTGTAGAAGATACCAGATCCTAATTTAAAGTATAACTTATTATATATTTGTAAGTGTATTTGAAATTAGTTACCCTAAGAAAATAGTGAAGTAAAGTTGTAAAAATCAGATAATAATCAACTGCTTACCAAAAGAATATACATCTCTTGTAACCAGAAAAGAGAAGTGTATTTAATAGCAATACTAAGTAATGACCCAGAAATAGTTAAATATAATAATATTCTGGAAAGGGGGAGAGGGCAAACATAAACACAAGATGACCATGTTACTATCAACGAATGTGAAAAATTTACAAAGAATCTGAAGTTTAGAGTATAATAATTACAGATGATTTTTAAATGTTGTTAAGAAAACAGGTTCCAGAAATTCATTAAAAAAGCGAAACTGTAATGGATGTGGCTATACCTACGCAATTTTATGCAATGGAAATTTCGCTCTACTCCCCCATTGAAATGGAAAAAAGTAATGAACTCACTAAAAAGTAAAAGTTCACATTGGGTATTGATTGCATTTACAGAACAGTGGTAGAGATTATTCCCAAAAGATAAGTAGGATTGTCAGCCACCAAAGGAATAACTCTCTGAAGGAGGGTATTTTTCCTTGTTGTCTAGAATATGGTACATAAAGTCATTACATATGGCTCATAAAAACTATCGCCCAATCTCCCTTCTGACAGCTATATTGAAAATTATTGATATAGTATTGTATTTCAGAGTATCTTAGAACAAAAAATAAAGTACATAAAGTATGTTTGGTTTTCAGTAATGGTTTTCAACAGAAAACGCCACATGCTCTTTTACTGATTACATAATAAATGGCTTGAACAAAGGGAGATCACCAGATGGGATTTTTTGTGTTCTATCAAAGGCTTTTCACTGTGCGTTGTTGTGGTTGTGGTCTTAAGTCCGCAGACTGGTTTGATGCAGCTCTTCATGCTACCCTGTTCTGTGCAAGTCTCTTCATCTGACAATACGTTCGGCAACCTACATCCTTTTGAATCTGCTTACTATATTCGTCCCTCGGTCTCCCTCTACGATGTTTACCCCACACGCTTCCTTCTAATGCTAAGTTGACAATTCCTTGATGTCTTAGAATGTTTCCAACCAATCTATCTCTTCTCTTCATCAGGATATGCCAGAAACTCCTTTTCTCCCCGACTCTATTAAGCACCTCCTCATTAGTTACGTGATCTACCCATGTAATTTTCATCATTCGTCTGTAGCACCACATTTCAAAAGCCTTTATCTGAACTCCTTATCGTCCACATTTCACTCCCATACAATGCTACATCCCAGACAAATGCTTTCAGAAAGGACTTCCTAGCATTTAAATTAATATTGGACATTAAGAAGTTTCGCTTCTTTAGAAACGCTTTTCTTCCCATAGCCATTCTGCATTTTATATCTTCTTTACTTCGGCCATCAGAAGTTATCTTGCTACCCAAATAACAAAATTCATCTACTACTTTTATTGTGTCATTAGCTAATCTAATTCCTTCAGAATCGCCTGATTTTCCGACATTGCATTCCATTACCTTCATTTTACTCTTGTTAATGTTCATCTTATATCATCCTTTCAAGACACTATCCATCCCATTCAATTGCTCTTCCAGATCTTTTGCGGTCTCTGACAGAATTACTATGTCATCGGCAAACCACAATGTTTTCATTTCTTCTCCCTGCAATTTAATGCCCTCTCAAAATTTCTGCTTCCATTCCTTCACTGCCTGCTCAATGTACAGATTGAACAACATTGGGGATTGAACAACCCTGTCTTACTCCCTTCCCAACCTCTGCGCCCCTTTCTTGAATTTCTACTCTAATACCCTCTGTCTGGTTTTTGTATAGGTTGAATATAACTCTTCGGTCCCTATATTTTACCCCTGATACCTTCAGAATTTGGAAGAGTGTACTCCAGTCAACACTGTCAAAAGCTTTCTCCAAATCGACAAACGCTAAAAACGGAAGTTTCCCTTTCCTTAGACTATCTTCTAAGATAAGTTTTAGTGTGAATATTGCTTCTTATGTTCCTACATATCTCCTAAATCCAAACTGATCTTCCACGAGGTTGGATTCCACAAGTTTTTTCATTCGTCTGTAAATAATTTGTGTTAGTATTTTACACCCATGACTTATTAAACTGATAGTTCTATAATTTTCAAACTTGTCTGCACTTGCTTTCTTTGGAATTGGAAGTACAATAGTCTTCTTGAAGTCGGAAGGTATTTCCCCTGTCGCATACATCTTGCATACCAGGTGATACAACTTTTTCATGACTGGCTCTCCTAACGATATCAGCAGTTCAGACGGAATATCATCTACTCCATGGGCCTTGTTTCGACTCAAGTCCTTCAGCGTTCTGTCAAATTCTGCTCGCTCATTTTTCAGACGTTTGTACTCCCTTTTTCCTGTTTCACTTGCTGAATTTTTATATTTTCTCCTCTCATCAATTAAGTTCAGTTCATCCTGTGTTATCCAGGGATTTCTATTAGGCCTTGTCCTTCTGCCTATATATTCCTCTGCAGTCTTCACTGCCCTATCTCTCAGAGCTACCCATTCTTTTTCTACAGTATTACTTTCCTCTGTTTCAGCAAATCCTTGCCTAATGCTCACTCTGAAACTCTCAACCACCTCTGGTTTCTTCATTTTGTCCAGGTTCCATCTCCTAACCTTTCTACCTTTCTGCAATCTCTTAAGTTTTAATCTGCAGTTCATAACCAGTAAGTAATGGTCAGAGTCTATATCTGCCCCTGGATATGCCATACAGTTTAGAATCTGATTTCTAAATCTATTCCTTACCATTATAAACTCAATTTGATACCTTCCAGTGTTTCCTGGTCTCTTCCACGTATACAGCCTTCTTTCATAAAGAAACCGAATGCCATAGTTTTTCTCCATGAACAGTGGAAAAGTAGTAAGCCGGAAACTTTTTTCCTTTCATTATTTTGATGTGGTTGTATGCGATGAAAAGTTTAATAAAGGTTTGAAATTATATTGAAAGTTTGTTGGAAGTCGCCAAGTACTATCTTTCTCATATAGTGTATTTTTAAAATCTCGACGCACTATGTAGCAGTGTTTTGCGATTCCTGTTATTCATGAATTTATATCTCCTGAACCATGTGTCGTATGTGGTTCTTACCCCTACAGCAATATGTTACTTATGGTAAGGAACATGTGTACCAAATCTGATTGAAATTGGTCCAGTGGTTTAGTAGGAAATGTGCTACATTTTCATTTGACGCAGCAGTTTTTCGCGCATCTCATTGTTTATGACGTTATATCTCCTTACGTATGTGTTGTAGGTGATACTCCAACAGCGATTGTTGTCTTATATTAAGGAACATCTGTACCATCTTTGGTTGAAATCGGTCCAGTAGTTTAGGAGGAGATATGGTACATACATACATACATACATACACACATACAGCCTATTTTATAAGAATTAAGATGATAAATTTCAATTTCATTAAACATGTACATAAAAGCATGCTGCTGAACAAGAAGAGATACCTCTATGGCGAAGGAATTAATTAAGGACTACAAAACTAGTACGCTGGGAAGGTGGAAATTTATTATTGATATGAGACCAAGATAAATACGAAATATAAAATCTGGATAGATTTACAAGGCATTAGTTTCCTAAGGAAGCCTTTCACTCTGTTTTGTTTACAGTGTTTTGTGAATAGTATTTGCGGAATGTGGAGTAAGAAAATGAGAGTAACTGCCATTAAGAATTGAATGACGAAATTTAGTGGCTTTGCTATGTAAATCTCCTTTTCTCCTCAAGACACTTGGTGCTACTGTCTGCAATAAAACAACGTAACACTTTTTAAACTTGATGGAATTCTGAAGACAGTTTGTAATAAATAGAATAGTATATACAGGCCACCATCAAAAGAAATCCATTTTAATTTAAAGTCATATATCTGTGGTGCAGGTTGTTTTGGGTTATGTGGGATCTTTGTAGTGTTTAATTATGAAAGTAATTTAATAAAAATTGTTTGTAAAAATTGACTTCAGTAGTAAATTACTACAAGCTATAAACTACCATTGACGCTGAGCTAAGATAAATGAGAGCTTATTCAATCAAATAATATTTGACAAATCAGGGACAGCATTCTTTCTGAGTTTAAAGCTCTTGACAGTACAGTTAACGTCAATCCTGAATTTCCACAGGAATACACTAAGATGAGGAAATCATGTCTTGATGAAACCACGAAGGAAGTAAAATATGCTATTTCAGATGGTTCATTCAAAATAAAGTTTTTTATATCATTCTTCAAAAATCACTCAACATATTAAAAACCTCATATTAAACAGTGAAATTTTTAGATGATTTAGGTTTTTGTGGTAATACTCGAAAGTTAGTAATCATCTGAGCACTAAAGCATGCAAATTATTCATTAGTAAATACATTAATGATGTCTAAACACATTTACAAGAAGAAATCAAGTATTTAAAAACTAATTTGGAACCATTACATCTTAAAATTTAACTTTATTTCTAAATGTGTGTGTAGCTTTGTGCATCTTCTGCACTCTTCCATTGACTGTAGCTTGAGGATAGAGGTCGTTCAGCACTCTGGCACATGTCATCCTTACCTAAAGGCTGGAAGCTGCACAGGTCACGCCTGTGTAGAGGAATGTCATTATGATCACAAAACTAAAGGCGTATATCATTGACGGTCGATTTTCTGCAAGATTTTAAGAAAATTTACCTATTGACCCATAGATAGCACGGATTTTAAAAGTATTCTACTTATGAAACACCCATATTATAGTGAGCAGACTACTATCAAGAAGGGATCCTAAATCCATTTCATATTTCTAGATTTCCGGAAGGCTTTTGACACTGTATCTCACAAGTGGCTTGTGTGCTTATGAAATATTGCCACAGTTTTGCAATTTTATTGGCGATTTCCTGTCAGATAGGAAGCAGTAAAAAGTAATTGGTGGGAATTTATTCAGTAAAATAGATCGAATATCCGACATTCACCAGGGTAACAGTGTATGTTCCCTTCTATTCCTAGTCTTTATAAACAATTTAAGACACAATTTGAGTAAGTTTCTCAGGCTTTCTGTGCTTGATACTATCGTTTTTCGGTTAGTAAAGTCATAGAATCAAAAGCAACTACAAAACGATATAGATAAAATATGAGCATGGTCCGTAAAATGGCAGTTGACCCTAAATAATGAAAAGTGTAAAATCATAGTTATAAATGAGCTTTAAAAGAAATCCTTTAAAATGCATTTACACAAAAAATAAGTCAAATATGAAGATCATAAATTCAACTAGATACATAGAACATAAATAAAGAACAAAATTGGAAAGCACCCAAAGAAGATATTGCAGGAAAGGAGAATCACTGGTTAGGTTTCATATGGAGATCACTTGGAAGATGCAACTGATCTACTTAAAAATCTGCCTATACTAGTACTTCCTATTTTGGGGTGCTGCTGCGCATTGTGGAATCCTCGCCAAGAGAGACCGACAGAAGATATAGAAAAAGATAAGAGAAGGGCAGATCGTTTTGTATTATCGTGATACAGGCGGGAGTGCCTTCACAGAAATTATGCATGGTCTGGGGTGGAAATTATGAAAATAAAAGCGTCATTTGTTGTGGCAAAATCTGTTTGCTAAATTCCGTTCCCCAATATCTCTTCCGAATCCGGGCACATTTTGTTAGCACATACCTACAGATGGAGACATGATCATCATAATAAAATAAGAGAAATCAGACCGAAAACGGAAAGAGTAAAGGCTTCTTTTCCCCGCAAGAGTCGATAAATATCATCAAAGCTGTTCCGTAAATTCTCTGCCATGCACTTTAGTGTGATTTGGAGATTATATATGTAGATGTAGATATTAGTTATGCATTGACAATATCACACAGAATTGGCGACCTTGGAAATTAAATCTGATTTGTGCAAAGTTCTATTGATAGAGCTATATGCTATGCTACACACTGCATAACTTATTTCGGTTTACATACAAGTATGCCGGTAACTTTTCACTGGTACACATAAGCGATGAAGGAATTGGGTACAGAACCACCAATATCACATCATTATTGCCGCTATACAGAGCTGTATAATACTTTAGCCTTCCGTTGATAAAAAAAGGACTTTGCTGCAATAATAGCGTCAGTGTATTTACGCTATTACAGCTTAAAACATGTTTTTACAGCCTACCACCATCTGCTATTAAACAAACAAGCCTGCTCTTAGTTCTACATGTTGTTCGTAGAGCCTCTGGGAGCATCATATGGAACTAAAAGCCGGCTTGTTTAACAGCAGTTGGTTCAAGAATTTGTTTATGCAATAATCGTGTAAATAAACTAACGCTGTTTTGCATCCAGGTCCTCAATTTACTTATCAGAACTACATGGACTCTACAATTATTATAATATAAATGATTACTGAGCAGGATCTGTAGTTTGTAAACACTTTATTCATGTCAATCATCCGTCTTGTCTTGAATGTCTGTCATACAGTTCCGTATCTGAGGTTGATGTGGGTTCCTGAAAACATATTTATGATAATTTTACTAACCGATTTTTGTTGCGTTTTGTATTTGTTTGTGGTCTTCAGTCCAGAGACTGGTTTGATGCAGCTCTCCTTCCTACTATATCCTGCACAAATCTCTCCATCTCCTTAGAAGAACGGCCACACCACATCCATTTGAATCCACTTACTGTATTCGCCTCTTGGTCTCCTTCGACGGTTTTTACCCAATACTCTTCCCTCCAATGCTAAATTCACAATTCAATCATATCTAAGAATGTGTCCTAGCAACCGATCCCTTCTTTTCCCAGAAATACCTTTTCTCCCCTACCTCCTAATCTTCAGTATTATTCTCTAGCTCCGCATTTCAAAAGTCCCTATCCTCTTCCTTTATGAATTATTGATTGTCCATGATTCACTTCTGTAAAAGGCAACAGACCACACAATGCCTTCAGAAACAGCTTTCTAACATTGAAATTAATATTCGATTACGACAAATTTCTCTTTCTCAAAATTACTTTTCTTCCCAATGCTATTCTGTCTATAATATCCTCTTTACTGCGACCATCATATGTTACTTTACTGCCCGATTAAGAAAACTCATCTACCACCAATTTTGCTTTGTTACACAATCTACTTTTGTTAGCATCGCCAAAATCATTATTTCATCATCGAAGCGCAAGTCACCCATATGGAGTGACCTAAAGACTTAATTCATGACCATGCCGATAGAACACGATCCCAGCTGGGGTCTAATGGCCAAAAATGCTACACGTAATCATCATCATCGTCAGATTTTCTTAGACTGCATTCCATTAATCTTGTTTTGCTATACTTAATGTTGATCTTATATGCTACTTTCAACGCACAGTCCTTTCCGTTCAATTGCTCTTCCAAGGCCTTAGCTGTCTCTGAGAGAATTACAGTGTCATTCCCAAAATGCCGTGATTTTATTTCTTCAACCTGTACCTTCATTCCGTCTCCATATTTCTCCTTTCTTTCCTTCACAGCTTGTTCAATGTACAAACTGAATAGAATCTGAGAAAAGCTACAAGGCTGCCTTACTATCTTCCCAACCAATGCTTCCCTTTCATGCCCTTCGACTATTGAAACTGTTCCCTGGCTTTTGTACAAGTTGTAAGTAACCTTCCGTTCCCTATATTATACCCCTGGTGACTTCAGAATTTGAAGGAGGTTATTCCAGTAAACATTGTTGTATAAGGTATTCATGTTAAAATTTCGCAAGCAGTACTTATTAGACTGATGATTCTGTAATTTTCACACATGTCTGCGCCTTCTTTCTTTCGAATGGGTTTTATTGCATTATTCTTAAAATGTGAGAGTATTCCGACTGTCTCATATATCTTACACACCACGTGAAATAGTTTTGTGATGGCTTACTCTCCCGACTTCAGTAGGTCATACACTCCATGGGCATTATTTCGACTTATGTCTTTCAGTGATTTTTCAAAACCATACCTAAGTAAAGTATCTCGTATTTCATCTTCATGTACTTCCTCTTTCCTTCCTCGAATATTGTCTTTAAGTTCATTTATTTCGTAAAGCACCTTTATATATTCCTTCCACCTTTCATCTTTCTCTTCTTTGCTCAGAACCGGTTTGTTGCCATCTGAGCTCTTGATTCTCCTACATATTCTTTCCGTATTAGCACGTATCTCTTCTAATCTCCTGTAGTCGGTATCTATCTTCCTTCCAGTTATATATTCTTCTACAGATTAGCATTTGCTCTCTAGTCAATCCTGCTTACCTACGTTCCACTTCCTGTCACCAAGCGAGGTGGCGCAGTGGTAACGCACTGGACTCGCATTCGGGAGTATGGTGGTTCAAATACACCTCCGGTCATCCTGATTTAGGTTTTCCATGATTTCCCTGCAACACTCCAGGCATGTGCCGGGATGGATCCTTTCAAAGGGCACTGCCGATTTCCTTCTCCATCCTTGTCCAAAACTCCAAGCATTAGTTCCGTCTCTAATGACAAAACTGTCGATGGGACGTTAAATCCTAAGCTTCCTCCACTCCATTTTACCTGCTGCATTTACTGGATTTCCATATTTTCTCCTTTCGTCAATAAATTCGATATTCCCTGTGATATCCAAGGATTGTTCGAAGATCTTGTATTTTCACCTATTTGGTCCTCTGCTGTCTTCACTTCTTCAGCTCTCACAGCCATTCATTCATTTTATATTGCGTTACTTCCTACCTTTTCTGTCAATTATTGCCTAAAACTTCCTCTGAAACTCTCACGTACTTCAGGTTGTACTGTTTCTGTGTATTACTTCTATGTTCTGACACTACAATATTCTTCTGTATGATTAAATTTTGGATGTGAATATACGGAAGTTTATTGGTTCCATCTACAAGGTCCGGCTAGTCCGTGCTTTGTGTTAAAGGAAATAATTTTTGTAAATCAGATTCTACTCCGAAGATATATTCATATAACCATTAGAACACCTTGAAATTTACTTCTCAATTCTACTGATGAAGTATTAACCCTTCTTTCAGATTATACAGAACTTTATTCCGTTCAGAACTAATACATTAATGGAATATTAACATTTCTGATGTGTATCTGACGGAATCTCAGTCAATAATAATTACCATAACGACTGCATATAAAACTAATGATAATGAATCACAGTCCTTGGCACTATGCAGTTCCTTTATTCTGTACAAGTGAGCTATTCCCATGCCAAAACCTGCGCAAATAAATTGCGTCTGGAAGTATTTGATCACAAAGTGCCAAACCCCTTATATAATAAACCATTTTAATGTCTTGGGTTGACCTAGGAAACAGTAGTGTATAATGTTAAACTATAAGGTTAATACTTTCTTACTGTGGTCTTCAGTCAGTTCGATGAAGCTGTTCAATCTATCCTGTGGTTTGCAAGCCCAGTCCTGTGACAAAATGAACGTCGAACTAAATCCGTTCGAATTTGCTTACTGTATTCTTCCCTCGGTAACGATTTTACACTGTATACGTCCTTCTAATGCTAAGTTGACGATTCCTTGATGTCTCAGAATGTGACCCACCAACCTGTCTCTTCTCTTAATCAGGATATGCCACAATCTCCTTTTCTCCCATATTCTGCTGCATACTTCCTCATTACTTACTTGATCTACCCAACTAATCATCATCACTTGTCTGCAGCAGCACATTTCGGAAGATTCTACCACATTTCACTTTAATTCAGTATCATCCACATTTCATTCCAATACAGTTCTACTATTCTATACTTCAGCCATTAGAAGTTATTTTGCTACCCAGATTACAAAACTCATCTACTGCTTTTATTGTCCTGATACCTGATCTAATTCCTTCGGATCGCCTGATTTTTCGACACTACATTCCATTACCCTTGTTTAACTATTGTTAAAGTTCATCTTACGCCCTCCTTCCAATACCCTGTCCATTTCGTCCAATCACTCTCCCATGTCCTCTGCTGTCTCTGACAGAATTACTATGTTATCAGTAAACCGCCAAGATTTTATTTATACTCCCTGAATTTCAAAATTTCAATTCCCTCTCCCTTGCATTGTTGCACAGCTTCCTAAATGGTAAAATGAACAACATTGGGGAAAGACTGTAACCTTGTCTTACTCCCATTCAAACCAATGCATCCCTTTCAGGCCCTTCGACTCTAAAAACTGCTGTCTGGTTTTTGTATAATTTGAATATAACTCTTTCTTTCCTGTATGTCACCCCTGTTACATTCAAAATTTGGAACAGTGTATTCCAGTCAACATTGTCAAAAACTTTGTCCAGATCTAGAAATGATAAAAATGTAGGTTTGCCTTTCCTTAATATATCTTATAAAATACCCATAATGTGAGTATTGCCTCCCATGTTCTACATTACTCCTAACTCCCAATTGATCTTCCCTGTGGTCAAATTCCACCAGTTTTTGAATTCGTCTTTAAATAATTTGTTTCACTATTTTGCACCTATAACTTTCTAAACTGATAGTTCTATATTTTTTCCATTTGTCTGCCCTTGCTTTCTTAGGAACTGGAATTATTATATTCTTCTTGAAGTGGGAAGGTACTTTCCTGTCACACACATCTTGCACTTCACATGGCACAATTTCTTCTTGACTCGCAGAAGTAACGAAATCAACAGTTCCGACGGAATATCGTCTACTCCACAGGTCTTGTTTCGACTCACAATCAGATCTTTTATTGCTCTGTCAAATTCTTCTCGCAGTATCGTACCTGGTATATCATGTTAATCTCCTTTGTCTTCAATTTCTATGATACTACCTTGAATTGTATTACCTTTTTTTACAGGCCCTACATACATTCCTTCCACCTTTCAGCTTTCCCTTATTTGCATAGTACTAGTTTTCTATCTGAGTTTTTGATATTCATACAGCTGCTTTTCTTGGCTACAAATGTCTTTTATTTTCCTGTAGGCAGTATCTTCCTTTCCTTTCTTACTTGCTCCATTTTTATATTTTCTCCTTTCATCAAATAAGTTCAGTGTCTCATGTGCTATCCAGGGTTTTCTTGTCCTTCTGCCTATATTACCCCTCTGCGACCTTCAGTACTCTATCTCTCAGAGCTAGCCATTCTTCCTATTTTACCCCTTTCAGCCAGTCCTTGCGTAATGCTTCCTCTGAAACTCTCCTTCAATTTTTCCAGGTGCCATCTATCTCCTTAATTTTGTTCCTTTTGAAGTCAATACCAATACTTTATGTTCAGAGTCTATATCTGCCGCTGGGTATGCCTTTCCATTATAAAGTCAATCTGGTTCTTTCTAATGTCTCCTGGTATTTTCCATGTATATAAACTTCCTTCAAGATGATTGAACCAAGTCTTTGTGATGATTACATTGTGCTCTGGACATAATTCTACCAGGTGTAGTCCTCTTCCATCTCTTTTCTCCAGTCCGTATTTACCAAAAATATTTTCTTCTCTTCCTTTTCCTATTACCAAGTTCCAGTAACCCATCAAAATCAATTTTTCGTTTCCCTTAACTGTGTGAATAATTTCTTTTATCTCCTCACACATTTCTTTGATCTCATAATCAGCAGAGCTAGTTAGCATATAAACTTGTATTACTGTGGTTGGTGTTATCTTAGTGTCTTTCTTTGCGGGCCATAGTAACTTACTTGCATTCCTATTTTCTTATTCATTTTCATACCTACTCCTACGTTACCACCAACTGACTCTGTATTTATAAACCTACACTCACCTGACGACAAAACCTGTTCATCCTGCCATAAAACTTCACTAATGCCCACTGTATGTAACTTTAACCTATACATTTTCCTTTTCAAATTGTCTAACTTACCTACCCGATTATAAGATAGAACATTATACGCTCCGATCTGTAGAATACCTGTTTCGTGTTACTTGCTGACAACATCCCCATGAGTGGGTCTCATGTGGACATCCAAATGGGGGCTATTTTTACCTCCAGAATATTTTACCTGAGAGGATGTAATCATCAGTATTCATACAGCAGAAATGCATGTCCTCAGAAAAGTATGGCTGTAGTTTCAGCTGTTCGCAGTAACTTCGTGGGAGAGCGACGTAAGCTGATATTACAACGCCAGCTCATTCAATCATAAAGACAGGCGTCCCTGTAACTACTGAAAACGCTCTTGCCCCTCTTCACAAGCAACACGTTTGTCTGGCCTCTCCAGAGATTCCCCCTCCATTGTGGTCTCACCTCTGCTTGAGCTTTCTATTTGTTGAGGCATGCAAGCCACCTAACCTTGGCAATATCTGTGGTTCATAAGGGTGGCAGTTCATTACTATATGTCAGTATAGTTTTTGTATATTGGTCACTTTCGCCGAAACCTGCTGTGTTTAAACCTTGTCAAACGCTCTTAAAATTTCATTTGTGAAAATTTTTCTTGTGTGAAATAAAAAAGTTTACATTTACCTATATTATTTTTAGCAACTATTATTGATATATTTGCACTATATCGTATTAATTTTGTTTTAAATGCAATGTGAAAACATCCTTAAAAGAGGGAAGAAGAAGCTGCTATATTTACAGATGGGATCTCACAGACCATTGCAATTTGTTAAAATTTTTTCTATGAATGGTGTTTGTTCTTCTGGACTTATCATACAGGACAGACACCATTTGTGAAATTGTATATGTCTTGTCAGGCTAGATAGGTGGCAGAAACTGCAAAGGGAATCATTTGGGAGAAGCAAGTTGTCATAGGTTCTTGAAAACTGTCAGTGCCATTATTTTCGAAACTAACATTTTCTGTTATCATGTTTTCAACCTGGTAGTTGAATTAATTCAACATTCTGCATCATCCAGCAATTATGAAAAGTTTTTTTTTATTAACATTGCATTAAAACGTTTTGTAACCTTATTTTCCTAATGTCTCTTTGGTTTAAAAAATACAGGGTGTCACGAAAGACGCCTGCCAGACGTCCGCAGATTGCATAGTACAACTCCCGGCCGCCGCCACCGCATCTGCCGACCACGGCAGCACCCAATTCTCAGACTCTATTGTGTCATGGGCGCATACACTGAGTTAAAGTCTCAAAAAAAAATGTTCAAATGTTTGTATAGCTTATGGGACTTAACTACAGGGTCATCATTCTGTAAACTTACAAACTACTTATGAACTAACTAATACTAAGGACGGCACAAATATCCATGTCCGAGAGGGGATTCGAATCTCCGACCGTAGTGGCCGTGCAGAACGTGACTGGAGCACCTCAGGCCCCTCGGCCACCGCGGCCGGCGAGTTAAAGTCTAAAAAACATTGCCATCTGAGTAACCTAAGCTTATCTTTATTTACAGTAGAGGTTCAAAATGTTGTCCCTCTGTGGAAGAGCGGCCTGACATCTCTTGAACATATTTGCGAACACTCGACGAATTTCGGCTGCTAATATCTGGGAAATGACTAGTCGAATCCTGTCTTCCAACTTTTCGAGTGTATGGGGACTGCTTGAATATACCTAGTCAATTAACAATCTGCAAAGATAAAAGTCACAGGAATTGAGATCTGGAGAACAAGGACACCCGTCAACTATCCTATCAGCAAAAACACTTCGTATTGCTGCCATAGAAGCATTGGCAATGTGCATAACACAAGAAACACTCGTTGATCATTCGTGTATTCCACACTGAAAGGAAATTCGATAGCAAACTCAAAACACCTGAACACTCTGTCATGCAGTAGAGAACTCAAGAGCACGGTGTTTCTAACTGACGACAATAGGGCCGTACTCGGCACTGTTGCCATGTGTCCCAGAACACACATAGCGGCGACCGGCAGCCGGAGTGGCAGCAGTCGGCAAACGTGCCATGCAACTCGCGGACCTCTCCCAGGCGCCTTTCGTGAGATACCCTGTACATACTTTCAACACAAGTTACAACTAACCACTCTTCTTCATATTTCACTTCAGTCAACAGTGTTTAACTTTATGATGTTGCAGTTAAGTCCGCTAGAGAAGAAGTATGCAGTACATATGCTCTTAACACTAGAAGAAAACAAATGCAATGCAGCTACAATTGGCCCTCTCATGCAGTTTGAAATATTTTCTGCCACAATGTATAAATGCTTCCAAGCATTAAAACTTCAAGGTGTTGACTTGACTTTTGCTGCATTTTTAACTGATGAATATGTTTTGGAACTTCAGAACAGCATCACTACCTCTGTACAGGTATGGAACTTTCACTAATGTATTCTGTTATATTTTTCATAATGTTAAAAATATAATTCACAAGAAAGGTAAGTTTTCTGTCAGAAGGTAATACTAGAATAAAATGTTTACTATTTATGCCTTTCCTATGTTTTTGATCTGCTCCATTTACTCACAGATTTTTAATGTTTTGCATACTACATCCATGTATCAAAATGTCATGCTTCACATAAAATAAATGCACTTGTATGAGACCTAGGAGTAGATAGAACAACCGTCAACATAATGAAAGGAGTTGTAAACTTGATGTAAAACCAACGATCTATTTATGTAATAGTACGCTACCATTAGGACAGTTCCATCTTGTGTGAAGATCACAAAATTTAACCTGATGCACAAAAAAGAGAACAAAGAAGAAGTTGGATATTATTGGCCAGTTGCCATATTTTCCGAATATCTTCCAGAAGAAACAAATTTAATGGACAAAAAAGACACCAGCACATTTGATCGACATCACTTCACCAGTTAAAGATAAAACAGTCAACAAATTCTGCTGTGTATGAATTCATGAGTGAAATTTCACCAGAATGAGAAGATTTGTGAACATATTACTAGTGTACTTGACTTGTGAAATGTATTTGATATTATATATCATGGGGTGATAGTAAGGAATTGCTCTAGCTAGTAGTTAGGGAAGACTTAACAATTGCATCAGGTACTGCAGTTTTTTAATCAGTCAGATTACCAAGAATCGAAATTTGCAAGGATCAGTAGGACAAGTGTTCGCCATCCTATATGTAAATGACCTACAAACGTATATGTTAACACGCTTGTATATGACACAAGCAAAATCTGAAGACTTATTTCACAGAAAATATTACAGAAATGAATAAACAGCGAAATTGTTCACACAGAGATATGAAGAGAAACTGTAGTATCAACCACAGTAATGCAAAGGACAAGGCTCAAGAAAACGTAAATATCTAGCTGTCAAACAAAGCAGTAATATAATTGCAGTAGTGAAGATTTTACACAAGCTGATGTCAGGTGGGGAATTAGTATTGGTAACACCATATGTAGTGTGGATCCTTGTAAGCAGTAGAACCAAAGACTGCCTAACATGTGTGAACATTGCAAATGTTCAACCACTTTGATATGTTGAGTTATTTCTTACATAGCGACTCCAAGCAGCTTTGTCAACACACTCGCAACACATGGAAGAAAATTGATCTTTAAATGCACCAAGCAATAAGTGAAGTCTTCCTAAATAGAATCTGACATCTTGGAAAATAAGATACTTACAAATTGCCAACAGATGTACAGTCAGTAAAAAATAATACAGGATTCAAAGCTGCAGTGGAGACATATTCAACTGATCACTGCTTCTATACCCTGAGAGAATTATTTAATAACACCAATGTAATGTCACTGACTGGTAACAATGGAAATGTACCAGTAACTTGTATTTCAGTCTAAGTAGTTAACATGTTTTATAATGTCATGCTATATATATAAATTAAAAAATCTGAACTGGTTATCATGACATCCCAAGTAACTGAGTATTGCTAAGAAGGGTGCCTGGAGACTATTAAATTCAGATAGTAAATCAAATTAAAAACTGAAAAAGAATACAAATCTATCTCCTCTTTATATCTGATGTAATGTACATATCAATGTCAATCAATTATTTCTTACAACTACATATTTCAAGCATTTAACTATAGTTGAGAAATAGCGTATGGACTATAACATTTTGTAGTTCATTCAGCATTAGTATTCAAATAACAATCAATTATAATTTTTTATGTTTCGTAAACATGAAGAGGTTTGTAATTATGCTTTTCTTCATGTACTGCAAATCTGAATGAATATTTCAATATTACAAACTTTTCTTAGATTTCCTTGCTGAATCTTCTCAAAGTAGTCGGTGTGAAGATAGATGTGTTCATTGGTTCATGTCCAGCAAAGACTTATGCTGAAGGAGGCTACACACTTGAAGAAGCTTTACATGCAGCATATGAACTTGATACCAAAAGGCACTGTGGTAAGTAGTTAACAGATGTTGCACTTAAAGGAGTAACACATTACGAAAAATAGTTTCTTTCTGATTATAGTATGGTTCTAAATGGTACTCTGCTGCAGATTTGTGTGTGAAGTCTCTAATTTAATCAATATAATATTCATCCCACTCCCATGAACCACAGACATTGCCGAGGTGGGGTGGCTTGCGTGCCTCAACGATACAGATAGCCGTACCGTAGGTGCAACCACAGCGGAGGGGTATCTGTGGAGAGGCCAGACAAACGTGTGGTTCCTGAAGAGGGGCAGCAGCCTTTTCAGTAGTTACAGGGGCAACAGTCTGGATGATTGACTGAGCTGGCCTTGTAACATCAGCTAATGTGGCTTTGCCACACAGCTACTGCGAACGGCTGAAAGCAAGGGGAAACTACAGCCGTTACCTTTCCCGAGGACATGCAGCTCTACTGTATGAACATATGATGATGGCATCCTCTCGGGTAAAATATTCCGGAGGTAAAATAGTCCCCCATTCGGATCTCCGGGCGGGGACTACTCGGGAGGATGTGATCATCAGGAAAGACAATACTGGCATTCTACGGGTCGGAGCGTGGAATGTTAGATCCCTTAATAGAGTAGGAAAATTAGAAAATTTAAAAAGGGAAATGGATAGGTTGAAGTTAGATATAGTGGGGATTAGTGAAGTTCAGTGGCAGGATGAACAGGATTTCTGGTCAGGTGAGTACAGGATTATAAATACAAAATCAATTGGGGGTATCGCAGGAGTAGGATTGATAATGAATAAGAAAATAGGAATGCGGGTAAACTACTATGACCAGCACAGTGATCGCATTATCATTGTCAAGATAGATATGAAGCCAACACCGACAACAGTAGTACAGGTTTATATGCCAACTAGCTCTGCTGATGATGAGGAAATCGAAGAAATATATGAGGAGCTAAAGGAAATTATTCAGACAATTAAGGGAGAGGAAAACTTAATTGTTATGGGAGACTGGAATTCGGTAGTAGGACAAGGAAGGGAAGGGAAGATAGTAGGTGAATATGGGCTGGGCAAAAGGAATGAAAGAGGAAGCCGCCTGGTAGAATTTTGCACGGAACATAATTTAGTTATAACAAACACCTGGTTCAAGAATCACAAAAGAAGGTTGTATACGTGGAAGGAGACACCGGAAGATACCAGATAGATTTTATAATGGTAAGACATAGATTTCGGAATCAGGTTTTACAGTGTAAGACATACCCAGGGGCAGATATAGACTCTGACCATAACTTGTTGGTTATGAACTGTAGGCTGAAACTAAAGAAACTACAAAAGGATAGGAAAATAAGGAGATGGGACCTGGATAAATTGAAGGAATCTGAGGTTCTTAAAAATTTCAGAGGGAGCTTTAGGCAACAATTGACAGAAACGGGGGGAAATAAAACAGGAGAGGAGGAATGGGTAAAATTGAGAGATGAAATAGTGAAGGTAGCAGAGGACAAAATAGGTAGGAAGGAAAGACCTACAAAAAATCCTTGGACATCACAGGAGATACTAAATTTAATCGATGAAAGGAGAAAATATAAAAATGCAGTAAATGAAACAGGCAAAATGGAGTACAGACGACTAAGAAATGAGATTGTCAGGAAGTGCAAAATGGCTAAGCAGGAGTGGCTAGAAGGCAAATGCAAGGATATAGAAGAATGTATAAATAGGGGAAAAATAGATACAGCCTACAGGAAAATAAAAGAAACATTTGGAGATAAGAAAAACAGCTCTATGAATATCAAGGACACTGATGGAAAACCAGTTCTCAGCAAAGAAGGGAAAGCCGAAAGGTGGAAAGAATATATAGAGGGGCTCTACAAAGGAAATGAACTTCGAGACAATATTGTAGGAAGGGAAGAGGATGTAGATGAAGATGAAATAGGAGATACTGTACTGAGAGAAGAATTTGACAGAGCCCTGAAAGACCTAAGTCGAAAAAAGGCCCCTGGAGGAGATGATATTCCGCCAGAGCTACTGAAGTCTCTGGGAGAACCAGCCATGACAAACCTGTTTCACCTGGTGTGTAAGATGTATGAGACAGGTGAAGTACCCTCAGACTTTAAGAAAAATGTTATAATCCCCATCCCTAAGAAAGCAGGTGCAGACAGGTGTGAAAACTACAGAACCATCAGTTTAATAAGTCATGGTTGCAAAATATTAACACGAATTATATACAGAAGGATGGAAAAACTGGTAGAAGCCGACCTCGGGGAAGATCAGTTTGGGTTCAGGAGAAATGTAGGAACTCGGGAGGCAATACTCACTTTACGGCTTATCCTAGAAGATAGATTAAGAAAAGGCAAACCTACATTTCTAGCTTTTGTAGATTTGGAGAAGGCTTTTGACAATGTTGATTGGAATAAACTCTTGCAAGTTCTGAAGCAAGCAGGAGTAAAATATAGGGAGCGTAAGGTTATTTACAACTTGTACAAAAACCAGACAGCGGTTGTCAGAGTTAAAGGGCATGAAAGGGATGCAGTGGTTGGAAAGGGAGTAAGACAGGGTTGCAGTCTTTCTCCATTGTTGTTCAATTTGTACATTGAGCAAGCTATAAAGGAAAGCAAGGAAAAATTTGGAGAAGGAATTAAAGTTCAAGGCGAAGAATTAAAAACATTGCGTTTTGCCGACGACATAGTAATTCTATCAGATACAGCAAAGGACCTGGAAGAGCAATTGAACGGAATGGACAGTGTGCTGAAAGGTGCATATAAGATGAACATGGGGTAATGGAGTGCAGTGTAAGAAAATCAGGTGATGCTGAAGGAATTAGATTGGGAAACGAAGCAATAAAGGAGGTAGATGAGTTCTGTTACTTGGGCAGTAAAATAACAAATGATGGTCGCAGTACAGAGGATATAAAATGCAGAATGGCAATGGGTAGAAAAGCGTTCTTGAAAAAGAGAAATTTGTTAACATCGAATATTGATTTAAACCTAAGGAAGTCCTTTCTGAAGGCATTTGTATGGAGTGTTGCCTTGTATGGGAGTGAGACATGGACGGTAAGCAGTGCGGACAGGAAGAGGATTGAGGCTTTTGAAATATGGTGCTACAGAAGAATGCTGAAGATTAGGTGGGTGGATCGCGTAACTAATGAGGAATTCCTGAACAGAATTGGGGAGAAAAGGAATTTCTGGCATACCTTGATTAAAAGAAGGGATAGATTGGTAGGACACATTCTTAGACATCAAGGTATTGTGAATTTAGCGTTGGAGGGAAGTGTGTGGGGAAAAAAATCGCAGGGGAAGACCAAGAGATGGATACAGTAAGCAGATTCAGACAGATGTAGGTTGTCGTTCTTATGTGGAGATGAAGAGGCTTGCTCAGGATAGGGTATTGTGGAGAGCTGCATCAAACCAGTCTCCGGACTGAAGACCACAACAACAACAATATTCATCAGCCAAATACAATGGGGTGATAAAAGTCGTGGAATGACAATATGCATTGCTACAGATGGTGGCAGTATCACATATGCAAGGCATAAATGAATGCTACGATCGGAAGATCTACCATATGTACTCCATATATTCAGATGAAATGTTTTTGAGATGATTATAGCAGCACAGTAGAATCTAACAAATTTTTAACTTGCAATGGTAGTTACAGCTAGAAAGATGGGAAATTCCATTTTAGAAGTATTTATGGAATTTAGTATTCAGACACCCATAGAGTCAACAGTGTGCTTAGAATATCCAGTTTCAGGTATTGACTTTCAACATGGACAAAGCACTTAATGTACAAGTGTAGCAGTGTTTTGGTGTTGTCACTGCTAACAACTAGCACAACTAGATGAAGAAACGACAAAAATGAATCTGGGATTATGACAAATGTATCAGATAGGATAGTGGAGATACTTGGTGATCATTTTCAGTCATTACTGAGTCCTAAATTTGGTATGTAAGAACTGATAGTGGGATTTAAGTGTAGGGCAATCACTATTAATGTTTTGGTGGCTCAATATTGATGTGGATAGTTTTTACTTGGAATACACTGGGTCTTCATGTACAATTGAACTGCTCATTGACTGGAACTGCTTATATTGAGTTACTGGGATAATATTTGTAGCCATTCATAGGATTCCACTTCTACGACAAGAATGGAATTTTTATGGATGGCAACACACCATCTCACCAGGCCACAACTGCTCAATATTGTATTCAAGTGCCAGCTGCCACCAGTGCCACATAGTAAACGGCGTTAAATATCTTAATTTAATTAGTGTCAAATTTAATTTGCCAGTCTAGTTCATTTTCGTTAGTACTTCTGTTTTTAAGAGGTTTATTCCCGCGTACTTGGCAGATTTCGTTTGTATTACTGTTTTAATAGTTCACTCTATCGTATTTGATAAATACCCTTGTGTTTAGTCTTCATCTTTGACTGGTGTATTTCAAAACAAGTCAGAGACCGTTACTAAAGCTCGTTATCAGTCAGTCCAGTGCCAGCTGCCACCAGGTGGCACATCGTAAACAGCGCTAAGCTTATTTTCTCGCGCTTTTGATAACGGTGTATTGCACAGATATTCTTGTTTATTTTGAAAACTGCCGGACTCAGTTTTGTTGACTTGACAGTGTAGTTATCACTGACCACAGTTCAGTCAGCAGCCAGACGCCTTTATTAGAGTACTAGGCTACTTAAAAGTTGATTATTTAGTTTTCTACTTTCTGCTGTTGGCTACGGTCAGCCGTCTTCAGGCTGCTGTCTCGGGGTGCAGTGATGGTGGGGAGTCTGGTGCGTCGAGTGGGACACCTCAGGTGTCTCATGCTTCGCTCTCTGTCCCTGCTACCGAGGCACCTTCAGGTGTACTGTACGTCGTCGTGCCGCCTTCTCCGCAAGGCAAGTGGTGGGTTGTGCGGCATTCGCGTCACTCGAGGCGGAAGGCCAATGTGGAGGCTGGACGTCCGTCCACGCCCGTTCGACCTGTGAGTGAACGTGTGGCCACTCCTTCAGCAGGGTCCGAGCAGGTGCACGGGGGGAGGGGATTATTAGTTATTGGGAGCTCCAATGTTAGATGTTAGGCGCGTGATGGAACCCGTTAGGCAGATAGCGTCGAGATCCGGAAGGAATTCCAACGTGCACTCGGTGTGTCTGCCGGGGGGCCTCATCCGAGATGTGGAGGCGGCCTTGCCGGCGGCTATCAAGGGTGCAGGGTGCAGTCGACTGCAAGTCGTAACTCACGTCAGCATCAACGACGCTTGCCGCTTGGATTCTGAGGACATCCTCAGGTCCTACAAGCGGCTGGCGGAATTGGTGAAGGCTTCTGCCTTCGCACGTGGGGTGCAAGCAGAGCTGACGATTTGTAGCATTGTTCCCAGGCTTGATTGGGGTCCTTTGGTTTGGAGCCAAGTGGAGGCTCCGAACCAGAGGCTTCGCCGACTCTGTGACAGTCATGGCTGCAGATTTCTGGATCTGCGTTATCGGGTGGGGAATTGTAGGGTGCCCCTAGGCTAGGCGCTAACTCTGATGAGCATTCGCCTGTCAGCATTCAAATAGCGAATACAGGCGACGTTCGGAGCAAAAATTCGAACATCAAAATTTTAGCCGCGAACTTAGAGAGTATTAGAAACAAAGTTCCCGAATATTCCGCACTGCATGGAAGTTATTGCGCTCAGATAGTTTTAGGCACCGAAAGCTGGCTAAATCATGATGTGGAAAGTTCAGAAATATTTAGCGAAGCGTGGAATGTATATCAGAAATATAGATCGGATACAACTGGAGGAGGAGTGTTTATCGCTGTGGACAAAGATATTGTTTCTACTGAGATCGAGGTTGGAAGTAACTGTGAAGTTATCTGGTCACGTATATCAGGTCTAAAAGAAGTAAAGTTAATAGTTGGGTGCTTTTACCGGCCCCCCAGTGCAGCTGTAGCAGTTTTAGAATCATTCAAAGAAAGTGTACACCAGGTAGTGCATAGGTATCCGGGCCATCTAATATTAGTCGGAGGAAACTTCAACCTTTAGAGTATAGATTGGGACCTCGCTAGTTACATTTCGAGCTACTTTTGGACACATTCTCCGAAAACTGTCTTGAGCAGTTAAACCGGCAACCCTCGCGCAATGGAAATATTCTAGACCTTATAGCCACAAACAGGCCTGACCTTATTAACGATGTCTGTGTAGAGACAGGAATTACTGATCATCATATCGACATAGCGTCGATGGTAACCAAAGTTCATAAACCAATCAAGAAGGCTATGAGCGTGGTTTTGTTGGGAAGAGCCGATAAGCAAATGTTACGATCGCACTTAGAAAATGAATGGGCATCGTTTAATTCCGGGACTATAGATGTAGAGGAATTGTAGACTAAATTTAAGTGCATTGTTAATAAAGGGTTAGAGAAATATGTGCTAGTAAAGACGATTAAGGATGGAAAAGATCCACCGTGGTATAATAGCTGCTGAGAAAACAAAGGCTGTTACACTCTCGATTCAAAAAAGAACACGCAAATGATGACAGGCCAAAGTTAGTAGAGATTCATGCGTCTATAAAAAGATCGGTGCGCGAAGCATACAATAATTATCACAGCCATATCTTAGCATAAGATCTTTCCGAGAACCCGAAAGAATTCTGGTCCTATGTAAAATCGATAAGTGGGTCAAAGCCCACTGTCCAGTCACTCGTTGATCATTCCGGGGCAGTAATAGAAGAAAGCAAACGGAAAGTTCTAAATTTAACCTTTAAGTAATCTTTCAGGTTCAGGACTGCACAAATGTACCATCATTTGATCAACGTACTAATTCCGAAATGGGGGACATAGCAATAAGTATTTCCGGTGTACAGAAGCAGCTGAGAGAGCTAAATACGAAAACGTCTGCTGGTCCAGATGGAATACCAGTTCGGTTTTACAAAGACTATTCTGTGGCATTGGCCCCTTATTTAGCTTGCATTTATCGCGTATCTTTAATTCAGCGCAAAGTTCCTAGTAATTGGAAAAAAGCGCAGGTGACTCCTGTTTATAAGAAAGGAAAGAGAACTGACCCACACAATTACAGGCAAATATCATTGACATCAGTTTCATGTAGAATTTTAGAGCATATTCTCAGTTCGAATATAGTAAATTTCCTTGAAATATCCATGAATCAGCACGGGTTTAGGACACATCGTTCATGTGAAACTCAGCTTGCCCTTTTCTCACATGACATCTTGCGAGCCATGGATGACGGGCAGGCGGATTGTGTTTTTCCCGACTTCAAAAAGGCGTTCGACCCGGTGTCACACTGCAGGCTGCTAACGAAGATATGATATTATGGAATAGGATCACAGATTTGTGACTAGCTGGAAGATTTCCTAAGTAATAGAACGCAGTACGTTGTTCTCGACGGCGAGTGTTCATCAGAGACGAGTGTATCGTCAGGCATGCCCCAGGGGAGTGTGATAGGACTGCTATTATTTTCTATCTATATAAATGATCTGATGGACAGAGTAAGTTGTAATTTGCGGCTGTTTGCTGATGATGCTGTGGTGTATGGGAGGGTATCGTCTTTAAATGACTGTAATAGCATACAGGATGACTGAGGAAAAATTTCTAGTAGGTGCGAAGAATGGCATCTAGCTCTCAATGTAGAAAAATGTAAGGTGATGCGCATGACTAGGAAGAACAATCTCATAATGTTCGAATACAGCATTAGTAGTGAACTTCTTGATGCAGTCGCGTCGTTCAAATATCTAGGTGTAACATTGCAGAGCGATATGAAATGGAACAAACATGTAAGGACAGTTGTGAGTAAGGCGGACAGCCGACTTCGGTTTATTGGGAGAATTTTGGGTAGATGTACTTCATCTGTAAAGGAGACCGCGTATAAAACGTTTGTACTACCACGTCTTGAGTATTTCTCAAGTGTTTGGGACCCACAGCAGATCAGTTTAAAGGAAGACATAGAGGCGGTTCAGAGGCGAGCAGCTAGATTTGCTACCGGTAGGTTCGACCAATGCGCGAGTGTCATGGAAATGCTCCGGCAATTCAATTGGGGATCGCTGGAAGAAAGGCGACGTTCTTTCGTGTATTCCTGCTAAGTAAATTTAGAGGGCCGGAATTTGAAGCTGAGTGTAGTACGATCTTGCTGCCGCCTACTTACATTTCGCGTATAGTTCACAAAGAGAAAATAAGGGAAATTAGGGCTCGTACGAAGGCATATAGGCGTTTTTTTTTCCTCGTTCTATTTGGGAGTGGAATAGGAAACGAAATGCCTAGTAGTGGTACAGTGTACCCTCCGCCACGCACCTTACGGTGGATTGCGGAGTATGTATGTAGATGTAGATAGGGACTAATGATTGGAGTAATGACCAAGGTAATTAAGTCCCTCAGAATTACAAACATTTGAAAATTTATAATGATACTACACATAGCTGTTATTGAACCATAGTTAGAAACTTAACACCATCAATGAGGCGGCATGACAATGCTGCTGACTGCAAAATATCCTACTGGAAGGGTTTTCAAGAAATCAAATATTAAAATCACCAATTACTACATTTTTTCCTTTCCTTATATTATTATTATTATTATCATTTTAAAAATTCCCATAGAGCTTCAAAGTGATTTAAGAATGGTTCAAATTACTTGTTGGTGCTCATCATGCAATTACTACTACGATTTATTTATCATTAAATTCTTCTTTGGTTGAATGTACTTCCAAATGATGCTAAAATCAAAATTTATAAATGTTTATGTTATTAAATAATGTGGCACATGCTGATGAATGTGTCAACCGTTTCATATTCTATATCTGCTTTACCTAAGTGAGAAGGTAAACCAATCCTGCAACATTTAACACATGTATACCAGGAATGATATGTTCAGAAGGGTAAAACACCGCAACCTACAATGACATATGATCAAACTAATGCAGTTTTGATTTACTAAGTATTTACAAGAGAAAATACTAGTCTTTCTCTCTCTCTCTCTCTCTCTCTCTCTCTGTCTCACTGTGTCTCTCTGTCTCTCCATTCTCTCTCTCTTTCTCCATGTGTGTGTGTGTGTGTGTGTGTGTGTGTGTGTGTGTGTGTGTGTGTGTGTGTGTGTGTGTATGTATGTATGTGTGTGTTTCACTTGAAGAGGGAAGAGTTAGATAGGGTTAAAATCGTTTAGATTAACATAATCGTTAATTCATGCAATAGATGTCTTTCTGTTGGGCTTATAATTGTGTGAATACTTATAAGAAATAAATTTGCTCTGTTTGCACTTATCCAATAACTTTATAAACTACTTTTTGACAAATAATTAAGTGAAATTACCAATGATAAGAAATGCAACAATTGAAGCTGTTCCTTAAATTTCCATAAATGTAATAATTAGGTAGAGAATATGTTTCGAAGAATATCTTTTAGCTCCCATTATTTTATTTAGAAGAATGGCGATGAAGAAAATAAAGACAAAGCCTGTATCAACATATCCATGATGAAATAAAAATCACTTAATACCTAACATCAAATGTAGTATAGGATACAATACTAAATATATTTCCAGATAAGTAAATAAGCGAGGTATTTATGTTGTTACTACTGAATAATGTTACTGCAGATGCTCCTTATCTACTGCTGTCTAGAGAAAACTGTCTGAAAGAGAGGTCACCTATAGTCTATGCATGTGATTTAAAGCTAGTACTGTTAATGTAATGTTTCTGGAAAGACAAAAAATATCGCTGCCATAAATTTTGGTGGATATTAATTCCAAAATACGTAATGCTACATTTTCTGTCCTTTTCAGCCAGGTATGGCTTAGCTGATGGTTTTACATCAACAGAACCTGGGACAGCGACTGCAGATTATGGATCAGCTGTGAACATAGATGTGAGTGTCCATGCACTTTTATTTGTCTTAACGTTGATGGCTGTCATTTTCTGAGATGAGCTGGCTGCTAAACCTTTGTGTCGGACGTTTTGGCATATTACAAAATGTTTGTACAGCTTATGGGACTTAACTATGGCCAGCCACGGTGGCCGAGGGGACTGAGGCGGGTCAGTCACGGTCTGCACGGCCACGAGGGTTGGGGGTTCCAATCCCAAGTCGGGGGTGGATATTTGTGCTGTCCTTAGTGTTAGATAGGTCATAAGTAGTTTGTAAGTTTAGGGGCTGATGACCCCGTATTTAAGTCCCATGAGCTATACAAACATTTGAAAACTTAACTACAGGGTCATCAGTCCCTAAATTTACAAACTACTTACGAACTAGGACGGCACAAATATCCATGCCCGAGGGAGGATTCGAACCCCCGACCGTAATGGCCGTGCAGACCGTGACTGAAGCGCCTCGTCCCCTCGGTCACCGCGGCCGGCTGGCATATTACAAAAGCACCTATAATTGAAGTCATCTGTATATATAAAGCAGAGTGCCCATATGCTTGTGTGTTTGTGTGTATGTATTGCATACAATGTACAGTTTTGTTCCAATCTTTTCCAAGTTTGTTACATGTAAGCTTCAATCTATGAGGACGGTTGCCGTAAGTGTAAGAATTACTTTCAACACATTGTTCACGACATATGACGTCATAAACAATGAGATGCGCGAAAAACTGCCGCATCGAACGACAGTGTTGCACATTTTCTCCTAAACAACTGGAGCGATTTCAACAAAATTTGGTGCAAAAATTTCTTATCGTGAGGTAACAATGCTGTCGGGTTAAGAACCACATTCAGAGATATGTCATAAACAATATAGTTGCAAGAATCTGCCACATAATGCAACAACACTTGATTTACACACTGTATGAGAGTGACAATACTTAGCGATTTGCAACCAACTTCAAATATAATTTCAAACCTTTATTGAACTTTTTCTCGCTGACAAACCTAGCTGCTCGCCTCTGAACTGTATCTATGTCTTACTTTAAAATGATCTGCTGCGGTCCCAAACACTTGAGCAATACTCAAGTCGTGGTCGTACAAGCTTTTTATACGCGGTCTCCTTTACAGGTGAAGTACATCTTCCCAAAAGTCTTCCAATAAACCGAATTCGGCTGTCCGCCTTAAACACGACTGTCCTTACTTGTTACTTCCATTTCATATCTCTCTGCAATGTTACGCCTAGATATTTGAACGACGTGACTGCATCAAGAAGCTCAGTACTAGTGCTGTATTCGAACATTATAGGATTGTTTTTCCTACTCATGCGCATCATCTTACATTTTTCTACATTGAGGGCTAGCTGCGTTCTTCGCACCAACTAGAAATTTTGTCTAAGTCATTCTGTATGCTATTACAGTCAGTTACAGACGACACCCTCCCATACACAACAGCATCAACAGCAAACAGCCCCAAATTACTACTTACTCTGTCCATCAGATCATTTATATCGATAGAAAATAATAGCGGTCCTATCACACTCCCCTGGGGCACGCCGGACGATACACTCGTCTCTGATGAACGCTCACCGTCGAGAACAACGTACTGCTTTCTATTACTTAGGAAGTCTTCCAGCTAGTCACAAATCTGTGAACCTATTCCATAACCTCGTATCTTCGTTAGCAGTCTGCAGTGTGGCACCGCTGAGAATATGCTCCAAAATCCTACATGAAACTGATGTCAACGATATTGGCCTGCAATTTTGTGGGTCAGTTCTCTTTCCTTTCTTATAAACGGGAGTCACCTGCGCTTTTTTCCAATCACTAGGAACTTTGCACTGAATTAAAGATTCGCGGCCAATGCTCCAGACTACTCTTTTTATAACCGAACTGGTATTCCATCCGGACCAGCAGACTTTTTCGTAGTTAGCTCTCTCAGCTGGCTGTGGTAATTATTGTATGCTTCTCGCATCGATCTTTTTATAGACGCACGAAACTCTACTAACTTTTGCCTGTCATCATTTGCGTGTTCTTTTTTGATTCGAGAGTGCAACAGTCTTTGCTTTCTCAGCAGCTTTATTATAATACCACGGTGGATCTTTTCCATCCTTAATCGTCTTTATTGGCACATATTTCCCTAACCCTTTATTAACAATGCACTTAAATTTAGTCCACAATTCCTCTACGCCCATAGTCCCGGAATTAAACGATGCCCATTAATTTTCTAAGTGCGATCCTAACATTTGCTTATCGGCTCTTCCCACCAAAAACCCCCTTCTAGCCTTCTTGATTGGTTTATGAACTTTGGTCGCCATCGACGCTATGACGATATCATGATCACTAATTCCAGTCTCTACACAGACATCGTTAATAAGGTCAGGCCTGTTCGTGGCCATAAGGTCTAAAATATTTCAATTGCGTGTGGGTTGACGGTTTAACTGCTCAAGACAGTTTTCGGAGCATGTGTCCAAAAGTAGCTCGCAAGACTGGTTGCCTGTACCGCCTGAAATGTAACTAGAGAGGTCCCAATCTATATACTTAAGGTTGAAGTCTCCCCTGACTAATATTACATGGCCCGGATACCTATGCACTACCTGGTGTAGACTTTGTTTGAATGATTCTAAAACTGCTACAGCAGTACTGGGGGCCGGTAAAGACACCCAACTATTAACTTTACTTCTTTTAGACGAGTTATACGTGCCCAGATACCTTCACAGTTACTTTCAACTTCGATCTCAGTAGAAACAATATCTTTGTCCACAGCGATGAACACACCTCCTCCAGTTGTATCCGATATACATTCCACGCCTCGCTAAATATTTCTGAACTTGCCACATCATGATTTAGCCAGCTTTCGGTGCCTAAAACTATCTGAGCACAATAATTTCCATGCAGTGTGGCATATTCGGAACTTTGTTTCGAATACTTCGTAAGTTCACGGCTAATATTTTGATATTCGAATTTTTGAGCCAACCATGGCCTGAATTCGCTGTTAGAATACAAGTAACCTGCTACCCGAGTTGCTGCTTCCTTAGTGTAGTGCACCCCTGATCTATCTAGGGACACCTTACAATTCCCCACCGGTTAACGTAGATCCAGAAATCACAGAGTCGGCGAGCCTCTGGTTCAGACCCTCCACTAGGTTCCAAACCAAAGGACCCCGATCAACCCTCGGAACAATGCTACAAATCGACAGCTCTGCTTGCATCCCCAACTTCACCAATTCCGCAGAACCCAAGCGACAAGCGACATTGGTACCGACGTGAGCCACGACTTGCAGTCGACCGCACCCCGCACCGTCGATAGCCGCCGGCAAGGCCGCCTCCACATCTCGGATGAGGCCCCCCGGCAGACACACCTAGTGCATGTTGGACTTCTTTCCGGATCTCGACGCTATCTGCCTAAGAAGCACCATCATGCACTTAACATTGGAGCTCCCAAGAACTAATAATCCCCTCCCCCTGTGCACCTGCTCGGACCCTGCTGAAGGAGTGGCAACAACTCCACTCACAGGACGAATGGACGTGTACGGACGTCCAGCCTCCACATTGGCCTTCCGCCTCAAGCGACTTCAACGGCGTACAACCCGCAACTTCCCTTGCGGAGAGGGCGGCTCGACCACGTCTGGTACCCCTGAAGGTGCTTCGGTAGCAGGGACAGAGAGCGAAGCAAGAGACACCTGAGGTGTCCCACTCGACGCACCAGACTCCCCACCATCACTGCACCCCGAGACAGCAGCCTGAAGACGGCTGACCGTAGCCAACAGCACGCTCAGCTGTTCGCGAACTGCAGCCAACTCCTCCTGCGTCCACACACAGCAGGCACACATCCTATCCATCCTACCGATACTAGTAACTGTAGAAAGTAGAAAACTAAATAATCAACTTTTAAGTAGCCTAGTACTTTAATAAAGGCGGCTAGCAGCTGACTGAACTGTGGTCAGTGGTAAGTGCACTGTCAAAACAACGAAACTGAGTCCGGCAGTTTTCAAAATAAACATTAATATCTGTGGAATACACCGTTATAAAACGCGCGGGAATATAATCTTTAACAAAGCTGAACACGAAATAAGGAAGTGACAATATGACACATAGCTTGCAGCAGACGAAAACTATACACTCGGTATTTATCAAAATACGCGAAAATAAACTCTTAGAGCAGTAGCACAAACGTTAGGTGGCAAGTAGGTTAGAACAAACCTCTTGTAAACAGAAACACTAACGAAAGTTGAGAAATTAACTGGCAACGAAATTTCACGCAATTTAATTATGCTACTTAGCGCTCTGGGTGTTGTCGCAGCGACAACAGCTGGCACTGAACTGACTGCTAACTGACAGAATGCTAATCTGCCAAGTACGCGGGAATAAACTCCTTAAAACAGAAGTACTAACTAAAATGAAGAACTAGACTGGCAAATTAAATTTGACACAAATTAAATTAAGATACTTAGCGCTGTTTACGATGTGACACTGGCAGCAGCTGGCACTGGACTAAACGATAATACGAAGGCAGTGGAGAAGTGTGCTCTTGGATACGATAAATTGCATAAATTGAGGCCCCTAATTGACGCCCTAAATACTAATTTCTTACAGGCATATAACCATTCAGGCAGATTACCTGTAGCTATGATGCCTTTCAAGGGAAGATCAAGCATAAAACAATATATGCTCATGAAGCCGATAAAAAGAGGATACAAGGTCTGGTGCCTGGCTGATGCTAAGACAGGCTATTTACTGAAGTTCCAGATCTATTGCGGAAAAGGAGAGAACAGTAATGCCAATATTCCTCTTGGTGAAAGGGTTGTACTTGAACTGTGTGAACCTTTTAAAAACAGTAGAAGTACTGTTGCGTTTCACAACTATTTCACTTCGTACTCCCTTCTCAGAACACGTTTGACAATGGAATATATTCTGTAGGTGCTGTAAGAGTCAACAGAAAAGGTCTTCCAGAAATGATGTAGAAAAACGAAAAACTTTCATGAGGCGAGTTCAAAGCGCAAATCAAAGATTCAGTTGTTTCGATAAAGTGGCAAGACACAAGAACAGTAACAGTTCTGTCTACAGCAACATCTCCTAAGAAAAGGAAAATATGGTTCAGTGAGCACCAAAGCTAGTCCAAATGCCATAAGTTTGTACTACAGCACAATGGGGTGGTGTGGATCTCTTTGATCAGAAGCGAGAACGGTATGAAATTGGTCGGCGACTTCTAAAATGCTGACACAGAATTTTTTATTTTCTAGTTGATGCTGCCATTGTGAATGCGTTTACAATGCACGCAGCAGTGACAGGAAATGGAGAGCAACTAACATTGCGTTTACGGTTTGCGAGAGAACTACTGTCAGGATTCTCTTTAAGGAAACGACGTGGGCGTTCTCCTGTATTCATTTACAGTATTGGTGTTCCTGTTGAACTCCGACTTTCAAGTGTGGGTGATCATCTACCACAGAAAATTGTGAAATATAGCCGTTGTCGTTTGTGCAGTACAAGAAAAGAAAAAAAATTACCAGAATAATATGCCGAAGCTGCAATGATGCTTAGTGTGTAGATCCATGTTTCAGATTGTTCCATAACATCCTGTAATGAAAATTTTGTGAATAAATGATCATCTACCATTCATACCCATTTTTTAATTTTGTTTTGTAGTGTAAATGTTTATAAGAAAAAATTCCAAAAAAATTTGATAGTATCATCTCATGGTCCGTGGGAAGCCATCTTCCCACATAAATTTTCAAAAAATTGGGTGCAAAAAAATTTTTGTTTTTGCATGGCATGGCATAGGTGGTTCATTGCAAGTCATTGAATCATGAGCTGTCACCTGTAGTAAGTTTAGAAAAATGCCCCCACGAAAGGGTTAAGAAAAAAATAATAATTCGCATTCCAAAGTAAGCTGGTGCACACCGGTGTGAAAATTACGGAACTATCAGTTTAATAAGTCATGGTTGCAAAATACTAAAACTAAATATTTACAGAAGTATGGAAAAGCAGATAGAGGCCGACCTCGAGGAAGATCAGTTTGGATTTGGAAGAAATGTAGAAACACAGGCGGCAATACTGACTTTACAGCTTATTTTAGTAGATAGATTACTGAAAGGCAAACCTACGTTTCTAGCTTTTGTACGTTTTGAGAAATTTTTGACAATGTTGATTGGAGTACACTCTTAGATATTATGAAGCAAATAGGAGTAAAATATAGCGAATGGAAAGTTATTTACAACTTGTAGAAAAACTGACAGCAGTTATCAGAGTTGCAGGGCTTGAAAGAGATGCAGTAGTTGAGGAGGGAGTAAGACTGATTTATAGCCTTCCTCAAATGTTATTCAATTTGTACATTGAGCAAGCTATAAAGGAAAGCAAGGGGAAATATGGAGGAGGGATTAAAGTTCATGGTGAATCAATAAAAACATTGCTTTTTGCCTATGACATTGTAATTTTGTCAGAGACAGCAAAGCACCTGGAAGAGCAGTTGAACGGAATGGACAGTGCGTTGAAAGGTGCGTATAAGATGAACATTGACAACAACAAAATAAGGTAACGGAGTGCAGTCTAAGAAAATTACGCGATGCTGGAGTAATTGTATTAGGTAACGAAATAGTAAAGGTGGTAGTCGAGTTTTGGTTATTTGGTTTTTGAAAAACAGAAATTTAGTAACATGTCCTATACGTGAGGAAATCCTATCTGAAGGCATTTGTGTGGAGTTTTACCTTGTATGGGACTGGAACATGGACAATAAACAGAGTGGACAGGAATAGGATAGAGGCTTTTAAAATGTGCTACAAAAGAGTGCTGAAGATTAGGTCGGCGGATGGTGTAACCAATGTGGAAGTACTGAGCAGAATTTGGGAGAAAAGGAATTTCTGGCACACCTTGACAAAAAGGAGAGATCAATTGATAGGATACATTCTTAGACATAAAAGAATCGTGAATGTAGCATTGGAGGGAAGTGTGTGGGGTAAAAATGGCAGAGGGAGACCAAGAGATAGACACAGTAAGCAGATTCAACCGTATTTAGGTTACTTTTCTTAAGAGAAGACGAAGAGGCTTTGTCAGCATAGAATAGGGTTGAGAGCTGCATCCGAACAGTCTCAGGACTAAAGACAACAACAACGTCATACTCTTTCAGAGAACCAACATTGAAATCCCCATAAATAATAGTTTACTTCCCTCTATAAGGCAGATAGCAGAACAAGGGCGTCCAAGATCTGAATAATTAGTTAAAAATTAACTTTTTAGGGGTGCACAATAAAAAGATGAACTTTGAATATACTTTCATTGATTATTGACAATCATAGACACACTCTTATGGTGACTTACAGATTTCTGCATTTTCACTAACTTTGCTACTCCCTAACTTTGGTGCAAAGGTGATTCTTATATAGCTTCTACAAATAACCTCATTATTGCAATTAATTATTCAAATTTGAAGAATTAAATCTTATTGTAGTAGTTTAAGTAGATTGTAAGCTACAGACTGATGACCACGCAGTTTGGTCCAATAGATTTACAAACATTTGAACATTTTTTTGTCCTTACTATATTATTTATTGCAACCTGGACTTTCATTATTATAATTTTATTTTTTTAAGTTTTATCTAAAAACTCATCTTAAGTGTACAAGTAGTTGCCATTCAGAAATTGCTTTAGTTTCTTACTAAATACCAGTTGGCTATCTGTCAGACTTTTGATACTACTTGGTTAGTGACCGAAGACCTTTGTAACAGCAAAATTAATTAATCCCTTTCCTTGCCAATGTTACATTTAACGTTGAATAATGAATATTATCTTTTCTGCTAGAGATGTAGCTATGCACACTGCTACATACTTTTGAATTGGATTAGATTGTCAATAACAAATTTCAGGAGTGAATATATATATTGTCGCATTGAAATGGAAGCAGCCTTGCCTTCAAAGGGAGGGATGTCAACTGAACACAGCGCTTATACTGAAAGCAAGTTACTTGGGAACTGAAACATACATGCAGCACTCACTGCCTCTCAGGCAGAGTGCTCTGCTATTTATACACAGAAAGAATATACTAGATTTTTGAAGAATAGTTAACATAACGAACACGTGGAAATTACAAGTGAACATAAGAAACCTGTAGAATTTTCTGGAAATGATAATTATAAACAAAGAAACTTTTGCTGGTGCGCGGAATTGTACCGGCGACCTTCAACACCACAATCGGTGACACTTTGCGCCTCGACAGCAGTCGGTTAACTTGCGGTCTTGCGGCATTGATCCCTTTCCTGAGAAAACAGCGACCCACTGTTAGGTTCCCTTTGGAGCCAGCTGCATTGTCCTGGATCTTGATCTTGTCATGGGTCCTCTGTATGGCAGTTCTGGAGAATTCATCTCTTCCGCACGATTACCGACGACAGACGTTCCTGTCGTGGATTCATCAGTATCATTACCGTGCTTAGAGCACTTGAACAAGAAGCTATTTTCCCCTATCTGCTCTTCAGGATCGTAGTAAGGCTTCATGCGGAACATGTGCAAATTATCTCTTAGTTTTTGTCGTTTCGGCGACAGCTCATAATCTTCAACTTCGTATGTGACGTCTGACAAGCGGCGTATCACACGATAGGAACCAAAGTATCGCTTCAATAACTTTTCTGATAGTCCAACTTTCCGTACAGGGGTAAAAATCCATACCAGATCTCCTGGGCTGTACACAACAGGTCGGTTCTTGTCGTTATACCACTGACGGTCCTTCTCTTGGGCGTCCAGTGTCCGTATGCGAGCCAGCTGTCTTGCTTCTTCGACCCTGGTGATGAGTTGTTTCATATAATCATCCTGAGTGTCGTCAGGCAGGAATGGAAACAGCGTATCCATTTTTGTATCTGCTTTACGGCCTTGGAGAAGGAAAAAAGGCGTGAAGCCTGTGGTATCTTGTCATGTGGTATTATAAGCAAATGTCACGACTGACAGTATTGTATCCTAATCCTACTGCTCAACATCGACATACATCGACAGCGTACCTGCTAACGTCTTGTTAAAACGTTCTTTACCATTTGTCTCAGGATGGTATGCATTTGTCATTCTGTGGACTATGTCGTAACGTGAATTTACCTCTGATACTAGTTTAGACTAGAACACTGGTCCACGATCAGATATCATCACACTAGGTGCTCCATGCTTCAAAGTAATGTCTACTACAAGGAATTTTGCGATCTCTGTAGCTTCTGCAGTCGGCACAGGTTTGGTGATAGCGTATCGTGTGAGGTAGTAAGTGCACACTACTATCCATCGGTTACCGGTTGTCGATTTCGGGAACCACTCTAAAAAATCGATCCCAGCTCGATGGAATGGAGCTGCTGTAGGTGGAATCGGTACGAGATGCCCTGGAGGTAATTGCGGCACATCCTTCCCACTATGGCACTCTTTAATACGACTCACATTGTGCCTGACAGATCGGTAGAGGCCATTCCAATAATACCTGCGCCTGATTCTGTCCAGGGTATTCACGAATCCCAGATGACAGGAAATTGGAGGATCGTGGAAATTCTTGAGAATAGCTGGCTGGTGATGACCTGGAACGACCAGTAGCCATTTGGGACCCAGTGGATCGTAGTAGCTATTATAAAATGTCCCGTTTATAAGTTGGAACTTTCCATTGGTCGGTTCTCCTTTCTTCAAGGCTTCTATAGTTTTTAATAGTGCTGGATCTTTCCTCTGTTCATCTGCAACGTCACCTAATTCTGTGAGGGCTGAAATTTCATACGACATGTTGTATTCCGCTAATGGATTCCTCGAAAGGCAGTCGGCATCCTTGTGTTTGCGCCAGCTCTTGAATACCACTGTGAAGTCGTACACTTGGAGTCTTAGTGCCCATCTTGCTAGTGGACCTGATGGATCCTTCAAGCTAGTCAGCCAACACAAAGAATGGTGGTCTGTCACAACGGTGAATGGTTTGCCGAATAAATAAGGCCAGAAATTTTTGATAGCCCACATAATTGCGAGACATTACTTTTTAGTTGTAGAGTAGTTTATCTAGGACTTTGAGAGTATTCTTGGTGCATAGGCTATCACTTTTTCAGCACCTTCCTGAACGTGTCAGGCACTGCACCAATCCCATAACCACTGGCGTCTGTTTGAAGTTAAGTTTCCGCATTCTCGTCGTACAAGGCTAGAAGTGGTGCGGACGTTAAAGCCTCTTTAAGAGCCTGGAAAGATCCTTCTTTTGTCTCATCCCAGTAAAACTTTACGTCTCCCACCAGAAGTTCTTGCAATGGACGTGCGTTGTTACAAAATCATTTTAAAAACGTCGGTAGTATGAGAACAGCCCGAGCAAACTTCTCACATAACGAATGTGCTGAGGAGTTGGAAATTGCGTGATTGCTCGTACTTTATCTGGATCAGGATGGACACCATCTTCGTTGACTATGTGCCCCAGGATTCTTATCTCTTTGGAGACTAATAGGAACTTCTTTAGCTTGAGGCGGAGTCCTGCAGTCTGAACACACTTCAGCACAGTTGATAGATGACTCAGATGTTCTTCAAATGTTTTCGAGAAAACGACAGTCTCATCTGAATAGCAAAGACATGTCGTCCACGTAAGGTGTCGAAGCAAGTAGTCCATCATGCGTTCGAATCTGGCCGGAGCATTACATAATCCAAATGGCATTAATTTGAATTCATAGACTCCGTCAGTTGTAATAAAAGCCGTCTTTTCCCTGTCAGCATCGTCAACCTCGGATTTGCCAGTAATCTATCTATAAGTCCATAGTTGAGAAGAATGTAGCTCCTTTCAAGCAGTCTAAGGTGTCGTCAATGCGCGGCAATGGGCAGACATCTTTCTTTGTAATTTTGTTCAGCTGCTGATAGTCGACACAGAATCATCACATGCAATCCATCTTCTTTAGGGGGAACACCGGAGACGACCAAGGACTCTCCAAAGGTTGAATAGTGTCATCGTGCAACATCTTCTCCACTTTCTCCCTCATTATCCGTCTTTCAACTGGCGACACTCTATACGAGTGCTGGCTAATTGGTGGATTGATAAGGTGCCTTATCCTGGGTCATTTAGTCTGACTTTTCTACTGCTGGGGATGTGAATGCTCCCGAAAATTGGCGTAGTATAGCTAACACCCGCAGCACCCGCTGGCGTTGTTCCTTGATCAGTTAGCATCCTATTAGCAGTTCCACGGTTGTTTCCTCGACCATCGGTAATGTTTATGATAGCTGCTGGTATGTAAATTTCTTTGTAAGACTAATAAACATTTTACTATAGTCCAGCACTTCACAGTTCAACCAGTCATCTGTGTTTCCGCCGAACTCTACTCATTGTGAACGGTGGGATCGTCATGTTGTCAACAGCAAATAACTTTCCTGAAAAATGTGTAATACGTGTGCCCGATGGAAAGAATTCCTCAATTTGCGGCTCAGATTATGCAGAGTCAATGACAGCTTGGGATGCCTGAAGGATGTCCCATCCGAGGATGACATTATAACTACATTCTGCTAAATCGACAAATGCAGTAGGCTGGATCCTGTTGTTGATGGTTATTCTTCTGCCACAAGTTCCCGCTGGCTGGATGTACTTTGCATTTGCGACCATCAGCACAATTATCTGCCTTATACAGAACATAGTCATCTTAGCGACTATCGTCCATGGAAGATTTTCATCTGCAACGGCCTCACCTCCATAGATGGTCGCCTCGCTTAGTTTTCCTTGACGCGGCGGCTAGGGCAGGGGCTGGTACCTCTGTACGGCGACGGTCAACGCCAGCAGCGGCGCGTTGTGGAGCGACCTTGTCCAGGATACGGCGATGGGCTTCTTCCCATAGGTCGACTGAACTCATCAGCAGGTGACTGCCTGGGGTATAATTGCTCTGATGGCTGACGTATTGTGCCAAAATAATCGTCGAATAGTCGCCTTCTCTCTCTGCAATAGCATACGACACGTCCTTAGTGCCCACAGTGGAAACACAGTGGTGTGTTGTCTTCTGTCCTCCAGACGTCTGTTCTTCTGCAGGGCATCATAGTTTCCAGGGGAATTGGTTGTGGCCGCATCGGTTGGTTCATAGGCTGCCGTTTGGTGGCTGCAACGTAAGTCATAGTAGGGCGACGCCATTCTTCACGTAGGGTGCGACTGGCGGGGCAGACAGGAGCAAAAATATGAAATACCTCTTCCTCCTCGGCGTCGGCTCCCTCAAGTACAGGGCTTACATCCATGGCCATAATCGGATGCTCGCTCGGTCTAATAGTTCCGGTTGCCATAAACTGTTGTAATTCTTCTCTCACAATTTTTCTTATGGGAGAAGTAAAGCCATGTTGGTCTTCCACAACGGCCATAAGGACTACATTGGGGGTCATATTTCTTTCGTCCAATCCGCTGGCACCAGTTGACGAACTCATCCGTCGTAGCGACGTCTTTTATCAGAAGAGTTTGGTACATGTTCTGCAATACCCTACATCAGGAGCGTGTTTTTGTCAGTCTCAGTCATATCCGGGTTAACTATGTTACTTAGACCCAAAACATTCTCTATGTTTGACTGTGCCAGCTCACCATGTCGTTGGGCCTGATTTTTAAGTTGTTCTTCCGAGCGGGTTTGTCGCTGGCGGTCTCTAAACGTCTTCTTAAGTTCCATCTGGAACGTTTCCCAGTCACTCAGCTTCTCTTCGTTATTTTCAAACCATTGCTGAGCTGTTCCGTCCAGGTAAAAATAAACATTGGTCAAGCACAATGTATGATCTCACCCATTATACTTGGTGACTCGGTCGATCCCTTTTAGCCATTTGTTGGAGTCCAGCCCAGCGTCTCTAAAGAACAGTGACAGGTGTCTGATGTGCAGCTCTGGTTTCGTGTCCATGGGTCTTCTGATGATACGGACTTCGGAAGGATGTACTCGGTATACCCGTTGTATTCCAGTTCTAGTCCGTGTATGCAACGGCTTTAACGTTGCCTAATCGTAGCCACGGTGATGCAGCTGCTGCACAGCATACCCGGTACATGCACCAAAGAATGTCGTGTTGAAATAGAAGCAGGCTTGACTTCGAAGGCAGGGTTGTCAACTGAACACAGCACGTACACTGAAAGTAAGTTTATCACGAAATGAAACAAGCATGCAGCACTGACTGCCTCTCGTGCAGAGTGCTCTGCTATTTATTCACAGACAGACACTACCAAAAATTAAAAGAATAGTTAATATAAGAACATGTAGAAATTACAAGTGAACTTAAACATGTAGAGCATTCTGGAAATGATAATTACAAAGACATAAATTTTTGCCAGTCGATTGGATTGAACCGGCAACCTTCAGCACTGCAATCGGTGACACTATCCATTGCGCCATGCCGGCAGTCGGTTAACTTGATGTCTTCTGGCGATATATATTAAGCTACAGTGAAGATCCCTAGATCCTTAAATCAATGTTTGCAGGCTGATCATGGGGAAGCTCCAGCAATTATTCTTATTACAGGCTTTTCTCGAATGATTACTTGTTTACTCCATGTTGAATTGCTTCTGAATATGTCAATGAAAGTAGGTGTAGTAATTTACTGAGATGTATATCACCAAATTTTGCAATTATCCTAATAGCATAAGTAGGTGAATTCAAACGTTGCAGCAGCTCTTCAATGTGTTTCTTCCAGTTCAATCCCTCATCAGTGGAAACACCTAAATATTTTGATTATTCAGCCTTAGCTACAGATTTATCTTCAAAGGCTAAATTTATTAATGAAGTCATGCCATTTACTGCACGAAACATTATACACTGGGTTATTTCTAAGCTTAATGCCCATTAAAATCAACACAAACTAACTAACACTATCTCTGAAAGAGTACTACAAATCACAAAAAAATTTATGTAACTTTCAAAAGTACATACAGGAAAGATGGATACTGTAACAATCATAAATACTACATTCACAAGTTGTGTGCCACAATCACATGCTCTGTATTGTTACCCATACCTAACATATTGAGCTATGTGTTTTTATATTTATATCGATCCTTTATAAATGTGACAGTTACTTCATCATCCATACTCGATCTAGATGAATATCACTTACAATCATGTATATAAAAATTTTCTACGCATGTGGATTTACCAAGTTCATATAGACAAAGATATTAGGTCGTTTACTTCATCCCCCATGCTCCACAATATTTTGAAGAAACAAGTTGGTTTAACGGATCTCACTCTTTTAAAATGATCCATCAGGATTTCGATGTCCAAGTTTTCTTACTTTATTGAATGTCATTGTAGATCTGGTCATGGCTACAGAACCAACACAGAGTTAACCCTATGATGAATTACTCATGAAATGAGAGGTAAAATTGAAATTGGAGTTTCATAGTAAGGACCAATGTTATAATAAAATACAAAAAATTATTCGAATTTAACATTACAGAGAATAATACAGTCACATTTGTGGAGTGGACGCAGTGATACTTGAGACGTCCAGGGCCCCTTCTATTGTGTTTCCCTTGTATGTGAAAAATGTGGAAGTAATTTGGACAGAGTGGCCACTAGCTTTTGGTGTAAATGTTCTTCGACTGAATTTTCGAAAACTGCTGCAATGCCCCTCGCTGGCACTTCACGCTCGCCAATTGCCATATTCCCGTGGAAAATTGACGTTTGCCAATTCAGCCGAAGACACAGAGCAGCATGTATCACAAAGGTCTCCTGTAGTGGTCTCCATTTGTTCACGAACTAAATACGAAAGCAGATTCACAGAAATACGAACAGTAACAGCCATTCTCTAGGGTGGACACCATGTGCCACAGTGTTAATGTTCTCAGACTCTGCTCCAAATTGTCCAGTTTTGTAGGCAGAGCATTATCTATGACCACTTCTTCTTCCTTCGTCTGCTCTCAAACACATAACATGTCTGAGAGAATACACATAACATTGACAATTGTGTATGCCCCCCCTTTAACAGACAACTGCATAATTAGGTAAGATTCTTTGTGGGAATACAGTTAGGCTGTGAGTTAAAGGTAGTAATCGACAGGAGGTACTACAATCATACAGTGCGACATGTTGTGAATTTGGGCAGACCGAGGAAGATGGCTGAAAAACCTTATTGGTTAAGACTGGTCTAAAGTAGGATATCTGGTTTTGAATCCCAGTCCAGAACAAATCTTCAGCATCGCAATTCAATACCCTGCAACAGTCAAGATGTTTGAAAATTTCGAATTTGTAACTAATGATTAATCTCACTCTCGGTTGTGAGTAAGCTGTCCAGTCCTTCTAAGATTCTCAACTTACTCCGCCTTCCACTTGAAGAAGAAATTATCTGTTCCTATCGCTACTACAAATTTTCTGTCTCTAATTTTAGATGTGTCTGTTGACAGCATATAGAATTTTGTTGTTGAAAGTATTCTATAGGCATTCAATCTCTTTTCTTAATTTTGTATTAATGTGATGTGAATATTCTATCTGACTGAATTATGTCTCTTGTATGTTTCAGGTAATTAAAAGAAACTATCAAAATTTCATATGCCAAACAGAAGAAATAATTATCCTTGAAATATCACCAGTGAGCAGACTCTCTAATTCTCTTAATATTCTGACTAACATCCGAAATTTGTTGCATATTCTTGGCAGGTTAGTTTATCTAATGTTACATAATTTAATTCTGTTGTAGTCTCAACAAGCATTGTGTCTATTAAATTAAACTGTTACTCAATGAGATATAAATGAATAATGAAAGTTTACAAAAATGATGTAAACATTTGTTTATGTTGATATAAAATATATTTTCTCGTAATCTGTACAAAACGAGAGAAATGTCATATTAGGGAAAATATGCATGTTGTACATTATCGCTTGTCACTACAGCACAACAAGCATCTTGACAGGGAGGGGGATGTGGAGCAATGAGAAGGGGAAGGAGACAGATGTGGGCAAGGTTTATGATTCAACTTTCTGTTGTGGATGACGGATTCTAAAGGGTTTGATAGGTGAAATGTTGGATTCAGTTTGGACTGCAGTAAGGGGAAGGGGCGGAAAGTGAGAAAGGGGAGGTATGGAAGCGTGTGTGTGGAGAGGAGAGAAATTTTAAACGATAAAAATAAGAAGTAAAAATAAAAACCATAAATAACTTATGAAAATGTAGGAGAAATTAATAAATTAATTTAAGAGATATTGAAATATTTAAGAAACACACACAAATAAAATAAAATGGGTGACATACAGTTGGAAGCAAGATGTGATTTTGAAATAGATATGGCCAATAAGTGGGGTAGGGAAAACTGGTACTCATGCACTGCAGATATTATAAGTCATCTTACATTGAAGCCAGGGTGGTTGTTGGACTGTAGAAAGTATAGGATGGACGACTCCTATCTGCACAGTTGAGAAGAGCTGGTGGTGGAGGGAAGGATACAGATGGCCGAGGTTGTAAAGCACTCAGTAAATTCAGGGGTGTAGTGTTCAGCTGCAACTGCGCCACAGGGTGATCCATCTTGAATTTCGCCACAGTTTGACAGGAGCCATTCATCATTATGTAAGGGCGGTTTGTTGTCATAACACTGTAAAGGCTATGCAATGATTGGAGTAAATGACATACCTGCTTTTACTAGCAGCCTGGCTCCTGATGGTGTAAGATAAGCCTGTGATGGTACTTGAAGAAGAGGTAATAGCTACATTTATTGGTCTGGTCTTCCACTGGTGTCTTCCATAAGAATATTATAACGTAATCAGAGCCCTCATGAAGTATGTCATTGAGTTTCTCCAGTCTGGACTAGGATTGGGTTCCAAGAAGCACACTCCTTTGATGCTGGTTACTTAAGGTGGTGGGAGGATTGGTGGTGTGTGCATATTGCACGGAAAACTTGTTTTTAGACTAAGTATGGAGGATAATGTTCATCTATGCAAGCTTTTGTGAGGCTTTTCGGATACTGGGTAACGCACTTCTCATCACTGCAAAATCGCAGTCCAGAGGTGGGAAGGCTAATGGGATGGATTTTCTTTTTAATGTGAAACTGAGGGCAGTTGTCAAAGTTATTTCATTGTGTTTAAGCTTGTCAGTAAGAATAAACATCTAAGATTAGCTTTATGAGACTCATTTATTAGCAATGACTCTGAGACTGTAAAGAAGAATATCATGCAGTTACAGCAGGCATTGCCCATCAATGCAGTCTTTAAGAAAATGCAACTGTATTTAGTATGTACCGTCCAACATTTAACACAGAGAAGTTTCTGCAAATATGATACATCATTATAAAAGTACTGTGTATGTCAACTTCATTTCTTCTTTTAAGTCTTCTTTCACTTCGTTTTGAAATTTTTTTATGTAATACAGATAGCATTCATAATTACCACAATATTTTCGAGAGACTGCTGAGGGTCAGATTTTCTTCTGATCCAACTCTGTCAGCCATTGGTTCTCCTTTGTCAGAGAGGGGCAAGAGGTAACGTTGATGGACTAGGGCGCTGGTGGTGGCACGAGCTCCTATGTTACTCTCAATCTGACAGAAACGTATGAATAGCCCAAAATTCAAGCAAATGTAGCTAGTTCCTGCACCTTACCTTGCACACGCATAAAGCCTCGCAGCATATTTACTGACAATTGAAGATTCATCAAAATCATTTCATATTTGGTAAAATTTCTCAGAATTAAATGTCAAATGATCACTGTAACAGCCTAACATCAGTTATAATTAACGACTGAAAGTGCAGGTTGTAACTAAATTGTAATATGACGAAAGCTTACAAGCTCAGTTTATAAAGTCAGGCTTGTAAAAAAACATTCATACACACTAAATTCTAGCTTTCGGTCATTACCCTTCGTCAGAAACGACATAACACACACAATGACCCATAGACTATCACAGACTCATTAGCGTCATTTCTCGATTCGGAGTGCGTCAGTCGATATCTGTTACAGCCCATCATACATCTTATCCTTATTTATATTGCTGTAAAAATGAATAACGATAATGTTAATAGTTACAAATGGAATAGCTGTGTGATTTATGACACTAAATAACTGAGTATGTGAAAGAGAGTATTCCTCAGACTACAAGAAACATGCTCTCCACCCTCCTCATCCGACTTTTCTTCGTGTTATAACAGGTAACGGATTATTTTTGGGCGGATAAACAACTATACTCGATCCCTTATGGGAACCCAGGACAGGGAGTGGGGGTCACAACGATCTTATAGCCTTACTGGTGAAGGCGACCGATGAGCTGAAATGGGAAATTCGGGTTCGAATCACAATCCAGCACAAATTTTCAACTTTGCCGTTGTATATATTTCAATGTCCTGAAACAGTCAATGTGTTGAAAATTTCGAAATCATGGCAATTTGTCTTTATTTCCTAATACTCTTCCCTTAAAAACACTTCCAAATTGTTTTCCCTTTAATAATTTCCATTCAAACCCTGTTGCAGCAATATTAATTTTAAATTTTTGTTAAAATACGGCAGGGATTTCCAGCGACCAGAGCACTACTTTGCAACAACATATTCTCAAAAAGTTTTAAGACAACGACTTTTTTTCGCCGCAACTTTCCAATGGCAACCACTGGTTTGCAACACCTTTTTTTCTGTGAATCAGGGCTATTTAAAATCAATTATTAGTCTTCAGTAATTATTCCACGCTTAAGAAAAGATTCAAATTTTTCTGGTCGTACATAATGATGGACAGCAAAGTGTTCTCAGCAGTGGCAACATTCATCTGCTACTCATTAGGATTGCATAAGCTTCGCACAAGTTAATGAAATGGTATGCACTAATTTTAAGGACATTGCACGATTTAGATGTTCTTTTAATGTCTGTGAACACACTGTAGGGTATTAAACACGTTCAAGGATGGTACTTCAGGAAGAAAACTGAATTTCGCCATTTGACAGATAAATATTTTCTAGATGAACATGACCATTTACCGATGAATCGGCATCTTGATTTCCTTTCATGTTGGCATAGAATTTTAATAGTTCAAAATTCCTTTTACCGGTGGTTTCGTCTATTTCTAGTGTTTCTGGCCAGAAAATGAATTATGTATCTTCAAGTACTCTTCGCTTAGTTTCAGTTCATAGTTCGATTCATACTTTACAATAAGCACCCCATTATCCATGTTCGTAATTGTCGCCATGCACCAGTGGCCCAGTGCTCTAATGTGTCTTGCTGTGGAGTGACGGTTGCTGCCCCTCGGAAGTTCCAATCCAATGATTACTGCATCTCATTTTCTTAGATCAAAACATGACATTCTTAATAGAAGTTAGCTGGATGCTCTAACCTTTAGATCGTTTGGCCTTTCGTCTTAAGAATTATTGCTCCCTATAGTAGACTTGAGAAATCTTCAATTAGTTTTATATTCGATGTTCCTTCATATGCAGTGTAATCTGAACCATCTGTGTGTACAACATTAAAGCTAATTTGATTCTTAAAACCTAGAAAGGCTGTCGACAATATTATCTATATCAATATGGTCCAAGGTTTCATTGTCAACTCCGTATACTAATTTGTTTTCTTCATAGATAAAGATATCCTTGGCATTGGAAGGTTCGTGGCTCTTAATATATCTATCCAAATTACCTTGCCTCTATCGCCCTCTGGGTATAGTGAATGTGTTCACAACTCTAACTTTCTCAAAATGCAATATTGTTTTTGTATGTAACATTTGGAGTTAAGACATCGAATAAAAGCCATCCAAGTTCACTGTTGTAAATGCTTTTCGTATTGATACATTAAGCCTTTTTTTAATGTCCAAGACTTACCAGTTAGTTCAAAAATTTTGTTGATATATAATAAATAAAATTGTTAAAGATAAAATTGATTTTCTACAAGAGATCAGAATTCATCAAAATAAAACGAAAAAGGAATACCTTCAGCAACTGCCTAATCCCATCCACTGAGCTATTGTACATCCTAGTGGCCCCGAGAAACAAGTGTTAATGATCGGTAATAGTCTGCTATGGACTGCGTTATTAAAGTGGGATAGTAAGGAACACTTTTACATGTATTCCAAAATCTTACAGAAATACAAATATCAACATCTTACAGAAGGATGTCACCTTTTTTTTATGTTGTTTCCATGAATGTCCAATTATTATATAGAGAAATTTATTAAACATCTACCCTTCCGGAAATAGATTCTGGACAAACAAACGCAGGCACCTCATGTATACTGATCAGAATCTAAAGTCCTCTCTACATTGTAAAACAAATTGTCATGATCCAAGTAGCGTGCTTACGTTTGTGGAAAGTCGACATCAAATGAGTGAAAATTCAATTTTTCATCACCATTCTTTAAATGGCAAATACATTGAGTGCCTACATGATCAGATGTTTCCAAATTAACCACTACTGATTCTACTTCTTTGGGTTCTAGTGGTTATTCATCAATCATAACGACACATCTGTGTAATTTTATAAATTAAGTTACATTTAGTAATGGTAACTCTGATAAGAATAACTCTATCAAGAATAAAGGAATAGGATCACAAGGCGATATTTGACAGTCCTTATCTTTTTATTGTTGCTACTTTGAATTTTATTTTAGTGAAGAATGATACTTGTGAAGCACATTGCGGATAGCTAACTGGAGCAATTGTTAGTTTTTTTTAATATCATTAAGAGGACTTGAGAGCCATAAAAGTCGTCAAATTTTATTAATATAACTTATGATACTGGTGAAGTTAATACTAAAGACATTGGGAAGTCTTATTATAATTTTTGTAATGTGCCTTTTGTACGTGCTCATAGTAGGCATATGGTTGATGAAGATGAAAGAGCATACAGTATCTTAGGATTATGGGTTTTGGTGTTTGTGAAAAATATAATGTTAATGGATTTGTATTATCATAAATAAGTATGAACTTTAAAAACCTACACATTGATCTTTGTAAATGGCCAGAAATAATTCTTCGTGTTGTAGCTGTCAGGGACACCCTGGGATGCTCTGTGTATGAGGCACTTCTGGGCACTCTCTGAGCAACAGTGCTAATGTTGGCAGTACTGCTGTTTAAAGAAGATCATTGGAGAACAATATGGCTGCCAGCAATGTGGAGGTCACCATCTTGTCACGATCCTGAAATTTCGATTTGAAGTTGGTTAGTGGATGACCATACCTTTGCATGATTCCTTCCCCTTTTTTTACAACAAGGGAAACTTGAACATAAAGTTTCTTTCATCCATCTGAAGACTATATCTCTTCCTTTCTCCTAATTCAGCACCTTCTTTCTGTTTCTTGTGAACAGAATTTAAAATTGCTCCAACCCCACTAACCAACGATATAATTTCTCTCAAAGTGGCTAGTATATAAACATCTGTCTTCTAGTTTACTCAAACCTGAACCTTGTTGTTTGTTGAGAAATATTTTCACGACAGTTTTAGACAATGTTATGCTTAAACTGGAGAGTATATTGAAATCAGCACTATAACCTTTCTTTTATTATACAAAAAGTAAAAAGTTTACTATGACTATCCCTTATTGTCTAAACCTAAACATAATTTTCTTTTACCAATTATTATTCCTGCAGCAGCTGCTAATGTTACTCTTTCCCTAAATGAAACTTCTCAATTTAAGTATTGCTGCGTACTGCAATTCTTTATCAGTTTAATTTCTATCTTCCAAATTTCTATTTTCTCTGTCTCCAATGTCATTTGCATCCAGTTTCTTTATTCCTTTTCCCCTCATTTTTAACTTTCTCTAGTTTAGTAAAAGGTCCATAGCAATTGTATACTGGAAGATGAATTTCTGGGATCGCAAATTACTTTAAGCTAAACTGACTAAACCTTTGCCATGTTCCCACTTTTTCAAAGTATATGTAGTAAATTATTCAAAACTATATTTATTTGAAGTATTCCTTGGATAGTTGACAATGAATTCCTTAAATTTGCTGGTAAGCATTATCGTTATGCCAACATAATCGTTGCAGTAGTCATTGTTTCTTGCATTCTCTTCACTGTGAATCACCATTAACCTATGAAATAAATCTCTGACAGCATTGATCCATACATTCTCTACAGGATTTTTTGCAAATCTTTTTAAAAAACGTCTTCTGCCCTTGTGTTTGGTAACTTTGTCTTAAGTTTCTTCCACATTGTTTTATCATTGAAGTAGTTTCTGATTACTGTACTGTTAATCTTTAACATATTTTTATATTCCTCAAGGTTATCAGCAATGTAGTCCTTGGCTTATACTTTCTCCAGGTTCAGAACCATCACCAACCCATCTCCTGCATTAAATCCATTGCTTTAACACAGATACAGTTATCGTTAAAAGTCACAGCAGTATCTCCCATAACCAAATTTTAATGGTAATCTGTTGTGATTGACAGTGCGTAAGCACTTTCACATCTTCAGGATGAGGTAAATTTTTGAGTGTTGTGTAAAAGCCTGCATCCTCTCTTGTTTGTCATATTCAGTTTCCTGCAACAAGGGTTCGAGTTTCTTACACGTCTTTGGCGTGATTGGATCATCGACAAAAAAGCTTCACTCAAAAGATGACACCTTAGGCATAGGTTTAATAGGGTTCATGTCATAGTATCCATTGGAATATAGTACATATATTGCAGTCTTTCGACATTTCTCTGTCGCATTGATAACTTCTTTGCTTTACACAGCTAATTGATTAATCTCTTTTTTTGTCATCTTTCTTATATTTTTCGTATTCAGTTATAGGTTTAATCATACGTTCACTGAACTGAACTTTCAGCTATACTAACTTCTTCCTGTTCTGTTATGCTTGATTAACAAGCTTTTGGTCATACTTCGCAAAAATTTATTTATTAAAGAAAACACGATTATTTTTTTGCTTTTTTTATATTATCGTTGAATTTCTTAGGTTTATAAACCAAAAAATTAATGGAATACTATACCATGATGAAGGTAACCATTGCCTAACTGTCACAGTTGCATAGTCTTCGTAATTCAGCATTAGATAGTATTATATCTGCGTTTTTATTGACTATGGAAGGGTTTGTAACTGCATATGATTCTCCTACTTCTAAACTTTATGACAATTTGGATGTTTCAGATAATTGAGTTTCTATATAGCTGCTTCATTTATACATTAAACACATTAGTTAACGCTTCTAGCCGAACTGGACCAGTCTCCAAGATATTTACTAAATCTGTGAATAAACTGTATCCTTTTCGACAGTTTATGCTAAATAATGACAGTCAAAATTTGCCATCTCTCATTCCTACATTCAGAAATTCATTGTATTCATAAATATGACATTCATGAAGAAGTACAACATACTATTTATGTATCTTAATATAGAATCCAAGGTTTAGGGTATACCTGGAAAACTTTTACTGATGACACTATATGCTTTTGCTCTCATATGTTTCTGTAAAGTGTACATCGTCATAAAAATATAGATTCTGCTGGAATAAGTGTTATTCCATGTACAAAAGAATTTTGTCACAACTCTGCACCTGATGGCTTTTTAGGGTAAGCAGATTCCAACATTAAACTCAGTACGTGACCGACATATATAATGTAATTAACAATTAATACGACTTGAGATGATGCTCTCTGAGAAACAGCAGATATATTTTGGAAATTCTGTGGTAAGAAACTTAACCAGTCTGTTAATAACTACGGGTTTGAACATTCATCATTGTTATTATTAAGGGGAGTCATCAAAACACATATTACTGCCTATACAAACTGTTCATACCATTTGAATCTCTTTAGATGATAATGTTAGGGTAAAATGCATGCACCACAGTCTCAGAGACATCTTTATGTGTCAAGCCTAGTGTGGGATTAATTAAGTGAACTAAGATGGCAAATAGATTTGTTTGTAACGAAGGTGTATTATTGTCACGTTTTATGTGCTGATGTTCATCCTGATTAATACGGATTTCAATAGGATCGTTGTCCAAAGTAGGATAATCTGCATGGGGTAACACTTCCTCTACCTTCAACACTTCGATGAGAGACTTGTAAGCCTAAATTTTGTCTTATATGAGCCCCTTGATTGGTCGAAATGCAAATAACCTGTTTTGGTGGCTTTACTCAAAAGAATGCGTAATCATGGCAAATTTTGAAGATTACTTCAGCCGCTACAACATGTTTGCAGTTTCAATATAGTAATGACGTTTTATATTGTTATTATTCCACTTGTAAATGTGTCTATAAACTTTAGAACGTTATCCTCCACGCCGCATAAGGGTTTGTCCGTTAATTGCAAAGTTTCTTCAGTGAACTCGCAATGACCTACTAGATTAAATTTTTATTGGAATAACATAAACGCTTCTCTTTATGGTTTTCCACTCAGTTTAGAAAGTTGATCTTGTTGTGCAAATATTTTAATGCAATTACTAAAAGAGAATAAAATCAAAAGTACAAATATTCTGTTCATTTCTTTAAGGAAATTACAATAAATTCATTGACAAAAATTTGAAAAACTTTTGCATCGTCTGAAGGAAATCCTAAATGTACTTTTTCTACTTCCCATCTCATCACTCCGGGTGGGTTTTTATGTCAAAGTCCCAGTTCACAGCACACACACACACACACATATATATATATATATATATATATATATATATATATATATATATATATATATATGCACTGCAAATAATGCGGAAACAGAAAGTGCGATTGAAGATTGATGTGCGGTTTTTACAGGTTGGATTGGTAGTCAGGGGCTCGTATTTTTAGCCAAAAACAGATTGAAATATTACTTTCAGACTGTATTTTTATGCAAACATACAGTTTTTAAATGGTTGTTTCTATCACGCACTGGACTTTGTGTCAATAGCTGTGAACAAAGAATTTTGAATGGCATTTTTATCACGCTTAGCTCGGCAGCTACAACCGTTAAAAGTTTCTGGGGCGGAGGTTTACATTAACATAGCTGACTGGCCCAGTGGCTAGCCCCTGGGACACGGCCCACTGTCTTGTGACCACCAGCCAGTCAGCTACGCTACCTTGACTACCAATCCATTCTGTGAAAACCGCACATCAATCGCACTTTCCGTTTCCGCAATATTTGAGGTGCAAGTGTTAGGCGATTCACCCTATGTATATATATATATATATAATATCTCTGTGCTAGTGATTTAACACTACATGCACCAAGTTATGTTTTGCATGAAATACTAAGGTTTTTGCTAAGTAACTGCAGTTAATTTGAAGGCACTAAACGCCAACTTCATTTCAATATCAGTATGATTACTGCAAAAGACTCTACCTCTGGAAATTCATATTTAATTTGAAAACAGAGGACTATTGGGCCATAAATGGCACATCATAGTCAAATGTTGATGGAAGTCTGAGTCGAGAGCAATTGGCGAAGGCCACAAGGTTAGCACTTATCGCCTGCTTCTTTGCACTTTACTCATTCGCATTTCTGTCACAGATTACAAAAGCAATCAATGAAAACCAAAATAAGGCATCGTTTCCGACGATATACGAAAAATGTACTACCTGTTATAGGGTTTGTATAATAAATGGAAGCAGTTATCGATATCATAAGCAGGAAACTTCCGTATAATAATAAGGAAGGGTGCTTATTTTTGGATGAAGATGGTAAACTGTCGTTTAAAAAAAAAAACAGAAGTTGCTGTAATTTTCGTATATAGGGCGTCCCATTTTAATCTACTCCGGACCATATCTCTCGAGTGGCACAATTCTGTCTCTAGTGAAAGTTGTAAGTTTTGAAGGGGGTCATGGAATGGTTATTTCTAAATGCCCTTGAACCCTGTTTTCAAGGTCAAACCACGGTCATGTTCATTTTTTAAATGGTAACCCCTATTTTTATTTCATATTCGTATTCCACATGAAAAAATACGCATTTTTGTAGGGAACATTTTTTTGAAACCCTGGTCCGGATGGAATACCAGTTCGGTTTTACAAAGAGTATTCTGCGGCATTGGCCCCCTACTGAGCTTGCATTTATCGCGAATCTTTAATTCAGCGCAAAGTTCCTAGTGATTGGCAAAAAACGCAGGTGACTCCCGTTTATAAGGAAGGAAAGAGAACTGACCCACACAATTACAGGCCAATATCGTTGACATCAGTTTCATGTAGAATTTTAGAGCATATTCTCAGTTCGAATAGAGGAAATTTCCTTGAAACGGAAAAGCTTCTTTCTGTGAATCAGCACAGGTTTAGGAAACATCGTTCATGTGAGGCTCAGCTTGCCCTTTTCCCACATGACATCTTGCCAGCCATGTATGAAGGGCAACAGGCGGATTGTGTTTTTCCCGACTTCAAAAAGGCGTTCGACGCGGTGCCACACTGCAGACTGCTAACGAAGATACGAGCTTATGGAATAGGTTCACAGATTTGTGACTAGCTGGAAGACTCCCTAAGTAATAGAACGCAGTACGTTGTTCTCGACGGCGAGTGTTCATCAGAGACGAGTGTATCGTCAGGCGTGCCCCAGGGGAGTGTGATAGGACTGCTATTATTTTCTATCTACATAAATGATCTGATGGACAGAGTAAGTAGTAATTTGCGGCTGTTTGCTGCTGATGCTGTGGTGTATGGGAGGGTGTCGTCTTTAACTGACTGTAATAGCGTACAGGATGACTTAGACAAAATTTCTAGTTGGTGCGAAGAATGGCAGCTAGCTCTCAATGTAGAAAAATGTAAGGTGATGCGCAAGAGTAGGAAAAACAATCCTATAATGTTCGAATACAGCATTAGTAGTAAGCTTCTTGATGCAGTCGCGTCGTTCAAATATCTAGGTGTAACATTGCAGAGCGATATGAAATGGAACGAACATGTAAGGACAGTTGTGAGTAAGGCGGACAGCCGACTTCGGTTTATTGGGAGAATTTTGGGTAGATGTACTTCATCTGTAAAGGAGACCGCGTATAAAACGCTTGTACGACCACGTCTTGAGTATTTCTCAAGTGTTTGGGACCCACAGCAGATCAGTTTAAAGGAAGACATAGAGGCGGTTCAGAGGCGAGCAGCTAGATTTGTTACCGGTAGCTTCGACCAATGCGCGAGTGTCATGGAAATGCTCCGGCAACTCAGTTGCGGATCGTTGAAGGAAAGACGACGTTCTTTTCATGAAATTCTGTTGCAGAAATTTAGAGTGCCGGAATTTGAAGCTGAGTGTAGTACGATCTTGCTGCCGCCTACTTACATTTCGCGTATAGATCACAAAGACAATATAAGAGAAATTAGGGCTCGTACGGAGGCATATAGGTATTCTTTTTTTCCTCGTTCTATTTGGGAGTGGAATAGGAAAGGAAATGCCTAGTAGTGGTACAGTGTACATTCCCCACGCACCTTACGGTGAACTGCGGAGTATGTATGTAGATGTAGACGTAATCTTTGAATGCATTGCATTGGAGAGCAAAAGGCACAGAACATTTGGCACAACACCCGAAGAAATTTTGTCTTATAAAGAACTGGTAAAGGGACTCTTTGCACTGTGCAAGGGCTTTGGTTGGCTTTACTAGATATACAGGGAGCGATACCGCACAATAAACTTACTTTCGGTGCGGGCAGTGGCGGGTTGGACAAAACTGTTTTGGCTTCCCTGACAAAACCAGTCAATCAAATCTTTAACTTTTGACTATTTTATTAAAGTATAACCAGGCAGAGGTTGCCTAAAACTGGCTTCTACGAAGAAACTAAGGTACAAAAAGTAGCTAGAACCAGGGGCAAAAAAGTAAATGACAGAAATATAGACTTGCAACAGGGAAAGAGAAGTATTGCTTCAATGGCGGGGACCCTGTAACTAAGTATGTATTCACTAAAGAATGGCGAGACTGGAGGAGGAGGTTATATTATTGTCCAAACAGTAGCGGGATTCAGTGATGTTTCAGTCTCATGCAAATTTATATTATACTTCAGTGTGACTTGCAGAGGATTTATGTAAATGTAGAGTGGAATGTTCAAATGTCTGTAAACGTATTGGACTAAACTGCTAATGTCATTAGTCTCTTCTAGACTAACAAACAACTTAAACTAACTTACGCTAAGGACGACACACATACCCATGCCTGAGGGAGGACTCGAACCCTCAGGGGAACTGCTGCTTAATACATGGAGCCACTTCATGTGTCTGTTGAGTGGAGGTCAAAGATAGTGCATGGAGATCAATGTAACTGCATCATAAGTTCTGTGCCAGACCAGCTTCGAACCAAAGAGGTAGTCAAGAAGTCAGGAGACGTAGGGTATGTATCTAGTGTTGAGTGGGAGAGGAAGGAAACTGATTGGGAGGGAAAGCAACAGAAAGAAAAGTCACACACATATACACTCACACATACACACATGAAATTCTGAAGATCCCTAACTGACTCAATCACATTCACTTTGTCTCTTCGTCTCTCTCTCTCTTTCTCTCACACACACATACATACAGATAAACAACAATGAATAGACAGTAGAGGCGCAGAGACTAATTTAGGATGTGGCCAGGTGGATGGCTAGAGGAGAAGATGTGCTGGAGGGAAAGTTCCCAGTTTTTCACAGATATGCAGAATAGAATTTCTTCTTCAAGACATTCTAAATGTTCAAATGTTTGTAGAGCTTATGGTACTTATCTATGGGGTCATCAGTCCCTAAACTTACAAACTACTTATGAACTAGCTTATACTAAAAACACCACAAATATTCATGCCGGAGTGGGGATTCGAACCAACGACGGTGAATGGCCTTGGGCATTGGAGCATAGCACCTCAAGGCAGTCAGCCGCTCCACATGTGTGAGAGAGTGAATGAGAGACAGAGAGAGAGAGATAGGGGTGATGTGAGATATCTTCAAAATTTCACATATTCATTGGTGCTTCACTTTCACAACTGTATATCTATCATTACTAAAATTTCTCCCCTCCTCATTAACTTTTCTTCCCCCCACCCCCTCCAGTCAGGTTTTTTCTCCTCCAATGTATAACTATTTGGTTCACTGAAGATAGATCCCCAACGTCTCCTTACTTCTTGGTATAATCTCTTTGGTGTGCAGCTGGCATTGCACAGTACCTATCATGCAATACCTTTGACTTCCATACTATATCTATGATGAACACTGCAATACATCTTGTGGCATACTTTGCGAGTAAACCTCCCCACCTTTCCTTACAGTACCTTTTGTGAGCTATCTCTCTCCTGCCTGAAGAAGGTATGACTTGAACTGAGGTAAGTTTTGGAATGTAAATCTATAGCTTTTTCTTTCCACATTACTGGAAATTCTATTACAGTTTGTGCTACATTTATATATAGATAATTAAATATTGTAGCCTTCTGTGGTGGATACTCAAAAATTTTCTCTGTACCATATAAGGGAACTAATGTTCTTTTTGTCCATGCAAATTGTAGTGTTTATTACATTTCAAATTATTTGTTGTCTATTCACACTTCTCCTTACTTTCAAACCATTATTTAACTATTTTATAGTCTTTTATCTTTCATTTTCTATTTTTATTAGCATTTTAATTGACTTGGTTTTATGTCTCTGTTTACAGATTGTACCTCTCACAAATGAACTTGCATCTCACGCATCTCTACCCTAAAGTTCAGTATCCTGTAAGTCGAGGAACATCAATGTTAGCACCATTCATAATATGGGAACATTCAGAAGACTGGTTTGTGACTTCTGGAAATACTTCTGTAAGGAGATACAATCAATTTTTATTTTAAAACATGGAATGAATACAATATAATTTTTTTTGCAGATTATAGTTTCCAGATATTTTGTAATTCAATTCATAAAAATACCGTACGAAAATTGCTAGAAATTGTTGAATACTGCTTACAACCCATTTGCCCAATAACGAGCATACACTCAGAGCTACAATTTAACTTTCTCTTTCCTCCCACCACTTTGCTCCCTCCCTCCCTCGCTCTCTCTCTTCATACACACGCACACGCACACACACACACACACACACACACACACACACACACACACACACACACACAGGTGGACAGATAGAGAGGGTAATGGTGGAGATAGTTGTTGGGGGCTGTTGGTAAAGTGGTAGAGGTACATTTCAAAAACAGAATACTCCTTTTAATGTTTATTAAACCCCATTTATTAAATCTCATCTTAAGTCGTTGGAGAAACTTCAGTGATTCCAGCATGATGAAGTTAACATCCCAGATATTACTTTCTCTCGCCGTGGTGGAGTAACCGAGCGGTCTACAGTGTCTTGCTGTGGAGCGCACGGTTGCTCGCCGTGGAGGTTCGAGTCCTCCCTAGGGCATGGGTGTGTGTGGGTTTGTCCTTAGTTTACCTAGGTTTAAGTAGTTTGTAAGCTACGGACTGATGACCACGCAGTTTGGTCCGATAGATTTACCGACATTTGAACATTTATTTACTTTCTCTTTTGGCAGGGACATTTTGTGGCAGTATGTAAACAAGTAGGTCAACTAAGAATATTTAAGAGAGGTCTTGATGCAATGCAGAATATGATGCAAGGACACTATTTGGCATAGAGATCTAGTCTCTGCCGAATCGATGTACACTGAATCGTGGACTATGGACGTCGGCTATTTCACTTTGCTTTGACCAATAAGGGCAGACACTTGTTATGATCTGTATATCTTGCACAGTCTCTAATGGTAGTCTAGGAAATGACATTACCAACCGTCGTGTTCCCACGTACATGATTGTGATGTAAATTCATAGTAGACTTGTATCATTTACTCTGACATTATACATGTATAATGGCATAGTTTGCTAACTGACAGCTACATTATATAGTCCAGTCAATGGGTGCTCAAAAGAGGGGTGTGGAGTGCATGGAATATGCGATAATTTTTGACTCAGGACTTTGTTAGGGTTAGTTAGGAGGTGAACATACTAAAAGTCCCCGTCCCTGGGGGGTGAGCTAAAGCGGGGGTGGGGTGGAAAGGTACAATTTTTTGGTTTTTCGCTTATATCTCGAAATCGGTCCGCTTTAGGAAGAAAATGTTCCAAACAAAAATGAAAGATAATTTAATTTGCTATAAAATTGTTTCTATACATATCAGTCGAATTCCCAACGGTTTTCGAGATATACGTTACTGAAAATCGACAATTTCGGAAAAAAATCATTTTTACCTCTCTAATTTTGTCAAACATTTACTTCTAGTGACTTACTCGATTGTTTCTCAGAAAATTTGTCAGAAAGAAAGTTGTAGAGCATTAAATTTCCTTCAATTTGATATGCGCATTTATTACTTTATCGCCAGCCAATCAGAAGTTACATCGTTTGTAAGATGTGCGCTCAGTTTCGAGGTCCTTCTAAAATGAGTGTTTTGAGAGGCTGTGACATTTATGTCTTATGAAACGTGCTAACACTTTAACAATAACAAGGTAACTGGAATTGTAAGAGAACACCTTTTTAGAATTATAGCTTTTATTATGATATTATGAATCATACAATGAAAGTATTTACAAGCACTGATAGTGATTCAAAATGTATCATTTCAAATCAACATTTTCATTTTTATGAGGAGGAATGGTCGATGCTCATTTATTGTCACATGCAGTGGACACGCCTTCAAGGTTGCCGGTACCTAAGCCCCGGGAGAGCGTTGGGGGAGATGGGGAGATGGGGAAGCCCCACGACAAACATCGAAGGCCTGCTGCCACTGGCTCCTTCCAAGAGACTGGACAGGGGGATGGAATGGAGTGTTCTCACTCACTTCTTACTTCAGTTCACTTCAAAAGTTCTCCAAGCATAGAAAACTTTGTATGTCGGCTTTTCGTGATATTTTTCATTTACTTATGAAAATGTTGACTATGTAGTCAGCGTAATGGCTACTCGGTGTTTTGATGTGATGAAACAATAGATGGACCAGATGTTGGTGTTTTCAGTGACAAAAAAGGAATACTATTACTCATCAAAGCATTTAGAGAAAGGGGACATAGCAATGGCTCATCTTTAGAAGGTTTGGGCATCCTTCTGATTTATAATGAATGTCGAAAAAATTATATCCGGCCGCAATCTATCAACGCTCATTTAAAGAGACAGGCACTCTCATCGTCCTCTTCAACTTTGAGATCCAAACAAGCGAAATTCGATTTCAAAACAAAATGTTTCGTTTGTGCCGAAAGTGTTGATGGTGAGCAAAAGAAGCCCAAGGAAGATATTTTTAGTTATTTTCTCACAAAACGAGGCAACAGAACTGACATACAAATGACGAGTATGGACGCTTCTCGAGATAGACATGATCAGTGGGGAGAGGAAGCGATGAGGCATCTTTCCACCTCAAATGATTTAGTTGCGGACGAGGCTGTGTATCATGATGAATATCAGTTGGAATTTGTGAGATCGTTGTACATCAGCTGTAACTGGAAAACTCGGAACTATTCCACTAGAAGTATACATTTACGATGAAAGGAAGTCTACGAAATGTGACTGTGGCACACATTGATATACCAAAGGAGCTGTCACATCCTGCACCAAATGACATTCTGTGGTTTGTTGCCAAAAAGCAAGGTATTGTAGTTCCAGAGTGGAAGGGACACAAGCAATGTATAACAAGAGGAGCAGGAATTGGAGGACAACGTCCATTTGTTATTCCAGCATTTACAGGCAGCGTATTGCAAGAGTAAAGTTGGGTTTGTCAAAATGCATCAAAACTCCAAAATCATACAACATGCTGCGGAGATATTTTTCCAATAATTCTTCTTTTCCCGACTCCATTCAGACAGCGGGAATCATGAGTACCATACTCTCTCATGGTATGGAGCTCCAGACACCAAGACATCCCTCAACGAGTTCCACTACAAATCATTTATAAAAGCAGCTGGGCACATGAAGCCTAATCTTTGAACTCTCCCTCCAACTGAAGGAGATGTTAAGCAGCACTCATTCCAAATGTAGCACCAAGTACGACTTTGGTTAAGAGAGGAACCGAAATGTGGAGCGCCGAATTGGGGTTGGGAAAGAAGGAATGACCAACTAGTTCCGAAACTCTCAGAGTTAGATGCTGCTCCTGACGAATTCTTGAAGATAATTATTGTCGATACACGTAAGATCGTGACAGTGGAGGTGTGGTTCCAGAACATCGTTGTTACAGTGCTCTGTTACATGCCTGAACTGCAAGGGCGACTGCAACAACGGAGTCTGAATATTAATTAAGGATGAAGATGGAGACAGTGACATCGAGACTCTACCAATCTTGTTGGACGACGTCTCCACTACTGACTAAGGTGAATGACACTCGACCATTCCTCAGAAAAATGAAAATGTTGCATTCAATGCACTTATTTTTCATTTTTAATCACTATCAGTGCTTGTAAATACTTGCATTGTATGATTCACAACATTGTAATACAAGTTATAATTGTAAAAAGGTGTTATCTTTCAATTGAAATTACCTACTTGTCATTGTTAAGGTGTTGTTATTTACCATGCTAGCACGTTTCATAAGATAAAAATGTCCCAGCCTTTCAAAACACTCATTTCTAGAATGACCTCGAAACTGAGTGCACATCTTATAAATGATGTAACTTCTGATTGGCTGAAGATAAGGTAATAAATGTGCATATCAAATTCAAGGAAATTTAATGATCTACAACTTTCCTTCCGACAAATTTTCTGAGAAACGATCGATTGAGTCACTAGAAGTAAATGTTTGACAAAACTAGTGAGGTAAAAATGATTTTTTTCCGAAATTGTCGATTTTCAGTAACGTATATCTCGAAAACCTTTGGGAATTCGACTAATGTGCATAGAAACAATTTTATAGCAAATTCAATTATCTTTCATTTTTATTTGGAACATTTTCTTCCTAAAGCGGACCGCTTTCGAGATATAAGCGAAAAACAAAAAAATTGTACCTTTCTACCCCCACCCCCACTTTAGCTCACCCCCCAGGGTCGGGGACTTTTAGTATGTTCACCTCCTAACTATCCCTAACAAAGTCCTGAAGTCAAAAATTATCGCATATTCCATGCACTCTACAATGCATTCATTGACTGGACTAATATAGCAGGAGACTGTTTTCTTTCCTACTACAACAAGACTGCTATCATCATAAGTATACGATTAAAATCTTGGATGGACCACTTCTCTACATACTCTCATAGACAGTGCAGACTTTCCCCTATCACACTATTCCTCCCCTTCCTTCCTCATAGGTCCTCCTCATATCAACCACCAATCTTAGCACTTTGCTGCCATCTGAAAGACATTATTTGCTGAGTGGTCATAGTGGCTGGAGACAATAGCCATGTGTTTTTGACCTATGCTTATGTTAATGTGTGTCTGTTTTGGAAGAATGTCATGTTGTCGAAAAGCTGAAATATTTACCATTGTTTCTATTGCTCCTGTCTGTGACTCAGCTCTTGCTCTATTTGGTGAATAGCATCTGCTCACTTTTTGCTGTTATGTTGAATGTCTCAAGAACTTTATGGTACGCAATGTCAACAATCATTGGCATTTCGTCAAGAGTACACCCAGCTAAGTCAAAACAGCAGGGAGTGGGAGGAAACACGGTGTAGTGCTCCCACCCTGCAGTTGTACTGTGAAAAAGGCAGTTTGTACTTGTGCGAAAATATCTGCAGTCAGAACAGTTGTCACCCTGCTGCATACCAGATAGTTAGTCAAGCAATTAAAATTCCTGTTATTTCATCCTGGATGAACCACCACTGAATTTTTCCTGACTGCTTTCGTTTTATTTCACAACCCCAAAGATGTTTACATTTGTTACTGCATTCTATATGTTTACTTTCTTTCATGGCTATCCATTTCTTGATATTTTTCCTGTGCTTCACTTTCACCTCCCAAATCACTCAGGTTTTGACTTCAAAGCCTCACTTTTCGCCTTTTCGACAGTTTCATCTCTGCATAGAACACAGGCGTATGAAGATAAAGATTATTGATGCGGCATATCATCTCCCAAATTTTACCCATCTAGGTAATATTCCTAGAGCTTCTAGTTGAGCACACACCCTCCCTCTCCCTCATGTACTTTTTATGTGATTACACAAGTACTTCGTAGAACGCTTCCACTCCCACCCTTTCATTATCCCACAATGATTATTCTATCAGCTGTATTTGCTGCTCCACTTCCTTCACATGCATCCAGCCTGGGACCTACATGCAACACTATCATATTATTGTCATTCATTTTTCTCTTTTTCGATGGCATTTGTATGGAGTGTTACATTTTATCGTACTAAAACATGGACGATAAATAGTTCAGGCAGGATTGACAGAGGGCTTTGAAATGTGGTGCTACAGACGAATGCTGAAAATTAGATATCCATGTTTTAGTACGATAAAATGTAACATTCAATACAAATGCCATCGAAATAAACCCTCTCACACTTTCATTAGTATTTCATGTTAACAAATTTCTCATTTTTACAACCCACTTTCTTACCACTGCCAGTCTGCGTTTTATATCATCTGTACTGCGAACCATCATTCGTTATTTTTCTTCCCAAGTAACAAAACTAATCTGCCACCATCCATATTTAGCGATGTCAGCTGATGTTACAAGGCAAGCTCAGTCAATCATCCAGACTTTTGCCCTTGCAACTTCTGTAAAGGGTGCTGCCCTTCTTTAGGTTGCACACATTTTCTTGCGTCTGCACAGATAACCCTCCACTGGGGTTGCACCTAAGGTCTAGCCATCTGTATCGCAGAGGCACACAAACCACACCACCTGAGCAGTTTCCTTGGTTCACGGGGGTAGGATCCATGATTGGAGATGGCTCCACTAATTCTGCACAGTTTCTGTTGCATTACTACCCAACACGCTACTCATCACTATTTATGAAAACACTAACTTCCTCAGTGCCAATGGACGCCTCTGTTGACTGTTCCCTTTCCTGACACCCACTTACTACCTACTACCTACTTCTTGGTCGTCATGATCTAATGTGTCTCACTCATCACATACAAATGACTCTGTGGTGTGGTACTGGGTACTTCCAAGACATCTTCCTATGCTGACCTATCCATAGAGCATATGGAAGAGTACACCTTAACTACCCAACATGTCAGTCTGTTCACATGATTCACATTAATGTATGACATATTTGCGATATGGACCATATGTGAGGAAACTCTGTCCCAAGGGTATCCAAACATTTGGCTCAAAACCAACAACTTAGCTGCTTGCCATAACACTCAGTCTGTCTGGACAATTCCTGTATCAACATGCAATGCCATACAGCAAAGAGCCAGTAAGAGGGGAAAACAGCAAATATGCTTCTTTTAAATGCAAATGCTGTCTCGCTGAATACAACTAGGTTTATCGTAAACTAAATAAATTTTGAGAGATACATTATTATTATCGGTTCTGTGAAGATATACTTTTCATTCGTTAGGGCCAGAAACTTGGCAAAGGTTCAGATATTGATAATTTCACAGACTATCAACAAAGATACAAAGATAAGCACAGGCTGACATTCACCATGAAGGTAAGTACTCAGGCAGAGACAGGTATGCAGAAAAGAAAGTCACACTTGCCTGCAGCCTTAATCAGATATAGTTTACTAATACATAAACACAATCACTGCGTACAAGTCATTTGCAATCCAGTGCCTATGGCCTGATGACAAGTGATGGTAGTCTTATATACAAAATTGGGACAGAGTGCTTATATGATTTTTGCATGATATTTGGTAAAGGCTGTGACCATAATTTTTAGTTTTGTGATATTGATTATCTTTACTGCTTGCCTTTCAGTGGATAAAAAAGCACCTTTCTCGGAAGTTGCAACCTATGTTTACCATGTTATTGACATTCCGACCTGCTCTTTCTGTTGTTTAATTTCTCAGGTATTTATACATTGTTTGGCGCATAATCATGACCTATATGGTAAAAAGACAAAAATGATTTTGACACATATAAGTTAATTCAAAAGAGCTAACACATTTTCGACATCAATATGGAGAAGTGGAAAGTCTAACTATATTCAGTGTGTCCTGGCCACTTATAACATAAAATAATTTATTTTAAAATATAAATGGCACAGTAGATCAACCAGTTCCAGCCATGTGTACATAGGAATGCTTCCAACTGAAATAGGCAGTGATTTCCTTTCAGTTCCAAAGCATATTTAAAAATATCCCTTACTAAACCGGAATGAATTAATTGTAATTTTCCTTGTCTCCAATCAGCTTACGACACTGAACTGTATTTGTATCCCAATTTGTTCAGTCTGTAACATGATTTTCCATTTCAATGCATTACAGTCAAATCGAATATAGAATAATTCTTACATTGAGTCATTTTCTATTGGAAGCATCCTATAGAGCCTGCAAAACTATGCCTGCAATTCTATTCTGGATGTTTTAATTTTCAGTACTTCATCCCTTTCCCCTTCATAAAAGTTTGTTTTACAGTAAAAATTCACTCCTGGCCTAAGCAATTATTTCATGATAATGCTAACTTGGCTTGCAGTCATATTTAAAGTCTTAATATTCTCCTATTAGTCTCACCATAAACTGCTGTAAATCAGTATAGAATAAGTGTGAGTTTAGAAAATTTGTTGTTCATACCATAAATATCTGCAAATTCTGAATATCCTCATATTGATTTACTGAACACTGAATCCCATCTGTTGATTGTAATAATTTTTGTTTCTTTATGCACATAACTAATAAATCACTTATGCACGGTCTTTCATTGTCTTTAATTTTACTCAACTACTGGACATGTGAATTTACAACTAATGATGAACGATAGGTGTAGAAAAAAATAGTATTGATATCATGATTCTGCTATACTGAGGAGATCTGTTTTCATTAAAATTTGCCACACCACAATACCTACATGGAATGGTGGGCAGAAATGTTAGCTGTGCCAGAGCATTCACTGCCCAATCCTCCAGTACGTCAACACATTCACCTCCCTTAAATAAATCTTGCCTTCCTCAAATCAGTAAGCCACCCTCCTCTGTGTCATGCTTCACCTTATGGATGGCAGTTTAAGAACCTCCATTCACATCATATCCGCCAACCACCAATAATATATCAATTCCAACAGCCGTTACCCATTCCACTCCAAGAAGTCCTTTCCATACAGCCTAGACACAATGGTTTTGTCACCAGTACTTATGAGTAGTCCCTACTCAAATATACAATAGGCCTCACAAAGGCCTTAAAGGCCAAAATTATACTCTCACCCTTGTCCAAAACTGGTTCATCTATGGCCTGTGTCCCCTACCACCTTCTGCATACCCACTGTTCTGCCATAAATGAACAAGTTCCTCATGACACAGTGACACACAGGATTGGAGTAAATGATCCACATTCTCTGTGAGTCTTTGGAATACCTTTCGTTGTACTAGTCTTTTCCCCTCCTCTAAATCTCTCCTCACACTTCTCCCTGCCTCTCTCCTCACTCCTTCATTCCCCATAGCACAGGCTTGACTCTGTATCAAGCTGCCCTATAATCTCTACACCCTGTCACTGTTTTCTTCCACCGGCAGCAAAACAGCATCTCCTCTCACATCCAATCCCACCCCTCCATAACTCTTGCTACCTCCTCCCTTCTGCCACCAACTCCAGGTAATTGTTCTCATGACTGACATAGTCCAGTCTGACAGCACAGTACTGGAGTCAGTGGCCTCATATTTTATTAGTGTTTTGTGAACGATGTCTTATCAGAAAGTTTGTATGTTAGCATATCGAGATAGTTGGCGCATGGGTAACATACTTGACTCGCATTTGGGAGGACAGGAGTTGATATCCACCTCTGCTCATCTGGATTTAGGTTTTCCCTAAATCTCTCCAGGCAAATTCTTGGATGGTTCCTTTGAAAGGGCACGAAAGATTTCCTTCCCAATACTTACACAAAAATTTGAGTGTGAGCTCCATCTCTAACGACCTCACTATCAATGTGATGTTACACCCTATGCTTCCTTTCTTTCTTTATATGATAGTATTTTTCATTGTGACTGTCACTCATCATGGCGTTGAAAAGGTGAACAGTAACTATCGTTTCTATATTGCTATGAAAAATGCATGACTAATTTCTATGTGTTGCTCTTTATTTTTAGTATTAACATGAGTTTGTTAACAACTATTTATTAAACTATTTATGAGCTTTGTGTAAATGAACTCCTTGGCACTCATAAAATGAATATTCTTTAATATCAGAAGTAGATTCTTCAATTTGTTAGTTGATGTAGTCTTACGTTAAAAGCTAGTCCACACTTAGGATTCTATTAAAGCTGTACTTCTTTCGTTATTTTAATTACAGGAGATGTCAGGAGAACATGATTTTACTGTGGACATGAAGATGTTACAAAAGAAAAATCAATACTTATTTGGACATAACATTGATGGAAGGATCTTATATCCAGCTACAGGATACATAGTAAGTTCAGCTCAATATATCCTGAAAATATTTGTCTTCATTTTCAGTGTTTGGTTTTCGATAAGAATTTAAGATACATTGGGTGATGTGGTGTGTAAAATAAATTATAAGGAAGTGGTATATAACTAAAAACTAATAAAAAACTAATTGAAAAGTTTCACTTCCCTCCAAACAATATCAATAATTTCGCTCAAGAAAGAATTTCTGAAAAATGTTAAAAGGAACTTTCAACATTAAAATGAGGATAGCTAGTAATTTACCACAAAGACCACTATCGCGCCTGTGGCTAGCATGTAAAAACGACCAGCACTCATTTACAACTTTATCAACATGGAACTACTTTTCATTCATAACAGGCATATATTCAAAATAATACTGAAAATAGGACAGATAAATTTACAAAACTTGTACAACTTATAATCCATCTCATTACCACAATTAAGTTATTCATGTACCAGTTATCTGTCACATTAAGAATAATGGTATTTTTAAGCACAAGTGTTATTATTTATTTTGGGAACATAAATCAAAATGCATTCTGATGGGGAATTTTTGGTAACTCCAAAGGACTGTTACAGATACCAAAAATCATATTCAGCACTTTCCTCCTAAGTACTATTCTAAAAGGAATGGAGACCCTGATAGTAAGATATAATATCGACCACATCAACAGCTACACAAAAAGATGCAGCATTCAAAAACAAACAGGGAAGAGAAACTGCTACGTAGTTAAAAGACCTAGTGGTCACCATGAATTTTACATAAAAAGAGTTTATGTCCACCTGAAGGTATACAATTACCTTTAATTTTTCAGACAAGCCATAAATTGTGGTACCTGTATCAATAAGATAGTTATCCTAAATTTTACAACTCTTCACAAAAATATGCATGCTGTCTTTTGCGCCATATCCTCCTCTTCTTTTTCCTCATGCAGTCAATTATCTAAAATCTCATTAAAACCCAACTCTTTGTTTTCCTTCTTTTTCCTCATGCAGTCAATTATCTAAAATCTCATTAAAACCCAACTCTTTGTTTTCCTTGTTTTTCTAGCTACTTTCTCTTTCTCAGTCAGTAGGGTAATTAAGATACTATAAGATGTCTCTTCTGTATTGCATTTCTTATAAGCTTACAAATTAAACTCTTTGGAAAATGAGTCACCAACCTATTTTTATACTCTTTCCCAAAAATAGGATACAACTTTTCACAAACATCTTTTATTTTGGTGTTATTTCTCTTATCCCCACAATTACCTCCATAATTTTCCCACACTATCCTCAGTACTTTACCCAAATTAGCATTTTTAGTCTTTTTAGACTTTGCACTCTTTCTAGACGATGTATTTCCAAGCTCTCCTGGCAAAATCTCACTCTTATGACCGATATTATCATTGTATCGACTTCAAAAGCTTATTTCACTATCACTGTCTAGTCATTCGAACTTCTATTTTAATTTAACATAAATGATGCCATTAGGCTACTCATCATAATGAATCTGATCGCTACAGTCATACACAATAATATTCACCTCAACATCTACAACACCTGTTATATATAATAACAGCACTTCTTAGTCACTTTACTATTATCCTCACTGTACTTAATTATACTTACCAGTAACTCATGTCTTTTGTTGTTGGAATTTACCTAGTCCATATTGTCTCCCACATGAGACTGATCAAAAAAGTATATGAGAATTTGATTTTCTAATGCTACCTTCTCTTTTCATAACTGCTTGTTAGTTTATGCATTACTAGTACTACCTTTGATTGGTTTCCAAAAATCTCCATGAAAAAATAACTTTTTTATCTGGTATGTTCATCTATTATACAATCCATTAAATTATAGAAATTGTATTATTTCTAATACTATACCTACAATCGTCATTCTGATATTAGTTCATAAATTCCAACCCAAACTGACAGCCTCTCATTGAGGTGAGCCTCAGCTTTCCTGTCGATTTTCCCTACTGCCTCGTCTTTGATTTTCATATGACCTTTTTTTTTTTCCTACCCAGGGCCTATGTCAATGAGTCCGATAGTAATTTTTTTTTCTATTTGCACGTCCTTGAGTCATTGTCATCCATATAATTTGTACCATCCCATCACCCATATGTCTACCTTTCTAATTATCTCATCGTTTGATGCTGATGCTTTTATTTTTTCTGTGCTTGTTTAAATGAATGGTGAGGATGTCGTGCCATAAGCAAGACAATTCTATATTTCTTATTTTTCCCATACATATTTCGATACATTTTGCTATCATTATTAGGGATTTGTTTATTATAATTCTTAACATTATAGTAGTACTCTGCAAATATCGTTTTGAGACACGCCTAAATGTTTCGAGAATTTCTGTCAGTGTACAGTTCACTTAAATTGGCAGAAAAAAATCTGTTTAGTTTTGTCTAAATTTGGCTTACAAATAAGATTTTTCATATTTTTTGTACATTACATTATCCTGCGTTCAAAGGACGGTAAAAGAACTGAGTGTAATAATTATTGCGTCTTATAGTTGTAAGTTTGTACACATTCTCATCTGCAATGTATGGCAGAAAACTGTGATTGGGTGGCGCTGTAAGACTCATTATTCAATTGTGGTCGATTTCACAGGATAAGTGCATGATATAAAAATGTATAAAGTCTAACAAACTATACTACTCAGTGTGCATTGTTGTAGGGGTTTGATACTGTTAGTTACAGGTTAACTTATGTAATGGCTTTTCTGTTGCTTATATTAAACAACTACACGTACTGACATATCCTGTCATATCGGATTTGGCTTCATCAGTCCACAAAATCTTCCATGGCCATTCATAGTCCAGTTCCATGCGACCGAGAAATTCTAAAGCAAATGTCTCTCTTACTAGCATGTCAACAGGAAGCAATTCGTGTGGATGAGTAATTTTTAACGAATATAAAGAAGGATGTTTTGTACGATTTTACACATTATGCTCACAGCTTTGTCCAATGTTCGGGCAATTCTCCATGTACTGCATGTTTGCACACCACCATTCGACTCCTCAAGCACTGCTGAGGCAATTTCTTCCCGTCTTTTCCAACTTCCGAATCATTTTCTCCAGACCCACAACAGAGGACGAATGTCGTAGCGGCCGAGCACAATGAGGCGCTATGCTCCGATGCGCGAGGCCGTCCCCCCTCGAATCCCCCCCTCGGGCTTGGATGTTTGTGTCGTCTTTAGTATAAGGTAGTTCATAAGTAGTTTGTAAGTTTAGGGACTGATGCTCCCGCAGTATCGTCCCTCAGCAACTCTTCGACAGTCGCGTATGTATCTGTTAGATACGTGACCTACGTTTTCTCTAATATTACCGCAATGAACAGTGATAACGGCTTGCTGGCCCACAACATCTTCTGTCATACTTTTCTTATTGCTTCAATGGAGTTTCAGCCTTATTCCAATACTGACAAGATAATAAATGACTCGGACGTGAGCATATGTATTTTCTGTATCTGTCAGATACAGCGCACCTACTCGCGTAACCTATTGTCGCCGCTAATGACAGCAGTCCTAATATTGTTTGGACCGTACTCAATTTGGAAATGCGTTGTTGCCTTCTAGATGAAGCAACGTTTCGTTGTAGCTACATGTACTCTTTTTCAAAATGAGTAACTGATATGATTTAGAAATTCTTAAGTATTTGGAAGAAGTACATCGCCTTCTTTTCGACGATGAGGTATCAATTGAAGATGATCTTGTAGAAACTGATTCGTAAACCGAAGATATACTCGAAATAAGATCTGTAGACTCAGACACAGATCATGAATTTGATGAAGTGGAAGATAATGAAGTGCAAGAAAGTGATGAACATTACTATTTTTGTCAGTAAAAAGGAAAACTAAAAATGCTTTCAGTTGTAATAATAATAAAAATTGCAAGCATTGATTCAAGAGTAATTTTCTTGTGCAATAAGTACTCAAATAGCCGCGAGTACCTCAAAACTTTGTCTCTGAGTCTACAGCAAGATCATCTCAAAAGAAGAGCTCTTATTAGACTCTAACAGATGATATAAAGTCGATGCTAGTAAAGTAAAACCTCAAGGAAAAGAGGAAGAAAACGCTGAACTATCTGTGCACTCAGGGAATAAGGAAACAAAATAAAATGCCAGTCATGTTACAGGGACACAAAAAAGACTTGCCTCAGAAAGTATGCATGTCAAAAATACGGTACACATCTTTGTTTGTAAAAGCACGCAAAAATAATTTGTGAACAATGTCTTTCTGTAGACAGCAATCCATACATGAAATCATGAAGTATATTTGACAGCAAATTAAGGTAACTGAAACGTTCAATTAATCTTGAATATATAGCATTTCCAATTACTTTAGCAAAAAATGATGTCATGGACATACATCTAAACTTGTCTTCATTATCCATTTGTCACTATTTATAAACTGATTTCACTACTGAGTACTTCAGTCTATTGGGCAACTGACCATTCTCAAACAAAATTAGGCAGCGGTGTATTGTGAAGAAATTGTGGCTAAGTAGTGGGGCATTAGAGGCGGAAAAATACTTAAGTATTCTGCTAGATACTGCTTATGCTTAGTGTTAAGTTATTTAATTATTAATTCAATCACTCCCTTGTTAGTATCACCGAGGAATTCTTTAAATAACAGTGTTGGAATATCATTTTCTGTGAAAGTTATGAAGTGTTGGACCTGAAGTACTGCGTAATTCACATGGGATTCAGAAATTGATTAATAAATACCTTACACATATATGATATATCAGATTCAGAAAATTTCTCATTGTGTACCTATTTAGCCTCAACTGTGTGCTGAAGACCACATATTTTCTTGACGACTTACCATATGGCTTCAATTTTATTGAGAGAATTTGCTATTTGTTTCGCATACCACATAATTTAAGCCTGCCGAATTACATTTTTCAGATTTGCAATACTGTTTGTAACTGGCTTAGTCTTTGGGATTCAAATTGGAGCAAATTACATTCATTGCACATATTTTTTAACATTTGTTGCTTTTTCAAACATGATGCATAACTAATGAATTACTAATATTTCTGTTATTGGAGTTCATAACAGAATTTGGTATCTATTTTTAAAGTTGTTTGTTTCCTTGCAGAACTGTCTTAATAGCAGCCTTTCACAAGTTTAAGTAATCACAATGCCTTCACTAGAATCTCCTGCTTCTTGGCTGCTGCTTGGTAAACTATTATAAAATTGGTGTTTAATTGGAGGAATTAGACAAAGTATAGATTTAAGGTATTTTAGCCTTACAAAGGTCAATGGTTTTCCTGTAGGGTATTTCAATTTTATAATGTTATGAAGCTTTGTTTGTCTGCCTCTAATTCATTTTGTAAAACTGACTTGGTGAAACCCCTTTCCTCATTTGTGAGAGCCAGCCGCGGTGATCGAGGGAACTAAGGCGCTCCAGTCACGGTCTGCTTGGCCACTACGGTCGGGGGTTCAAATCCCCCCTCGGGCATGTGCCGTCCTAGTTCGTAAGTAGTTTATAAGTAGTTTGTAAGTTTAGGGACTGATAACCCGGTAGTTAAGTCCCATAGACTATACAAACATTTCATTTGTGAGTATATTTAAATTACATAATATTTGGATATTATTTACAGACACGAATATGTTTGATATTCATTCATGACACAGGGCTACCTTCAAAGTTTTCTCAGATGGTTAATGCTGATGGCACGTTTTCTGAAGAATAAAAGTCTTTTGTTTCCATCTCTACCATTTCAAAAGCTTCTTTTTTAATCCTGCAAGTTTTTATTATTTTTTGAAACTTACTAGGATGGTAAATATATTGATTCTTCCTAACTTTGTTCCGAGCATGTGTGTCAGTTTTTGCCTCTGCATCTACATTATTCCGTGATGTATTCAGTTTTCAATTTATACTGACTTTTTGGTCACCCAGTACTTCAGAATAAAGGAACCTATTTCATTGGGTCCTTCTACTGCTATACCTTCATGCCAGATATTATTTGAGCCCTTGGATATTTCCAAGTCATGTGCTGAGGATGAAACAAGATAGCTGTCATTTATATTAGGTCCTTACAATACCAGTTGGCAATTTTGGAAGAGAAAAAGTCTTCTGGAGGTTAAAAGAGTGCACAGTACATTCTCCTTTCTTTGCCTTTTTATGCCTATTTCATGATTTCTTGTGCAAGATCAACCTGCCACTGATGATATTCTTCCTCTGTTTGCACATCCTGAAGTGGTTTTATGTTACAGGAGTTTTTCTTCTGTCATAAGTCAACTTGATTTTATTTCAGACACATCACACTACTTTCAAATATTTTTCTGAGGAGGCTTATTTCCCAAGTTGACTTCTGCTCTAAAATCTTTTTCATAAAAAGCTTGAGACACAATTTCAGTTTATAAATTGTCTTCTTTCAGCTTTTGTTTGTTGAGTCTGTACAACAAGCTTAAAAGTGAAGTCTGTGGCAAATATTGTTTATTTGGGCTCTCTTTCCTGCAGTAGTGACTTCTATATCAATGAAATTAATTTCTGTGCTTCTTGAATTGCTGGATCTTTTTCTCTGGGAATTTGTTATGTGGCTCATGTGTACCCCTTTTATCCTGTACATCGCCTCATGTGTGCCCCTTTTATCCTGTATATCACCTTATTTAACTTTCTGAATGGATCTGTGTACTTTAGCACTATCAATACGCAGTGTATTGAAAAACATATCTTCACATACTTTCACATCACCTGAATCGGTAGGAACAAAATAATTTCTAGCTAAATGTCTTCGAAGTTCTTAGAACTAGCCCTTCTGTCTGTCATTGGCATTGATTTCAATGATCGGTGAAGCATTTACTTGGTTTTTCCGTCTTTGTAATACAGAGCGAAACATCATCTCCGGTCTTCCGCATAATCTTTTTAAAAATCTTTATTTTTGCAAACGCAAGAATATTCTTTTTTAAAATGTCCATATATATTTATTCCTTTTGTTGAAACATACAATTTCCTACTGTTTCCTCATAGTTTTCTTTAATTCTTCTTCCATTTCGCATAGTTACCTTTCTTCTTTACTTTTCTTTTTCTGGATTTATCTCCTGGAATAAATAAATCGAAACTTAAACTATATTTTGTTAATGTTATTCCAACAGTCGTATTTCGTGACAGATCATAGATGAGAACCGCTTAAGTCACAGCGAGTTAACAAAGCGCAGCTCTTTCTTATTTTTATTCACGTTATCATAGAAGATAATTAATAAAGATTTCTCATATGCCAGACTAAACCAGCTCCGTTACCAAGACGGATTAAATACGCCAGGTTTCACTGGACATCACATAATGCCCTCTATTGAGCATAGTTCGTAGATTAGTCCTTAGATGTATGCCTTAGACATAGATGGCAGTACCTCAACGCTTCACGTAGTTGGTACATTAAATCTTCTGGTGTCGGCAAAGGATAGCGGTCTACAACTGTTTGTGGATACACTGTACCCTGAATGCTACCTGACGGCTTCGGCAAAATTACAAACGGACTCGCCCACTGGCTAGCTTGTATTGGTTCAATTGCACCATTTTATTGCAAAGTGCGAAGTTGTTGTTCTACTTTGTCGCATAAAGCGAGCGGTACATTACGAGCTTTGCAAAATTTTGGTGTGGCATTTTCCTTTAGAGTAATGTGTGCAGCAAAATCTTTAGTTTCGCCTAGTCCTGCAGAAAATAAATCTGGAAAGTCTTTCAGCAACTTGTCTACACTGTCTTTAGCATCAAAATTGTTCACAACTAAAACATTGTTTTTCACAGTACAACAAAATGATCAAAAGAATCTAAACCAAAATTATTCTCTCATTCGTAAGATTGAAGCACGTGAAATGTCACTGTGTGCATTTCTGAACGTTATACTGCAGGTAGTGAACACTGTCCTTGTACAGGAATTTCATTCCCATTGTATGCTGTTCACGCAAATTGACATAAATTTTTCTGGCCTGACAGTCACCTTGTGCTACATCAGTGTCCTTGATGTTACGAGGGGCAGCCACTGGTTTGGAAAATACTGATTTTTTAATAACTATTGTCTTCTCCCTATTTGGGCCGGGAGGGCAAAATCCTTTTCTTTTGCTGCAAGCAAACTGTGTTATATGACCTTTACTGCCGCATGCATAGCATTTTGCTGATCGGGACGGACATTTGTGTCTTATGTGCTGCGAGAAACATTGTGAGAAACCAAATTTTGTGATGTTCAAATGTTTGTTAAGCTTATGGGACTTAACTATGGGGTCATCAGTCCCTAAACTTACAAACTACTTATCAACTAACTTATACTAGAGACGGCACAAATATCCATGCCCGAGGGGGGATTCGAACCCCCGACCGTAGTGGCCGTACAGACCGTGACAGGAGCACCCCAGTCTCCTCGGCCACCGCGGCCGGCTTTTGTGGTGTGGAGGGAAATTGTGAGAAAGCCTTAAAGTCCTCATTTGGCAAGGTTCCGTGTCTAGCAACGTGTTTACGCTTTGAGCAGTGAGGCGAAATGTTGTTGTTTGTAAAGCTTATTGGACATAACTACGGGATCATCAGTCCCTAAACTTACAAACTACTTATGACCAGCTACAACTAAGGACGGCTCAAATATCCATGCCCGAGGGGGGATTCGAACCCCCGACCGTAGTCGCCGTGCAGACCGAGACTGGAGCGCCTCAGTCCCCTCGGCCACCGTGGCCGGCATTTGCTTCCTGTCATGTAATTCAATTAATTCTAAGGTACTTATGCACACTTCCCATTCGAATGTGTCAGTAACGTCCGACAATATTCACGAACTGCAGCATCTCAATTCTTATTGCTGTCTTCCCTCAATGAAACTATGAGGAAAGAAATATGGAAAGGAATATGTCGGTCGCGAATAGCTTAAAACGCTATGGCGAAACGCGAATTAGTATCTAAAATTCGTTTGCGATGTCCCCTTCACTTCGCACAGAAAGTGCGCGTGTTTTTACAACTGGCTACGTTGTTGGAAGATAACAGCTTTATCCGACTTCGTTTCAGTTTCACGTGTAATCGACAGTATGTACGATCGTGTCTTCTAGCTGTTTATACTTCCAAACAGCCAGGAAAACTTTGCAGTTGTGCATAGCGATTAGGCGAGGGGTCTCACAAATTTTGTCACCCACTGTACATATCTCATGAGGCGACAGGAATAATTCGGAGCTCAAATAACAGTTATCCAAATAAATGGTATGACCTTTGAGATATGGCAACAAGAAACTCACAACATCACCTGGTTTTTCCTAGTCAGCATTTCAGATTCTGTTTCCGTGGCAGCTCTGGTGTAGACAATATAATTACTTTTCGTCATGAAGAACGAAAATATTAATACCGAAACAGCTAAATTTCTTCTATATATACAGCTTAGGTCGGAGCCTATCTTCAAGAATAAACAGACATTCATCTATTATAAGGTTTTCATACGGATCTATGGTCTCTCGTATTTTTTTCTTCTGTGTTATCACAAGAATATCTTAGTATGTGACGGTATTATCACTTGAGTATAATAAATGCAAAATTAGTTTGTTATATGATTCAGTGTTATTCTTCTCCCTTTATGATCAACAGCACTGTGACACATATGGCCACAGATTATTGCTGTACGGGACGTGTTAGAAAGTGCCACTCCTATTCCGGAATTACGCAGTCAAAGTCAACAAGACAGGCGATAACATTGCATGTGCAAGATGGATAATCAGTGAAAATATTATGTACTGCTAGAAATACGACAGAAGTCTGTCGAAAACTGTGATACAAACTCCAAATGCTGGAACCCTTGGTGTTGTTGCAACAAACCGTTAATATCACAAAGTGGCGGGCAAATACAGATGGGCAAGAGTATATCTTTGCCTCATAGGTCTTAAGTAACTCAGGATCATAAGCAAGAGGTCAATAGCTTCTGCGAAAAGAGACGAAGTGGCTGCCAGCTACAGATGGGACGTTGGGGAAATGCTGCATTTGTGGTGGTTTTGTAGTAGTGCACAACATAGGCCATTTATGCAACATGCACTGGGTCCGTCAGCAATATTGGTTCTGATAGAATATGTTTGGACTAATCACAGCATGTCGCTACATCTCTTACTATTCGAGGTGGGCCACAGAGCGCAGCAGTGAATTGCTCCAACTAGCTGGGACTGTTTGCCAGATGGAATCGATGAAAATCAGCATTATGAGATACCAAGCTAACTCTGTGTATTTCTGGGTGTGATATATTAAGGAGCATCTGTACCTTCTTAGATAGTGATGTGTATCCGGTTAGGGTGATTAAATGCTCCAGAAATTATATTTATGTGACCCAGAATGTACTTAAAGGAGATAATGACAAACACGCTAGAACACGATTGATTCTGGGCGCCGTGTCAGGGACTGCGAGGCTATTCCCGTCGGAGGTTCGAGTCGTCTCTCCGACATATGAGTGTCTGTTGTCCTTAGGAAAATTTAAGTCTACCGAATGATGATGACAGTAGTTAGGTCCCATAGATTACAAATATTTGAACATTTTGTTAATGACAATAATGAAAGTCACTCAGGTGCTGAAAGACAGCCTTTAGGTGGTATCAATGCAGCTCGGACAAGTTTGAGAATAGTAGGATGTTTTCGAGATACATTAAGAAGGTTGATAAACCTCACAACAACGAGAAAAAATTTACATATCATTGCAACATGGCGAAGTCCAAATTTTATTTAAACCTCTTAAAAAGAATGATAACCAGCCTTTCAAAAATATCTTTAGGTGTCAAAGGAATCTACGTGAACACCTTCGTGCAGCCCATTTTGTTTAATATTTCTGAGTCTTCCAACGTTTGACTGAAATCATGGTTTGTAACTTAATACTGTACGAGCACTGCTTATGCATTAAATGCGCAGTAGTCTTCACATGCACATTACAAACTGCTCTTCTTGGCAACAAAGCGCAAGGGCGAGTACCATAGGCAGCTTGACGGCGAAACTGTACCATGTCGAAGCATGTATCAAACGTCGCCTTAGTTGCAGGAAGTCTGCGCGTGGATGGCATGACGTGGATAGACTGAGCGTAGCTAGGATGTGGTAAACTGTAGAAAGTTCATAGTTCCTCGGTGAACAATACGGGCAAGTGAGACCTGAAAATTTATCTAAAATGTCGGAGTACATTTCATGGTTTTACACTGTAGGAAGCTGCATGGCACTGCTTTTCTATGATCTTCAACTTCTTGTTGAGTCAGTCAACTCGGCTGTTGATATATCGGCAAGCACATTGTAGAGCTCGAGGTAATCCTTCCGTAGGATGAGTTCATCAACATCCGCCATTATGCCAGTTTACAAAAAACTACAGCATAAGCCTATGTCAAAACTGCCATGTCGTGTGCTGTACGATTTTATTGTCAAATGGCTTGCCTCAGGAAGAGACTGTCTCTCATCTTTTCTGAAGTCTCTCAGAATAGGTTGGTGAAATATTAACAGATTGTACCCCCTGTCGACAAGGTACTTAACATCCTGTTTAATTACGAAGCAACGCCTAGATGTTCTACTACAGGGGGGTAGTACGTTCAGTCAAGTTGCAGCAGGAATTTTGTTGCGAAAAGGTGGACGACATTTGTTTGTATCCAGGCCAATACCACGATATCACTGGGATACAGAAAAGTCTGTTGCAATGGTTCTAGTAGCGGGATCACTTGTTGCTATGATGTTTACAGACATTTGAACACAAGTGCGCCGGCCGCGGTGGCCGAGGGGACTGAGGCGCTTCAGTCACGGTCTGCACGGCCACTACGGTCGGGGGTTAGAATCCCCCCTCGGGCATGGATATTTGTGCCGTCCTTAGTTGTAGGTAGTTCATAAGTAGTTTGTAAGTTTAGGGACTGATGACCCCGTAGTTAAGTCCCTTAAGCTTAACAAACATTTGAACATTTTTGAACACAAGTGCACTAATCAATGGACCTGTGTACTGAGTGATACCACATGGGGAACCAAGTTGTGATATAAGTAGTAAAGGTCGGTGCCTGCTATGATGCTATGGTATTGTCAGCAATCTATTTGTGTGATCGGCTAAGTCTGTGACAGTGTCCTGCTACAATTTTGTCTCTACGCCTATGACGGCTAGCAATTGTTCAAGGTAGCGCACATGAACATAATAACTTAAGGAAGTCCAGAAGCATGAGTGGCTGTGCAGGACTTGGAATATGACGAAGGAACTGCGATGGTCTCCTTTCCTCCATTCCTCTTCACACAGAAACTGATAAACCCATTGTTTTGGAGCCAGCGATATCTACTGGATTATCTCTTTCTTAAAAAGGTTTTACAGGAGTTTATACGCCTGGAGAGTGATGAGCCCCTTTTAAAGACCCTGGTTGTGCTAATGTCCTCTATTATCTTCAATGTGCTGCATATCATCTTCTGCAGCTGTTCCACAGTTGACTTTTTCTGTGGACTAATTTTCAATAGATTGTAACGAAAAAGACACTTTATTTGAAGACAACATACACTAGACCAACTGCGGCTCCTAAAAACTCGTAAAAGTTCATAACCGTTTGTGGAGCATAAAAATGACATTAGAGTCACCTGGTAGATGGACTATGAGCCTTGTGTTCAGCATGTAGGTGTGCTGATGGAAAATGTCTAGACAATTACATTACTTATTTGTCCATTAATTACACATCACTTAAGGGTAATAACGTCGGTATTAAAAACAATGAAAATCTCTGCACTTTGGATCACGTGACTGCTGGCATAGTATGGCCAGGTGATGCAAACTGTTTTAACTGTAAAATGCAAGGCACCAAATTCTTAGCGGATATCACGAATGTCAAACAAATGTGCAAATTTTTATTTCACATGTGCTGGTAAGGAGTTCATGTTCTCAAGATCAGCGAATTGCAGAAATTGAATTGCAACAATACATTCATTCTCACATTCCCACATTCTCCTGTGTGCTAGGACATCGACAAAATTTCTGCCAATTGTTGAAAATGTAAACGTCAAAGGGTATTTGATTCCATTCGTTTTTGCCAGCTGTCGGCCATTAAGCCATTCTCTCAAATCTGCAGTACAAGAGCCAGACTCATACAAAGCTTTATTTAACTTCTGTCAACATTTAACGTGCTTGAGGCAGAAAATATGTTTTAAACGCGTACATCAGGATGATCCTTCTCAAACCACTGGTCTAGATATTGTCACAATGCTGTAACTTTTGATTGTCAATTATTTCTGTTAGAACCTAGCTCATTGTGATCAGTGTGAAACACTGCACAGACTGGGTAGAAAACATATTGGGGTATTAGTCATTGAAATTCCAACCATTTGCATTAATTATGACCATTGTAAAATATTTATGTTAAAAAGTTTTGATGAAAAATTACTAAATAAAAGAAGTTATCACATTTTCATGATTATCAGTAGTGTATACACAGATATATGTATATTTAACGTTTATAGCTGCTGACCAACAGCAATGTCTGTTCCTTAAGAACATACGTATCATAGTAAGTAGTGTATACACCATAGGGTGGTTGAACTAAACTTTTTTTTTCCTCATTCCGTATTAGTGCATATTCACATACAGGAAGACACTAAAATCCAGACATGGTCGCCAATATCTGTAATGTCAAACACATTTATTACAAATATGGTTGTTTATATTTGGGTGTACATGTATTTGTATGTATTTTTGTTTTTAATTTCACCTGTGAAGTGTTTCTATGTGCTACATGTTATTTGGCTGGCTTTCAAGTCCTTTTGTTTATTTAATGTATTTTAAAAATGTCTATGTTTATGCATGGCCAAAAACCTTATCTCATAACTTATTGTTCTTAACTGTTCTGTCATCTATTTTTAGATGATGGTTCTTGAGGGATTCTGTATCCGTAGACGTTTGGAAATTTCACAACTCACTGTTCTCTTCGAAGATATCCGATTTTTAAGGGCTACAAATGTACCCAAATCTGGTAAGTTACGTTTCATTACCAACCAGTCTCAGACAGGTTATCAATTGTTGTAAATAAATTGTTTCTGTCATAGGTGATATACAAATACACATATCACTTCATGAATGCTGTAACATTGAGTTACATTCCATGAATCTGCCGAGAGTTTTGTTGGGATGCGACATCTGAGTTAAAGTGACCAATGATTCAACTGTGGCAAAGGGTGCATTTTTCCCCAACTTTAAACTCATTTACCAACCTCAAAAAATGTTCAAATGTTTGTAAAGCTTATGGGACTTAACTACGGGGTCATCAGTCCCTAACCAACCTCACTGCTACCTCGTGATGTGAAATTTATCGAATAAAACGGTGGTCTACCATCTACTCCATACATCAGCTCATAATCGCTTCCTTTACAATGGTTGAAGCTAGCCAATAACCAAAGCCAACACACTGCATATATAGTTTTTTTAGCGTTTCAGTAACCACTAACTGGTTATAGACATCAGAGGAAAATTCCAATCCATAATACAATGACAAAAAGGAAAGGCACAGAAAATATAATAATTGTAAAGCTGATGGGTCAAAATTTTCGAAATAAAACTATCTTAATTTAATTATTGGAGTAAAATAACAAAGTTGTAATCAGTAGATCGAGAAATAATAATTAGGCCTTCACAATTTTCGATCCAACAACCTCAAACACGGAAAACAACATCTACTGCGCCACATCACAACTTTGTAATCCATGTTTCATTTGCTTCCACCTATATGCTAGAAAGGCTATATTGTAATTTACTTACAACTTATTAAAGTTGTGTAATGAACGTTGATCTCTATTATAAAACAATATTTTCGAAAGGAGACGGCTGTTGGCTGTGTGTGTGTGTGTGTGTGTGTGTGTGTGTGTGTGTGTGCACGCTTGTTCTCTGGTAGACAAAGGCTTAACAGCCAAAAGCTTTATTTTTTGTTTTTCTGTTATGTGTGTCTTTCTGCAGCTCATCAGGCATCTCTGTAGTGAGTAGCAGCCTAGTGATTCCAAAATATTGTTGAATCCTTCAAGGTATCTCTGTTATAAAAACTCTACATTTGACACAGCAGCACATGTGAAAAGATAAACATCCATATGTGTTTTTATTTCATTAGTATTGTGTGATGTATTGATTTTGGTGCTGTTAATGAGTGTGGCCAATTGCGAAACAAAAGGGACAAACCTACGAAATACAATCGAAATACGTCAGGAAAGACATACAAGGAACTGGAAGTGATGTTGTACACTCTGATTGGGGGATAGCAGCTCCAATGCACGAAGTGTCAACTAGCAAGTAATTTTAATTCAGCTATAATAATGTTATTTCATGTTTCATACACAAATTATTTTGCATATATGTAAATAACTATTGAAACTAATACAGCAGAAAATATTCTCATTAGCGTCTCACTTAATTCAATGTTAAGTAATTTCATAGCATCACTTACAATGTCCATTGTGTTGACATTTACTTTAATTCTACTGGATAAAAATTGTGTGTATCTGTTATTTGTATGGTGTCTTGATACATTTATAGTTCTGTTTCTCTTTAGGGATGCTTGTCTTCCAAGTAATAAATAGTTCTGAAAGCCATGAATTCGAAATTATAGAGGGAGGCAGTGTCATTGTAACTGGTCGCTTTCAGTTGTGTGATGCTCCTATGTTAAGTGATGGTTTGGAGCTACCTAGACCAGCTCCAGGTGTTACCATGGACAAAAAGGACATATATAAGGAGTTGAAACTCAGAGGCTACAACTATAATGGAATCTTCCAGAGTTTAGTTAGTCTGGATCCTTCAGGTAAATATGAACACAAATACAAAGTAGTTCTGTGGGACAGCTGTAAGTTATATCGTAAGCAGTGTAATACAATCTTTGATATTTATCTAACAGCCTTCCCCAAATCGCACATGTAGCACAGAATATCTGTTGCCCAGAAAACTTGCTTGTAATATTTAGTGATGTATGCAAAGTTTCTTTACAAATTGGAAGAACTGCTGTTGGAAAACACGATGGGATGGATGCTTAAATATATTTATTTATTTATTTATTTGTTTTTTCTGTTCGATAGGACCCACTTCAGGAGTAAGACTCCATGGTCATGGAACAAGTCAATACATTGTTACACAAGAATGGTAATAGAAAAATTTTAAGTAGTCCTTTGCACACAACAATCTTAAGACAAAGTGAAAAGAATCAATAAAGAAAAAATGAATTAGCTTAATTGTTTAACTTTTCTAGGAGTTCCTCGACAGAATAAAAGGAGTGAGCCACGAGGTAACTCTTCAATTTAGATTTGAAAGCATGTGGATTAGTGCTAAGATTCTTAAGTTCTTGTGGCAGCTTATTGAAAATGGATGCCGCAGAATACTGCACCCCTTTCTGCACAAGTGTTAAGGTGGTGTGGTGCAAATGTAGATTAGACATCTGTCTAGTATTCACCGAGTGAAAGCTACTAACTCGTGGGAATAAGCTTATATTATTAACAACAAACGACATTAAAGAAAAAACGTATTGTGACGCCAGAGTCAAAATTCCCAGACTACTGAAAAGGGGTCGACATGACGTTCGCGAACTTACACCAGATATTGCTCGAACCGCCCGTTTTTGAGCCAGAAATATCCTTTTTGCATCAGGCGAGTTACCTCAAAAAACAATGCCGTACGTCATAAGTGAGTGAAAGTAAGCGAAATAGACTACTTTTCGTGTTGAAAAATCACTTATCTCAGATATTGCTCTAATGGTAAATATAGCAGAATTTAGTTTTGGAACAAGATCCTGAACATGGGCTTTCCATGACAGCTTACTGTCTATATGAACACCTAGAAATTTGAACTGTTCAGTCTCACTTATCACATGCCCATTATGTGTAATCATAATGTCAGATTTCGTCAAATTATGTGTTAGAAATTGTAAAAACTGAGTTTTACTGTGATTTAACATCAACTTGTTTTCTATTAGCCATGAACTTATCTCTTGCACTGCATTATTTGATACTGTGTCAATATTACGGGCAACATCCTTCACTACCAAGCTGGTATCATCAGCAAACAAAAATATTTTACAATCACCTGTTATACTCGAAGGCATATCATTTATATAAATAAGAAACAGCAATGGTCCCAAAACAGACCCCTGGGGCACCCCATACTTAATTGTGCCCCATTCGGATTGCACGTCATAGCCATTTTCTACACTGCGGAGAATTACCTTCTGTTGTCTATTATTAAAGTAAGAGGTGAACCAGTTGTGGGCTACTCCCCGTATTCCATAATGTTCCAACTTCTGCAACAATATTTTGTGATCAACACAATCAAACGCTTTTGTTAAATCAAAGAAGACGCCTAATGTCCGTAGCCTCTTATTTAACCCATCAAGTGCCTCACAGAGAAACGAAAATATAGCGTTTTCGGTCGTTAAACCACTTCTAAAACCAAACTGTACGTTTGACAGGAAATTATGTGAACTGAAATGATCAATTAATCTTGAATATACAGCCTTTTCAATAACTTTGGAAAAAACCGATGGCATAGAAATAGGTCTATAGTTGTCTACATTATCCCTTTCTCCTTTTTTATAAAGCGGTTTCACTACTGAGTACTTTAATCTGTTAGGAAACTGACCATTCTGAAAGGAAAAATTACAAATATGGCTTAGTACTGGGCTAACATATGGAGAACAGTACTTTAGAATTCTGCTAGATACCCCATCATATCCACAAGAGTCCTTAGTCTTTAGTGATTTAATTGTTGACTCAATCTCACCTATGGAAGTATCATGAAGGATCATTTCAGGTAACAGCCTCGGAAATGCTTTTTCTAAAAACGTTATATGATTACCTGTAGAAACTAGAGTTTTGTTTAGTTCCTCTACTATATTCAGAAAGTGATTATTGAATATTGCACATATATCTAACTTGTCAGTAACAGAAACATTCCTACTACGCACTGACGTTATATCTTCTACCTGCTGCTCCTGACCAGACGCTTCCTTCACGACTGACCAGATAGTTTTAATTTTATCCCGAGAGTTTGCTATTCTTTTTGCGTACCACATACTTTTTGCATTCTTAATGACGTTTTTCAGAACCTTACAGTACTGTTTGTAATGAGCTACTGCATCTTCATTCTGACTGCTTCTAACATTTTGATACAACATATAATACATGTAATCATTAAGCCCCACTACTATCTGAAGTTTGAGTAGCTTTTTACAGCCAACAGATCTGCTTGATTAGAATAGATTAATACTTGTTCCATATCTCATATATACGACATTTCATAATGATGTGGAACATGTCAGTCTAGTAAATGTTGTCTACAATTGACAATCAATATTTTAAGGATTTTTTATTACATTTATGTAGTTTTTATTTTTTTAAGTTTTTATCTAAAAATTCATCTACATTGTGGAAGAAGTTGCCATTTATAAATTCCTTTAATTTCTTTTTAAATACCAGTTGGCTATCTGTCAGACTTTTGATGCTACTTGGTAAGGGAACAAAAACTTTTTTGGTGGCATAATTCACCCCTATCTGCGCCAAAGTTAGATTTAACCTTCAATAGTGAATATCATCCTTTCTCCTTGTGTTGTAGCTTTGCACACTGCTATTACTTTTGAATAGGGTCAGATTGTTAATAAAAAATTTCACGAGTGAATATATGTATTGTGAAGCTACAGTGAAGATCTCTAGATCCCTAAATAAATGTCTGCAGGATGGTCTTGGGTGGGCTCCAGCAATTATTCTGATGACCCGCTTTTGGGCAATGAATTACTGAATGGAGCTATGGCATATACTGTTACTAGCTGTGCACCATGATCAGGAAGACCATTCTCGATGGTATAAGCTTTTATGTTGTTAAACTAATCTTGGTCTATAAAAAGTTATCTATCAATGTACTGCTCTCCTTTACTACCTGAGTAGGAAAATCAATAACAGATGTCAGATTGAATGAGCCAAGTAAGACTTCCAGGTCTTTCTTCCTATTACACTCTTTCCGTGAATCTACATTGAAATCACCACAAATAATAATTACCCCTATTTGACAGATAGCACAACAAGACATCCAAGGTTTACAGAAATAACTGAAAGTTTCCTGAATGGGACTTATGTACTGTTACAATTATAAGATGATTATCTTCTAAGCACTGAGTTTAAGCTGGCAGGCACATGCTGCAATTATGCTCCTCTACACAAAACTTTTTTGTTTCTAAATTTTTTACAATGTGATAGCTTTTGACACAAATTGCAACTCCTCCTCTTATTATCTTTACTTACATTTGAAGCTAATTTATATCCACTGACATTCACATTTTCTATACCAGTGACAATGTGATGCTCAGACAGGCATAGTATATCTTTTACGTTATTAGTTCCTGTATCATCTAAACAAACCAAAAGCTCATCTATTTTATTCTTGAGTCCCCCAATATTCTGGTGAAAGATAGTAACATTATTTTTTACTTCATTTTTCTGAAAAACATTTGATTTTTCAACATGTTTAGCAACTGCTTGCCTGAGCTTCTCACTTGACACTGATCTTAGCTTAAAATAGAAGTACTTCCATGAATTTCAGTGTCCCCCTTAAGGATTTTGCTATCAACCCAGCTAATTTCCCCTTCCCTTCCCTATTGAGATGCAGGCCATGCCTAGTGAAATCCCACCTATCAATAGCATCAACAGGAACCAAACCTATGTCCGACGATGTAGCCACCCTAAGCAGTTGATCAGTTTCCATATTGAGCCTCCAGACAGAGTGGTTCATTTGGGGTCGATCATACTGCATGAAAGCAGGTAACAGTCCAAAAATTGTCTGGGTCGTTGCAGAAGCTATTTTAACCAGGACACACTCAATACTGTAGCCCTGATCTCTATCAATGCTGTTTCCCACCCCACCCACTATCACAACATGATCCTTTTTGTGAAACCCTTACTCAAGGAACCTATATCCTCTACCACCTTTCTAAGACCTGCACTGGGCTTGAAAAAGTTTGTGACCTAATACCTGTCACCTAGTTTTGCCTGCAAAGTCTGGCCCACACCTCTTCCATGGGTACTTCCTAACAACAGAACTTTCCTCCTTCTATCAACCTTTTTTTTTTTTTTTTTTTTTTTTTTTTTTTTTTTTTTTTTTTTTTTTTGTGAAACCGTTGTTTTCCTAGTGAAAGTCTGTTGTTTCCTAACTGAACCTACTTCTAAAGGAGCCTCTTCCTCAATTAACTGTGGTAGCAAGGCAAATCTGTTGGCTGTGCCAATTGTGAAGCTGTCAGAAACTATACTCTCTCTGTGGCCCTTTTCCCTGCTACCACGTCCCACCCCTGCTCAATCTTCCCCCCTTAACCTCATAAGTTCCTCCCTAGCACTATCCTGTTCAGCCTGAAGGGCTCTAATCTTCCCTTCCTGTTTAACTATCTTTTTGTCCCTTGAACACACTTTGCAAAACAAAGGAAGAGACTCGTTTGCTTCCCTCTTTCCCACGCCGCTACATACCCCCCCCCTCCCCCAAGAAACTACTTAACACAACAGCTGCATTGAAACCCAAAACGAGCAAACCTACTGCAGCTCAAAAACATTGCATTCTTGATTGTTACGTATGTTATATCGACAACATATATTAACTACAGATGCAAAGGATTACTAGATTTGTTTAGGACACTAAAATACGTGTAAGCTGTTAGTAAATACACTTAAAATTTCGGTATAACGCTAAATATGCACATTCGCGAATTTGGCCTGTGAATATACACAAAACAACTTATTGCGATTACTGAGACAATGCGCGAAAGAAGGAAAAAATCTTTAATGGTGAGCTTGAAGAGCACACTAATAAACGTATTCAATTAGTTAACTGTGTTAAATGCAATTAAAATTACGGAGAATCGCTAAATACACTCGGAATTTAGGCCTAACAAGGACGTACGTAAACAAACCGATCTTTTTGTGATTACTGGATCAATAAAGGATATTCCTTTAATGGTAAGCTTTAAGAGCACACTAATAAATGTTTTTAACTTCTTATAGTGTTAAACTGCATTTAATTTCTACCTAAATTACTTTCTGATAGTGCTGACACCACATGTCAGGCTTTGTGCTGGGCTACCAACCAAAGTTTCATGTCTTCCTTTAGACATGACTAAATGGTAGCAATAGTGGGCAGGTGACAATACATGTATTAAACACTAATCAATACTATAAACAATAAATTACACTTCCTGTTAGAAACACAAGTTTGGAATTTCATTAGTGTAATTGCAACTCACTAAATTAATGTAAATTATTTAAAGTAGTGCAAATAAAAAAGACAAGGACACTTAAACTTACACAACTTAATTTTCAACCACAGTCATTGACAAAAAAGAGAGCTCAAGCATGAACACTGGAGCTAATACTTATGTGTGGATGATTTGAGGCTGTGTGAATGTGGGTGTCTTCCATTTTTCTGATGAACGTTGTGGTAAAAAAAATTGGGTGAGTGTGAAAGTAATTCTCTTTTCTACATGCTGGTCTGTGGCTTGATGATCATCTTTATAATGTTTTACTATCTATTCACATTAAAGTATTTATCTAAATTATACATTTAAATCTTTGTTATGAATAACTGAATCTATATTGAGTTCTGCATCAAACTCCTAACATACATTCGCAAAAACCCTCACTGACAGTGAAATAACATGAGTAAAAATGGAAACGTAAAGTGTAATCATTAGTTACTACGCCAATTCTGCCGCCATAGTGCTAATTATAGATGTTGGTCTGCCTTATATATAGTTGTGTAATAATGACTAGGAAAAGAAAAATAGGTACCAGTACACCATAAAAATTATTATTATTTATTGACTTATTCCATTTAGTGTTATATACCTGTTATAAAGAATGCTTGTACGTTTTTGTATAGAAAGCTCTTAACCCCAAACGTTACTGACAGTGTACAGAATGGATAAGTTCTGCAGTTCTGCATTAGGTCTTGAACAAATTGAATCTTCCATATTTCAAAAACTCTATCAATAGCTTCGAAAGTATTAGGTGCAAATGCAAATGTAGCTTATTTCCATGCATGTTTCAACATGTCTTTGAATATGAATACTAAACTGAATATGGATGAGTGAGTGAAGGTTGATGACAGCATTACAACTGTGGAGTTCGTTATCAATGTTAATGAGTAAACTTTGCTACCAAAAGCTTTAGCATACTTTTTCGCTGGTAAAAGATGTACCCATCCACAGGTTGAAAATGTCATGTTGCACAAGGTAGAATGCTTGTTACCTTCAGGAACAGTTCCTTTCTATCGATTGAAAATGAGTACAGAACCAGAGAACATTGAGTTCCAACAATGGGAGCGAAAACATCACTCAGCATTGTTCAAGAATTGACCCTTCCACTTTGCATGATACGGAAGCAGTTGTGTATATTTTTAGGGGTCAGTTCATGTTTTGCAGAAGAGGACCAAATGTATCTCTTGGTCCACTATTGACAGTGAGTAGTGGAGAAAGAAGTCTACCTTCCTTGGAAATAATGGGTTGAATTATAAAAGTGATATCTCAGAAGCTGATTCCACTATGACAATTTTATCTTTTTCAGCCATACTAGATAGTGTGAAGTGCCTGCTAAATGTCGTAATTAAGTCCAGATTGGTCAGTATTAAGTATTTCAGTTCCTGAATATGTATCAATTGTAGTGGCTGTGAATTCAGTAGCAAATGCAGTTGCAGTATGTTCTACCTGTTGTACGAATTGATTATGTTTACATATTCCAAATAGCCTCAAACTTCCACACTGTGGTAGGTTCGTTTTCGAAATCATTCAGTCCAAGCGCTCAAGATTTCGTGCATGTCAACCACTTTATATCACCATCAACCATAGGCATGAGATTAGCCCTTGCTTTTTGCAAAGTGCTCAAACATAATTGAATATGACCTGGAATATATAACGTTCGGTACCTTGTTATTCATAATACCTTTGAGAATGAGGTGGGAAGTTCCTGTCCTTGTACCTTTGAAGTGATGCATTAATTCCTTTCATTGACCGGTATTTCTGTCTGGTTTAAAACCTCTAACAAGTTTTTGCATCAAATCTCATCCTGCAAAATACAAATACAAAACGTTCACATTTTACTATCTCATCCATACAAAGATACAATAAAATGAGCAGACACATCTCTAGAACTTCCAATGCACTATTCTGCTCCACACAAGGATAACCTGCAATTGATGTGTGTTACACATCAGTTGGCCAGAGCAGGTAAATGTAGATTACTCCCATACATTGACTCTGATATGCGTATATACTAATCATTGTGTCAATGCCCATGAGAAACTTCCAAGGATGTAACCCTTTAGAGTAGTACCTGAAATTATCTGTAACGTCCAAACATAAAAAGGTGGACGATTACACAGAGTTCGTTATGTGATTCTTTAACTTTTACTTGAATGTACACATTGCATTGTTGGCCTTTCCCAGTGTAATATACTCTATAGCTAATGAAAGTTTTTATACTTTGAGAATAAATTCACCTTAGAATCGTGCATTGTCACAAACTTTTGCACAACATATTCACAGAACCATTAGATTATGATGCAGCTGTAGAATGTTCAATGTTGTAGTCTGCTGAAATTCTCTGAATTTATGTAACTTATATAGTCAGTAACAAAATTCCCAAGAACCCATGCCACATACTTGCACTGATTATGTACATTAACTGCCTGTTAACATAGTATGACATGCTAGGAGAAAAATGCTACCAACATATTGCTGCAACCACAAGTTAAGCGACTGCCGGCATGGCGCAACAGAGAGCGTCACTGGTTGCGGTGCCGAAGGTCGCCGGTTCAATCCTGTCCACTGGCAAAAATTTAGTTCTGTGTAATTATCATTTCCAGCATGTTCTACATGTTTCTTAAGTTCGCTTGTAATATCTACATGTTTCTTACGTTAACTATTCTTCTAATTTCTGGTATATTCTGTCTGTGTATAAATAGCAGAGCACTCTGCCAGAGAGGCAGTTAGTGCTGCGTGGCCGGCCGCGGTGGCCGAGGGTACTGAGGCACTCCAGTCAGGGTCTGCACGGCTACTACGGTCGGGGTTCGAAACCCCCCTCGGGCATGGATATTTGTACCATCCTTAGGATAAGCTAGTTGATAAGTAGTTTGTAAGTTTAGGGATTGATAACCCCGCAGTTAAGTCCCATAAGCTTAAAAAACATTTGAACATTTTAGTGCTTCGTGTAAAGTTCGTAATAAACGTGCTTTCAGTATAAGTGCTGTGTTCAGTTGCCTTCGAAGTCAAGCCTGCTTCCATTTCAACATGACAATATTTAATAATTATGGATGACCAGATGGCACTAATTTTAATATATTGATGGCTTGAATTCACAATAGTGAGACATTGAAACGGATATGTGCATATAGTGAGTTTTATTTATGTATTCATAAAAGAAGCAAACCATTTTCAGGAGCAAATAACAACCAAGTTAAACAGTTATTCAGGGTGTTCAATGCAAAAGAAAGAAAGATTTGTTTCAAAAAATGAAAAAGGATGTCAGTAGCAAACTAAAAAGAAAACTTGAAAATGTGAACAGGAAGTAGGTTCCATAAAAAATCATCCAAGAAATTAGATGGATACAAAACTTAGGACCACAAACACTGAGCTAGGAAATTAGATGGTTATAAAATTTGCCTCCATGTAAACTGAGGTAGGATTGCAAATGGATGAAAACGCAAAACAATTACAACTTAACTTGAAACAGTTTTATTCCAGCACCAGTAAGCAGGTTGTGGAAATTAGTCTAAGACTGAAGTGTTGAAAGCAACTTGTAGTCTCAGTATTAAGTGAACAATACTTGAGCGGACTTAGCAGAATTCAAGATCCAAAGCAGCAAAATCAATATGTTCAACGTCAGAAATAAATAGCTACAAAAATTCAATATGTCCATATGTTGGAATGTCAGTGCTGCGCGTATGTTTCAGTTCGTAATAAATCTGCTTTCAGAATAAGTGCTATGTTCAGTTGACAACCCTGCCTTCGAAGTCAATCCTGCTTACATTTCAACGCGACATTCTTTGGTGGAGGCGCTAGGTATCCTCTGCAACAGCTGCATCACCGTAGCTCCGATTAGGCAACGTAAAAGCCGCTGCTTACACGAACTAGAACCGGAATACAAGGGATATACCGAGTACATCCTTCTAAAATACCGTATCATCAGAAGAACTATGGACACGAAACCAGTGGTAAATCAACTGCACATCAGACACCCGACTGTGTTCTGGAGACACTGGACAGCACACCAACAAATGGCAGAAGGTATTCGACTGAGTCGCCAAGTATAACAGGTGGGATCGTACAATTTGCTTGGGCAACGTTTATTTCTACCTGGACGGAAAAGCCCAGCAATGGTTTGAAAACAACGAAAAGAAGCTGAATGACTGGGAAATGTTCCAGACGGAACTTAAGAAGACGTTTGGAGACCGACAGCGACAAATCTTCTCGACGGAAGAACAGCTGAAGCATCGGGCCCAACGATTCGTGAGCCGACACAGTCGTACATACCTGTGTAACACAGTCAATCCGAATATGTCTGACGCCGACAAAATCAAGCACCTGATAAAGGGTATTGCAGAAGACATGTTCCAAGTTCTTCAGATAAAAGATGCCGCAACGATGGAAGAGTTCATCAAGTCGTGCCACCGTATTGAAGAGGTGCAACAAGAAAGGGTTGGACAAAAGAAGTATGACAGTCTCACCAATGTAGTCGCTATGGCCGTTGTGGAAGAGCAGCATGACTTCGCTTCTTTCATACAACAAATTGTAAGAGAAGAATTATAACAGTTTATGGCAGCTGGGACTAGTAGACCGAGCGAGCATCAGATTTTGGCCATGAATGTAAGCCCAGTAAGTCAAGAAGGAGCCGACGCCGCTGAGGAAGAGGTATTTCAGATATTAGCTCCGGTATGCCCTGCCAGTCGCACACGACATGAAGAATGGCGTCGCCCTGCTATGACTTAACGCTGCAGCCTCCAAACGGTAGCCTATGAACTGGCCGACGTGGCCACAACCAACTCCCCCGGTAACTATGACGCACCGCAGAAGAACAGACGTGTGGAGGACAAAATACAACACACCGCTGTGTTGCCACTGTCAGCGCCCTGGGCAAGTACGCTACTGCAGAGCGGGAAGGCGAGTATTCCACGATTATTTTGCCGCAAGACTTCAGCCATCAGAGCAATTCTATCCCAGGCAGTCACTTGCTGATGAGTTCAGTCGAACTATGGGAAGAAGCCCATCGCCGCACCTTGGACGAGTCGCTCCACGACGCGTCGCCGCTGCCGTTCCCCGTCGCCGTACAGAGGTACAAGCCGTTCCTCTAGCCGCCGCGCCCATGAAAACTAAGCAAGGTGACCATCTACGGTGGTCGATGAGAGATTTGTATCACTAATTGTCCCGAGCAGTTATAACGTCGCCCAAAAGGAATGTGTATCGAGGCAGCTGACCCAATCCAGGACGGTGAGCTCAACGTCATCAATGAAGCCCCATGCTCTACTGTTAGTTCCGACCATCGCTGGAGGAAACAACCGTGGAACTGCCCATAGGGCCCGAACTGAGCAAGGAACAACGCCAGTGGGTGTTAGCTATACTACGCCAATTTTTAGGTTCATTTGCACCCCAGCAGGAGAAAAATCAGACGTAACGGCCCACGATAAGACACCGTATAAATACTGGTTATAATCCACCGATTAGCCAGCGTTCATATAGAGTGTCGCCAGCTGAAAACGTATAATTCTGGAGGAACTGGAGAAGATGTTGCACGATGACATTATTCAACCCTCGGAGCGTCCTTGATCGTCTCCGGTGGTCCTCGTAAAGAAGAAGGATGGCACGTGGAGATTCTGTGTCGGATATCGTTGGCTGAAGGAACTCACAAATTGCCGCACATCGTTGACACCTTAGACTGCTTGAAAGGAGCTACATTCATCTCAACAATGGACATGCAGACAGGTTACTGGTAAATCGAGGTTGACGAAGCTGACAGGGAGATGACGGCTTTTATTAGACCTGACGGCCCCTGTGACTTCAAAGTAATGCCATTTGGATTATGTAATGCTCCGGCCACATTCGAACGCATGATGAACAACTTGCTTCGACACCTTAAGTGTACGACGTGCCTTTGCGATTTAGCTGACATTATCGATTTCTCGAAAAAAATTGAAGAACATCTGAGTTGCCTGTCAAATGTGTTGACGTGTGTTCAGAGAGCAGGACTCCGCCTCAGTTAAAAAAAGTGCCTCTTCGTCACCAAAGATTTAAAATTTCCTGGGGCACATAGTCGAAGGAGATGATGTCCCTTCTGATCCAGATAAAGTAAGGGCAGTCACAGAATTTCCAACTTCTCAGCACATTCGTGATGTGAGAAGTTATCTCGGGCTGTGCTCATAGTACCGACGTTTCATAAAAGAATTTTGTAACAAGGCACGTCCATTGCAAAAACTTCTGCAGGGAGTACAAGTTCAGGACGTTGCTAAAAAAGGTAATAGCCTATGCATCAAAACTACTATCAAAGTCCGAGATAAACTACTCTACAACTGAGAAAGAATATCTTGCAGTTATCTGGGCTATCAACAAGTTCCAGCCGTATTTATTCGGCAAAGCATTCACCATCGTGACAGCCCACCATTCATTGTGGAGGCTGAGTAGCTTGAAGGATCCATCAGATCAACTGGCACTAGACTCCAAGAGTACGATGTCGCAGTGGTATTCAAGAATGAGCGCACAAATATGCCGACTGCCTTTCGAGGAATCCATTAGTAGAACACAACAGCATGAATGAAATTTCAGCCCTCACTGAATTAGTTGACGTTACAGCTGAACAGAGGGAACATCCAGCATTATTAAAAACCATAGAGGTCTTGGAGAAAGGAGAACCGACCAATGGAGAGTTCCAACTTATATACAGGACATTGTATAAGAGTATCTACTATCCACTGGACCTCATATGGCTACTGGTCGTTCCAGCTCATCTCCAGCCAGTTATTCGCAAGTATTTCTACGATGCTTCAATATCCGGTCATCTGGGATTCGTGAAGACCCTAGACAGAATCAGACGCAGGTCTTACTGGCAAGGTCTCTACCGATCTGTCAAGCACTACGTGAGTCACTGTAAAGAGTGCCAGCGACGGAAGCATGTGCCGCAATTACCTCCAGGGCATCTCGTACCGATTCCACCTGCAGCAGCTCCATTCCACCTAGGTGGGATCGATCTTTTAGGGAGTTTCCTGACGTCGACAACCGGTAACCGATGGATAGTAGTCTGCAGTTACTACCTCACACACTACGCTGTCACGAAACCTGTGCGGACAACAGAAGCTCTAGAGATCACAAAATTTCTTGTAGAAGACATTACTTTGAAGCATGGAGCACCAAGTGTGATATCTGATCGTGGAACAGTATTCCAGTCAAAACTAGTATCAGAGGTAATGTCACGTTACGACATTGTCCACAAAATGACAAATGCATATCATCCTCAGACAAATGGTCTTACAGAACGTTTTAAGAAGACGTTAGCAGATGTGCTGTCGATGTACGTCGATGATGAGGAGAAGGATTGGGATACAATACTGCCAGTCGTGATAGTTGCTCTCAATACCGCAAGGCAAGACACCACAAGCTTCACGCCGTTTTTTCTGCTCCATGGCCTTGAAACTGAGACGAAAATGGATACGCTAATCCCGTTCCAACCGGACGACACTCAGGATGACTATGTTAAACAGCTCATCACTAGGGTCGAAGAAGCAAGACAGCTGGCTGGCATACGGACACTGGACGCCCACCGTCAGCGGTATAACGACAAGCACCGACCTGTTGTCTACAGCCCAGGAGATCTGGTATGGATTTTTCCCCTGTACGGAAAGTCGGACTATCGGAATAGTCATTGAAGCGATACTTTTGTCCGTATCGTATTATACGCCGCCTGTCAGACGTCACATACGAAGTTGAGAATCATGGGCCGTCGTCGAAACGACAAAAATGAATAGACATTGTTCACTTCCTCCGCATGAAGCCTTACTACGATCCTGAAGAGCAGATAGGTGAAAATGGCTTCTTGTTCAAGGTCTCTAAGGGCGGTAATGATACTGATGAAGCCACGACAGAAACGTCATTCGTCGGTAATCGTGTAGAAACGAAGGATTCTCCAGAAATGCTATACAGAAGACCCAAAACAAGATCCAGGACACTGCAGCTGCCTGCAAAGGGAACCTAACAGCGGGTCGCTGATTTTTCAGGAGAGGTAGCAATGTCGCAAGACCCCTAGTTAACCTACTGCTGGCGGCAACGGATAGCGCACCAATTGCGCACTACTCCTTTTGCATCGTTTCTTTACTTCGTGTCAGATTGTAATTAGCCGTTCTGGGTTAGTTGTCAACATGGCCCCGACAGTTCCCAGACGCTGGCATTTGTATTTGAGAAGAAAACCCAATCTGTTCAACCATGTTCTGTGGAATTACATGATTGGATTGTGGGTACGATTGGAATCACGACTGATCAAGTACATACCGGTTACTATGACCTGGAAATGTAGTGCTTTCTGGTCAAGCTATTGAACCCCGTCCTCATGGAGCGTTTGCTGCTTAAACTTGGTGGCACTGTTGAATTCCGACACCGGAATGGCATGCTGAGTACCGTTCAAATTTCCAATGCTGAGTTAGTACACAAAAATGTTCGCTTATTCAACCTTTTACGGTAATGAGTGCTTCTGTTTACTTCTCCATTCTCCACAGATTTTAGATGTTTGTCACATGCTCTGTCTACGGTACTCTCAGAATATTTCTGTACATCCATATTTCGAAGGCTACCTACCGTTCACTTAATGATTCTGTCAGACTCCATGTTTCAACACCAAAGAAGATGGTCGAGAACTCACACCATCGCAGAAGCCTTATCTTCAGTTTCACTGATTACTCATGATTGTTGAAAACTTTCCTTGATTATCCAATTCTAGACATCTCCTGATCAGCAGGATCCCACTGGTTATTTATAATGGTTCAAATAATCAGCGAATCTGCCAAACTTAAATTATGAGCCTATAATTCAATGAAATGTACGAAAAAGTGAATGTTTAAAAAATCTGTGGTGTGCCAAGTTATGAAACAATTGGATTAGAGTAATACTTGTTTCATAGATCACAAATACGATTTTTTGCAATGCTTTACAACGTGTCAATTCAATAAATAGTGTCTGTTTGTGACACTATATTTTAAGATTATTAATATTATTTTTGCCAAATTACTATGTTCAATTTAAGGAACAGGCATTCATAAATTCTTTTAATTTCTTTTTGCATACTAGTTGGCTACTTGTAAGAGTTTTGATGCTACTTTGTAAGTGCCGAAGAGTTTTGTGGTAGCATAATTCACTCATATCTGTGCCAAAGTTAGATTTTACCTTGAATAGTGAATATTATCCTTTCACCTAGTGTTTTAGCTATGTGCACTGCTATTACTTCATAATTGGGTCTGATTCTTAATAAGAAATTTCATGAGTGAATATATATATACACACACACACACATATATATATATATATATATATATATATATATATATATATATATATTATATATATATTGTGAAGCTACAGAGAATATCATTACAATCTTAAGTAAATTTCTGCAGGATGATCTTGGCTGGGCTGGGCTTTTGTGCAGTGAATACTTTTTTACTCAATGTTGAATTGCCCCAGAATATGATCCCATATGACAACAGTGAATGAAATAAGGCATAGTAAGCTAAATTACTCAGATGTATATCACCAAATTTTGCAATATCGCTGATAGCATAAGAAGCTGAACTAAAACGTTTCAGCAGATCTTCAATGTCTTTCTTTCAATTCAATCCCATGTCAATGCAAACGCTAAAATTTTTTGAACTTTCTACCTTAGCTAAAGATTTATGTTCAAAGTCTAAATTTGTTAATGGTGTCACACCATTTACTGTATGAAACTATCTACACTGGGTTTTATCAAAGTTTAATGAGAGTCCATTTGCAGAGAACCATTTAATAATTTTGTAAAAGACATCATTCAGTTTCTTCAGTTAATCCCTTTCTCACACAACTAAGTTAGCATCTTTGTAAGTAAAGAATGGCAAGTCATGAATACACAGGGTTAATCTAAATTCACACACTCGGGCTTCGTATCACGATTCCTCACATGCTAGCAATGAAAAAATTTCGTCCTGCGTATATTTCCGGCAGTAAATGGACGTCGAAGATTGAGATGGTTGTGTGTCCCATACGTCAGAGTGTTTCAGAATTACAATACTACACCAACAAACTCCTAGGGGATGAGGAAGGTACCTTGAGGAACAAAGTGAGTGTAGAAACCCAAGCCCGGAATCGCCATTCAACGACTCTATGGAGAGTCCAAGTTACAGGCAACAGCTCCTGCTGCTAGACACCCCTCCAGCAACTTCGATGCTCTGCAGCGCCACGGGATGACGTTTCTGGGTATTGGTTTCTATGCTCTATTTGTTCCTCAATACACCTCCCATAACCCGTAGAAGTTGATGTAGTAGTGTAATTATGAAACCACTGACGTATGGGACACACAACCATCTCAAACTTCGATGTCTATTTACTGCCAGAAATATGCGCAGGACGAAATTTTGGGATATACAGTTTTTTTATTGTGAGCATGAAAGGAATCGCGCTACGAAGCCCAAGTGCGCGAATTTAGACTCACCCTGTATATTAAGAAACGAAAAGGACCCCAAGACCGATCGTTGTGCGACCCCATTCATTAGCTCCACAGTTAGAGGAATTAATTGTTTCTACAATGACCAATATACACAACAGACTTTTAAAGAAAGCGCTTTAAATAAATTCCCCTTATTAGAGTAGGGGAAGATGTTCTGATAAGTATCCTGTAAGATATGTGGGAAGGCATTTTCTAAACTGTATAACAACTGAGCGTTCCAAGAAAATTATCCCGCTGCATGGATACACTGTTTGCCGAAAACAAAAATTGCTTTGAGAAAGCAGGTACAAACATACAACTTGCAGGATACGATTGTGTGTAATAAACTGTTTTTCAAATTACCACACAGAAAGTAATTGGTTCTACTAATGACAGCACACAACAAATAAAACAATGCAATCAGGAAAAAAATTAAAAATTACGTATAAAAAATACATAATTTTAACTCTTTCATGGCTGGTCCAATTCCCAAATCAAAATGCAGGTCTGTAATACTGTAGTACTGCTGTGAGAGCTTCTATCGATTAGGAGCGTTCTTGCACAAAACGAAAGGGTCACCCAAACACAACACTGCGTATCAATGTTATTTCTAAGATTTTGTCTAATTTCTGGCAGATCTTGATGTTTCCTCATTGCACGAACTGTGCAATGTCAAGGTCCTACTGGTGCATTCAACTGTCTTTCACAACAACAAACTTACGTCTGCTTTCAGTGCGTGAACTGAACTGTCTCTTGCTAGGAGGAGACACTAACTCTCATGTTACAGTACCATACTACCATCTAGGCGCAATAGTGCACAACAGGGGCGTCATGAGGTCTCTCTCAGAACTTACTGACTGTACCATGTACATTAGGAGCTTTATATATGTTCAATATTTTCAAGTTATTCAACAGTGACATAAAAGATTAGATGTCCATTCTTCATGGCTATTTGTTGTTTGGGTTTCTCGAATTTGTATGACCCTTAAGCAAAGTTGAGAATTAAATCATAAGTACAGTTGATATGTGCAGGATGTACTTTAAAATAATACCTAATCTCTCTAAGGTGAAATGAAATTATGATTGGTATTATGAAGTGAGTCAGATAAGGAAGCAATTACTGCAATTTTTAATGTATCCGTTTGATTTGAAAATCACTTTTTGTTCTAACTCATATGAATGTTGCAATAGCTCAGACTGTCATTAATGTGAAACCACTTGCAAATGACTATAAGAAAAATGTACAAATTGCGATGTGCTGCATAGAAATACTGTGCCGCACTCACCTTGGCTACCCTCTTCTTATTACTTTGCTTCTTCTCTGTCTTCTCAAAACATTCCAAATCTAATTCATGAGGAACTTTCAGATTTTATTCAGAAATTCAGCAACATTTATATTGTAACCACTATTAGTAGAAGGTACCTTTAGGTTATTGTAGCATTAATGACAAAATTTATTGAAGACTGAGAGATGTGCACAATACTGATAGCCCTGTTTCGTTGTTTTTTTTTCACGTCTTCATCAAAACTGCTTCTCTTTTCTTGCAATCAGTAGCTGGACTCGAACATACCCTGCACTTGGTCATTTGCATAATTTTATTTTTAGCTCATGTGTCCAATTTTGAAATATTCTCTTTCACAGTTTTGTATTCTCATTTCAAACTATCTGTAATTCACAGCCTATGAAATGGATAATAGTGTTCTAAGCTTACAAACTACTTATGAACTAGCTAAGACTAAAGACGGCACAAATATCCATGCCCGAGGGGGGATTCGAACCCCCAACCGTAGTGGCCGTGCTGACCGTGACTGGAGCGCCTCAGTCACCTCGGCCACAGCGGCTGGCAACAAAAATTCATAAGATATCAGACTGCCAGTATTTACCACAACTTCATATTGCTGATAGTAACTCAGGAAAAGACTAACATACTTGTGCACGTTTTCGTAACAGAATTCCTCTTCGGATATTAAGATTGATCTCCACTTTGCACCTTCCAACTTTATCTCACGTCCTAGTATGTGAGCAATGTAAATCCACTTTACTTCTACTCTACATCTATTTCCAACTCTCTCGTTTTTGAGGACGGAATATCATTCTTAAAGATTTCACATAGAGTTTCGTCATTTATGTGTTACTGTTCGAAGTACTGATTTCAGATACAAACGGCCAATCACTTTATTGTATGGAGATAAAAACTAACATCTGTAGCAGTCTTAATACATGTTAGAGGTAGAACAAATGAAAACAGTCGTGATGAAAATGCTAGATAAATAAATGTCTGCTATAACACTTACACTATAGGCTAAGTATTATTTCTACCTTGATGTTTTAATCTGTAGATCTGAACACTTACACTCCTGTAACACTTACACTACAGGCTAAGTATTATTTCTACCTTGATGTTTTACTCTGTAGATCTGAAGATGAAAAGCTTATAGAATTGCACACTGACTAATCCCTGACATTTTTTAGTCTGTTAATTGTATTAACTTAATGCTCAATATTACGGTAAATGGAGCAATAGTGTATATTCTTCTTCTAATTAGTCACAATCTAAGATACTCTAGTTACTAAAGAAAAACTTTGCATAATGTTATAATGATAAGTTGAAATTTATTTGCAGTTGTACAGTCCATACACACTACACAACATTTTTGATTAGTTTATTAAACACAGGAAGTGAATGTAAGAGACGACTTGATCACAAAAATATAGTCTCCTTTTACATTAAATCTGTCTCTCCAGACAATGACATCTTTCTAACTCCTCCCCTGTAGTTAATATTATAGCGTCGAAATGGAAGCTAGCTTGACTTCGAAGGCAGGGTTCTCAACTGAACACAGCACTTATACTGAAAGCAGGTTTATTCCAAACTGAAATACACCTGCAGCACTGACTGCCTCTCAGGCAGAGTGCTCTGCCATTTAAAGACAGACAGAATGTACTAGAAATTAGAAGAATACTCAACATAAGAAACATTTATAAATTACAAGTGAACATAAGAAACACGTAGAACATTCTGGAAATGTTAATTGCAAAGAAATAATTTTTTCCCGCGAGACGGGATTGAACTGGCGACCATCAGCACAGCATTTTTATTTATTTTAAAGGAACATGTAGAAATTACAAGTGAACATAAGAAACATGTAGAACATTCAGAAAATGATAATTACAAAGAAATAAATTTTTGCTGGTGGACAAGATTGAACCGACGACCTGTAGCACCACATTTTCTTTGTTATTTTTGTACTTTTTTCGTTCATTTTGGTTAACAGTGCGTGAGAGCCTCTGAAAACTGATAATTTTCTCTGTTTTACATAATATGCAACGCTAAAATAAGTTACCTCGAACCTTATGGTATAGAATTAAAAGAAATAAAAAAGGAAACTTCACCTGTGGGACACAAAATGTATGGATATTTTGTTGTAGAATTAAAGTAAGACTAATTTCTTTTCTGTCAATGTAAGATCAATATTCGGTGAGACATCTTCAGGTCCAGTATGAATAGTGTCTCAGGGTTCAGTTAGTGCAATACAGGGCAGTTTGTTTTAACATTTTGTGATTCATGTTTAGCCTATATCTTGCTTTTCAAAGATGATGTTCATCATACTACCTAAGAGTTGTTTCCTGTTTGCTGTTTGCTTTAATCTCCACAATTCTCTCTTCATATACGCCATGAAACTGAGGAAGTTATCTTCTTCTTGCTTTGTGATCGTGTAGGGAACAAAGTTAGCTAGTATCCACTTCACAGCATTGTTCTTGGTAGTTGGATAGAATTCCTCATCGGACCTGGTAAGAATATAGGGTTCATACCTGGATACAGAACTCTTTGACATGAAGGCAAGTTTTTCCCTAACCCATCGCCAGTTGTGGAGATGCCCACATCAGGAGAACCAGTGTTGCATCGAATCAACCATGCAGCACTTGTGACATTTATCCGTTGGGTGCTTGCCTATTTTATCTAATTTTTCATTTGTCGCAACTGTGTTGTTGACAACCTGGTACCAAGAGGATCTACTGCCATTGTATGGATCTTGAGACCAATTTTTTTCTAAATCATCTTCCAGTTATGATATGGGTATTTTGTTTCATTAGTATTAGACATGTCCTTTCGCCATTTATGAAGTAATGCACCGGACTTTAGATGAGATCTTCTTAAGATAATATGGCCTATGTAACTGACTTCAATATAATATTCTCGGATGTGTCATAACTGGAAACTAATTTTGCTTACGTCGACTGGCAGCTGGAGACTTTCTGGCGGTCTACATGGAACAATTTGACAGTTATGGTTCGTGTAGTACCATATACCAATGTAAAAGTTCGAGTCAGGAAAAGGGCAGTGGCTTTTCTTTGTTTATCGGTGAGCTCTAGGCCACCATCCAATCGGGATTTTGTTATCGTGTTGGAGGCTACTTTAAAAATATTTCCCTTCCAGATGAACCTACCGGGTAGTTGCATCATTGCCTTGGCCTGAACTTTAGGTATGGGGATTATCTGAGCAATGTAATAGGCTTTGAAGAATACATATATGTTAACAATTTTAATCCTTTCAAGCAGCGTCACTACTCGCCAGTCCTTTCCTAGTATGAAACCCTGCATACTGTTTGTTACTGCCTTCCAATCCTTTGCCGCCATTCGAAGTGGGCAGTTGTCTATTACAATGCCAAGTGTTTTATGATTGTCCACTTTCTGTGCCCATGGTATGGTAAGATGGCTACTTACTACCAAGTTAAGTATTTTGCCTTTTCCTTCATTTAACATGGCACCAGATGCTTGACTGTACATGTCGATTTCCTGTTTGATAGGTGCTAACTCATGTTCATCACGTACCACTACAGTTACAGTTACATCACAGCCAATGTTAAATCTATGAGTGACACACCTGATAATATACTGTACAGTGTTCTGAGCAATGGTTCTAACGCAAATGCAAAGAGTTGCATCGATAGAGGGCTCCCCTGTGGTACACCTCTCCTGAGTTGTATGAGATGTGTCATTTCTCCGTTGATAAAAAGTCTTGCAGTTATGCCCATGACGATGTCCCGATGTGCTTGAATGACCCTGCGATTCATACCAATTTGTTTCATAATTTGCATGATGTAAATGTGACTCTCCCGATCACCCGATCGATTAAAAGTAAAGCACACGTTATATCGGACGTCGCAGCTATTCATTCTATGTCTCAAATTTCCGAAATCATATTCATGATGGTTCTGCCTGCGACACATGACTGATGGTTCTTGATTATCTTCTTAGCTACATGTGTCACTCTCTGTTTTATTGCCCTGGCTATGGTCTTGTAATCATAATTGAACAGCATTATAGGGCGGAAATCGTCGGTAGTGAGTTGAAGTCGCTTTTTTGGTATGCAGATCACTTTTCCTTCTTTCAATTCAGCTGGGGGTTCATGCCCTTTCAAGATTTCGTTTATCATATATGTGAACTGGGGTCAAATAACACGCCAGAATTTGTGATAAAACTCCTTCGGCAGATCGTCTGGGCAAGGAGATTTATTTGCTGGGGATTTCGCAATGACTTCAAGAACCTCTCTGGTCGTGAAGTCCTCTAAGAAGGCACTGTTCTCCTCTCTAGAGACATCAGCATCGAGTGACTGAAGTAATTCGGATGCCTGATTATAATCGATAGCGACTACGGAATACATGTTGTCATAATAGCAATGGAATTGTTGTAGAATGTCCTTATGGGCAGTAGGTTGGTCATCGTTGCTGGAAGTCAGGGTATAAAATAAAGTGCGTGCACGATTATAACGATGTTTTACGAGATGGAAAAGGACACAGTTTCTCTTTCACTAATAGATTTAACTTTCGATTTAATTTTTAAACCATCTAGTTGTTTACGCTTATGGCTAATGAGTTTTGCCTGTATCATTTTTATGTTGGCCATGTAAGAGTTTGTTTCATTTGCTTTATTAGACATGAACACTGAATATGCACAGCAGGAAAATTTTTGTCATTGTAGGAGACTTTATACAGGGCTGATATAATAATCAGAATGAAACTTTACTTTGGAGCGGAGTCCAAGGAGAAGGAGAAAGAAGGTATTGATTTATAATCGTTTGTTAATGTGTTACAATGTTCATTTACAGTAAACAGAATTTCAATTATTCTGTTCTTTTATGACAATTGTAGGTTTCCGAGTCCAAGAACACCTCCCTTCACCTCCTCATCGCTTCAACCTTAATTAACATGAAACTAATTTAAGGAAAAAAGTTATATATCATATAGTAATCATTACTACAAACAACAGTTAAATAAAACTGAATATTAAGCTTAATATTTATCTTGATAACTGGGTCGATGAATCTCACCAGTAATATTTAAAACTGGTGTCCCACTACACTGCTAGCTTTTCTGTGCTCTGATGCATATGTTTCCAAACGTTCCCTTACCAGTGACAGCTGTACCTCTGCTACAGACATTTTACGACCTTTTAGTGACCTGCACATGACACAAGGTTTAAAAAAACGCAAATCAGGAAGGTGTAAAGACTACGTTTTATACTACTTTACTGTTTTCTGTATACATCTGTCAGAGCTAAGCAACGTGGCAAAATGGTCAACAGCTTCCATATTCAAGGTCTAATCTGCATTCTCTTAATTTTCTGTTCAGTTTTCCTGAGTCAACCACGTCTTTTGTATTAGATGTCGTCAGGATCCAAACTTCCCTCTTGTCACACCACTTTATAAAAAGCATTTTATTATTACATAAAAATTGAATATCCCTTAATTTCAATTTTTCTGAAGTTTCGAAATGTAGTGCGTATTTTATGGACAGCATTCATGCCCTGAATGTGAAGCCAGGAAAGCCAGTATGGGCTGGAGCTCCAATTATTGAAGTACAGAATCTGTCCACGTGCTAAATAGGGACTTAGAAGTGTAGCTGTTATGGGTCAGTTTTTTTTTTTTTTTTTTTTTTTTTTTTTTTTTTTTTTTTTTTTTTTTTTTTTTACATTGAGGAAATCAGTTTCTGTTAATGTCATTTTTCAAAAATACAATATAGGCTTATAATCATGTAAGAAGAATACTTTTCCTCTGAATCCACTCAGCTTCACTGGAAAATAACTATCTGGGAGATAAACTTCCTTTGAATGAAGACAGACTTCCATCAATGCAGAGTTTCTTATGTTTATTAAAATCACAACTGAATGCTGTATTCACTTTATATTGTCTTCCTAAATTTTAGTAACGTCTCTCCTTCATATTGGCAGAGTTGTCACTCAAATGTAAATTGTCATAGGATTTTTCACTTTGATATTATAGAATGCTCTAGTTCTGCAGTAGTCCTCTTGTTGAATAGAGAGACTGATCCATTTCATTAGCAAAATCTATCATTAGTTATACTGCAAAGAATAATATGATACTTACCTGTTTGACACACTGGTTGTGACAGACTTTCGTCAAATGACTAACTGTGCGAAAATCATATTATTTACAGTCAAATTTATCGCTAAGACGTCAGTTCTACGTATGCTTTTCACTATCACTATCACTTTCAGATTCTTAAGAATCAGGAGAACTATCATCACTTTCTGGAAATGGAATTGCATTCACATCTTGCTGACATGGACGGTTTGTACTATAGATTTCTGATTTTGTGGGAAACCATAATTTTCGTCAAAAACAAGTAATTCATTCTTACCGTTGCTTTTGGTAGTGTTGGTTGGAATAAACTCTTTCAAGTTCTGATGCAAGCAGGAGTAAAATATAAGGAGCGTAAGTTTATTTACAACTTGTACAAAAACCAGAAAACGGATGTCAAAGTTGAAGGGCATGAAAGGTATGCAGTGGTTGGGAAGGGAGTAAGACAGGGTTATAGCCTTTCTCCAATGTACAATTAGTACATTGAGCAAGCTGTAAAGGAAAGCAGGGGGAAATTTGGAGAAGGAATTAAAGTTCAGAGTGAAGAATTAAAACACAATGCGTTTTGCCGACGACATAGTAATTCTGTCAGAGACAGCAAAGGACCTGAAAGAGCAGTTGAACGGAATGGACAGTGTGCTGAAAGGTGCATATAAGATAATCATTAACAAGAGCAAAACTAGGGTAATGGAGTGCAGTCTAAGAAAATTAAGTGATGCTGAAGGTATTAGATTAGGTAACGATCCAATAAAGGAGGTAGATGAGTTTTATTACTTAGGCAGTAAAATAACAAATTATGGTCGCAGTACAGAGGATATAAATGCAGAATGGCAATAGGTAGAAAAGCGTTCTTGAAAAAGAGAAATTTGTTAACATCGAATATTGATTTAAGCCTAAAGAAGTCCTTTCTGAAGGCATTTGTCTGGAGTGTTGCTTTGTAGGGGAGTGAAACATGGACGATAAACAGTGCGGGCAGGAAGAGGATAGAGGCTTTTGAAATGTGGTGCTACAGAAGAATACTGAAGTACTAAACAGTATTGTGGAGAAAAGGAGTTCCTGGCATACCTTGACTAAAAGAAGGGATCGATTGGTAGGACACATTCTTAGACACAAAAGAATTGTGAATTTATCGTTGGAGGGAAGTGTGTGGGGTAAAAACCGCAGAGGAAGACTAAGAGATGGATACAGTAAGCAGATTCAGACAGATGTAGGTTGCCGTTCTTATGTGGAGTTGAAGAGGCTTGCTCAGGATAGGGTATTGTGGAGAGCTGCATCAAACCAGTCTCCGTACTGAAGTCCACAACAACACAACATTAAAGGGTTTCTCGTGTATCTAGGTCATTTCATTTCTTCCAATGTTGACATACATTTCTCTAGCAGGCAGCAGTGGTTATATATTCAGATTAAATTATTCCTTTTCTTTAAAAAATTGGTATAGCACAAATAAGTTATTAACTAAAAGCATATATCAATTAAATAGCATGTGCCTTTTTGGAGATCTAGCGTGTAGCTGTGTGTATTTACCTGTGTGTATGTGTGTGTGTGTGTGTGTGTGTGTGTGTGTGTCTGTGTCTGTGAGTGTGTGTTTGTGGTTTTTGGGTGTTTAACATTTCATTTATTAAAATAGTCACAGATGTTAGTGAACAGAGAATGTGTCTGAGATTTTTGCATGGGGTGGAACCATCATGGTGCCAAGAAGATTCATAAGTAACTACATAAGTACAAAAATGGAAGTGAGAAACGTATTTCTAAGATTAAACATAGAAGAGAAAGATGATACAACACTTCTGTGAATGGCATAATAGTACATTGAATACTCTTCAAAAATTATTTGTGGAAACCTGTAGTGTCAGTTTTGTCTGCTCTATAACCCCCTGAGGAAGCGGAGCAGTGTCCAAAAACATTCTTGGAAGTGTACTCTGTGACCCTACAGTTTTGTGTATCCTAATACGTAGTTACTTAGTATCAATGGTTAGCAGCAGCAAAACCTGTTCAAATTTAAATGTCTGTAAATCTATGGGACAGTCCCTAGGATTACAACCTACTTAAACTAACGTAAAGGTAACAGATACTCCCATGCCCAAGGGAGGACTCGGTCCTCTAACAGGGAACAATCGCTCACTCTGCTGTGAGTACTCAAGGTAGCTTCTGCCACATACCTTCTGGTGGCTTGCAGAGGGGTGTAGAAGTAGAAGTAGAATGAGCTGAAACTGCATCATATTTCTGCTGTGTTGTCATTGTTGGCATACCGGGACAATAGTGGTTTCACAATTAATGAGTATGTCAAATATATGTTCTCACTATGACACAACCTGATATAGGACTCAGTAAGATACGTTGCCCAAAGTTGCACATACACATAGGTCTCCCATGCAAATTTGCTTTTAAGCCTGTTTTTGAATATTATTAACTGCCTTTCTTGACCTATGGTCAAACTAAATTTATTGTAGAATAGTTGTTTCATTGCTCAATGTTACTAATAGCATGAAATATGTACCATATCAGAAGCATACTTCCTAAATGCAGTGAATAGCAGAGAGCAAGGTTTTCTGTTGAGTTCATCATAGTATAACTTAAAGTTCATGCGCAGAATTTTAATTACCTGAAGGTTCAAAAATGATTTGGAGTATTCAAGCAGGCCATACTGATCTTACTGTCATTGAAGTGCCACAGTATTTTCTTCGAAATCGCTTGCAGAAATGTTACTGCTGATTTGGACAGGGAATTCCTCACAACAGTATTTTATCTCAAAAATGTACTTCATATTGGTACTAAGCTGAGATATATAAAGCAACAGACTGTGCTGCTGAAGTGAAAAATTAATGTAATTATGTCAGAAAGCAGATGCAAGTAGCTTAAGGGCGGTGTAGATCATGAAGTCGTCGGCCTTCAGTTCAATAGGAAATATTTGATAACTCATTTTATTGCTAGCAGCTCTATGGTTTACACACTCCATTTCGTCTAATACCATGCTATTTTGTGTTGACAGAAAGCTAGAAGCTCTCTTACACCAATACATAATTCTTGCAAAACCACACCATTCTCTGTTCGCCCTGAATCAACTACTAACAAATATTGTGTACTCAACTTCATGCTTGTCATGCCAACTCTGTCTAAAGAGAAGGCGTGGTTGCTGGCATGTCACATCATACAAAGTAGGCGACACTTGCATATGCAATTGGCTCACCCTTGGGGCACAGCCCACTGTCTCATAGTGGTAAGCCAGTCAGCTATGGTTTCATGGCTTAATCTGTATAACGTGATAGGAAAGCATTCAGGTCTTGTCTTCAGACAGTGTTGGTTATGTAATTTCTGCTATACTGTATTTGGCAGCTTAGAAAGTTGAGATCATTTCCCTGTCCTTGAACCGTGGGAGTTTCCATATGCTCTTTTGGCCAGTAAGTGTGACTAATAATGGCTCTTGCAACTGAAGAGCTCATGAGGTAGGTGTCAATGATAGAAATTGAGTATACTGAAAAAAAAAAATCGCTCTTTGCAGATCCTTGGCTGGTTCATCTGAGGGATAGATTCAACGTTTTGAGACAAGGATAGCGGGCCTAACAGCATATTAACTTGTGCTTTCCTAAAAATGCACCTAGCACTATTTAGAATGATGCCATACTTTTGAAGTCTTTTGATCACTTTACTGATACGCTGATGTTGTTCTGGATAGGTAAAGACGACCATACAATCTTCGATTGTGAAGTGGATGAATGTTTGCAACATTTGCAATGCATTTCTTAGGCGAAATACCAAGAAAAGTGGGTTCCAAATTGTGTAGCGATGACACTAACTATTCAACTATTGTGTGATATCTCTATGAATAATGGTATCAAATTTTACTTTCACTATTTCTAAATGATATGGTACCAGGTGTTCAGATTAGTAGGAGATTAGTGGGCTGGCAGTAGTATTTACGTGATGCCCATGTCATGTGCTATATCTTTCTCTGTTCCTGGGCCTCTCTATTTTGGGTTAACTGTTCAAGTCAAGCACAAGTTTTCAGAGTCCAAGGGCGTGTAATACATATTATTTGTGGAGTAAATTCACTGACATTCATTAGCAGCCTCTTCAAAGAACTGAGTGTACCAGCTACTGTCTCTCAGTACATTTATCTCTTAATGAAATTAGTCCTAAATAATATATCGCTTTTCCCAACAAACGGATCAGTTCCTGAATACAGTACTAGGACCAAAACCGATCTACAGAAGGACTTAAAATATTTACATAAGTTCAAAATGTGTCCCTACTCAATACCAAAAGTTTTGAATAATTCACCAGCAACCAAAACAAAATTTAGCTTGAAATGGAGATGAGTTTAAGAGGTGCCTGTAGGGCTTACTACTGGCCAACTCCTACTCCACTGACGAACGTTTGATTAGAAGAGAGTTATGTATGTATCTGCAGTCCTACTATCAGCCTGTAAAAAAAAAAATGTGCAAAAATTATATTTTGACATATTCCACATCCACAAGGAATTCCTAAATATGGATCTAAGGAATGAACAACTAATCTAATCTAAAGTCAGCATGCCCATTGATGTTTTGAACCAGTGTATTCAGGCGCACAGCTTCATCTCAATATAAACCCAAAGTGGCTAAACCAGTGACACTGTCAGCAATCTGAATTCACTTTATCAGAAAACATTTGTTAATGGACTAATAACCTTGTCCTACTACATTATTAGTTATGATATATAATTCAATATATATTGGTCTTATGCTCCAAGGTGCACGCTGATTCATAGCATTGTGTATGTTCAATTAAGCACAATCAAACAGAAAGGATTGAGTCAATTCACATTAGTGTATGAAAACACATTAATGGCAAAATTAGTATCCTGAACATTTACAAGCCTAGACATGAAATCATGATGGGATATTAAATCAAATTAAAAGAATGCATACAGCTACTTACCTGCAGATGTACTGAAGATGATGTTTCAAGTTAGAATTTGTAGTTTATTTTTTAAAATACACAGAGTAGTTGGATAAAAACTTATAAAAGGCTGAGATGTTTTCATGAACTAATACTGTATCAGAGACAAAACATTTAGGTTTAACTCCATAAGTATAATATATAGATAGAAGTATATAATATATAAATAATTATACACACAAACATTACAGGAGGAAGAGCTTCTGGCAACTAGCAGGCATGAACTTTGACAGTGCTTTAAAAATTGCACAAGGAACCTGCAGTATATGTACTTGAACTTTCGTGACACTTTTCGTGCTTAGTCTGTCCTCAAATATTCTTCATGACTCCAATATAATAACATGTGCTTCTAATTTCACATTTATCCACATATAAACAGCTGTAGTAATTGTATTTGCTGTCTTGTAGTAAAATAATAATAAAATGAAATATTTTGTGAAACACAATGTCCATCCTTAAAAGAACATAAAGTAATTGAATGTTTTCTCTATTTACAGCTTCTGTGGGTCGTATAATATGGAAGGACAATTCAGTTGCGTATATGGACAATATGCTCCAAGTAAGCATCTTCCAGCTGGACACTCGCAACTTGTATGTCCCTGTACGAATAAAAAGAATTGTGGCTGATTTTAGCAGACACAAAAAATGTACCACCAGTTGTGATGAGAATGAAGGTATCTATTGCTAGCTTCGTGATTAACATGTGAATATCTATTTTCAGCTCAATGAGAACCACACGTCATGTAAATACCACTTAGGTATTTTTTTTATTTTCTACTGAGATGTGAGCCCAATCTAATGGTAACTGCCATCAATTAATAGTGCATAGTGCAAATAATATAAGAAGTTTGTCTTACTTTTTTTTTTAAAATGGAACCATCATATAAATTTTTAGAAGTTGATGGGCACTGCCTATTATTTATAGTATCAATGACATTTTTCAATTAAGGTAAGGATGTATATTGGTCGTTCCTTTTATTTCTAATTTATAAAATTCCATCTAAACTAGTACTGTGGAAATAAAATAAAAGAAGAAATTAAATGTGATCTTGATTTAAAAAAATACTCGATTTTAATCGTCATTATTAAAAACCCCGAAAAAAGTTGAAATTTTTAGAATAAACGAAAAACCAAATTTTTCATACAAATATGATTACAATTGTGTTAATTAGCATGTACTAGATTATTTGAAATTGAAATTAGATACAAAGTTGGTCTTGATGGAGAAACAGGAATTCAGTACTTGAATCATCGCCCAAAATTTTTTACTGTTGTCAGTCTAAACGCTACTGATATCCATGGGAACTTTCCAATATTTTGTCTCTTTACATGAAATCAAATCTTTCCAAAAACCTAAAACGTCGATGTCCTTGTGAACATTTGAGTGATGTCTCGATGGTTCTTAGCTGATTTTTTTAAACTTTGAACTACACACTTAGGTAAAATATATAAGAACATTAATTGCATGTGGTCATCTTCTTTGTTTTCTATGAGTAAAATGAAAACGAAAGGCATTTTCTGCTGTGTTGCCTTAAACAGTTAACTTTTTGAGAAAGTAAGTGGAAAGCTGGCTTTGCACATATATTACATGGTATATAGGTGCTTGATTTAGCGTGCCATGTTCATCAGTATGTCACCTGTGAGACTGCTCTCTTCAGTCTGTTACTTCTTAAGGATGAATGAATTACTCAAATTACTAAAACCGCTACTCATGTATGTTGCAGACTATAAGTAAATGGTACTACATTATAAAAGAAGAAATTATGTGTATTTCTCTCTTTAAAAAGTGGTCTACTGAGTAATAACTCTTTCAAATATTAATATCTGATTCATGATGGAGAGAATTGCTAAAGGTTACAAATTACTGCCTACTCATGATAAACTGTAATAATTATTAAGAAATAACAAATTTACACATTACAATCCTTTTTGCAGTGGATAAATCATCTTATAAGTACATTAAAATGAATACTGATGAATCAGTTTTACTATTAAGTATTAAACAATTCCACTGCATCTTATAAAATTTTAAAGTTGCTTTACCATAGATGGGCACAAAATAAGAATAATGGTTGTATATAGACATTAAGAGTGTCAACTTATGTGACGTTTCTTTGCATGCATTAACATCTCCATGATAATAATTGAATATCAAAAAGTCTCACCATTCAGATTGATGTTTAATCTCACTTATATTGCACTGTTAGAATGCCACAAATTCTAATGTGATGAAGTTGTCAGAAAAGTAAATTGCAACATCTTAAATACGAAATCTGATTTGTATCATTATTTCATTGAATACTCTGTATGAGTAACTTTACTATAATTTTCTGCCATTGGCACAAATGTGAAGCTACTTTCTAATATATAATATTTTGGATTTGAGTATGTACAATAAGGATAACAGGAAATGAAGACGAAGGACATTGAACATGATGAGGTAGGAGGAGATGAAAGAAATGGGAGATGTACACACACAGGGGACCGATAGATCACAAGGGTGGTGGGAGGAAGGAAGGATATAGATGGAGGTGAGCAAGAGATAGGTATAGAGTGGAGATGCTAGGTAGATGGACAGAATTTATCTTTTTGCAGCAAAGGAGCAAAGAAACAAATATTTCTGAGGAAACATCTTTCTTTTAATTTTCCTTTCATTCCATTTGCCCAGTGAGTCTAGGTACAATGGAATTATTTTACTAATTTTTCCATTCCTTTGATATCAAAGTGAAACAACTTACATGTAGCAGGATTTAATTGGCTTCAATAAATTTGCTTCTAATTATAACTGTTATATATCTGATGTTAAGTCACATTTCCATCTTTATCTAAATCTAAAAATTTGTGTTCACCTGAAATGTATTCTCATAAACTTTAACTATGTGGATACTGTAGATAACACAGTGAATAAAATAGTATTCACTGACAGACAATTTTTACCTTTTGTTTCTTCTGGACATCATGAAGGTCGAACAGCTCCGAAATCAAAAAAATGTTCAAATGTTCGTAAATCTAAGGGATGTAACTACATTGGTCATGAGTCCCTAGGCTTACAAACTACTTATACTAACTTAAAGTAACTTAAGCTAAGACAACACAAACACCTATGTTGAGGGAGGACTCGAACCCCTGATGGTGTTTGGCTGCTCGCACCACAGCTGGGTGCCTTAGTGTACATGGCTATTAGCTATGGGGAATAGCTACATTTGCATGAAGATATTCTACAAAACGGGAAGGCAGCAGAGAGATTACTACAAACATTTCACTAGAAAGTATCTGCTATTTCGTACTAGTTTTTGTGAGATTATTTGCAGTATGCTTATTGTCTTTATGTATCAAGATTTCGTTAGTGTATGAATATCATTGTGATTTGTCCATTTGTAAATTTCAGGCTGCTTGGCCAGTTTAATATCACTTACATTAACAATAAGAAGAACACTCTCAAGTGGCTAAATTTCTTCACACATGTTGAACAGTTATATGGTTCTCCTACTCCTTCACTGCCACATACTCTAACACAGTAACTGAATTGATATGCACTATTAGTGGATTCTTGAACAGTGTATAAATATTTATAATACTAGCTTATATGCCCATGCTTCGCAACGGTTGTTAAACAGGGACCTGTGAATATCAATGAAACAATGAATGTTCATAAAAGTTTTCATACAAAAAGTAACATTAATTTAAGTCCGTACTCTGGAACGATGTAAATCAATGTTAGGTTGTATTCATAAAGTTAAGACTGCGGTGTGTAATTGCCTGTTTGACTTAAAATTCTGAAAACACTGCCATTGTTGAGATGAGATATAGTAATAACAATAACAGCGCCATGTATTGGTTCTATGGTGTAGTACTAAACTGTTTATCTCTCACAGTGAGTGTATACTGAAGTATTAGAATGTTGCAGTGTTGTACTGGGGACACTGTAGTTATTTTGTATGCAGTGCTCCATATTATCGAAAAGTCGAAGAATTCTGAAAGTCTGGTAATTCAATCAACAGAGCAGTTCATGTCTGTTTAAATAAGACGTCATGGTGGTCTTATGTGCGATAAAATAAGTCTGGGTAACCGTTGAAGGAATGGCATCAGCTGATCGTCTGTATAGAACTTTCCATTAAATATGGTATTCCCAGTGAATTCTCTTTACTGTGTTAGCAGATCGACCACTCTTTCAGCTAATATATGTCCCCATGTTCTGCAGTGATTACTTTGTAAAGCACGAAGTTGAAATCGATCTTGTTTAATACAACTATATATTCAGAAGTTGGATTATAATTCAAAGTACAATTGTCTCTGAAAAAGAAGACGTCTTTCTCTATCTTAATATAGTCCGCACCAGAAGTAAGTAATTACGAATTTTAACCACAATATGAATGAACAGTTATGAATGCAAATTAGTTTTCTGATGAGTTTTTTCGCTCGCATGTGGATGTTATCTGTAGTTGCAGGCACAGAGCAGAAATATCTCTGAAGTGAACACTCAGATGCGCAGAACAGATTTTCTGTCCTCAACATCCAGGTGGAAGTATGGCCTGATATTGGGAAAAATCTACTAATCGATGACTTTATCTTGATCCTTTTTTGTTCGGTTAAGATGGATGACTATGTGTAATTGGTCCTTTCAGCGGCGCTTCCTCAACTTTCTTGTTACCTACGTAGCTCAGCGGTAGCATAGCTGACTACCACACAGGAGGCCCGGGTTCGATTCCCGGCATGGGACTGAGTGTTGTGTGTTGTCCTAATCAACATCATCTCATCATCATTGGCACGTAAGTCACCCACGCGGCGTCAGATAAAAAAGACTTACACTAACGCGGCTGAACAATTCCGCAAGGGATCTCCTGACCAAAAAAGCCATACACTCATTTCCACTGCTAAAAGAGGTGGAGCTCCTTTGCAACCAATGCCGTACAAACCAATTGTAGCAGCAAATAAATGTATGGAAAGAGTTGATTTGTTTCAATATCACTTGGTAATTCCAGCTTAATGTTGAGAAGATGCACAGAATCCAATGCTCACTTCTACTCTATGTATAATATAGTGGTTATACCCATAGAAAGATGCACGTCTTTTCTTTCCATGACATTGCAAGGCATAAGGGATACAGGTAGGAAGAAAAAATACTTCTGTTACTGAGGGAATAAGCACAACACGATCATGTATTGTTTCTTTGCAGCACTACAAAACCCACAGCACCTTTATTGCTATTCTATGGCATAACCATTGAAAAGAAAAAAAAATGAAAAAAAAATGCAGCAACGCCAACTATTATTTCTTTGGTGCACTACGTAATTAACAGGGCCTCTTTGTTCTGTACTGTACTACACCGTTTTCTAGCCATTCCTAAATATAATGGACGGGAGATGTAATAAGTACGAACCGAAATCAGAAAGGAAACTACATAAATTCCTGGATTTTGTAAAGAATTCTTATAAAATGAAAGCATCGATAGATGCAAAGGAAAGTCGTTATATTTTAAACTTTTTTTTTTTTTTTTTTTTTTTCTTTTTTTTTTTTCAAGTTAAATTTTACTTGCAGTGGCAGCGGTTTAGTATGTCAACGTTTGAAACGAAATATTTGCTTTCAGGGAATCATTAATTTACTGGTCGGAACAACATTATTTATTTATTTCATTATTAAGACTAAGAATTATTGCCCTCATTGTACGTGACTGATTTTTCAAAAAGGATTCACTTTAATTATGAGAATAAACAACTCAGCATCGCCATCATTTAGTAATTTGGTATACTATGTCAGTAACAGCACCTCTATCGGGTCTTTGCTGTACTACGCTGCATTTCATGCATAGCATACACGAGAAACTACAAATTATGATCTCGTTTCTCCCCCTGATCCGATTTTGATGAAGTGAAGCTTATATGTTGCTCCAAGGTACTCTCAGGTGACCTATGAAAGTTCGTGTAGTACTCTCGGAAATTTGCTGTTTCACACCATAATTATAGGCAAAGTATACATATAAAATTTCAAATTACGATATCTTTCCTTCCTCTGATCCGATTTTGATTAAACTAAGCCTATGTTACTCTCCAAACTATTCTCAGTTTACCTGTGGAAACCCATAAAAGTTCGTGTAGTACTTTTGGAGATTACCTTCAACAAAGAGACATACACGATGGCTTTTAAGCAAATGATTAAATTATGATATCTTTATTTTCTCTGATTCGATTTTAATTATTTAAACCTTTTTTCTAACCGCACGGTATGCCCAAGTTAGTGTGAAAACTGCATGAAAATGTGTCACGTAATTTAGGAGATAAACGTGTTCAAAGAGACAGACATCTATATCTACGTCTACATGGGATATTCTGCAAATCACATTCAAGTTCCTGGCAGCGGGTTCATCGAACCACAATTATGCTATTTATCTCCCATTCCATTCTCGAATAGCGCGCGGGAAGGAAGAACACCTGAATCTCTCTGTTCGAGCTCTGATTTCTCGTATTTTATTCTGACGATCATTTCTACCTATGTAAGTGGGAGTCAACAATATATTTTCCCATTCGGAGGAGAATGTTGGCGATTGTAGTTTCGCAAGTAGCCCACGCCGCAGCGATAAGTGCCATTGTTGTATTGATTCCCATCCCAGATCCTGTATCATTTCCATAACGCTGTCTCCCCTGTATCGTGACAATACGAAACGAGCTGCCCTTCTTTGGACTCTTTCGATGTCCTCCGTCAAACCCACCTGATAAGGATCCCACACTCGGCTGCAATACTCCAAAAATGGACGGACAAGCGTAGTGTATGCAGTTTCTTTTGTAGTTCTGTTGCATGTTTTAAGGGATCTGACAATAAAACGCAGTCTCTGGTTCGCCTTTCCCACGATATTATCAACGTGTTCTTTCCTATTTAAGTCTGAAGTAATAGTAATTCCTAGGTATTTTGTGGAGTTTACGGCCTTCACTTTTGAATGATTTATCTTGTAAATAAAGTTTAACGGATTTCTTTTCGTACTCATGTGGACGACTTCACACTTCTCATTACTTAGAGCCATTTGCCAATTTTTACACCATATTGATATCTTATTCAGATCGTTCTGCAGTTGGTTTTGACCTTCTGATGATTTTACTAGACAGTGAATGTTGGCGTCATCTGCAAACAACCTAAGAGAGCTACTTAGATTTTCCCCTAAATCATTTATGTAAATAAGGAACAGCAGATGAAATATTTCAAATTACGCTATTCTTTTTTACGCTCAAGTTACCTGTGAAAACCCCATGCAAATTTGTGAAGTAATTTTGGAGATAAGAGGTTTTTAATAGTTGAAAAATCAGACACGACAGTTACTGAAAACACTTAAAATTACGATATCATTTTTTTCCGCCATCCGATTTTGATAAAATTTCGTCTATAAGTTGACCCAAACATTTCTCATGTTTCCTGTGAAAACCGCATGAAGATTCGTCCAGTAGTTTTGCAGATTGAAGGGAACAGCATCAGGCCTACATTTACAGATTATTATTAGTATAGATTGTAAATGAAAGAAAACCAATAGAGTTTCATTTTCTTAATTTTCTTTAATATTTCTAAAAGATATTTGTAGACGTTTTCTCTATGCTCATAACTTCTCTGGTAATTAAAAAAGATTATCTGTGATTTTCATTAACGAATAAAGAGATATAATTATTTCTGGTCATGATTCTTTGCAGAGATCAATATGCAAATAATACGGTATATTGAAAGTGTTTGTATCTGTCAGAATATGGCATGAATTCAGTTAAGTAATGTAATCAGTCATTACTTATATGAAATCAGTAAACCTGGTATTTGCACTTCTACAAATTTTTTAATCACTGATTCAACATATTTCGAAGGGTTGTTTCTGCAAGCATAGTCAAATACTGAATACTCACGGACACTGAATCACTGATACACCTTAGAATCATTTTTATTGTTTACCAATGATTTTCTTCCAAATTCTATAAAAATGTTGACACACAGTTTAATGGGAATGCGATATAAAATGCTATAGCAACAGATAGATACATAAGGCAACGAATTGCTCTTTTCTTGGATCATTCGCTGTATCACCACTGGTCTTTCTATCCAGTTGTAGTTGTTTTTGAGTTGTAGTTCACACAGAATTTGTCTTTGTCATATTAAAATGTTCAAGCACATCCTTAGTATAATTTTTGATTGCTGTCTTTTGATCCATTCTGTTGACATACAATAATCACATATATGAAATAGTAATCTGAGTCTTCTGTACCCTTAATGCATCTGGAATGTATCACAAAAACGTCTATGTCCTCCTTACATTCAGACATTTACCCACCATCAGTGTACAGAATTAGCTTCAGTTTGTCATCTTAATCTTCTGAGTAGACCTGGCAGGGATGTGCCCCGCTTTATAAGAGCCCGATATGTACTAGAATGTAATGTAAAACTTGACACCAGGACCTCGGAGATTGTTTTAATCCATAAGCTTATGTGAAATTTGCAAAACCCTCAGTTTGCTACAGATATCTCTCTTGTTTGAAGAAGCTATTCAGAAAAGTAGATTTTACGTCCTACACTGCCACATGACGATGTTCCCTAGCACAAACAGATAAAATTCCTTGAAGTTCATCAAATGTACTAACATGGTTAAATATTTCATGATAGTTATACTTTTTATTCACTATCTTGGTATATACCTATCAACCTTACCATCTTATATACGCTTTATTCTATAAACCCTCTAGGTTGTAATGGATTTAAAATCTGGTGGCATATGTTCTAAAGGGCATGTGGAATTTTCGTGCAGTGACGTTAATTTTCCTCCTTTCTTGTCAGTGTACATACACTACAGATTTCATAGCCTCTGTAAATTCTTAGGTTAGTTTACTTCAGCGATCAATATCCCAATAAGATGATCTGGTTTCTTTAGCCATTGTATATTTCTTAATTCCCCTCAGAAGTATATTCCTGTGTAGGTTCTAAAAATACATTTGCTTCGTTTTCTTCCTGAGTCTTCAATTTTTCTTGTGTAATCTCACTTATAAGTAGTGCCACTGTCTTTCCATTTGAGACACGAAGTAACTAGTATAAATGATCTGTTTTCCTTCAATTTAGTCCACGCTCATAAACCATCAATGCCATTAGAATAAGTTACAAGAATTCTCGTTATTCTTTAGATCCCATTTGTTTTTGTTTTCCTTCGGATATTGACAGAACACTTTGTCCCAAAAAATGAATTTTTATCTTTATCGTCTTTCATATGAATGCCTGATAAAGTGTTCTGCCATTGACATGACACTTATAAGTTCTATTTAATACATAAAGCACTGTATTTACTTCTTCTGACCCCAGAAACTGAGGTAAACATTTAACTAGCAACAGGGTTGAAGCTAATTCCGCAATAGCTCTGTTGGTATACTCAGCACATTCGAGTGTAAGGATATGTGACTATGAATTGTATATCATTTAATTTCATTAAATCTTTCAATTCAGTATTTTCTAATTCTCACCTCCCAGTACAATGCAATGCTTTTGGTGCTCGATCAGAAAAAAAAAATTATAGTAATTAACATTTCTGCAATATCCTCTTTCAATCATAGACGTCTGTGAATGTAAACCAGAAAAATTTTCATCCCCACCCAACGAGTTCCTTTCCATAGGATCAAAAAGATTAGCATGGATCACTTCTCCAAGTTATGTAGTGTACTGATATCATGAGTAATCCTGCTTAGATGTGTCTATCCATTCACACATGTATCACTAAAATTTCAACAAAGTGTTTAAAACTGACATGAGATTGCTTCAACAATATTTCAATGCGACATTTGTCCTGATGCTACAATAATTCATGTCTAATATTCTTTCTATGTAATGCTTATCTCAGTTACAAGGATGGATTGGTTCTGTAACTGGAATCAACACATTCAATAAGATGGTACTTCATGTATCACATGCTTTTAAAATGTCATTACAGTAGACCATTAATTATCTGAAACAATTCAGCAGTGCAGATTTTAAGATAACAGGTCTCTTTTGGTAACAGATCATTGATGAAAAAGGGGTATTTCTTTAATGGGATTAACATGAAACAAAGGAACGAATACATTCATTAAACACAAAACTGTGTATATTTTATGTATATTAGAAATACTATACATACCTTACATGAAGTTGTCACTATTAAGGAAGTCATTCAGTTTACGAAAATAAGTCCAAAATTACCTTTCATTTCACAGTTGAAACATGCTTTTTTGTCACTAACCTTGAACACATCTTAAACATAGCAACTGAAGAACATCACACTAATAGGTACTGCTTAAACTCAGTAGATGAATTTTTAGATATAAATTAGTACTTCTGCAAAAAAGAAAAAAAAAGAAAAAAAAATGAAAAAACGAAAGTAAGTAAATAAAATTATGCATGTCGTCATATATCATGTAATGATATATATTATTAAACTAGCACATTCCATATTATTACAAAATATCATATTCAAGACATACAGAACATACACTACTCTAATGAAATGTTGTTTTCAAACCGCTTGATAATTGTTGCAAAGCCGTGAAAATCTTTGTTGTGTACACTTCTTGCTAGGTTCTTCATTGTTGTTGCAAGAGTCTTGATCATAAATGATGCAAGCAGTGAGGTCCTCATTCATCAGTAATTGATAACGAGAATCACCTGTTGTATATTCCAGTCTTCTTGAATGTTTTTGTGATCACAGTTTTAAATTCTGATAATTCTTTACAGACGAACGATGATGATTAGATGGGTATATCACGTAATTATTGAGGAGGTACTTAATAGAATTGGGGAGAAACGGAGTTTCTGGCATATCCTAATGAAGAGAAGGGATGTTTCCAGAACAAAATTTTCACTCTGGAGCCTGGAGTTGAGCTGTTATGAAACTTCCTGGCAGATTTAAATTTTGTGTTGGAACTGGGATTCGAACTTGGGACCTTTGCCTTTTCGTATCAGCTCACACTCCGTTGCAAAGTGAAAATTTCATTCTGGAAACACCCCTTACGCCATGTCTCTACCACAGCCTTTCTTTCAAGAGTGTTAGTCATGCTAGGTTCGTAGGAGAACTTCTGTGACGTTTGGAAAGTAGGAGGCGAGGAACTGGTGGAAGTAAAGTTGTGAGAACAGCCCGTGAAGCGTGCTGGGATAGCTCAGATAGCTAGTAGAGCGCTGCAAATTTTGTAAACGATGTGTACAAGTTTCTTAACCACGTGATTTCTTCCTCCGCCCTTAGCATTCCACAAGTCCATGTCCAGTGCTGCAATCATTACTATACCAATGAAAGTTTGGTTAGACACCTTACTTTCAGTTTGCTTTGAAAAGGTTTTCTTAAAACTTCAGATAATTTTGTCTAAATAATTAAAACAATTACCATAGTTTTGCTTCTCTTCTATTCCTTTGAGTGGTGCACCTGCGCGTCCGGCTGACCGAGTTAAACCTGCCCTGGCGGCCGCCTAATCCGCCTACCTGCGCTGTCCGCCGTCTCCGCGACCTGTTGTGTGTGCCTGAGCTCTCCGCCTGGCCGTCCTCGCCCTGGCCGGAGTATTTCTGAAACCAGTTTCGCAGTGTGCTTGATGACGTTACAAATAAACAGAATATCTGGATACTTATTCCTTAATCTTGATATAATTGCCCGACAGACAATGTACACTGAAATTGCTTAGGCTATTAACATGTAGCCCCTGGGTCATTCCATGTCAAATCGGCTAATTTCGAAACATTTTCCTACCATGACGGAAAAATGTATGTGAACATTCGAACCTGTCGCCAATCAATCAATAATGATAGACTTGAAGATTAATTGAAGCAATACTGGACGAATTATAACCATTTGTTTCACGCCTTGTGCAGTTTTGCGAAGGGCGAGGGTGAACTCCTGGCGACTTTGAGCTGTTATAACTCGGGAAATATTTCATGACAAATATGAAATTTGGCCATCGTGTACAAATGTAGGCGTTCTCATAGGAATAATATTGAAAAGAATTTTACGTGCTATATACAGTCAGAAAAGTTTAAACAAAGTTGCTCTAAAAATTTGCGACCCAAAAAACTTCAAAGTTTGGCGCATTGTATCTTAGGAACTAACTAACTACAAGGTTCTGATATATGAAGCTTCGTTTATGTGCCGCTTTACAATGCTAAATAAACTGAGTGTAAAAGTTGAAGATATTAGAAACCTTATTTTGCAAAAACCCGAAGTTCTATAAAACTTTCCAAACTGGGCTTATTAGATACAAAATTATTTTAACTGCAAAAAATGTGTAAATGGTCAACCAACGCAGGTCAACAATCCTAGATGATTTGAATCAAAGGTGAACACGTAAATCACGTCCCGAGAAAATTGTAAATTTTGGGTCCTATCTCCGACTGTAAATGCATGCTACTTGATAGGTTGGCAAGATAAATTTCAGCGAATGTTCATATAAAATTTCAACAAAATCTGCAATGGTCGAACAGAAAGTGTTAGGTGAGCTGACATGGAATGACAATCTTCATCAAAGGCTTTTATATATTTGCGTTTAGTTCTTAACAATCATCATAAGATTTCTGTATACATCTGAATTTTATTTGGCATACTGAATTAACTGGTTTTTCTACGCAACTTGCGATTCAAACGCTCTAGAATCCGTAACGACTAAACGTTGACGTTCTTTCGTACTAGCGCAGTAATTCTCGCGCAAACTACTCTCAACGAAAGGATCTGGAAGCCGAGTCACACTTTTGAATCTAACCACTATATTTTGAGAGTATTAATACAACAAATTACACACAGGGAAACTTAAAAATAAAATATTTAACATTACTGAATTCTTTTTATACAGGACATAATTGTTATTGTACAGTAGACATAATCGATGATGTACAACTTTTGCTTAAGAATTAGATAAGGAAATACTCCAGTTTCTACACTACCTAATTAAAGGTCACCTTTAATTGCTAATGACCTGTTGTGCTTCAGAAATGGGGAGTCTGTGGAACTGACCAATTTGCGGCAAGAGGCCCTTTCCAAGTTTGCGAATACATTTCGATTAGGTAAACCCAGTTAATTGTCTGCAGGCAACGAACAATAAAATCGAGGTTTCTAAGTACTTACATTTACGTCTGAATAATTTCTGCTTATCATAAAGAGATGAATGTCCAGGCCTATAGTTTTTTCACAAATCCAACGTCCTGGAAAATAGAACAACAACCCATTACTAAATATCAGTAGAAAACTGTAGCCTCAGTTGCGGAGAAAGATATTTATTTAAGCGGCGACTAGTTTTGGCCGAAGCCCAGTTTCAAACAACCATGTAATAAAGAAATGTGACAACCACATTTTAGCAGTTAATAAAATCATAGGCTATGGATAGCTGTAATGTGATTGTCACAGTCTTTGGGCTTCGCTCGACACTAGTCGCCATTTAAATAAATATCTTTTACCGCAACCCAGGTCAGATTATACTAGAAATAATAATGCCAGAATTTTTTGTTGACTTAAGAATATCTAAGGTTTAATATCTATCAAGAAGTTACGGAAGAATCCACAAATTTGCCCTAAGTATTTATTTTTGCATCCTATGTCCGAACATTTGAAGCAACCAGTCTGTGTTTGTCAGCACAGAATGGGTGTTTCACATCTTCCTACATCAGTTGTTTGTCAGCAAAGTAATTCATATGGAGAGGCTTTTAAACCTCAGATAATTCGGTGTTTCTTTCTTCTTTTTGTCTTCGTTTGCACTGTTATATTTCCCACCCTTCTTTCTCATCCGGGCTTTGAACTGGCATTGGTGAAGTTATTTTTTTTTTAATTTTTGTGTTATTTTATATTATTACTATTTTTAAACAATGTTTTGAGAAGCGATGGCTTAATATCATCTTCCAGCTGTAGCAACTTCCCCCTAAAAGTTCTTCTTTGTGTGGTATGTTTCAAAACATGGGTCAACACACAAAGGTACATTGTATGTTTTACAATCATACTTCGTTTCTCTGCGCACATTCTGTTTCTTGCAGACTGCACATCTACGCCACAGTCTGCATTTCTTGGACTGGTCACTTGGAATCACATGTGAAATGTGCCTCCCAGTAAAGCGAAGAGGATTCTCGTCACCAGAGCGTCTTCATTTCCTATCTCTCCTTCGTTCTGTAGAAAATTGAAATAGCTGAACAATGAGAAACATATGGACATATATCATGTCCGATCGGCCGACAGCCATTGAAAACCCTGTTATTACTCTCAATGAGGCAGTCAGCTCCAATCTTTCTCGCATGGGAGGCCACCCCCTATACGTTCGGTAGCGAAAGCCTACCCACAGTACCATCCGAGAGGCCTCGAACTTAGAAACAGGTATCAGGCGAGACCTGTGCTGGAAAATGATACCGAACTGGGTAGTGTCACAGGTACTGAGGTCACTTCCCAGCCTGCAAGATATGGGTTATCACAAAGGTTAGGTTTGCTTGTTGTTGGGAGTTCCAACGTAAGACAATTATTGGAGCACCTTAAGGTTAAGGCTGCTCATAAGGGAAAGAATTCTAATGTCCACCCCGTATGCATACTGGGTGGAGTCATTCAAGATGTTCAACGGATCCTTCTGGATGCCATAAACCGTATGAGATGCAGCCAACTACAGGTGGTGGCTCATGTTGGTACCAACAAAGTGCTTTTTAATTATTATTTTTTTTCTTTTTATGTTTGAAGCACTCGGGAATATACAAAACGGGATTCTGTCTGAAATGTTACAGGTTGGAGATAGGACGAAAAAAGATCTAAAAACCATTGGTCTAATAGTTATAAACTGTTGTGGCTGTGTGGGGAAAGTAGCAAAGGTTCATACGCTAATAGAAAGAACTGAATCTCAAATGATTTAACACCAGAAGTACCAGTTTGTTCCATATCCCTCGTAGTACCATGTGGGTCATTTATAACCCGTAGTAGAAAACTAACATTTTATTGGTATCTTGCAGACGTTTTTGACTTCACCGTATTGGCATTACATTCAAGAAGACGCTTGGGTGGAAGAAAAATATAATTTGTTCTCTAACATGCATAGTTCATTATAAAAAGTAAATTTTCAGGAGTAAATGTAATTTTATTTAAATGTTGCCGAATAAATTCCACAATCTTCGATCAAACATCATTAAAACTAGTAAATAAAATAATTTGTCGGTGTTTATCTATATAAAAAGAATGAAACAGATTCAAAATACATAGTATATATGAATACTAATAGTATTTTTTTTTTTTTGTTTTAGACATAGCGCAAGTGGCAAGTATTTATAAACGTGCAACATGTCTTCTTCCTTATTGTAATCAAGCTTTGAAAAATATAACAAAAAGCAATTTCAGTCTATTATTGTAAGTGGAAATATTTAGCAACAAATAGTTGACAGCATCGTCTAAACTGGGGTGTGTTTACAGTTGAGACGTTACCCAAGCGTTTTGGCGTGGCAGCTTTTGCACACTTACTTGATGCACTTGAAACATACGTTCGGTAGTGTATTCCCCATTTTTTGTTTGTAGGAATCCCAGATTTGAAAATTCCTCCACTTCCATATTGACCAGCGCCACTGCCGATTGCTTGCAGCGGAAGTTGGCTCTCCTCTGAAGTTTGTAGAGGGCAATAAGCTCATCTGTTACTCTGACAACACATTCTCGCATTGCCTTCTTCTTACATGTACTTAATTATCAAACTATGTCAGCACTGATCATTGCAAGATCACAGTTTCTGGGAGTTTCCTCTCTATATTTTCATTGACATGACATCCAGTTGGCTCATTACTTAGAACAAAGAGCTCTATAAACTTGACACATTGTAAGGTATCCAGAAGAAATTAAATAGATTAATAAATTTTTATAGAAATTTGCAAGGCATACCAAAGATTAATGTTTAATGGTCATTGATCAATAGTGCGTAATATGTACATGAAACAACTGAACAATGTGGTGACTACGACCACAAGGTGAGTGTTAGAAAACATTAATATGCGTAACGGACAGGCCTGGGAAATGGGGAACTCAAACATTAGATTTGTATATAAACAACAGTCTAGAGTGCAAAATTTATTATATTTTTTCGACTAGTTTCGGTTTTATTTAAACCATCTTCACTGAAGTGACGCACTAGAAGGCTCCAAGTCTCCTGCCAGCTCCACAACATCAATGGAGCTTAATTTCCTGAAGATGGTTTAAATAAAACCGAACCTAGTCGAAAAAATATAATAAATTTTGCACTCTAGACTGTTGTTTACATACAAATTTAAATTAAGAGTGCTGTTTCCCATAAATGGAACAAAAATGTTTCCCAAAAAATGTGAAACATTAGAATTTGTGGCCCTGTCTAAAGTATTCCTAAAGGATACAACGAAATTAATGAACCTTGAATAATGAAAAAGGGGGAAACAATATGACTGCGACACAGATAAAAATAAAAAATTGACATACCTTGTATCTCCTTATTACAAAAGTGGAAACAGGAAACAGCAAGCAGTATTTCAGTATTAAAAGTTTCAAAAATGATAGGTGGGTAGTAATTAAATTCAACAATAATAATAAATGAAGAACATGAAAGTAAGGGGAAACTAACTACCAAATGAGGACGCAAAACGCAAATCGAATATTAGAAATTATTTATTCTTAAAAAATATGAAGTAGAAAAATATTACAAAATTAAATTAACATCATGCATTGTATTAATAGTGTGCTGCAACATATACTTAACAACTGCCTTCTCCAACAGCGTCCTCTCGCTGCTGCACCCAACACACAACTCCAGGCAACTCAGCTCGGAACTTACTTGCTACTAACTGTTCTCTCTCGCAGCCAGAGAGCTTACTCTGCAATCGAACTTCCAAAGATTACTGTGACACAATATACCTCTATAGACAGTTTACATATGTACAAAATATTACCAAAAACCGACTTATGTTGGGACCATAGGGATCTCACAACGTAAATAACAGAACAGTGAACTGTGCACTTACTGGTTCAAAAACTTAGGTAGAATAGTACACATTTACGTTGTTTAAGAGATAAATCATCGTTAGATGTTTCCCATCATTTTCTGCCAATCATGTGATACATCTGAAATACCTGATCTGCTACTTCCACTGTAACAAAGTTATTGTCCACCTCTGCACTTGTCTTGCTACCGGATTCGTCACTTGATTGTGTCAGTGAAGTGTAGATAGTAGAGAATCTCAGTATGTGTGAGACTGCACCGTCTTGCCATCATAGCTTCAGTGACAGGAACTCACGAAAATGCTGATGTCGCTGCTAGCATGAAAGCTCACCCCACATGGCTTGACAAAAGACAAGCATAAGCAGAGAGGAAATCTCTGTAATGGCGACGTGCCTTACACGTGCTGTCGTGCCATAGAACTATTAGAAGTGTCAATTAATAGGTCTGAATATTGCCAGTCCAAAGAAAACCGAAAGCCATCGTGATATGAGGCGTCATCCAACCTACAAATTTTTAGTATTTCACATTTTTTTGCCCAAAATGTCGTAATATACTCCAACATCTCGTGAATAACATTGAGCTATGCCAAGAAATTATTTCATGTCTAAAAATCTGATGTCAAATTGTGGTAAAGTGTCTGGTTAAAAAATGACCTACATGTATTACTGGTTTTACAGATTAATCTTATGGATAGAGATTCTATCTCACAACCCGTATAAATTAATAATTGGTTCTTTTTTTACCATCCCCCTTAAAATAACTAACTTTGTCTTAGGGGATGAGTTATTCCTGCTAATTTTGGCTTGTTGCTGTCCATACACGTATACATTTATTTGTGAAACTAAACTTTCAGCTTCAAAAGCTGTGATTGTTTAACTATGGCGACATCTACTAAATAACTGACTACAACAAGAAGTTAGCTATTTTACTGAAATTGTTTATTTCCCACTGCACGATTACGTCTGGCGAGAACCACTACATGCATAAGGCTCCGTCTGGTATGATTAGCTCGAGCCCCCAATATTGCTTGCAAAATAGCTATATGAATGTTTAATAATTTGGATAACGTTTCCAAAATGATTGCTATTAATGTTCGATGTGCTACCCAAAAAACACAAGTCAGAATGCGGTGAAACATTTCTGAGTTGCGACTACTGTTCAAAATCAAAGTTCACACACGTCCAAAAATTTTTAGAGTCCTTTGCTGCGGATTCTTCAGCTATGTTCATCACCTATATTCTCACTCGATTTCACTGCAATCGAAACACACGTCTGCCATCAAGACTGAACTTCCGTCAATTGATGCTGGGTCGCTCGCAGCACCACCTCATTTACGATATGTGGAGTCTTTCCAGTAATACGTCCCCCTAACGAAGTTCAGAGGCTCTCCTAGTAGTGTAAAAAACATTTTAAATAATTATTGAAATGTTGATATGACGGTATCGTTAAATGCGTGCTATGATTCTAATGCAAGTAGATACTTTAGTTTCTAACCTTAATAATATCCCGTTTAAGTTAACTTTAAGTTAAGTTTAAACGAATGAGTACCTTCAGCATGACAAATAAGTCTTCAGTCGTCACACAATGAATATTTAAGTAATTACTTAGATTAAGTGATTTTCATGTAGATTTTCCAGGCCTCTTTCCAATGCACTATTTCGAATTACTGTGTTCATAAGTTTAAACAAATTACGATCGATAAAAAAATTGATTTAGTTTACACAAAGACAAAATATTAAAATAAACAAAAATAATTTGTTCTAAACACAGCACAATGTGTGTTTCCGACATCTGCAACTTATTACAGCCTCGCTGTTTGCGTATCTGGCTTGTATTACTTGTAATTAACAAATCACTATTGTTCCTCCTTATAAGTGATTTGTTATGCACAAAATAAATGTTGCAGTTAATATAGTTATACGAAACTTTGCGTCTTGATGAGACCTTTTATTTGAGCCCTCACTCGTTACTGTAGTTCAATTAGTATAGCCTGTGGATTTTTACAAGTGAATAAAGATGAGTTATCTAAATAACATTTGATATAAAATTAATACAAGCGATGTCAATACATCATCCGAATTGGTTTGTTCTCTTCTTTAATTTACAACTACATGCTAATTTGTAACACTAATAGTGTCAGTGTAGTACCTAAAATTAAAGACAATGCCGTTTTTCGGCGAGAAAATGGCAGTTTGGATATGACGTCAAGACCGCTAGTGGGCTTTCCATTCGCATGCAGCCTGCCAAAGTGAAGCTGGACGTTCCATGACCTCGAGCGGCCGATAGCTTGTTCACTAGTCGCAACTTCCGACGCTCTGCGCTGTCAAACCAGCGTGCTTTACTCTCCAAACAGTGTTGCACGTCGTTGTAACATCACAATAGCTCCCTTTACCTTCACTTGCACACAGTGAAATTGGAAGGAAAAGAGCACCAAGAATCCACTCCACATAAATAAATCGTCAATCATGAATAATTAATAAAAAATAAGAGAATTAATACAATTTAGTGTAGCTGTTTGAGCAATTTTGAAGTCGGCAGTTGAGTGCATATGCGTTCTACGTTTCAATTTACGTGTGCTAGTGTGACTTAGACAATTACCCCATGATCATAACATAAAACATCAAAGAATAATAATATTTTACTCTATGAAGTTTAAATAACAGTTCCTTTTTTTTCAGTTCCCTCTCAAATGCCGATAACGGTACATAAAAAATTAATAAACAACCAAAGTCACTACGAAATGTGTGAACCATGTTGAACAGCACTAGCGCTTATTATTTCACTTCACACTTCTTGTTGTTTTATAACCACTTGATGAAGCACACGAACAGTGGATCACAGCGTCATCAGTTAATGCATTTGTGACTCTAACATGAAGCAGCACTGCTATATTGCTCCCTGCAGTCTGTCAGACAGATCAAGTACTTTAATTGAACAACTGTGCCCAAGAGCGACTTTGCCCATTATAAAATATTTTGCCCACAGAAGAGCTTAAAAAGTTCACAACCCCACCTGACAGATAAAATACCAACAGGTGAAAGCTATTAATCGGAAAGGACGATCTGCACAGACACTGCACTAGAGTGAGACATGATTGCCAATTTTACTTCTCCAACAGTCAGTCATGCTATTAATAATTAATAACCCCAATTTACTATACTGCACACGTTAGTGAACGGTATATTCTCTCACCGAAACTTAATCCTTCCAAAATGACTAACACATTGCCAATTTTAAATTCCTCAATTTACATTAATACATAACAAAAAATTAAACATTTACCCACAAAACAATGAAATTTCCTTCTTATTCGGAGCCCCAGCTCTGTGCAACAAGAATTAATTCTTCAAAACATATGACTTTTCATGTGCTTCCTCGTGTGCCAAGAATTAATTCTTCAGATTAATTATTCTCTGAACTACTTACAAGTTTCCACCACCTCTGTGCACCAAGAATTAATCGATCAGATTAATTATCACCATAAAACACAACTCATAATTTTCCAATTAGAATAAACCGCAAATATAAGCCCCAAAATATTGAATCTCTTGCACACTTTCAAGAAATAACAGACTCATTTAAATACAATTTGTTTTGTGTATACACCATTATTTAACTCGTAGTCCTTGCACTGTAATTAGGATTTCCTACATCCTTCTTCAGGAAGACTGAACCCACTATAACGTTAGTGCATACATTATGAACAATAGAAAACTGTGAGGAAGTTAGTTCACATTCTGTAGTAATGTACAGTGTTTTTATAAGGAAGGAGGAGTCAATTGCTGATATGCTGATTACATTTTGTTTTGCACATTGGGAAATGTTTCTTATTGAAAATTACACTCTTGTTCTGAAATTTAATATTGGAAACCTCAGTTGATGAAATATATACTATGTATTTCAAAATAAATGAAACGAATCTCAAGTAATTGTCTACTCCTTGTGTTGCATTTTGTAACATAGCAATTTAAGTTTACTTACAAATTCACCATGGAAAAAAATGTAAAAGAAAAGATAACGAAATGGAATATGAATGATGTAATTATTCACTAATTCTCTTATTAACTTTTCAGATTTACCTATATACTGCTGGAAAGATTTGAAGTTAGTAAGATCAGGCGGCATAGAAATTTATGGACTGTATGCAAGTCCAATCCCAAAGCGCCGTGTAACAGCAGTACCTGTTATTGAAAACTATGGATTTGTTCCTTACCAAGGACACAGCACTCTCTCTTTCAAGGAACTTCTGCGGGTATGTATTACATTGGAGTTACATGTGATTTGAGACGACATACTGAATGTAGAATATATTGCACGAGGAATGTATGTCAGTGAAAGAAAGTCTATAGAGACCTAACATGTGTGAAAGCATGACATCTCTATCTTCTAAATTTTCTACATTGGCTAAATAATGTCATTATTGTTGTAGGCTAGTCCATGTAATGGCCCTAAAGCTGTCACATTTATCAAATGTTGTAATTTAGAGTTACGTCACAGTTTTTTTGAGATGTGATTGTAAAATGCTAGAAATCTGCTTAATCTGTTTCTTCTGGAGTTCCAAAAGTTCATTACTTCGTTTGTAATTCTATATGTAATGAGTTACTGACCATCTACAGTTTAAAACATCTAGGGTCTCATTACTCATAATGGTAAGATGAACAAGAATATTTGGTACTAATTATAGATGCTGGTAGTCCTGACATATTTTATAACTGCATACTATAATTTAATTATTTTTTATATCTTCAATAATTTAACCCTCAGGAAAGTGATAAGTTTCAGTGTAAATTGTAATCTAATCAGAGCCATTATTCAGAGATTACACAGATAATATGTCGTTTATGCTTTATTATCATAGTTTTACTATGTTTCCATACAATTGGCCTAGTCAGTACATAATGAAACATAATGTGAAGCTAAATATTTGAACGAAGAGTAAGTTAGATATTTTTTGGCTATTAAGTTGCTAGTTATGTTTGTTTGTTACCTTAATGTTAGTGCTGATTTACTTTCAATCATATATACATACATTGAACTTCAAACAGCTTATATCCCTAGGCATTTTCTAATCAAAATATGTAACTCTGGCACTTATACAGATATATGGTCACTTAATTGTAATACTTACACCTTTTCATACATCAGAATTCCACTTTTACAGTAGCGAACATTTATTACTAGTACATAAAAATGTTAATTGTGGTGATACAATACTTGTGCACCATTAATAGTTTAATATTGTTGTGACTTTAAAGTTTAGTTCTTGTCTAACACTCTTGATATACTCTTCAAGAAAATAGAATTCTTTGTCTCTTATCTGGGTCTCTACGTGTGTGTTAAACATAGCTAAGGCACTAAGGAGGACTGTGTTTGGTTATTTGTTCAACAGTTCGGTTATTATTATTGTGACTTCCATGTGTGACACAGTATACTGGTAATTCATATGACATTATTTATGGTTTCACATTTTATTTTTACAAAGCAGCTTTTAAATAGATAAGAAAATAGAAATGAAAGAAATGGTAAATATACTTTATACTGCAGATAAATCTGCAACTGTAGATGTGTACTGTTAAAAAGAGTATGCATATTAAAAGAAAGAAATATGACATGGTACACTTTCAAATTGTAAGATCTCATGAATGATCTACTACTGTTAAAAACCAAGTAAAGTTAGTAATTATGAGAAACAGTTAACTGAACAAAATTCCAACACATATTTTGTAATTTCATAAAAATCAATTTAAACAATGTGTTCAGTAATAAACAAACTGTATTAAAGTGAAATAACAGACTCAAAGACACAATGCAAATACTAACAGATATATTCAGCTAGTAGGTCAAAAGATTTGCAGATAAAAAGCTATTTTAATCCTAATATCTGATCTAACACATATGGAATACCTTTGTAGTGGAAACGCTGGACCTTAATTAAGGGAATAAGCCTACAGGAAGGGCTTGAAATAGTTAAAACCTTGATAAATTCACATGGGTAAAATTATTTATTGAAAGAAATAATACATTACTTTGTAGCTACTAAACATACTCATGTTGTTTCTCACAGAGAGTATTTTTCTTGAGATACTCAAATTATCAAGAATCATTCAAGAATGGTAGCAAACCGAACCTTGCCATTTCACCAATCCCTGTATGTGTCAAAGTTATTGAAAGCATAATGAGGAAACAGATAAATGATACTAAAACTCAATAATATGCTAAGTACCTCTCAATTTGATAATATGTCGTGTTCACATGCTATAAAACCCTTACTTACAGACATTTTATCACCATTGGAGGAACATTTTCACACATAGGTAATCTTCTATAATTTATTTAAGAGCTTGAACTACATTGAGCACCACATGCTGCTCTGCAAACTTGAATACTTTAAGCGTTGAGGCTAATGTTTAACATCAATGAAATCATACCCCCATGAAATAAAGCAGGTCATGAGTTCAGGGCAGCAGCAATCTAATGCAATCAGGTTTCAACATGAAGTGCCACAGGGATGGAATGAGGATCTCTTCTCCTGTTACAATTAGAGGTTTTTCCTGATAATTTAGAAGTAGATACATGTATTTTTTCCGATGATACTGCTTTTCTCTCTATAACGCCATATTGATTATGTCAGCAAACTAGGGGCCATCTTGATAAGCGCGATGTTGGATGCAACTGAAAATTTCTAAGGGTTTGTGGTTATGTGAAATATCAGGCAGGCAGAGAATTTCATTGTGCTCGAACAATTCTGTAAACCTCCCCATTCTTCTTTAACAGGGAAAGTAACACTTATGCATGCAGAAACTCAAATAACCGATGGTTGTTAATGTACCTATAATAAAGATCGCTCCACTACTTTCTTACCCAACACACTATAACATACTTTTATCTTTTGCAAGGTAACTATTTTACAGTCATCAGCCCAATATATGTTTGTCTCAGACCACTATTTGAAATTCTTCTTGTTCGCCTATCATTGATAAAGAAATTGTCTTCATCTATAAACAGTACATAATACAGAAATGAAGTTTATCTGCAGTTGTTGATCACCAGTTCCGTGAATTGCATTCTGCTCAGTGCTATTCTCAGAGTCAGTGCTATTCTCAGTGGGAGCAGTTGAATATTCAATTGGTTCCACTTGTGCTGCAATAAAATTTAACTATGAAGGAATGGCTAACCCCACATTCTTGTGACAAGCGATGATTATTTCATTGTGAAGTCTTGGTAAATACTAGCAACACTATCGCTATAGTAGCTTCATTGGTGACAGATTTTACGTGTTCAATCTTTCGATTTGGAGTTATTTCCTGGATATTGTCCTCAAGCTTGGAAATTGCACAGTAAGAAATGGGCTGTCTGGTTGGGTGACAACTGTTCATATCATCAGCAGTGAGATGTGTCCTTCATTCCCAGACAACAACATCACTTCTAACTGTTATTCGTCTGTTTTTGATATTCTCATGACCTATGAATGAAGGAAAAATGGTTAAAATTTTCGTATGAGAAAATGCAACGTAACATTTTCACTCATTGATGATGTCAGGCAAAAAAACTGTACCTTTCACTATGTAAAGCTCACACTGTCGTATGCATCACTGTTTTCACACATAATTGGTTATAACTTAAGAAAGAGCAAAACTTTGTTAAAATCAAAACATCATTGTTTTTCAAATGAAATTATCGTCTCTGTCACCAGCCCAGTGAGCCTCTTTACGGTGAGTTGTGACCTACACTCCATTATTGATATCCCTATCGGATTTTCCATTGTACAAATTATGTGTTTGTATGATGTGTCACATTACCACCTTCCCACTGGAAATTTTCGAGTTAAGACCAAGATGGAGTATTTCAAATGCCTGCCATTTTGAAGACATAGCCTACAATTTTTCTCTCTCCCTTTCCTCATGTATAGGGACTTTGTTTTGCTGTTTGCTTCTCCTTTTGGATTTTATGACTGTGTTTTTTATAGGACCAGCCTGTATACAAAAAAATTTTGTAAACAAATCACAAGCAAACAACTGAAATCATTTATAGAAATCTGGACTGTTTTGTTTAGGTGAACTCATTTTATTCTTTACAGCAATTTTTACAAATGCCTAATACAACAACATAAACAATGTCATCTTGTAATATTAATTAGTGTATGTATTGAGAAATTTCATTGCATGTACAAATGTTATTAAAAATGTGACTTACAAAATTGTTATTACTTTTGTTTTAAAACAAATTTGTTAGTAATTCTTCTGTGAACGTTTTAATTCTAAAAAATAAAATGAAATCGCCTTCAGTCACAAAATCGTAATTTATTTCAGCACAATGCATTTCGAGCCTTGATGGGTCATCCTCAGTTCGTCTATGTATACTTAAATATATTTAAGAAAATTGGCCTCAAAAGATCAAATATGTGTGGTAACAATATGCAAAATTTTAGTTAAAGGTTCACATCATTAAAATGGCTGAACAATTGGGTTACTTATTAACAGTGGTGCTCAAACAAGTCTGGTGACACATGACAGTTGTCTGCTCTGGAGAATAATTGCAGGTGTAAATAAACATCATCACAAACACTTCCCATCTTGAAGCATATTGTGAAATAACAACAACTAAAATACTTACTGCTATGAAGATATTCAGCTTCTATATTACAAATATTCTCTACACATATAAAAGTGTGCAATTTAATATACATTTATAAAATTTATAAATTGGCATTACTTGATATGAGGTAAGTATAAACATTAATTGTATTTATAAGTTGCAAATTGGTTTTTAATGCCAAGTATTTATGTTACCAGGAAAAACTTAACTTTTGAAAATGCTGAAATAACTGTGGCTTCAAAATTGTGTTTGTTCATTTAACTTTTCAAGTAAATAAAGATTTTTTTTGTCATTTGTTTGTGTGAGGAGTAGAGTTATCTTACTATGTATATCACTTAGTTTGTATTTCTTAAGGTATTGGTGGATACCTATTATGGATTTGTCAAAATTATTAGGTCTAAAAGCAGCAGTGTGTTCTTTGTAACATGTGTGGAAAGTTCGTCTAGTAATGCCTATTGAAATGTCAGGCAGCTGTTACATCTTTATTTATATATTCCACTATGTAATGTAATGGGAGTGGTTTTTCTGTTTGTTTGTTTGTTTGTTTTTTCCTGTGTGTGGTAAGTGATGACCTAGTTTGTTGTTACTGGAGAAAGATATTATAATATCGCTGTTCTTGAGTAAGTTGGACATTTTTTATGATGAATTGCCAAAATATGGAGTACTTGTAAAAGTGTGTGTTTTGTTAGTAATTTTGTTCATTGTGTTTTTGTAAGTGATGTTAGTTTATACATTTTTCATTGTTTGTCAACTGATTATTCTGAGTACCCAGTATTTGATGTAATTCTGATTGTATCAATTTCTTTTTTCAGTGCTTCAGGTCTTATAGATACTGTGCTCTATGTAACATGGAGCTATAAGTTGCATATTTCAGTATATTTCTATAGGTTGACCGCCTACACAGTAAAAATACAAAAGAGTTAAGAACACATAAAAATGTAAAAATTACCATAGCAGTCAGTTTTGCACCATTTGACATTGTCAATAAATTCGCGAATGTCACCATTAAAGAGAAAATATAAATTATTGGATAAAACCTTTTAAAACACAAGAACTCACAATAGCAGACATTTCAGAGTTGGTAGATCTACTTGAACTAAGACTATATCACAACTACTTCTCATTTAACACTTTTAAAATGTTTGTAAATCTATCGGACCAAACTGCGTGGTCATCAGTTCATAGCTTACAAACTACTTAATCCTAGGTAGACTAACCTAAGGACAACACACACACCCATGCCCCAGGGAGGACTCGAACCTCCACTGCGATCAACCGTGCACTCCACAGCGAGACGCTTTAGACCGCTCGGCTACTCCACCACAGCTTTAACACTTTCACGGCTACTTTCATGGCGTGCTGCCTGCCTGTCTGGCGGGCCGCTGACTCAACTTGCGGCCTCTGCGGGCTGTGGCGCTGCTGGCTAACAGCAAGCGCCACTCACACGTGTACAAACGCTCTGCTGCAAAACGCGGTACTAAATCAGTATCGCATTATACGGACACAGGGCTTACACCTTCTCCTAACAATGTCAGAGAACTAACCAACGCTTTCTGTCATATGTATATCCTGTGCTGACAAAAGGCTTTAGAAACATTAACAGACCTTTTCTGTTGGCCACAAATTCATTCAAGATACATGGTTTCAGAGTATGCTGCTGCTAACTCTGACAGTTCTTATCATAATCTGTACATATCATAAGAATGTATGAATGTATTGCATCTTCTTCTAATGTACTTTACTGATATGAACCGTACTTGTTACACATATTTCTTATTATTACAGAACTATTGCTGTGGGCGTAAGTATAACCAATGACTGATAGTTCAGGTGATGTGACATTTAGCACAATGTAATCACTGGAAATTGCCTTATTATACGATAGTATTCTTAACCAATGGACCAACTTCAACTAGATTTGGTATAAATATTCTTTACCAACGGAAAACAATCATTATGGGGGTCAAAACCCACATATGACATATAGTTCAGGAAATATGATGTCATAAACAATGAGTCACAAGAGAATCCCCATCAGGCAATTTGTGAATAAAGACGTTGTATTGAGCTACTACTTGAGAATGTGAGCACCTAGCGACTTACACAAACTTTAAAAATACTTTCAAACATTACAAAACAGTTTTTTCGTGACAACCTCAGCGAAATGATTAAGTGAAAGAATTTCCGCTGTTCATGGACTAAAAATATGGCATTCAGGATGACATTACGATTTATTATTTATACACAACCAATTGTATTAGTGACTATTATTACAGACATTACGCACATATATCACTGAATGGACATTGACAATTGTAACCTAGCACTACACATAGTTCACGAGATACAACAGCGGCGACAAAAGGATTAATGAAATCCGATCCATTTTGCATAAGGGTTCGATCTATCATATATATATATATATATATATATATATATATATATATATATATATATATATATATATATATATATTCGCTTTCTTCTCCTTGGCACGTACATTGTTACTGAAATATCCTAATATTTCTTAGTTTATGATATTTTTCAAAACATGGTACCATGCAGAGAGCAACATCACACTTTTTGCATTTAATACGTGTCATTTTTTCGTTTTGAATTAGCAGTACATACTACACAACGTCTCCGGGGAATTATTTTTTCTCTTTTGCTCTGAGGAACACTGAATAATGTCCTTTTTTATTTTCTGGTCGAAATGGAATTTCCTGTTTTGGTGTCTGTGGGATCTCAGTTTATCCATGAAATTTATCCAGTAAATAGTGGATTATTTCTAAGTGGCATTTCGCCAGCGACATCATCTTTATTTCATAAACAGCTTTGGAATTCAGCACACACAAGTCAGTTAAATGGAAAAATACTTTCTTGTACCATTTCATCATGATCGCCTTATCAAGATCTTCCTTTGACTTATTGTAGTTGACTACACAAGAGGGTTTTAATTTATTCTGGGCCATTTTTGATCCTTTTTCTCTGTCTCAACCAAATCTAGTCCATTTACCTTGGAAAGCATCCAAACTTCTTTCCTGTCCATCTGTTTTAGTGCTGACAGTGTTTCACAGGACTTGAACGTTCCCTATTTTCAGTTTGTTAGACAACGGTGGTAAATGTTTTCTGATTTTATGCACTGATCCGATTGCATTTATGCATTTCTCATGAAGCCGCAGGAATAATTGAGGATCTCAGTTTATCCATGAAATTTATCCAGTAACTAGTGGATTAGTTCTAAGTGGCATTTCGCCAGCGACATCATCTTTACTTCATAAACAGCTTTGGCATTCAGCACACACAAGTCAGTTAAATGGAAAAATACTTTCTTGTACCATTTCATCATGATCGCCTTATCAAGATCTTCCTTTGACTTATTGCAGTTGACTACACAAGAGGGTTTTAATTTATTCTGGGCTATTTTTGATCCTTTTTCTCTGTCTCAACCAAATCTAGTCCATTTACTTTGGAAAGCATCCAAACTTCTTTCCTGTCCATCTGTTTTAGTGCTGACAGTGTTTCACAGGACTTGAACGTTCCCTATTTTCAGTTTGTTAGACAACGGTGGTAAATGTTTTTCGATTTTACGCACTGATCCGATTGCATTTATGCATTTCTCATGAAGCCGCAGGAATAATTCAAGATTCGAAAACCAGTTATCTAAAGAGATGGTACGACCTTTGTTGTGATATGGCAATAAGACAGTCACAATAACTGCGCCTGATTTTTCCCTGTCGGCATTACCAGATTCTGTCTCCACGCCATCATCAGTGTAGACAGTGTAATCTAGAGTATAATTACTTCGTACGTTACGAAGAACGAAAATTTGAATACGGAAACGGCTTCGTTTCTTCGGAGTATACTGTTTAAATCAGAGCCTTTCTATGAAAAGAAGTAGATTTTCATCTATTATAAGGTTTTGAAATGAACCTATGGCCTCTTGGAATCTTTTCTTGTGTGTTCCACGACGATACGTATTTTCAAAACAATATCTTGTGATGCAGAGGTATTATCACTGAAGTGTCATAAAAGCAAAATTAGTTTGTACCGGTCTGTCAACATTATCTGGGAAAATGCTGGTGTTTTAAGCAAAGATCTGTTGACCTATATTCATTCACTTCTAACTTCTTAGTTCTTGGCATAAGAAATAAAATACAACAGATTATATTTGCTCCCATTGCGATAATCTGCTGCGTACTGTCGCCAGTTTTTCGGCTATGAATGAACGGTACTTATTCATTTCTGTACAAATAGCAGCAACAAATTCCTTTGGCATATAGTATAAGAAAATGTCTCAATGATTTGCTGTCTCATCAAAATCTATTTTTAGACTGCTAAATATTTTCAATAAATGGTGGCGTCTCATCACAGGTTAATTCTCCGACCAATAATGCGTTCTTTTTCGAGACGTCGATATGCTAACCACAACATCTTCCTTTCCTTCTTCAGAACAAGAATCTTCTGACAAAGTTCCTGGCAGCAGCTGGTCCAGACACATCCGCATCATCATCTGAAAATAGGTCCAAATTGTCACTACAATCTTCGTCACTAGCGTACATGAGGATATCCATTATTTCCTTGTCTGATATATTATAATACGACATTGCAAAGCAGTGAACTCAAACACTGTCGTCTCACAAATCTTGGATACACAACTGGCCCATTGCTCGATTTCTAAGCGGAAACAGAGGGGAACAAGGGAAAACCGTAGTGCTTCCCAGCATCACAAAGAAAAACAGATAACGACAATGTTTGGGGGTTCTTTGAGATACAGACGATGAGTCACCAGTCTAATGTATACCGTTTACTCGCTCCTGTGCCTGGGTCTATTGTGCATGTTTACCTGCTACTGCACCGGGGCATACGTGAATGCCCTTAGCCGTCTGGTTGGCCCACCTAACTGGCATAAATGAATGCCCATAGCCGTCTGGTTCTTCTACCTGCTGGGCATACATGTATGCTCGTAGCCATCTGGACCTTTGCACTGCTGGGCATACATGAATACCCATAGCTGTGAAAGGATCAATAATAAAATCTAACCACAGAAAGAAGATTTAGCTATGAGTAACTGCATGTCAAGCCTTCTACCTGATGTACCCATAAATAACTGAGACTTAAAATTATTTAGTGGAAAAAATAAATTTACTGAAAAAAATTTCTATTACAGAGGATAAACTCAGATAATTTCTTACTTTATTCAATTCATTCCACAGAAAGTAAACTTCCCAATTGAACATGAAACAAATAAAGCAATTAATGTCTTAGACATCAGAATTAGAAATTAACAAGAAGAATATAATTTTCAGATTTACAGGAAACATACTTACACTGATGTTGTCACAAAACAGCAACTGTCACGCCATGTTAAGACAAACAAACATGCTGAATTTAGATCCAAGTTACTTAGAGCACACACAGTAAATTTCAAAACCGAATCACTAAAATAAGCAATTGATGCAATCAAAACAATTGTGTCAAATAATTAGTACTCAGAAAAATCAATTGACTACTATGAAATAAAAAAGAAACAGAAAAAAACTGACATCACTAACGTAAAAACTGAAAAACAACTGACAAAAGACAAATCTTTACAAGTGTTCCATATTTAGTCACAGCATCACAAAAATAGCCAACTTATTTAAAAACGCCAATATTACAATATTATTACAGTATATTTCTCCACTAAGAACAAAATAAGACATCACTTAACACACACAGTGAAGAAAAATACTTAAATTACAGATCAGAGTGGGTTATATAAATTACAATGTAACAGCTGCCGTGAATTTTACATAGGCAAAACTGGAACAACTTCCCACACATGTTACAAAGAAAACGCTGCTGGTTTTAGATTTAGTCATTTTGACAAATCCACAATATCTAACCACCTATACCTGAAGAAACACAAACATGATATCCACAGTAGGCTAACAGTACTCCACACACAAGAAAACGCCAAAACAGTTGCTGTAATTGATCAGTCAGAGATATTGGTACATAACGAAAAATATTCTACTAACATATTCAGTGAACAAACAGAAGTTAGCAGCCACAGTTATATCAGTAATTTCAAATTTTAATCTGTTCCTGACGGCACCATACTTAGCATTATGAACCAACTATTGCCAACTTACAGCTTACGAATCTCTTATGAAGTAGTACCAATTTAAAATTTATAATGTAAAATGTTCATAAAAATATTTGTATTTTTTTAAAGTCTGTACGAATATCAAACTGATTACCCTCATATAATACATAAGTGGAACGTCTTCATAGTTGTAAGTCTTCAAGTTGTTACTTCACAATGAGCATTAAAATGGGAAGTGTTTGTGATGATGGTTATTTATACCTGTAAGTGTATTCCAGGGTACACAATTCTTGTGCTGCAAAAGACTTGTTTGTGCACACCTGTTAATAAGTAAGCCAATTGTTCAATCTCATCAATTATATGATCCCATATTTAAAATTTGCCGTATTGTTATCACCCATGTTTGATCTTGACAGGCCCCAGTCTTTAAATATGGGTAAATATACACAGAGGCTCCTGAAGATGAGCCCTCAGTACTCGAAATGCATCTTGCACTCAATTTTGTGACTGAAAGAAAGAACATTTAAAGCAACCATTGTGATAATTTAAAGCTCTGGGGGAGGGGGTAAATTACTTACAAAAGGATAATATGTGTAAACTTCTCAATACTCTGTAATTATTTGCAAAGTCAAAAATTGAGATACAGGTAATGGTCCAGAATCATGGTGAAGTTTATTTCAGAGCAGAGTATGGTCGAATCAGTGTGTCTCTAAGCATCACTTCTCATTAAGTGTTTTCATTCTGATGTTTAACTTAAATACTGCATTTCCGTTTACCACAGATATATCTCTAGTTTGTTGACAGTCTTTTGTGTTTAGGTTTCTGTTCATGTGGCCTTGGAGAACAATCCAATGGTAAAGAAGGTGAAGACTGTCGAACTTCCTGGAGACAAGTGCACAGAACTTTTGTCAGCTGAAGTTGCAAATATTCTTGCAGATCTCCCTGTCATACAGGTATGTAATATCTCTCTTTCAGTGCTCTAAAGGTGTTAAAACTTAATCTCTGATTTTGTTATTGTTCTTCTTCTCTCTATCTTTCTCTCTCTTTCTCTCTCTCTGTCTCTGTCCCCCTTTGCAAATGCCACACACACACACACACACACACACACACACACACACACACACACGCTTTGCCCGTTTCTTTCATTTCAAAAATTGATGATGTACTGTTGTAGAGGAAACACTAATACCGAATATATTAGTATTTATTAGATGTAATAATTAAGTAGCAACCGCAATCAGTGGCCACCATTCCTACAGGCATTCCATGTGTGCTTAAAACCTGCATCGTCGATGGAGTTAAATCCCTTCCTAGCGAATGTTGTGTATTACCATAAGTTCGTTGCCTATGTGAGAACTGTCGCTCAGCTGTTGCATGCTTTGTACAAACAGGGCATTCGTTTCCTTCGGTCTCTGATGTCCAACAACAGATTTTCTACATTCAAACAGAAGCTGCAATCAGCCCTCTGAGATTCAACCTAGATACTATTTATTTCTGGAAACAAAAACATCGCAATATGAGTTAGGTACAGTTTCTGCACATAGGTGTAAAGATGCTTCTGAAAGCTGGAGCTGGCCGTGGTCTGCGGTGCACCAGTCACAGTCTGCACGGCCAGACACACCCTTTCAGGCACGGATATTTATGCCGTCCTTAGCTAGTTCATAAGTAGTTTGTAAGTTTAGGGACTGATAACCCCGTGGTTAAGTCCCATCGACTCTACAAACATTTGAACATTTTTTAACGCCCTATCAGCTACACACAAAGAAATATAACTCTGCACGCCTTGAAAATGGAGGCGCCCACCATTGTCTGTATGTAACAGAAATTCTATGTTTTTCTGTACGGAAATAACGTAACAGTCCACAAAACCACCAAATTTGTTACTGAGCCTAGTAGTGTCAATTTCAGAAGAGATCAAGCACCAAATGTTTCTCTCAAAAGTAAAGTAAAAAATAATGTTAGCACTTTCACCAGAATAATGGGGGACTAAAGAAGAAGATAGATGAGCTTTTGGTTTGTTTAGATGATATAGAAACTGATATACTATGCCTGACTGAGCATCACATTGTCACTGGTAAGGAAAATGTCAATGTCAGTGGATATAAATTAGCTTCAAATGTAAGTAGAGATAATAGGGTATGAGGAGAAGTTGTTATATATGTCAAAAGCTATCACAGTGTAAAAAATATAGAAACAAAAACATTTTGAGTAGAGTGCTTAAGCATGTGCGTGCAAGCTTAAACTCAATGATGATTATCTTATAATTGTGACAGTATATAGGTTTCCTTCAGGAAACGTCCAGGTATTTCTGGAAAACTTGGATGCCTTGTAGTATCTGTCAGATAGGGGGAAGCAAATTTTTATTTGTACTGATTTCAATGTAGATTCACTGAAAGTGTGCAATAGGAAGAAAGACCTGGATGTCTTACTTGGCTCATTCAATCTGACCTCCATTATTGATTTTCCTACTCGGGTAGTAAAGGACAGCAATAAATTGATAGGTAACAACGTAAATGCTTGTCCCGTTGAGAATGATCTTTTTGGTCTTGGTGCACAGCTAGTAACAGTATATTGCATAGCTCCGTTTATTTATTTGAAACAGTCCTCCAGAGTTGTGTGCTCGATTAATGACTTAACAACTAAACATTTGAAAGAGAGTCTACAGCAGTTAGACTGGCATGAGCTTTATGAGGAACATGATGTTAATTTAAAGTATAACTTATATAATGATACATTTGTAAGGGTATTTGATAACTGTTTCCCCAACAGATTAGTTAAATATAATTGTAAGAAAGGATGAGAAATCCATGGCTTACTAAAGAAATATCTTGTAACGAAAAAAGGGAACTTTATCTATCCACAAGAAAGAGTGTTAACCCAGAAACAATAAAATATTATAAAAACTACTGTGGGACATTAGAACAGGTTATTAAAAGTCAAGAACTACGTGCTTCAAGTCTGAGATTAGTTCATCTAATAATGGAATTAAAACAATTTGGAATATTATTAAAAGGGAGCCAGGGCAACAAAGAGCAGAGGAAGATGGTATTACCATCAGAACAAATGGAAACTTAATTTACAATTAGTCAGAAGCTGGAAATATTTTTATTTGTTACTTTTTAAATGTTGTAGAGAAAATAGAATCTAGGAGCATGGCAGTTAATGGAAGAGGACATACCTACACAATTTGATACAATTGAAATTCTATCCATATCTCTCTCAGAAATTAGGAAAATAATAAGGTCTCTCAAGAGTAAAATGTCATATGGAATTTATGGCATTTCCACCAGAGTATTAAAAGCTTGTCCCCAAGAGGTAAGTAGGATTCTCAGTCATATATGTCATAGCTATTTTTCCCAGCTAGACTGAAATATGCTATCATTAAAGCTAAGCATAAAAAGGGGATATATCTGATGTCAACAACTACCGCCCCATCTCACTTATGATAGCTTTATCCAAAATTATTGAAAAAGATTTGTATTGCTGCACATATTAGTTAAAATAAAGATCTAACCAAATATCAGTATGGTTTTCAAAAAAGATTTTCAACTGAAAATGATATTCACTGGTGAAATATTAAATGCTTTGAATAACCGGACATCATCAGTTGGTATTTTTTTTTGATCTCTCAAAGGCTTTTTATTGTGTAAATCACGGGCTTCTTCTCGATAAGCTTACGTATTGTAGTATGAGAGGGACAGTGCACAAATGGTTTAAATCAAACTTAACTGGAAGAGTGCAGAAAGTTGAAGTAAGCAGTTCACATAATATAGGTGAAACAATTAATTTCTCTAACTGGGGAGTTATCAAACATGGGACCCAACAAGATTCGGTCTTGGGTCTTTTGCTGTTCGTAATCTTTATTAATGACTTGCCAATCTACATTCACAATGATGCTAAGCTAGTTCTTTTTGCTAATGATGGAAGTATAGCTATCACACCTGACAAACAGGAATTAACTGATGAAATTATAATTGATATCTTCGTGTTTCTCTACAAATGGACTCTCAATAAACTTTGATAAAACCGAGTATCTACAGTTTCATACAGTAAATGACATGACGCCATTAATAAATTTAGACTTTGAAAATAAATCTTTAGCTAAGGTAGAATATTCAAAATTTTCAGGTATTTCCATTAATGTGGCATTGAATTGGAAGAAACAAATTGAAGATCTCCTGAACCGTTTGAATTCAGCTACTTATGCTATCAGGGTCATGCAAAATTTGGTGATATACATCTCAGTAAATTAGCTTACTATGCCTATTTTCATTCACTGCTTCATATTCTGGGGCCATTCAACATTGAGTAAAATAGTATTCATTGCACAAAAGCATGTAATTAGAATAATTGCTGGAGCCCACCGAAGTGCATCGTACAGACATTTATTTATGGATCCAGGAATCTTCACTGTAGCTTCACAATATATGACTTCACTCATGAAATTTATTATTAACAATCGACCCAATTCAAAAGTAATAGCAGTGTGCATTGCTACAGCACTAGGAGAAAAGGTGATATTCACTATTCAAGGTTAAATCTAACTTGGGCACAGAAAGGAGTGAACTATCCTGCCACAAAAGTCTGCAGTCACTAACCAAGTAGCATCAAAAGTCTGACAGATAGCACAAAGCATGTTTTATGATTACCGACTTTATTTTAATTTTGAGTATACATATATCTTGCTAGTATTTTATTAACGATGTTGCCTAATGTCAGATTAAATTTTATTAGTATGTTAATGTCTGAGGTTTATGATTTGCAATTTTGGTAAGTTAGTCATCAAAATATACCGCCACATTTTAATGTGTACTTGAGTTTAGAACTTAATAATGGGATAATGACGTCATGAAACATGTCATGCTGCTATAAAATTGTATATATCTAACAACTGGTGCTTGATTTGCCTCAGTAATTAGACAAACATTTGTATGATGGAGTCAAAACAAATAACCACATAATTCTTTTCAGAGGTTTTTGAGTTTGATGTTCTTAATATCAGTTATGTAGTTGCACCTGTGTTTCTTAATGTTATTTATAACACATAACTATGACCACAATGTTTTAGTTGCATGTGAATTCATATTGGCCAAGATTTTGATCAGAATATTATGTCCACATTCAAAGGAAGGAAAAGCAACAATTTACATATCATTGTTCAATCTTTGAATTGTGAAACAGCCATCAGAAAACAGTATTTCAACTAGGTTTTGAGCTACCAATGTTCCTGTAGTAGAAGTGTCGAATGCATACAAATATATGCTCAAACACACACACAAATACAGCTGTGCAGAATCTGACCTTTATGATCATTTGGGTCTCTTTGTAGGTGGTGACATATATTTCTACTTGAGAAAGAGTTAGAGCTCAAAAGCTAATATAGATACTGTTTTCATCGTTTGTCTTTGTGCTCCTACTGCTGTCACCCATATCTGAGTGGTTGGCTTCTGTTTGTCTTACATATTAGTTCTACCAGAAATAATTGTTTCACATAGTACAGTAATGGTTTTGTGTTCGAAATAGGCCAGTCTGACAGTTCTTGGTGAATCACCTTCATCAAATGCACCAGAAGGTATAAAGTTTGAGAAACATGGGTTGAATGAAGAAAGTGGTTGCTTGCTGGTACTGGGTACTGGCCTGATATTTGGAGGCAGCACTCCACATCTGAAACATGCTCTTGCTGCACTAGCTGAGAATGGTCTCATTATCTCCAAAGAAACAGTGAATGGTGATCTGAGAGACCTTGAACAATCTGTAACTGTCGTAATGAACTATACAGTAGCCGGTGGAAATGAACATCTAATTGTAGTGAAAAAGGTAAACTTAATTTGGTAAATAATGTGACACTCTTTTATTGTATTTTTTGTTTATTTTCATACTTCTTGCATTATTTCTTAGTTATAATATATCATTCATTATTCACCAGAAATGCAATCCAAAAACGGACGTAAAATTTGTGAATGTCAGTGAAAATGACTGTACTTGGCTGCCAAAAGTACAATCCTTGACGCAAATGGGTCAACATCAAGTTGTACTCATAGCCCAAGGAAATAATAACAGCGGAATAATAGGCCTGACAAACTGCACACGATTGGAACCTGGAGGACGTCGCATTAGGTTAGTTCATTTGTACTTTAATGAACTACTAGTTTAAAGAACTTCTAGCAAAAATAGCCAAATGAAAATTTATTAATCCATAATTTTTACTTTAACTATAGAGACAATATCATTGATGGTTTTGCACAGTTTATTATAACATTTGACTCTCACAGTATTCAGTAGGACAGAATTTGTAAGTAATATGAATAAATACTCATGAATGAAGATGAGTTGCACACATATCTGTGCCTCACCATTACCGTGCCTGCTGCCAGTTGGTCGCACATATTGTGGACATGTCAGAAGTTAATGGTGGCAGCATATTGACATCACAGAGCTGGAAGTACATGAAGTGACGTAGAAGCAGCAGTAACAGGATTGCCAAGGGGAGTGGCATGGTGGTATGGGAAGTGTCATGTATTTGTGGTACCGTTGCATTCACCATAGGCTGTGGGGAAGGAGATGTGTACAAGACGTGGACGTTCAAAGCATAAGGGTTGTTTTGTCAGCGTTAACATTGGCCAATGAAATGGACATGTGACTTTCAGAGCTCTGTGCATTACCATTCCTTTCCTCTGGATTATTTCTGTCAGTTGGCATCTCCAGGAATTCTGCAGTAATGACAGTGGCGTCACTGCCTTGTATCTGTGGGGGAAAGGGATAGTAGTGATGCCACAGCTGAGGCGCTATGCCCCGATGCGCGAGGCAGTTCCCCATTGACGCTTCGAATCCCCCTCAGGCATGGATCTTTGTGCTGTCTTTAGTATAAGTTAGTTCATAAGTAGTTTGTAAGTGTAGGGGCTGAAGACCCTGCAGTTAAGTCCCATATGATTTACAAACATTTGAACATTTGATAGTGGTCGTGACTGCAGGCATGGTATGACGCAACATATAGGTGAGCTTCAGCCCATTTATTGGGTCGCTGTTAGGGATGCAGTTTAGGTTGAGAGCGAATAGGTCACGGCGGATTAGCCGTGCGGAATGGGGCGCCGTGCTGCGGTGCGTGCGGCCGTTCGCCATCAGGGCATCGATTCCCCCTTCGGGCATGGGTGTATGTGTTGTCATTAGGTTAGTTTAGTTTAAGTAGTTTGTAAGGTATGGGCTAATAAACAGTCAGTTGAATCCGATAGATTGACAAACATTTGAATATTTTGAGAGAGAATATCTTTGAGGCCTGCATATGTACTCGGTGAGCGCCTGAGTATTGCTGATAATGTAGGTGCTGGTAGGTGTCAATGAGTATTAAATGTGGGCATACAATACAAGATCATCGTGAATGAAGGTTACTCATAAACATTGCAAGTGGAATGGAGAGGGCCACACCTGTGTCACATTGTCATGGCATTATCTGCAGGAAAGTCAATCCGTCCTAGGAAGATGCCTGGCAACGAGAGAGGCTGGGCATAAACCAGGTTAGCAGCTGCTGGGTCAACGTCATCCTTATGGGCAGTGTTCAGACCGAGGAATATTAGGTTTGGAGCAACAGTGCATTTGATATTTTGACAAACGAGTGCAGCCTGTACGGCATTCCACCATTTCATTAGATGGTAGTTTGTTGTCCATTCCAGATTTGCACACACAGATCTGTGAATGCACTAAGAGGTAAAAATGTAATTTGGCAGACTTGCTCTGCTTTGATATGGTATGCGAACCGTAATAGTTGATCCACGTGCAAACTATACTAACAGCTACCATGGTGGTGGTTATGTCGGGTATTGGTGTTGTCTGTGGCTAGGAGAAAACCAGCCTACATTGGCAAAGAGGTAGCGGCAACCATCTGAGTGTTGCATAGGGTAGACAACAGCCACATGAAAAAGGGAAAGGTAATATCTCACATATGGAAAGGAGGCTACAAGAGAGTTTATGTGGGGATTGACCATCACTATACATTGTTAGGCACAAAAATGTTGCTTCACCAGGTTGTTGGAAGTACGCACAGCAGGTTGCGCCAAAAATTATAGCCGCTCATATGCGGCTCTGTGAAAGGCAACAAGCAAGAAAAGCCATGGTTAACCAGTAGCTAATTTGCTCCAGATTTTGCTGTTGCAAACAGGGACATTGAAGATGGAGAATGAAAGAGAAGTCTTGATGGAGGTGAGCGAGAACTGAGTCATGCTCCTGGTTGTACTGATAACTGAGATTGATATGGAGAGCAATTTTCAAAGTCTATTGTGAGGTCTAAATATTGGATTCACAGTCGGTGAGAGCTGTGAAGTGCTGCGCTTACACCGATGATTGAAAGGGTGTGATGGCCTCAGAGGTGGTGAGGAGATATTTCTCATATGCACCATTCCAACTGTGGGTGTCAAAGAAATTACTGGAGAAGAACGTGATGTACCTCTGCAGAGACGTGTTTATTACCATCCGATTGCCATCAATTACTACAGCCAGTGAGGCATACAGGTGCAAGAGGGAAAGCAGGGTAGTGTCTTATAAGTCACGTTTGGCGGCAGCAAAACTATCCTCCATTTGGGGTATCCATGACACAGGCATCTTTCCTTTTGTTTTGGTGCCGTGAAGGACAGCATTGACCAAATCCATATTAGAAGGAGCGATTAGATTAGATTAGATTAGATTATTTATTTGTTCCGTAGATCCATATTGAGGGGATCCTCGTGGATGTGGAACATGTCAAGAAACAAAATTTACAAGTTGAATAACAGATAATACTAATAATATAAATACAAATACATACACTTATAATATAAATACAGAGACATAATTTTTTAAGGTTTTTTTCTGATAATATAATAATATTAATACAGTATGAGTGCATGCATCATTTGGTACAATTTAGAAATTCACTAATGGAGTAGAAGGAGTTGGCCACTAGAAAGTCTTTTAGGTTCCTCTTAAACTGATCTTTATTTGTAGCTAAATTTTTTATACTTGATGGTAAATTATTGAAAATGTGTGTTCCTGAGTAGTGGACCCCTTTTTGAACTAAAGTAAGTGCTTTTAAATCCTTGTGTAGATCATTTTTATTTCTAGTATTGTATGTATGAACTGAGCTGTTTGTTGGGGAAAGGGATATATTATTTATGACAAATTTCATTAAGGAATAAATATACTGAGAGGCAGTAGTTAATATACCCAGTTCTTTGAAGAGGCTTCTACAAGACGTCCCTGAATTTACTCCACAAATAATACGTATTACACGTTTTTGGACTCTGAAGACTTTTGACTGACTTGAAGAGTTACCCCAAAATATTATACCATATGACATTAAGGAATGAAAGTAAGCAAAGTATGAAAACTGTGTTATTTTTATGTCTCCTATGTGTGATAACACTCGTATTGAAAATACAGATTTGTTGAGTCGTTTCTGCAGTTCTGTGGTGTCCTCCTCCCAACTAAATTTATTATCAAGCTGTAATCCCAGGAATTTAATACTGTCAACCTCTTCTATCGGCTCTTCTTCATACTTAATGCATATGCTGTCAGGAACTCTCTTACATGTTCTGAACTGCATGTAGTGCGTCTTTTCAAAGTTTAATGACAATGAGTTGGCTTTAAACCATTTATTAATGTTCATGAAAATATCATTAGCAGACTTTTCTATCACTATACTTGACGTACTCTTTATTACAATACTTGTATCATCTGCAAACAAAACGAACTCTGCTTCTGGTAGTGTAACTGATGAGAGATGACTTCAGATGACGGCGGAAAAAATTCTGCTCGCCGAACAAACAGCGGCTGTCTTTGAATATCTCAAGATGAGAGAACTCGAGGATGCAAAGTATGGCCAACGTTATCTCACGTCGATGATATTAAGTACAAAGTCTGCCCTAATTATGTTGTCATAATTGGGTGTGTAGGTTGTCACCATGTTACTGGGGGTTCTAGATGAAGACTAGCATATCATAAAGATAGACAAAAGACCTGCAGAAAGACTCCAAGAATGCCGTACAGGAAACTGTGCCACATTTGTTCCTTATTATAAGGAGTAAAATGTCACGAAAACTTTCTCGCATAGACTAATTTCCGTTATGATGACCAGCGAACTTCTTCATCAAGTGTGACCGCGATTTGGCTGAACGCCTTGTCACAATGGATTTTGCTAAAACTTGTTCATGCTGCCACTGCATTGTTGTTTCTTCGTAGAAGCAGCACTGGGTTGCGGTGAAAGATGTTATAGAAATTTTCCGATAATTACCGTAGGGGAGAAATGAGCTCTCCCTCCTTTTTACGAGGTGAAGGTAGGACCCCCAATAACTCTTCTTACTGTAAGGGACGGCGGTGGTAAGCAGTTAATCAAACTCGGTCTTTGCGGACTTGAAAATGGTTGGTGGCAGAGACTATGGCTGGCCGAACACTAACAGTTTGTAAGTGGTGTCTGTGTAATGGATTATTGAATGGCAGTGCCTTGGGCATTGTAGTCAGGCGTGTGAAATCAGGAAACTCTTAGCGAATGGGTCAGAATATGCCACATATTTCACATAATAGAAAGCAGCGAAATGGGATGTGCACTTTAGCAGCCTTCCAATATTTTTGGCTGCACCAGGCAGTGTCAGGGAGACGGTAGTAATGCCTGATGAACTCCACTCTGATAATGGAGTCAGTGACTCTGGTGACGGTGAAGGTCCAAGAAAGTCACGCTTCAGGCCAAGGTGGAGAACACTGTGCTGGCCAGATCTGAGTGCTGGATGGGAGTGCGGTTCGTGCACTGAACTGGCATTTGCAGGCAGGATGGCCAATGTCTGACCTAAAGTCTGACCAGCGTCCATGAGTTAGAGATGAGCATGCGACACCACTTATGTTTACATCGATGCCAGGAGGCCAGACAGCTGTATATTATAAGAGGATGCCATCGAATGCCATTTGGAATTCCACCAGCCTTAGAGATTATGCAAGAATAGCAAGGGTAGCTGGTCCCTAAACTGTTGTAGAGAAGAAGTAGCCAGAGGTCATAAGTTATGTCAGCAGGTGGCAATCAGTATCTGCGGGTGACGAAATGACATCATAGACCTCAATTTCATACTTTGTGTTGAGTTGACTGACGACAACACAACTGGTTAAAATGGCTCTAGTAAAAGCAAACCACAGTAGAGTGGGTTGCATACTGAAGGGAGGTAAGTGTGCACTTCTCTGGCCATGCAAAGTTAAGCAGCAGAAAGCAGGAAGGGTGTTGGAACACCGAGGATGGGGAGGAAAGCGGTAGTGGCAGAGACAATGACAACAGAAGTCAATATAAATATTGATCCAGTGATATGGTCCACCTGTGGTCATGTTGCTGGTAGTTGTGAGCACATGTCATCATTAAAGTTCTCCAGTCCTGTGAGGTTCACTGCGAGCTCAGCTATTTCTTGCTAGTCGAATGCACTTAAACAAGTAGTGGTATTCATGTTCATAGTTAAGTTCAACATGGGTAGCAGCGTGGGAAAGACTGTCTCCATCCATTCGAAACAGTAATAACCACTGTTTACACACTTAAATTACTTTGTTATTTATGTTCACCCTGAGAAGTCATTGTAAATAATCTTAAGCACCTTTAAAGCATCTGTTGGAGTCCATAGTACTCATGCTTGGCCCAATGTCACAGTGCTGATGGCACAATTTGCAGTTCCACACAGTGGTCCTCGTGGAATGAAAACAGTCACATGTTACACAGCAACAATGTTTGAATTGTAGTATGCTGCATTTGCACGTCTATTTTGCCTATTACATTCACTTCTGGGTCACCCCTTTTCGTGCACTGCAGGATAGGCATGGTGTTAAGACGACGCACGCCCGCCATAGAAGAATGGTGCAAACTGGTTATACCTGGCTGGTGAAAGCTTTAACCTGGGTAATGTCTGCCCTTTTGTCCCCGGCTGGCACTGGAATCTCTGAGATAAAAGGAGCAGAAGTGTGCAGCAAGTTGTCAAACGCCCACTGTTAAGGTTTGTATATGGTACTGCCAAGGGCCACCACACCGACATAATGTTGATATAAGTTAGAGAGCGAATTTCGAGCAATGAGGAGCCACAATGAAAAATTTTGGCACATTACCTCATCTGTAGGCCACGGCATCTCATCATGTTGTGCTAATGATGGCTGGTAGTTGTCCACAAGATATTCTGTTATGGACATCAATGTTTCATGATAACTGCATAAGTACGTGGAGAAAAGTGGTGCAGTATGACCGACCTAGTTATTTAAAAACTTGACCCAAGAAGAAAATAGAGGACTCTCAAGGTACGCTCTGTTATCTACTGACACCCAAAATTTTATTTTCATCAAAAAGCTATGTCTGAGAAAAATGTGTAGGAACATTCCTTATCTGTTAGTTTATGATCCTGTAGGTGGGTCCAAGCTCCTATAAAACGCAAACCCGCTTTCTTGGTATTCTTCCTCAAAAAAGCAGATTCTCTAATTATCATTGTATGCTTGGTTTCATCATTTTCTGCCACAAAGGCAGAATCACTCCTGTACAGGAAAAACAATATTTGGTAATTTATTCTCATACTTATTTGGAAAACACATTTCAATTAATAAAAGTGTCACATATGTCTTCTTATAAAAATGAAATATGCCCAATTCAAGCATAGTATGAAGTATGTGATATGTACTACAGCAAAACACTGTACTGCTTTTTCTTTACTTTTTATTTAGGTGCTTTTTTATCAAGGACCATGAAGCTCCTGCATTTGATCCAACGCTCGAGTTTTACCAAAATCAGCTTGCTCTGAATCTAGCAGTAAATGTGTATGAGAAAGGCTGTTGGGGTAGTTACCGGCATCTTCCTCTGAAATCCCAAAAAACATTGAAGACGTCTCACGCATTCAATACAGTGAGAACGTTTGGAGATTTATCTACTCTTGTATGGCAGCAAGGATACTTAAATCCAACCAGGTATGATATAAGGAATTTCTTAGTAAACTTGAAATACATCAGAAATGTAAGGTATTTCTAAATGTGGTAATAAAATATATCATAAGACAAAAGAATGAAACATCCATCTTAAAGTATAAATAATTCCTCCAAGTATTGTCTCTAATAACATCACAAACGAAACTTGAAAGATTATACTGTATAATTCATTGTCAACATCACCTTGTTTTTATTTTCTCTGTTCTCTCTCTCCATAATACAGATTAAATGTTATTTATTTCTGTTCACACTTTATGTTTATTTATTTACTGGCTGATGACAATCTGCGTCACAGGTGTTTTAATTGTCTGTTAGCAGTTTTATTACTAGTAGTGTTCAATTGAAAGTGTACGAAATGACACTGTGGGTTTAACTGAAGTCTGTTTTCAATAAGCAAAGCACCAGATGCCTCAGGACAACTACGCATTGTTTAACGAGCTGAAGGTTCCCAGTTCCTAGAATTCAAGTGGCAGTGCAAGAGCCATTCCTCTACTGTGTCCATCAGTTCGACGTCCAAGGTGACGTGGATCAGCACACGCCGATTGGTCTTGATGGACTTGCGTAGGCTACAGAGTGTTTGGCAGTACAGGATATTGTTAATGGTTTATCCATGCTCCATGAGTTCGATGAGTATAGGTCCTCAGACTTCGAAACAGACTGTGAGCATCACCTTGCCTATTGAGTACACAGCCTGAAATGTTTTAGGAGGAAGTTACGACACATGCTTCGCGCACTTACATGTCACTCTATGTTATCTCAAAGCGTTATATTCAGATTTCAACCAGTTTAGTTATTAATACGTTTCGTACCTTTCCGTTTGAATACCCCTCGTACTTTAATAATGGAAAATGAAAAATATAGACTTTTTTGTATAAGAAAATGTTGTTTTGGGTATTAGGAGAAATATGTTCCATCTAAAGATTTTGCATTAAGTATTGTCCTTGTTGTGTATGTGATATTTGAGTGAACTGTCACAGGACTGCTCTCAAGTTTCAACTATCTGCACAAATGGGTACAAATAGCTCTAAAAGCTAGATTAGTGAAGGTTGCAGAGGATCATATGGGTAGAAAGACAAGATTAAAAGATATCCCTGGATACCTCAAAAGATACTGAACTTAAATGATGAAAGAAGAAAATGCAAAAATGCAGTAAGTAAAACCGGCAAAACAGTGTAACAGATGTCTGAAAAATAAGATTGGTAGGCAGTGCAGACTGGTTTGGCAGGAGTGCTTAAGAGGAGAAATTCTAGACCATAGAAAAATGTATAACTAGGGGAAAGATATAGACCACCTACAAGAAATAGAAGAGACATTTGGAAATAAGAAAACTAGGTGCATGAATATCAATAACGCAAATGGGAAACCAGTACTAAGCAAAGAAGGGAAAGCTGAAAGGTGGAAAGAATATATAGATGGCCTGTCCAAAGGAAATAAATTTGAATCTAGTATTCTAGAAATGGAAGACTAAGTAGAGGAAGATGAGATAGGAGATACAATTCGGTGAGAAGAATTTGACAGATTACTGAAAGATTTGAGTCGAAAGAAGGCCTCAGTAATAAATTATATTACGTCTGAACTGCTTATATTTTAGGAGAGCCAGACACGAAGAAATTGTTCCACCTGTTATGCAAAATACATGATACAGCGGAAATACCATCAGGCTTCAGGGAGAATATAATAATTCCAATTCCAAAGAAAGCAAGTTTCTGACAGGTCTGAAAATTACAGAACTATCAGTTTAATAAGCATTGGTTGCTAAATACTAACACAAAATATTTACAGGCGAATGAAGCAATTGGTGGAATCAGACCTTGGAGAAGGTAATTTTGGGTTTAGGAGAACTGTAGGAACACGGGAGGAAATACTCACATTATGGCGTATATTAGAAGATAGGTTAACGAAAGGCAAACCAAAATATATGGAGATATGGAGAAAGCTTGTGACAATGTTGACTGGAATGCTCTCTTTAAAATTCTCAAAGTAACAGGATTAAAATACAACGAGTGAAGAAGTTACATTCAACTTTACAAAAATCACACAGCAGTTATTAGAGTCGAAGGGCATGAAAGGAATGCAGTGATTGGAAAAAGAGTATGTCAGTGTTGTAGTCATTCCCCAATGTTGTTCAATTTGTATACTGAGCGATCTGAAACGTAATTCATGAAGAAATGTAGCGAGGGAGTTAAGGTTCAGCTAAAAGAAATAAAATGCAAGAAATAAAGAGCAATTGAATGGAATGGACAGTGTCTTGATGGAAGGTATAAGATGAACATTAACAACAGTAAAACAAGGGTAAGGGAATGTAGTGTCAACAAATCAGTTGATGCTAAACGAATTAAATTAAGTAAAGAGACGATAAACATAGTAGATGAGTTTTGTTATTTAGGTAGAAAAATAACATCTGATGGCCAAAGTAAGGAAGATATAAAATACAGAATGACTATGGGAAGAAAAGCTTTTCTGAACAAGCGAGATTTGTTGCTATCTAATATTAGTTTAACTGTTAGGAAATCCTTTCTGAAAGCCTATGTCTGTAGTGTAGCATTGTATTGGGATTGAAACGTGGTCGATATGGAGTTCAGGTAAAAATGTTATAGAAGCTTTTGAAATGTGGGGTTAAAGACGAATGATGAACATTTGGTGCATAGATCACGTAAGTAATCAGGAGGTTCTCAACAGAACTGGTAAAAAAAGTTTCTGGCACACCATGACTATCGGAATGAATAGGCTTGTGGGATAAAGTCTTAGACATCAAGGAATGAAGTTTGTTGGGCAATAATCGTAGAAGGAGACCGATGGACGAATACCTTAAGCATATTCAAAAGGATGTAGGTTTAAGTTCATATTACTCTTGTCAGCCACCCAGGTTGTCAGTTAGTAGTAGTACCTTGTTGTGATTGGTCCAGTAGAAAGCATATTTCAAGGATCATAAGAAATTTTTTAATGAATGCATAAAATTTATTGTCTATATTATAGGCATTACAAATACCAATCTAATCTTGTTTCTCTCTTGGGTTTCAAAAGATTGTATTGCAGTTGAATTGACTGCTCTAAATACTTTATAATTATATTTAACAATAGTTTGAGCACAAAAATCCTTTAGACGTCAAAGGATTTAACATAACACCCATCGAGTAATAAAGAATGAAGAATGTGTAGTCTGTGGCTGTGATGCTTGTTGCCTACACTCTCGTTGGATAGAATACTGTTTGCTATTCATGGTATGAATTAAACAGACATAACAGCATCCTTTGTCTTACACAATAATTTAGACAATTCATGTTAAAATCGCTACATACAATCAGTTTTTGTGAGTTCCTGTAAACTAAAAATCGATTTCTCTCTCGTTTGAGTGTGACATATAAATAACAACAATTTTGAGTCCAATTTCTATAAATTAAATCACTCCTGCATAATATTCAAATACCTTATCTTCTCAGTGTCCTGATACTTCAAGATACTCAATTGCACCACCGTTTTTCACAAACATATAGCCACTCTCCCACACTACAAAGATCTCATGGAAAAAGAGGCTAAAATTGGAATTATTTTAATTTCTCTCCGTAGACTTTAATTCCCTCTTCAAATTTCTCCTTGCATTCCTTCACAGCTTGATCAATGTATTGATTGAACAACATTGGGGAAAGGATACAACCCTTTCTTAATCCCTTCATAGCGATTGCGATCCTTTCATGCCCTTCAACACTAATTTTTATACAAACTTAATATAGCTCTTCGCTACCTATATTTTGCCCCTACTACCTTCAAAATCTGAAAAAGTGTATCCCACTCAACTTTGTCATAAGCTTCCTCCAGATATGCAAATGTGAAAAACGTAGTATTTACTTTCTTTAATCTATCTTCTAAGATAAGTCGTAATGTGAGGTCTGCGTCACGAGTTCCTACACTTCTAAGTACAAATTGATCATCCCAAAGGTCTGATTCCACCAGTTTTTCCATTCTTCTGTAAATAATTCGTGTTAGTATTTTGCAACCATGACTTATTAAACTGATATTCCTGCAATTTTCATAGTTGTCTACACCTGCTTCCTTAGGTATCGGAATTGATATTGTCTTCTTAAGGTCTGAGGGTACTTCCCCTATCTTGTACGTCTTGCATACCAGGTGGAACAATTTTTTCGTAAGTAAATGCTAAGAAGTATTGGCGTCCCTGACTCTCGCAGTATGAATATGGGCCATTAGTTGCACGTTTCAAATTAAAGTTGTGCACTCATTTCTATACCAATGATTACAGGGCCATCTGTGGCTAAACCATCTCTCTTAGTGAATAACAGGTAACAACGCTACCAAAACCGCACCTGTGATTTTCATTCAGTAGAATACCGTAGCACCTGTAATTATTATAAGAAAAGAATATCAGAACTAACTTAATAATCGACTTTTCTGCTTTTGTACAGCTGTGGCTTGCTTCTTAGTCTCACATAATATTTTGTATGAAAGACTGTGGCTCAGACTGGTGGAGGTGCGTATAGGTAGGGGTAAAGGGGAGGGGGGAAGGGGAAGGCTGAAAAGTGAAAAATGAGGATGGAGATAGATATGCATGACAGAGTATTTACGTATATAATTTAGACGAAGTTTAATGAATTGTAGGAGAGAGAGCGTAAGAACTATTGAATGTGTTTTATGTGGGGGCAATAAATTACTGGAAGTTACGACCTAAATCATTAAGGAACTGGAAGAAATATTGTAAGTTTAAGTCCCGTATATGCAGTTGTGAAAAACTCTTAATCCCTGGGGTCTATCAAGATAGCCTTGATTATGATGCACCCATTAAAATCAGGCATGTTATACTCAGTTGCATTTTGTGCCATAGATTGGTCCACTTTACATCTGGCCACTGTTTTGAGGAGGCCATTCATATTGATGGTCAGCTTGTTAGTAGTCATATCAAGTTGCTGCTGTGCTATTATTGCTCCAGAATTGACATATTACATGGCTGCTTTCACATGTGTCTCTACCTAGGATGGTTATAAATCTTAGACAGGACTAGGAAGTTCTGGTTGTGTGAATTTGGAAGGTCTTGCAGGGGCGTCTCTCACACAGAGAGAGTTTGGGAGTTGTGGGTGGAGGTGCTCAGGTAAAGACTAGGATTTTGTGCTGGTTGGGTGGGGAGCCGAACACCATTTAAGAGAGGTAAGAATGGTCTGAATTCATTCGTGAAGTATATGGTTTGGTTGTTTCAGTACAGGACGGTATTGAATGACAAGAAGGCACTCTATTGTTGCTGCGTTTTATTTATGGAATTTGGGGGTCTGTGGGATTAGAACACATGAAATGTATTTGCATTCTTGGGTCAGGGGTTAGTGCCTTTCAGTGGAAGCCTTTGTGAGAGAGTTTTTCAACATTTGTCTAAACTCTCTTCTCTGAACCACTCTTCCAAATCAGTCTCCCTCCTCGTCCGAACAAACCGCTCATCCCAATCTTCTACAAGTGCCTGACGCTCCCCATACCTTATTCCTCATAGCCACCATCAACTGTATCCTGTCACACAAATACTTTTCCTTTCAAGCAAATCTGTGGCAGAGCTATGTACAGTAGCACAAACCTTTTTAAGGCTTTTAGAATGAAATCTTCCTAGATTCTCAAATCCCAAACATCTGGACTCGTTTATAATTATTGATGATATCATCATGATTAGTACTCAAACCAGGATACTGTGTTCTCCTTCCACCACCTCCATCTCCTTTTTCCTCCGTCCACTTCACCTGGTATTTTCAACCCTATGTACGACTTTCCTGTGTGTTAACCTTCAACTCACTGGTTCCATTCATATCTCCGTTGGCATTAAACCCGGCAACGATTGCTGATACCGCTGTATTTATGGTTTCCATCACTCCCAGCTGCGGCGGAGTGGCCGAGCGCATATAGGCGCTATGCTCCGATCCACAAGGCCGTTTCCCATCGGGGGTCTAATCCCCCTCGGGCATGGATGTATGTGTTGTTTTTAGTAGAAGGTAGTTCATAAGTAGTTTGTATGTTTAGGGACTGATGACCCCGCAGTTAAGTCCCATCAGCTTAAAAAAAAACATTTGAACATACCTCCCACATCAGAAACGTCTGTCCCATATATCTTGGGAAGTTTAGGATGACGTATCTATAGTGACAATAACTCCCTTCCACAGCATGCTGAGGGTGACAGGAAGGATTTCAATGTCGTGCAGGATCCAGATAGAAAACAGATTTCCCATGCCATATCGTCACTCTATCCCCAATCTTCCCTCCACCCTCATTAAAAAGTCACTGTAGAGTACTCCCTTCACCAGCCAATACCAACCTTGACTAAAGTAAATAAATTATTTCATCTTCAAATCTTTGATTTCCTTCATCATGCCCTAATATATGAGACTTTCCACAGAAGATCGTTTCTACCTTTCCTACAGTGATGATGCTGTTGCTGCTGCATTGTCCACAAAACCTCTACAACATCCTAGTGCATCCTTATGCCGCATCTACCCAAAAAAATATACAAGTAGAAAAATTTGAAAAAAAAACAACCCATAGGATTTATTTTTTCTGAGAGATTCCCAGCCTATGAAAGCAACGTGATTTAGCAACTCTGCTCCAGTCACTGTGCAGATACCTATTTTACGATGACTACCAAAATGTGGCTTTCAAGATAAATGGCCACCACACAACTGCTGTCTGAGGCTAGGTAATCCACCATGTCATGCAATATGTAACTGAGAATAACACGGTATTTTGTTCCACCCCACCCCTTCAATTCCAAGTTATCTAAATTAGACAGTTGAGAGTTACTTCTTCCTCAAGGAATATCTAAGCTCGCCTATCCTTGCAACCTTCCCCTTCACATTCCGTTTCCTCTTCACCTTCCCCTTCCGTCTAGTCTTATCTCCACTCAGAGTCGAGTTTACCACTCATCATCACACAGGCGCAATTGCCAGAGATGATGGTTGTGGGTTTGTGAGTTGTGACTGACTCTACGAATGACAGTATTTGTTATTGCCTGTATGTAACGTCCCTGCATTGAATTTCATGTTTATCCTCATTTTATTGTTGAATTCAACTCTGGGCTCTCCATTGTTAGACCTCTCAATTACATTTCAACAACATTGAAGGTGTTTCATAAAGTACACCTTAGCTAAACTAAAGTCTGGCAGCACACGCAGTTTCCATCTAAGCTATAACTGCCCCCATAATTGGAGTTGGCACAAGAATTTATAAACTCATTTTCGTGAAAATTCTCTGATAATAGAATCGACCTAACTACATACATAATAAATCATGTCATAAATATTGTAATTATAATAAAAATAAAGCAAGTACAGCAATTTTGTATGAATATAGGTTTCATCAGACTAAAAACAGATTTATGGGGGTTGTAAGTAATCTTTAATGTAGGTTGTCCTTTCCAGAACTGCTTGTTTTACATTTTCAATTAAAATATGCAATTTAAAGAATGTGGAAATGTTTTGATTGCAATTTAAAATAATTTATTCAATAAAACAGAGAATAATTACCCAGTAATAATGCAATCTCGAAAATTAATTTTGAAATCATTGCGGAGTCTGAATAATTAATTCATACAAAAGTCAATTTAGGTCACACATTTTTTCAAGATGATGAATTTTAGACATCTAAATAGTCATCTTTAGAACACTATAATGCTGGTGATAACCAATGGTTGTGGAGAGTCGGATCTGCCTGCAAAAAAGATATCAACTTCATCGCTGTCTATCTGCCAACAGTATGGTTATAGCGTTCTGAAGACGGTCGTTCAAATGGTCAAAATTGGTCTCTTGAAAACAAATTTGCAGTCTAGACAGACTTTTGTAGGATTTCGTCTAGAAAAGATGTGGAAATTTTTGAGTACCATCATTTTTGAGAATTCTTCTGTTACAAATATTTATCACTTTTCAGGTTTTGAAAGTAGCATGAAAATCAGAAATGAGGAATATAATATATAATAGTTCTCTTATTGCTGACATGCCTTTGGAACCATGTTACACTGCTTCCATATATATATGAACTAAGGTATCAAGTAAGGTACCATTGATTGTGTTAACCTGCCAGCACTTGTGCATGAGCATTTTGCCCACAGTAAGTGTAAAACAATCAGTATTTAACCAACTTTAAATAGTCAAATATGTGTGTTTTTTATAAACGCATCTAGAAATACGTATTTAACATTTTTAGTACATTACAAAATGTTCTTTACATGTCAGAAAATGTTATACACACGATTGATCCCATTACTTTTAAAGGCGAGAATTCTCATGGGTTAATGTTTTAGGCAAGCAGATGACACATAATATCCAAGTGAGTTTCTAGAGTTCCTTTATTACACATACTATGACTTCTCTTTAGTCTATACAGTGGCAATTTTATTCAACATTAACATTCAAATATCTTTCAGGGATGTTCACAGTGATGGGTTTGCTTTTGTTTATTATTCTGCTCTCAACTTCCGTGATATTATGGCAGCAACAGGTAGACTTGCCGTTGATGTAGTGAGCCCTGACAGACGTACACAGGTTAGTACTATATTAAGCATCACTACTGGTTCCACCACCACTATGACAAAGTTTCTTTACGTTAACGTGTATCTGTACAGTAGAACATACTATATACTTTGTCTCAGATATCAATGTTGCTGTCCACATTATGCTAGTGGCTATATGCACTACTTTGTAAATATTCGAAGCAATAGTAATCAAAGGAAGTTAAGTAGTCTCTTCATGTATTACATTTACACTGAAGAAAGTAAAAGAATGTTGGAAACATCACAGACGTTATATGTAGAAGTGTTACATAAACTATGTATTAAGTCTTCGTCATATTGTGCATACAAGCAAAGAGATAAGACTTATTTGCATAATTATATAATATAGCAGAAACTTGAAAATAATTGCACTTCATGGTTTGTGAAAATGTTGTAGTTATAAATAAATCTGTATTTTGTTTACATTGATAGGATTGTGTAATGGGTTATGAATTTTCTGGAAGAGACAAGATTGGCAGACGTGTTATGGGTATTATACCAAGTGGGTCCATGTCGACAATGGTGCTAACATCCCCATTGATGGTCTGGACCGTACCTGATAACTGGTCACTGGCAGAGGCTGCTACGGTTCCTATAGTTTATTTAACAGTAAGCTACAGTATTTTCACTTACTTGTATAATTATATAGAATTACACTTGTTGTTATTGTTAGTTGACCATTTTGTTGGCTGATTTTAAAAACCACATGTCTCACGTCTCTTGTTAGTTGATCATTTTGTTGGCTTATTTTGAAAACCTCGTGTCTCAGGAAAAGGATCACAATCGCTTTTATTGGTTTATTATATAGGAAACCTGTTTTTATGCCAATGAGAGGTATCAACCTCTGTACTGCACTCAGTTGAAAGAAAAATATCGAAATATAAAAAAACTGTGGATACTGAGTGGGAACTTTTTTTATAGATTCGTACTTTTCAATACACTCTGATAATTTATCATAATATTACTAGGCACAAAAACAAAACTGCACATGATAGGTGTTTGTTTGTTTGTGTGTGTGTGTGTATATGTGTGTGTGTGTGTGTGTGTGTGTGTGTGTGCGTGTGCATGTGTCTGTATGAGTGTGTGTTTATGTGTATGTTGGTTATTATTGTTATTATTATTATTATTATTACATTCGTTATAAAATAGTTGTTAGATAACCAGACAGATGATGGCTGACCCACTGCCAGGCATGACATTCACATAACTAAAACTGCGGCTATCGTCAGAAAAAGGAAGACATACATTCACACAATCAGATACAACTCAAACACACATGTCCACAAACTCTGCCCCTACAGCACAACAAGCATCTTGTCAGCGAGTGAGGATGGGGTCGGAGGAAAAAGGAGTTGTGTAAGGGTGGGTGTAGAACATTCTGCATCATATAAAAGTAGGGAAATAAAGAAAAAAGAGAAAAATAGAAAACAAGTATGAGAGCACAGAAATATTAACGAAAAGCATATAAATTAGAAAATATTGTAAAATAAAATACAATAGAGAGGCGACATCCAGTTGGAAGAAAGACATGAAGTGGAAGGAGATAGGGGACAGTGATTGGGAGAAGAGGAGTAGTTAGGCACAAAGTTAGAGATGATGTGTTATTTTAAATTGGGGCCAGGATAGTTGCTGGACAATGCTATTCCAACCTGCATTTATGCTTTGTTAGAATACTGTTCAATGCACATACTTAATGTTTTCATTGAATGTAATTTCCTAGATGTCTGATATAAATATATAATCTAATGATGAATCTAATTTAATAAAGGCACTTACATAATGGAAATGGTACAACATAATTTGTTTGAGTATAGGTGGAGTCGTCTAAAGCATTACACTTGATAGTGTGTCTCAGTTGTGGATGATCCATGAGTTGGCATTCTTTTGATGCATGCTGTAATCATTACATTCCTACGTTTTTTTCTCTCAGTTTGTCCCAAATTCCACAACGAACTTAGATTCAAAGTGTTCTTCTGAGTTTGTGTTTGAATCTCAGCTCAATAATTTGATGTTCGCTTCCCAGACCCTATACAGACTGTGAGTTATTGGTTGGCATTAAACGGAAAATTTTGTCTTGTTTCATTCCTCACATAAATTTTTATACTAGTTTTGTGTTCCATGATGTGGACTATTATCTATGAGCTTCTGCCAATTCTGATTCATATACTGGCTGCTGATGTTTAATAATTTCATTATCAGACATCATTCCACAGAAAAAGAGAATGTCAAAGTTTAGTAATCAAATTCTGCTATAACTAGTGGTGTGAGCCCCCAAATAGCCTATACTTTGGTTTGAGTCAAGGCAGATGGTATACATAAAAGTAAAACTAGTAGCACCTGAAGAAGGTGGGTGTATCACAATTCAAAATATTTAAGATGAATAGAAACAAAACTCCAGCATAATACCAAACGTTTGCAGTTAAATGTCTATACACAGTAATCTGTGTTTCATAATAAGATGAACGGAGACATTTTGCAGTACCATGTGTTTTATGTTTAGGAAAAACTTCAGAAACTGTCTTCTTCATACGAAATAGTGCTTCCTGTTAATTAATAGATACCATTCTTACTTTCTGACGAAGCAATGTTTATCAATCAAAATGTAAATACTTGGAAGAACTTGAGGTATCAGAGACAAATTTATTTATATAGGTGATAGATAACACTCATTATAATAACAATAACTGAACCGCTCACTGGCACATATGTTACACTATTTCATTCACCTTATTTTAAACATTCGGTCAAGGCCTTCATAAAAAAAGAAACATCCACAAAATGTGTGAATGTATGTGTCACTCTTTTTGTTCATGGCCATGGCCAAAAATTAGTATGAATGTGATTCTTTAATTTACTGTTAGTTGTTATTTATCCTCTATTATTGACATTCCAATCTGGTTTTTCTATTGTTAGACAAACTGATGTTGAAGATAGCATGAGTTCTATTGAATAACATTGTCCACTACTCTTTCACCTTTGTATCGTAAGATAATAGTTTACAATATCATAATTGCTTGATTATTTAACTCTCAGCTGACATGGTGCGGTCACATAGATCCCTGGAGATTTTTAACTTGTTCTCCAATGATATATCTGCCAAAATGCTTCTATACTTTCACAACCCTCATTAATTCGACAACCCTGCAGTGTTCCATAGTCAATTGCACCATCACATTCTTTTATTGCCGACACATGTTCTACATCTATACCTACATGGATACTCTGCAAATCACATTGAGTGCATGGCAGACGGTTCATCGAACCACTATTATGATATTTCTCTATCGTTCCATTATCTAATAGCTCACAGGAAATAGAAACACGCAAATCTTTCTGTTTTCGGTCTGACGTATCTTGTTTTATTGTGCTGGTCATGTTTCTCTATGTAGGTGGGTGCTAACAATATATGTTCGCGCTAGAAAGAGAAAGTTGCTCAAAGAAATTTCGCAAATATTCTCGCTGCAACAAATAACAGCTTTGTTTTAATGATTTCCATCCCCACTCAGGCATCATTTCCGTGACACTCTCCCCTATATCACGGTAATACAAAACAAGCTTCCCTTCTCTGAATTTTCTCGAAATCGTTCGTCAGTTTCATTTGGTGTGGATCCCACAATGCGCACAATACTCCAAAATAAGGCACAAGTGTATGTAGTGTAGGCAGTTTCTTTAGTAGAACTGTTGCATCTTCGAAGTGTTCTGCCAATGAAGCGTAGTCTTTGGCTCGCTTTCTCTATTATATTTTCTATGTGTTTTTTTTTTCATTTTAAGTTGTTCGTAATTGTTACTCCTAGGTATTTAGTTGAATGTGCAATTGTTTAAGTGTTTGTTACTCTTAAGGGACTTAACTGCGGGGCATCAGTCCCTAAACTTACAAACTACTTATGAACTACCTTATACTAAAGACGACACGAACATCCATGCCAGAGGAGGGATTCGAACCCCCAACCGTAGCGGCCATGCAGACTGCCCGCAGATTGCTCGGCCACTTCAACCGGCCCTAGGCAAGCCTTTTCATCTCCTCATATGAACGGCAACCCACATCAATTTGAATCTGCTTACTACATGCGTCTCTTGGTCTCCCTCTGCGATTTTTACCGGACACACTTCCCTCCAATCCTATAATTACGATGCCTCGATGTCTAAGAATGTGTCCTACCAAGCGATCCCTTCTTTTAGTCAAGGTATTCCAGAAATTCCTTTTCGCCCCAATTCCATATTATTGGCGCATATTAGTGTCTCGTAGACCATACCTCGTGAATTATGTACTTGGTTTCTTTAGTGTAGTACAAACTAAGTTTGCATATCAGTTTAAGTGATCTTAAGTCTCAAAGTTTTAATACGTGGATGGAGCTAGTCGTCAGTAATACATATCAATAAATACACAAAGAAAGAGTTCTGAATGGTGGTAAACAACCTAGACTCCAACACTGAATGCCAATTTTGTGAACTTCCGTATTGTAACTATTGACAGTACTACTTACGAGCATCGAGTGAAGTGGGGCAGTGATAAGACACTGGACTCTCATTCGGAAGAATAGTGTTTCAAATCCACCTCTGGACGTCCAGATCGAGGTTTTACGTGATTTACATTTCCTGTCCAAATCTTAACCAAAGAGGAACTGATGACCATAGTATATCGGTCCTGCAAAACCACAAACCAACCAACCAACTCATGAGTATATTTACAACCCGAGACTTGGTCAAATGTATCACAATATAATATTTCAGAAAATAAAATACAATGCTCTAGCTCTCTCACCATTACATCTATGTGTACCATTGTAAATAGAATGCACAAAAAACCGCAATTTTATGTCACAAAAAGGACATTACTGCAAACATTATACAATGCAATAAAATCAACAAGCATTATTTAAGCAATAATTAAAATTAATATTAACATCTTAAAATTCAGAAATTATGTAGAATGAATTAAATATTGGTGTTCTAAATAACGCAACTCATATGATAAATTACACAGAGGTCACCTCCTGAATTAGGGGATGAATATATAGACATATGTGTTACAGCCTAATTACAACTGTGAATGCAGGCACATGTTTTCCATGTGATCAGAAGGTGATTGTATCTAACAACTGAATATAGTCTTGTCACCTTCTGTTAATTTTTAATTTTTACTGCAGTCTAGGATACTGTAAGATTTTGTATAATAAATCCTTCAATATTTAAAAAATCACAATAGCAATGCCTTCTCTGTACCCAACATTGTAAAAAACGCCACACATACAAAGATCACATTATTTAAAATACAGTCTCAGTTGAGTTGCTCAATGAAATCATTACAGATCGTTGCATCTATTGCTTCCTATAACCATTACTGCGCACTTTGGCATTTGAGACAAAGAGGTTTTCGGTCATAACAAGACATGCTATTTTAGCATGTTGAAACCATTGATCAGTTGTTGGATCGGGTTGTGCATCTATGACCAATGTTTCCACAATCATATATGAGATGTTTTTACGTGTTTTCAGAAGTTTTGTTGGCATCCAATAACTTTTAGGTGTGCAGCCTAATCCCAGCAAAATTCTGGCGCGATATTTCGACCCGGAAATTTCTGACCATTTTCATGTGAGTAGAAAGTTGTCTGCTCACCTAAAGATGGCCAGAGGTCACATATCGTGGAAGACTTTCAACAGAATCCGTCTGAACACCGGAAAAGTATTGGAGGACATAGTTTTGATAGACAAGACTGCAGGAGAACAGAGAGACCATTGTAGCTATGCAGACTAATGTATGATTAAGTCTTGAACATTGCATGTCACATGTGGTGATGCATTATCCTTGTTGCAATATGGACATTGCCAAACCCCAAAGTTTTGTCAGGACAGTAGGCTCCGTTAATTCAAATCTGAAAAGTGGGCTAATCAGTGTAACAACCAAATAACAAAATGTGGGCAGGAGTGTAATCCAATTTCAACCTTAATCACAATACCAGGTGCAGGAAAACTATTGTATAAAAGGCATCATTATAATAGCCTCTCACAGTGGTTTCTCTAGGCTCTAATCAAACTATTGTGGAGTTACAGACCGAATTGTGTTTTGTTGTAAATACACTGCAACATTCGACATAGTTGAATATTTCAAATTCGTAAAAAAAGAGTGTAGTTCCTAGCCCAGTTTTGCCTACATCACCATAATGGTCAGGTTGGACTCTGGAGTCACCACAGTTAAAGTTGGTTGAATTGTTGCCTCAACATCGACATACTAGGGATGTTCCTGGTAATATGTTGTGGTGGTATTGCACTGCACTGCTGCAGGTACTAGTATGCAATGCCATTACACGTCCCAGCCAGCATTGTACCTCTTCAGTGATAGAGTCTGTTGTTCTCTCTCACAGTTGGAGCTTGGTGACAGGCCCACTGAAGCTGAATACTGCACAGCCACTTAGGTCCAACATTCAAGACATTTTCATCACTGACTAAATTGCTATGCAGATTTTGTCTCCCTGTATTCCCAGTCTCTCACGTATGAAAAAATAACTGGTAAGTAATTGAGTTGTGATTAGTCTAAGATACACCACCTGGTGCTACACCAAAGGAACATTAGCAATATGGTGAAGCAACTTTGCTACAGCAAACAACACATTCAAGGCCTCTTTATTTCAATTCCAAGACCTACAGGAAGCAGTGGTTGTTCATCAGCTTCCTCCTGCAATTTGCCATACCCCAATTCATTATGGTTTGACATGTTTTGTCCGTCCTGTTCCTGTCACTGTCTTAAGGTAATATTTATATAGTGCTTGGATAGCAAGTTTCTGATCACACAAAATGCTTCTGCCGTGAGTTCAAGTTAGCTGAACTGGAATCATTAAAACAGACGTGTCATATATTTTGCTACCATTCAAGTGATGATACAGGGTTTCCACCCATTTCTGGTTCCCCCTCCCCTCTCTGCCGACTGATGTCTGCAATTTTACATATACATATTGGACATAACACTGCATTCAGGACTGGTTGTACAACCCAAACATTGAATAAGTCTCTGGAAATTGATTTATTAGTGAATAAGTGTGATTACATTATCAAACAACAGAAAGTACAGATGGAAATATTGAGTATGAGGATAGTGTGCAACCCACTATATAGATTTTCTTAGAACCAAAGGACTGTTTACTGCCTTCATAAGAAAGGCCGCCAAAGAGTTCCCCATCATCAAGAGATATCCACGATGTGCACAGCAGCCCTTATAGAGCTTCTTCTCGTGGAGACAAAGAAAAAGGGAAAGAAGAATAGGTTATAAATCTGCATTAACCCTAGCCCCACTGTGAAATGCATCTTTATTTTTTGTTGTACTTTTCCTTTCCCCCATTCCCTTAAACCTGCCACCTTTGATGGAATGACGTGTATTTTGCAAGTGACATTGGATAATGAAGTTGTGCTTCGCCTGATTTACATTGCAGTGAGCGGTGTTCCAAAAGTGTTACCTATTTTACCAATGCAAACAGCCTCTCTTATTAAATGGAGTAATATTATTTGTAACTGGTACTTTACCTGAATTGTATTAGAACTGGCATATAATCATTTCAGACCTAGTTCAGGAAAAGTATAGAGTTAAAACTGACAACAATTCATACATATTGATAAATTTGATGTGGAAAACAGCACCTCTCTCTCTCTCTCTCTCTCTCTCTCTCTCTCTATATATATATATATATATATATATATATAAGAAAGGGAGCACACACCAGTCATACAATCACACAAGCAAAACTCACAGAAATGTGATCACTACCTCTAGCCTGAATCTCCAGAAAGAGTGGCTGGATATTTGAGTCATGTTAGTTGTGCCTGTGTGATTGTACAAATGTATGACACACAGAATCATTTTTACAATGAGTTGCAATGTATCTCCATCATATTATTATTTCTTCACAATAGTCGATCAGGAGTTACCAGTAAGATCTCTTACATCATCAGAATGGACGTTTACTCCTAAACATTCTTGCTTCCTTCATTGTTTCCTCCCTTCCTTCCTTTATGTTATTAGACTTTACATTAACCACTGACAGCCATTATTTTGAGAAACACTTAAGGGGAAATGCATCCATATCCTTACACCTGAAACAGACAATTTAAAACATTCTGCATACTAGGTTGTGAATGCTAATTATATCTGCTGTAGGGGAACATATTCAGACACTAAATTGTACTGACATATAATCTCACATACATTCAACTGCATTAAGGCTGACAGTTGATCATCCATACCCGTATGCCTGTGCAGTTGAAGGTGCATAGAGAGCAGCAGGATAGTGTATGGGACGTCTTTCCACTGATTAGTCAGCGGTTTCTCAAGAAAATGAATTGTAGCATAGAGAATACATAGATAGAGGGTGGGGAATGAGTAGGTGGGAGGTTGAGAAACCTGATATTCTGACACTCTGTGACCATAGTGGTCCTGAAGTAGAGGATGCTAGATAAAAAGTTGAAACACTGAATCCCTTTTTCCAGACCTGTTTCACAGAAAGACAAAATGGCAGATTTTGAAATAACGGCCAGATGGAGAAAAAAGTATTCAAATCATTCAACAGGGGAACGGCCGCTGGACCTGCAGGGATACCATTTTGATTTTACATGGGGTATGCGAATGAGCTTGCCTCATTTCTAGCAAGGTCTCTAGAGGAATGAAGTATTGCATCCCTGCATCTCTGACAGAATTTTGCAACACATATAATTTCCGAATTTTATGTCATTTTTGGAGACCAGAAATATCCTTTGTAGGAATCAACGTGGTGTCCAAAACCAAATATCATCTAAAACCGAACTCACACAATTCATCCATCAGAGAGCTGTAGATTTAGGATTCCGTGTTTATTGACATCAGCAAGGCATTTGATACCGTCCCGCAACGTTGCCTGATGAAGAAAGTGTGACATAATGCAAGATGAGACCAACTGTGTGACTGTATTGAGGCGTTTCTAGCTAACAGAACTCAGCATGTCATTGACTACAGAGAAAAGTAAGATGACATCGGAAGCTCAATGAGGCTGTTTTAGGATGATGCTGTACTTTATCGAGATGTTGCAATACTGCAAAAGGGTAGCGAAATGCAGGATAATCTGCAACATATTAATGCTTAGTACAGAGAATAGGGAATGAGACTCATCATAAACGAGTGCAAAGTGTTGCGTCTATGTAGACGCAGTTGCCATCCCTCCTAAATCAAAAAACTCCCTCCCTTAATTCCCAGCCTCCACAGACGGCGTATATTCAGTAGCAAGATATTAATTTTTCAATATTCTGAACATCTCACAATAGGTCTTCACTGCCTACCTGACAGTCCTAATCAACAAATAGATCTCTCGTACCACATGCTCAAACATACGAATACCTCCCTGTACAACAGAAGAGAGCTCCCATTATGATCGAGTACCATCCTGAAGTCAAACAACTAGACTGAGTCATTTGTCAAGGTTTTCATTTTCTGTTCTCGTACCCAAAAATGGGAGACATCCTGCTCAGGATGCTTTGCACCACATCTATGGTTGGTGTACCGACACTCTCCCGACCTCGGTAACATCCTGGTCCATTCCTACACCAACCCAAAATCTAGACACCTAATACAGAGACCACATCCCTACAGAAGAGCACGCTGAAAGGCCTTTCCAATCCAACACCCAAGCACTTTCTGTTCCAGACCTGTTACAGGCTTATTATGCCCAATCAGAGTTGTGGCCACCAGTCAAACTAGAGATATAATTTACCAGCTATACTGTAATCACTGCAAAGTTTTTTTATATATTAGCCTGACCGCTAACTAAATTACCAATAGGGTGAATGGCCATAACCATAATGTGGTTAAAATAAGGTTGAGCACCTTGTGGCACATCATGCAGCAGAATGTTTTGCTGACTTCAGAGGCTGCTTCACAAACCAGGCTATCTGGATCCTGCGAGCGTCTGACAGCTTTTCTGGACTGCACAGATTTGACTTATACTTACAGTATCTAGACATCAACCTTCAATAACCCACTTTTACTCCACACCCAAATGGTTTTACCCGTTCTATCCTAAACCTCCCATTTTTTGTCCTGTGTACATGTGTGTGTGTGTGTGTGTGTGTGTGTGTGTGTGTGTGTGAGAGAGAGAGAGAGAGAGAGAGAGAGAGAGAGAGAGAGAGATAGTAAGTGAGTGAGCGAGAGACTGTGTGTCGCTTTTTATGGACATTAATAAGTGTTTTAAAGTGAATATACTAAGATTTAACTTTGAAAAGACTCTCAAAATGCTGTTCAGAACACGTTAGAGTTTGCCATCCAGCATATGTGTAAAGTATGAATAGGAGTTGATAGAAGATATTGGCAGTGTTAAATTTCTGGGATTACAACTTGATAATCAATTCATTTGGGAGTAGCACACCACAGACCTGCAGAAACCCTCAACAAGTCTGTATTTGGAATTCGAGTGTTAGCAGATGTAGGGACATAAAAATTAAGAAGCTTACGTACTATGCATACTTGATTCCATAATGTCATATGGTACAGTATTTTGGGATAACTCTTCAAGTCAAACTAATGTTTTCAGAGTCCAAAAGCGTATAGTACATATTATTTGAGGAGTAAATTCACGGTAATTCTGCAGAAGCCTCTTCAAAGAAATGAGTTTTATAACTAATGCCCCTCACAATATTACTTAATGAAAATTCTTATTAATAATGTATCCCTTCTTCCAACAAACGTCTCAGTTCATACATACAACACTAGGAGCAAAACGTAGATACCCAACGGCGTGAAAGCTCTTACTTTAGTTCAAATAGGGGTCCACTAGTCAGGCACACACAGTTTTTATAATCTGCCAAAAACTACAAAACATTTTGATGGAAATAAAGTTCAGTTTAGTGGGAGCTTGTAACACTTCTACTCCATTCACGAATTTTTAATATATTAGTATTTCAGCTATATATAATAATAAGAAAAGAATTATATATTGACATCTTCCACATCTAAGAGGATCACCGCAATATGAATCGATGACATGAAAATCTAATTTAATCTGATGTCATTTAATGCAATCTGTTCAAAGGTATGCTTCTTGACAAAACCGGAAGGAGGGATACATTTTGTTACCATTCACAAAAGAGCCCAATTTTATTGGCATTGGGGAGGACTGAATGGTTGTAAACTGTTTCAGAAATGGTGGCGCACAGACCTATGCAGAGTTGTGTCATATTGCATTGTAAACTTTGGTAGACATACTTCCAATCATGCATCGATACTCTGTATCGATCTTGTTGCCAATTGTCGAATGTCACACGCTATCACTATACATTCATCAATAAGTATCAGCATGTACTTGTCCCAAAGTGCCGTCAAGAACCACAATATCATCACCAAATGCCAGGATCAGGTCTGCTGCCGCTATATTTTTCTGGTTCGACAATTGTCAACCCTTACATTTTCTAAACGAAATTGTATACTGCTGGTGCCAATGGATCACCTAGTCTGAGAATTTTAATGCGAGTACGAAGTTGCTATTGGATGTATTTTGATGGGATAGCCAGTCCTTTAACGTTCTCATAATGTGGCACTATCAGAGTCGTCATAGGCATGCCGAACAGTGATGTAAATGAAGTTTATTTCCAGGTTCAACGCGTAATATTTTGTGTACACTGCTTCAGTGTAAATATGTGATCAGTGGTCAACCGACCAGGGAGAAACCGACATGGATATGTGCCTACAGTTCCTTAAGCGAGTCTCCATGTGGTTTAGCACCAGCGTTGTAATTTGTAACCAATTTCAAGTAGTGAAAACCCTCGGAAGTTTGGTACCTCTACAACATAGCCCTTCTTGAAAATGGGGCCTAAAATCGCTGCCTTCCGGTATTATTTCCTTACCCAAATGATAGACATTAATGATTTCAAAACATTCATTAATGATTCCCCTCCCAATCGAAGGGTCTCACCTGTGATACCACTAACGCCTGAAGCCCAGTTTTTCTTCAATCTGCATAACATAACACTGATATGCTTCCTCAATGGTCCAGAGACTAGTTCTCTATCAAAACGATCGCATATCTGAGTTGGCATCACTGACTTTTTAAATACGTTTCCTGCTCTTCTGGGAGTGCACCTGCCCAATTTAAACCAGTGTACACTGCCGGTAGGCACCTCAGGAAAAACGTTGAGTTATGGGGAAATGAGTATGACGAATTTCATTTTTCCTGCTATCAGCATATTTTTTTGTGTGTTCCTATTTCTTCTTTCTTATGTAATGATCCCTGTTACGCCTCGCTTTGTGGTAAGATGTTCTAACCATTGTATTATCTTCGCTGATCTGATGTCTAGAGATTTTTAACATTCTTTTGTTTCTGTACAACGATTTTGGAGTATTTACTTATAGTGTAAGTAATGTAGCTTAGGAGGACCAATATGTAGCTTTTCTAGACCTGGCACATTGCCAGAATCAGAAAGTCTGACAGAAGACGATCAGTTGCTTATCAATGTCAGCGGCGTTCTTCAACTGAAGCTCTCGGCGCGTGACGAAACTGCTCGCTGTCATAAGCCCAGAAGGCATCAACCTGAGCTAGAAGGTTCGTACACATGAGAAAGCTGCACGTTGATATCGACCCTGAGCCATTGGCCCGATTTGGAAGGTTCCAGCGCCGAATTCAGGACGGGAGTGACGTATTCAGTAACTGCTGGGTGGTGATATGCCTTATAGTCAGTGACACACGTCATCATCATCATCATCATCAGCCAGTCACAGCTTGGTGGTAGTACGCCACGCTGTCTTTGTCACTCGTCATCGGCATCGGTCGGTCAGTAATAAGTCGCCGTCGTCATCGGAAGAGTCGAATAGGAATCGTTGTTTCACTCTGAGCCACCACCTCCCAGCAGCCGAATTCCACAATCCACATAACCAACAAAGTACAATCGCATCCTATTTACACTTTATTCCATCAAGCTTTACTTCTGCATTTCGGATGACAAGTACTTCATTTACACTCTATTACTCTGCATCCAGGCATCTTGTTCATAATACAAACCATCCATCTTCTTCATTAGCAGGGTCCTCCAGTAGTTAGATGTTTTGACACTATGTCTTGATAGTATTGTCACTTTTCTATGTCTTCCAACGTATCCTTGTAAAATCGGATCATATTGTCAGTATTCCTCTGCCACTTCGTAGAAAATTTTTCAAATAGTTTCACTACCGTCAAAAAAGGTCGTAAATCATATCTGCTACTGAAAATAATTGTACATATTCGACACTGCCATGATGTCTCAATTCATTGGACATGATCAATCTGGTTATGTACTTCGATCAGGGAATATCCAAGTAACTTTATGTAATAATTTGCTTGGAAAGTATGTGTTTATAATGGTTATTCTACTTGATTTGGTGAAATTGATTAGTTTTATAACATTGTCGTTGCTTATTATATGGTTACTTTCAGGAAAAGGTGTTGGACGGTAATGAGCTTCTTTTTTCCCTTGGGTATTGAACTCCTTCATTTACAGTTCAACTGCATGTTGTTGACAATATCCTGTGACAAAGAGATACTGTTATGGTAGGCAGAGCTTACATGTTTTAGCGTTTAAAATGATACAGCGGTTGTGGTAATTTACTGTAAACCATTTACTGACAGCTGATATTATTTTACTCTTTAAGTTAAAACCGACTCACAAAGACCAAACTACCAAAAGTGAAAATATTCTGCTGTGTTTTGTCGAACACATTTAGAGTTTAGATGGAGATCATAATAGAGGTAGAGACATTTTACATATTAAATGTTATTTTACAGATTCTGATGGCCTTTAGAAAAGCTGGAGGAGTACGTAAAGGTGACAGTGTATTGATCCATGCTGGAAGTGGTGGCGTTGGGCAAGCTGCCATCAACTACTGTCTTTTTCATGGTTGTAATGTTTTCACCACTGTGGGAACACCAGAGAAGAAGAAGTTTATTCTCCAAAATTACCCACAGGTAAGTGTGATTAAAACAATTTAGATTTTTTATTTTCAGTCACACATGGAATATGGGCCAACTTTTCTTTGCAATCAGTTGATAAAGACTTTCTCAGTGGTGGAGAATATTTCATAACTTAATTCTTAATTTCAAGAAAAGTGGAAAATGTTTCCAAACACATATGATGGAAATTGCTGCAAAATATTGTTAGTATAGTTTTCAATTTTTGAATGGATAACTGTTTTGTAAATTGATGTTACTTTTAAAAAATGGGTTGCATTTTTAACACTTAAATGGAAGATTAATCTTTTGATGGATACCCTGCTTTAGTGAAATTAAAATGTATATGACATTTAACAAATATATTTGGCATAAATAATTGCAAATGAATTAAGCTGAAGGACATAGAAGGAATAGTAGAAGAAAGTGTACAAAACCACAGAAAGTACTTTTTGTGGACCATTATAGGCGCCACTGAATACTCATGTGTTATGTGTCACTAGAGAGTAAGTTAAATTGTTTGTTCAAAATGAGCATTAAAATTATTTTTGGCCTACTGTAAACATTGTGTTATTTTCAAATTCATGTCACAATATATTTTACCTAAGGGATGTGAGGAAATTTAAAATCTGATATTGTTTATACTGATATTTCTATGAATTATATAAATTAAAATTTATAATGTATTCATTGTACTGTGCAGTTCTTCAGAGATTCAATACTATATCATAGTAGACATATAAATTTTATGAAATAAATTGGATAATGGTAGTTTCGTATTTCTAGGAAGAGCAAAATCAATGCTGCTTGGTGCTTTATTGTTAAAGGGCTTATAGGATACATAAAAGTGAAAATAATAACACTGAAAAACGTTTACATTTGTTTTAAAGAATATTAATTCTTCATTCACATTAAATAATGATCTGGTTCCAAGCTGGCTGACAATGCTGCCATCATGTATTGTAAGTTTTGCTTTTGCCTTCATGTTCAGTTGTTCCAGATCTCTTTAAAGTTTGAAAATGTCTACACAATAGATGCAAAGACGAGCCTGTACTTAACACTATAGTGTTAATTTCATGAATACTACAAGTTATGGTCAGATCAATTCTGTGGCAAAAAGTGGAATGTTAATATTAAGGTAACAAATTTTAAAGTTGGCTTTGAAAGAACACAATAAGTTTTGTATCACATTGCTGGGCTCCACTAAAAATGAATTAAGTGTCCTTCCATGATGCATCATAATGTGACTACAAACAATAAAATAAATTTGCGATTCTATTTCTTTGGTTGTTTGAGTGCATCACTGCCATTTCAATACTGTTCAAGATAACAGGTTATCTTGATTTTTAATAAAACCCAATTTGAAAGAAACAGTTATCAACAGCGGAAATTTCAGACCAAGTGTATTATACGTGAACATGCAAGATGTTTGAACTGTACTGTTAATCCTATGGCGCCAGATCAAGTGAAAGGTGAGGCACTGCCTATCTGAAAAGAATGATGCAATAGCTGCATGTCTTGATGTCTGCCATGTCATTATCTCAAATTATCATTTTTGGAAACTGTAACACAGGCAGGCCATGCAATATTATGAAATCTTCATACTGTGAATTAAAGGAAGTCTTTGAGAAATTTCATAGACATTAAATGGCAAACAGTTACCTGTTGCAGGATTCATATAAAAACTGATAACTTCCTTGACCAATAAAGAAGTAAACGAGACAAAATCATGCAGCAACAATGAGAAAAGTTTTTTTAATAAAACCCAATTTGAAAGAAACAGTTATTCACAGTGGAAATTTCAGACCAAGTGTATTATACGTGTACATGCAAGATGTTTGAACTGTACTGTTAATCCTATGGCGCCAGATCAAGTGAAAGGTGAGGCACTGCCTATCTGAAAAGAATGATGCAATAGCTGCATGTCTTGACGTCTGCCATGTCATTATCTCAAATTATCATTTTTGGAAACTGTAACACAGGCAGGCCATGCAATATTATGAAATCTTCATACTGTGAATTATAGGAAGTCTTTGAGAAAATTCATAGACATTAAATGGCAAACAGTTACCTGTTGCAGGATTCATATAAAAACTGATAACTGCCTTGACCAATAAAGAAGTAAACGAGACAAAATCATGCAGCAACAATGATTAAAGTTTCTATACACTACCACAGTCATAGCATAATTTGAAACATACTTGGGTACTAACAGATCATCCCAAATATAACTACCAATCTTTTATATAAAGAGGCAAACTTACAATCAGCGGAAGAAACATTAAAAATTCTGGGAAATACCAGTAAACAAAAATAAAAGGTAATGATTAGAAGAAAACGAAAGGTTTGTCAGCGAAACAAGAATCACTAGTTACAACTTCTAGAAGGAAGGACATTTTACAAAAGAGTGTCAGAATCCCAAAAGGCGTCAAGTAAAAAGTAAAGTTCCTAAATTTTCTATTGTTCAATATGTTTCAGTTTCCAGTCTTAGATGCCACTTTGATTCTGAAGCTGAAGGAATTGGAACAATAAAGGTTACAAAGTAGAGAAATGGATGTTGCAGTGTAAATATTTTGTATCTTCCGGATTCTACCAAGAACCTTTTCACTGAAGATATGCTTATTGTAAAAGATTTTAGAATTGTGAAACAGACTGAGCTTGTTCACATATATTGGAAATAAAATGGTTTTAAGTACTACATAACAAGTTTACAGATTGTACAAAATACAAGTTCACACACCTGTTACAGATAACTTTAATGTAACTACGGTTGAAAATTTGACACTACGGTATGATCAGGTTGTTCATGTGGACCAGTTAAGAAAAAAAGGTCTGGTGGATAAATTGAATATGGTAAGCAATGGACTGTTTTTATGTGAACCTAAAATGTCTGGAAAAAACAGTGACTATCTTTTCTTGAGAGTCACCATAGGAAAGCAAGAAAGGGTGAGGGAATCTACAATGATGAATATGGCACAGTGTCAGTTTCAGAACGTAAAGCAAAATGCAATGTAATTAATAGACGGCAAACAAGAACTCAACCTAAAGACGATCACTGAGCCGCTGAGAGCCACATAAATTTCATTCATGTAACGTAAATTTTCGGCCATGGGCTTCACAAGAGAAAGAAACACATAAATTCTCGCAATAACTCAGACGCAGCTAATGTGTTTGTAGAGCTTATGGGACTTAACTACGGGGTCATCAGTCCCGACGTAGCTAAGCACGTATGACCACCATCTACGACTACTATAGCGCAACAAACAAGCATCTAGGCAATGAGAAAGGATGATACAGAGGAAGTGGAGAGTTAAGGATGTCTTATAAATTTGGACATAGAATGTTCTGCGTCAAATGATGCACAGTAAAGGCTCTGTTAGGTGCGATTTAGTATGGATTGCAGTAACGCGAAGGGACAGGAGAGCGAAGAAGGATACGTACAGCAGTGTGAATGGTGAGGGGAGAAACTTCAGATGATGTATATACACGGGTTAAAACAAGTACAGGATCAGTTGAGATATCTAGTTTCTGAAGTATTGGCATCAGATCCACCGAGTGCAGACAAGACCATTATGGCAGTCGACACAATGGTAAAAACAGAGAATTGTTGCAGAGGCGGTTGGTGTTAACATATGTTAACACTATCGAACGAATTACAAAGCCAGTTGGCTTCAGATAGTGTAGTGCGCAGGTAGTGCAATGTAACTACAACATGACTTACCCGAGGCTATTGCATGGACCACCATAGAAAGGTTGAAAGCGGGACAGAGACAGGGAGGTAGTTGCAGCTATTGCAGTCTCACAAAGTTTAATTTCCAGGACCTGGACGAGTTTTCACTAAACAGGAATCGTTAAAAGAAGGTATGACCAATGTCGTCCACTGGTAACATCAGCAAGAGATGACCGTTATCTCCAGCTAACAGCCGGTTGAGACAGAATGCAATACAGTTGCAACGCAACCTGTAGGCGGCAACAGACGTTCAGTATCAACACAAGCAGTCAGAAATCGCCTTCGGGACTGTAGCTTCTACGCACGGAAACCTATGGAGTGTGAAAAAAATGAGTAGTGTGACTTTTTATAAGTAACGAACGATGACAGATGATTTTTACGACTTATCTAGTTCATATGTACTTAACACAGTCCATTTAAAATATGTATCTGACTTTTATAACATAGACACCAGGTACCGTGTCATATGAGGTGCGACGTTTTTGAAATGTCGAGATCTGAAGATGACAATTAAGTTTGTCAAAACCGGTCATCTGAAATAAAATAAATAAGCGATCTTGGCACATATATTTCTCAACAAGAAACACTGTAGATCTCCCCCTTGCTTGAAAAATGTCGAGAATATAAAAATTATCTTATGTTGAGGTCAGGTTGGTTTCAAAACTGTAGAATGTACTTTTGGGATGACTTCCATCTCCATAGCTGGTGATGGAGGGGAGGAACCAGATGACCTGCGTCGTAAAACACCCATTGAATTTAAGTGGGATTTGTTCAGCTGCATGTTGTGCCACAGGGTGTTCCGTCATGGTTTGGTTTTTGCAACAGTTTCACAGTGGCTATTCACCCTGATAGCCAGATGGTTTGTTGAAAATAGTCTTCACGTTTTCGCCGCCGGATATCATTATGCAAATGCTAAAATATTTGCTCATAGCAACAGTCGGATATCTTCAGGTGGTTAGAACTTGTAGGTGGCCATGTATGACTGACTATATCCGCACATCGTCACCCATTTAGATAGACCACGCGCGCGAAAAATACGCAGGCGCGCAATATTTTCCAAAATGAAGAGCGCTCTGCAGAGAGACCTATCTGCGCGTGCGCTGTGGGCTGTTTTCACTACCATTGCTTCTAGACGTTACTCGCTAAAGTAAACCTACTTTATGATGGGTCTGTTATTGAAAAATCTTGACTTTTCGTCGTGATATAACAGTAGCCAATGCTGGGTTCCAGGCTGTACTCAATTGAAATCCCTTATCCCTTATCTCCGTTGATGAGATTGTCAGCTGAACGAACATATACAGCATATTTAACGACACAATCCCAAAAATATGAAGTTGGGGATAAAATTTCTGTGTTTTTATAAAAAACAGTGTTCTGAAACTGACGACTTCTTCTTTTGACGTAGGCGTGTAGACGCTGATATTCGTCACAGCGTTCTTGTACTGTGCGACATGTCTAGCCTATATATAGCGCCACACATTGACAAGTGATCTTGAACACACCACATTTACTCAAATCTAGATTATCCTTGATTGAACCTAACAAGTTCTTCAGTTTTACAGATGATCTGAACACACACTTAATGTGATTTCTACAAACATTCTACTAACATCTTCCAATTCTTGACGACATGGTACCCAATTTGAGCAAGAAGGTCAAGGTTTTGGGTGGTTCGTTATCTTCATTCTGATCCATGGACTAAAGTTGAATGGGCCTAAATGTATTTCATATCTGTCTCTCAGAATAGAGA